>JAJJWW010015504.1:0-600000 GCA_023531295.1 Papaver armeniacum | reverse complement strand
CTATTTCAGGTTTGCTTTACGATATTTCCTTCCTCTTATATTTACTAGGCTTGTAAAATTTTCAGATTACCAAAATGAAAAAGAGTTATAGAAGACGTCCAAAGGCGAGTACTCTGGCGATACTCCGATCAATCACGGATGAAGTAAGAAATACTTTCTTTTGTTATTTTTAACAATATTGTTGCCTCTGTTTCTTATCTTCATTCGTGTGCGAAGGTTGTTGAAGAAATTGACATTCCCGAAGCTGCGAAGGTTAAGGGCAAGAATAAAATCACTCTTCGCAAGGATAAATCTTCTTCTCCATCTTCTAAAAAACGGAAAATCCATCCCTCTTCTCGTTCTAGTTCCCAAACCAGCGAGAGTTCCGACGAAGATGAAAATGAGGTTGATACTTCTTCTGCAAAGGAGAATCATTCGGTTGCTTCTGCTATGGCGCAATTGTCTAGTGTCTTCTCCGATTCTATGCAAGGATTGGGAGATGATCATTTATCTGCACTTTGCGAAGCTCTCGCTAATATTTGTGATGCTCCCCTGCTAGTGGATAATGATTCTTTTCGCGGAGTTTCTCGAACAATGACTCTCAGTCTCTTAAATGCACTCAGTGCTTTGGTATGTTCATATTTCTTTATTTTTCTGTAATTTTGATTATAAACATTATCCTGACAATTTCTTTACCTTCCTTTATAGTCTGGGAGAGCTTCCTTTGTTGTTGCCTCAGACCTCGAGAAAAGACGCAACAATCTTGAAAAGAAAAATCTTCAACTTAAAGAGAAGATCAAAGAACTAGAAATTGAAGTTGCGACATCTCGCAAGAAGGATGAGAAAATTCAACAGTTGGAAGTTGAGTCTTCTTCCCAAAAGGACAAAATATCCACTCTTCAAAGTGCTAATCAGCAACTTTATGGTATAACACCCTCCTCTTTTCTTCATTTCTACTTTACCATTCATTTTTCTTTGCCTGACTTATCATTTTCGCAGACGTTTATAATCTTTCTGACGAAGCCATCCTTCTCCATTCATTCCATGAACCTATGGATGATGATGCTCTTCTCGCTTATCTCAATGAATCTTTAAGTAGTTCTTCAAACAAGATTAACTCTCTCTCATTAAATGAACTTCGAACCAAATTTTATCTTTTAGAAATTGAACATAGGTCTAGTTTAGGTTTAGCCAACCGATTTAAACGTTTATATCTTGACTCCCAGGAGAGTAATAATATTCTAAGGAAAAAGATTAGCAGCCTCATAGATGATAAGGATCGCATTGCTAATCAATGTGCACAAGCATTAGCAAAATTCCAAAAAACTATTCTTGAAGTCCAAATTGAACGAGATGAATCCCTTCGCCAAAATGCCATACTTAATGAGCGAGAAAATCAAATTCGTTCACTTCTTGTCATAAATAATGATGATGAATTCGCTTGGGCTGCGAAGGTTCTAGATAATGCCAGAAATAACTTAGGTGTTAACGTCAGTCTTCATGCTGAGCATAATGCCTTGGTTAAAGATATGATTTCTGACAGAGAAGGTTGTTTTACTGTTCTTCATCATTTTTCCGCTTCTTTTCTATAAAATCATTATTAAGTCGCTAACTCATTGTCATTTGTTCGCGAGAATCTGAGAAGAGGTTTCAAACTAGAATCAAGGAACTTGAATCGAGAAAGCACAACTTGCAAAAGACTTCTCTCTTCGCAATGACAAATATTCTAAGATGAAGAAGCAACTACAAACTACTATGGCGAATTTCAATAATGATGTTTGTTCGTTTCGCAACCAAACTATTGAACAGTTTGCAATGATCACAACATTCCTCTTTCTTCATATCCTTGTCTTCTCGATGAAATTCCTGAAAATATTCCTTGCTCAGATGTCTCTGATAGTGATGTAAGCGAAGAAGAAGAATCTGATAAAGAATCTGATGAAGAAGAATAAGTTGCTAGATTGTTCCATTTTCCTTTCTCTTCTTGTGATATTTGTATATTTATCCTTCTAACCTTCCATTTTGTAATCTCTTCTCAGAAATCTATCATATGAAAATAAATAACAAGTTTTTATTCTAATCATTCCCATACTTGCCTCTTATTTATTTTCACATGAGATAAATCAAGTCGATAATCTTTAAGTAATGATACTTCTTAATTTCAAATAGCCATTCTTTGATTCTTCACAAATAAATGAAGAAATATAATCGTATTCGCAAGCTTGTTTGCTTACTCGATTTCTTGTGTTATTTTATCATCATTTATGTTTAAATTCATCATTGCGACAAAATCGCAGGACGTCGTTACATTTTCATGTAATGACCCATTGATCTTGTCTTATCATTGTTTTTGTGTGGTCTTATTTTGCCTCCCTAGTTAAAGGTCTTATTTTGCCACCCCTCATTTTGCATCAATATGACAGATCTAAATATTCTTGCGAATATAAAGTCCCATGACATTGACGTCGTGCGACAAAATCGCAGGACGTCCTTACATTTTCATGTAATGACCCATTGATCTTGTCTTATCATTTCTTTATTATTTTTGCCTCTGCAGGATATTTCATTTGCGACAATATGACAGGCCTAAATGTTCTTGCGAATATAAATCCCCATGACATTGCCGTCTTGTGACACTTATCAGCTCCCTAATGGAGGGTGCCGCCCTTATCATCTCCCTGGTTGCCCCTTCAAGGAGGCGTACATCGGCCATACAAGACTAGCTCCTCCCATCCGGTCTTAACAACAACCAGTTGTTTTCGCAGCCTCTTATCCCTTATACCTATAGGGTTTATGGTTACGAGACTGCACCTAAGTGGAGTTTTCTTCGGGCCGAGTGAAGCATGTGCCAAGACTTGCCAAGAATGGCCGAGACACTTCAAATGTCCCAGGCACTCTTGGCTCAACCGTGTACCTCGGCGCCTTGAGCATACACTGACTCCTTGGAAGAGACCCTCGGGCGTCCAACCAGGGTATAACCTTATATATATAGTTGGAAATCCAAGGTATCTCTCCCGGATAGGCTTTCAAGGGCCCCAAATTTTCATGACTCAGGATCCAGGGGCGGTGTAACCTTTTCCCTAAGCCATGTCAAGAGATACCCCCTTATATGACGCACTTTAGGTCTTACATTTGCCTCTTGCGAAATATCATTCGCGAACTAGGGTGTACGCCATAAAGGTTTGTCCCATTCACTCACTCTTTCATTTTTGTTAATTCATTTAATCATTCATTTTTGATATTTTTTTGCGAAGCTCTCGCATAATCTTGTTTTGTTTGTTGTAATCTCATTTCAATTTTTCAATCAAATTTTCATACATTCTTGATGACGAGATTCTCGCGCATTTCTTCTTCAATTATTATTTCTTCCTCTTACTCTTGATATGCCTTTGTCATTGATTTTGATAATAATGATTATTCATTTCTTACACTTTTTGCTTCTGCTGCTCTCTGCCTCTGCATCATTCAAACCTCTTAATGAGTCCTTTCCATCATAATTTTCAACTGTTTTCATGCACTTGCTTCGCAATGTATCTTCACCTCTTGTTTCTATGGTATCCACCATCAACCATTCTCTTCTTTGTTCATCTTTTATATTTTGCTTCCAGCCCTTTCTTTTTGCAGCTCTTTCCTCGCAACTCTCCACATCAATCTTATAGTATTTTTGTCCTTCCATCCAGTCTCCCTTTATAACTCCAACACCGCTAGGATGAGGAAACTTTATACACTGATGATAAGTCGACGCTACGCCCAGAATTTCGTGCAACCATGGCCTTCCAATCAATGCATTATAAGGGGACTCCAGATCGACTACACGAACAAAATTTCATGATAATCCTTGCAAGGGTATTCTCATATGAACTTCTCCTTTAGGCTTATTCATTTGTGCCATTGAAACCGTATATTTTATACGTCGAAGGTATCAACTCTTCATCCTTCCCACCCATAGTCTTGTAAGTATGGTAAAAAGAATGTTTACTTGAGCTCCCGTATCAATTAAGATTCTATTGATCGCCCAGAATTTTCTCGCTTCATCATCTTCGCCATCTACAGTTTTGGATTAATTTCCAATTTTACGACCAATGGGCTATCATGCGTCTCGCTGCCTTCAGAATCTCTTTTGCAAATGAAAGAAATAATCTGCATTTGCCATTCTTTTAATCTGCGATGTCTTCGCGATGTTCATCACTTCTCTATTATCGCATCCCTCGCAAAAACCCTACCGAGAACATTATCATGAAAATCTTCAATTGCTCGGTATGAATGTACAATGGAGTTGCAAAACAAATTTTTAGCTTTCGTTCCAACTTCTATTACGAATGTTTCTTTCCCCTTTCTTTGAGAGTTTGTCCTGTGCATTTACGGCGGTGGTGGTAACGGTTGAACCTTCTCTTCACTTTTTAGAAAATGACTCAGCTTTCCTTGGTCAATCATTCTGAGGATGATTCTTTTTATATTTCTGCAGTCATTTGTTAGGTGTCCATGAAAGCGGTGGTAAGAACAGAACTCGTGACTTCTATCACTTGGTGGTGGCTCATTCCCCATGTTCCATGGTGCGGTATGTTTTCCATCAAGAGTATAGCTTCCCATATTTTTTCCACACTAGTATTTAATGGTGGCATTTTGATTTCCTCCCATACTACTCGTGACTTCGCTGCCCTCCATGATAATTCTGCCTTCGACCTCCATAAGTTTCTTGCGGATGATCAAGTCTTTGAATTTTGTTATTGCCGCCACGGTTGTAGT
This sequence comes from Papaver armeniacum, assembly GCA_023531295.1. Taxonomy (NCBI): domain Eukaryota; kingdom Viridiplantae; phylum Streptophyta; class Magnoliopsida; order Ranunculales; family Papaveraceae; genus Papaver; species Papaver armeniacum. The sequence goes on along the minus strand of JAJJWW010015504.1, from coordinate 595,275 downwards.
AATTCCTTTCTCTTTCAAATTCTTCCTGATCACGGCTTCCCATAGCTACTATCTTTGGCTGTCCCTCATCTATTGTCCTTTCTTGTTGCCCTTGCGAAGTGCTCGCTACTGTGTTTATCAATTTGGGTAATAAGCTTGCATTCGCAGACATTTGAATTTGTATTCGCAATCGGGTATGATTCCATCTCATTTTGCCTTTCCTCTAGAGCAATATATTCCTCCCGAAGTTCTCGCAACTCAGTCATTATAATTGTATTCTTGACTCTAAAAATTTGAATATATAACAAATTGGTTGCGAACATAGCGTTTATGAATGATAGAATAAGATATCTTTCATCCACTCGTCCAGCCATTTCGCTACACATTGTCTTCCACCTCACAGTTAAGTGTCTCAAACTTTCGCCAACTCTTTGTTTCAGCCCAAATACATCTTCAATTCCTGGTCGCGAGGAGTTGTTACTTATATACGCCCCTAAGAATATAGCTTGCAAATGGTTGAACGACGTGATTGTGTTTCTTGGTAAACCCTCAAACCATTTCAGTGCTTCTCCTGTTAAACTTGATGCAAAATATTTGCACAATATGGCGTCATGATTTTCCCATTGCAGCATACATCTCACATACGCTTTGATGTGTTGTATTGCGCAAGTTGTTCCATCAAAAATGCTAGTTAATGCGGGTAAATTGCACTTTGGGGGTATTCCTCCTAACTGCACCTCTAGTGTAAAGGGGGTTTTCACAGCTTCTTCGATGGCCTCATCCAATTGTCTTCTTCCTCCTCCCCTTCTATTGTTCAACATTCCTCTCATCTCTCTGAACTCTCTCAAGATTTGTTCATTTACATCGATTCGAATTTATTGGTCTTTTTAGCTCTGCCTCTCTCCTTCTGCTTTCATGTCTACTTTGATTTTCTTGTTCAGCATTTTCTTCTCTTCTTTCTCTGCGACTTTCTCCTTCATCTCGTTCACGAATTCGTACACCATTATATCTATCATTTTCTCTTCTTGGTTGTCTATCAGTTCTCCTTTGTATTCTTTCATATTCTTCATTGATATTTCCATTGTTGCGATTTTGCTCGCGCCTTCTTTCTCGATTGTCATGATTATTCTACCGAATTGCTTCCTCCAATTCCCGTTCTTCCATTTCTACTCTTAATATTTCCCTTTCGCAAGCTAGACGCGCTTGTTCAATATAATGTTTTTTCGATGTCATCTTCAATCTCCTTTTTTTTTCCTCCGTGTTTCTCTCCCATGCAGTATTCTTCTTCCTTCTTCTTGATTTTCTTCACCAATTGGATTATTCTTCTCGCAACATCCTTCACCTAGATTTGGCTCCCTTTCTAGATTTTCTTCATTAACATTTTCTTGATTTCTCCTCATATCTTCTCTAACCGATCCCGATTTTGGCCATTCTCGCAACATACGGCTCGCGGGGTTAATAAACAACGATTTCGCAGAGGCAGCTAAAATAAACGGAATAACGTGACATGGAATAAGAAGTAGATTGAATAGATCTTCTTCCCGACCACTTATGTATTACCCTTCTCTCGCTTTTGGAACATCCTAAGTTAATCTTACTTTCTAGAACTTTGATTATCTATCTTTTAAGGACTTAATTAAGCAAAAATTGAGTGAGGGGTGTAGGGATTTCTTTATGCTAGATTTTTGACTTCATTTGGAAAAGATACATTTTCAACCAACGATACGGGAGACTTGTGAAATGTGAGAATCATCAAGGATGAATATGAGAAATGATGGAGAAGGTCTCCCAATCTCCCCAGAACAAACGCGGTATATCTTGGAGGTCTCTTCAAGACGAGAGAGAAGAGGAGCAAGATCCAATGGACAAGGAGAGCAAGGGATGAATGGAGAAATGAATTCTTGAAATGGGCACAAACAATACACGAAGAGAGACGATTAGAAGCAGAGGAGCGAGCAAACTTACTTCTTGACCTTAGCGTGAGATCAAGTTCTATTTTGCAAAGTACCGAGAAAGAAACACAAAATCCAAACGCAGAGCATGGCGAGAGAAGAGGAAATAGAAGATCGTTATATTCCTCAGCCGAAAATCTTCAAAATGAGCGAAATAGGGAAAATCAAGAAAATATGCAACTCCAAGGGCCGAATGATCCAGTCACAAGGAAGAATAATTCTACACGGAGAGAGAAGAATTGAGAAGAAACCGAGAGATCGAGGATGACATTGAGAGACACTTGCATTGAACAAGTTCTTAAGAACGGAAATAGAAAATCAAGAGATGGAAGAAGCAATCCTCCATGACAACCGCGAAAGAAGGAGGAACAAAATCGTAACAATAGAAATATCAACGAAGAATATGAGAGGGGTGCAGATGATGAGAGCGGAGAGGCAACCAAGAAGAGAGAACAACCGATATAATGGCGTGCGGGTGAAGAAAGAAACGAAGAAGAGCATCGCGGGGAAAGAAGAGGAGAAAATAACGAAGGGAAGGTCAAAATAGGCACGAGCGAAGGAAGGAAAGAAGCGAGCTAAAAGACCGGCTCTGAGGCAAATGAACAAATCTTAAGAGAACTAGCCGAAATGAGAGGATTATTGAACAATAGAAGGGAAGGAGGAAGGAGACAACTGGACGGGGCCATCGCGAAGAATCCTTCACGCTAGAAGTACTGGATGGGAGGAATACCTCCTAGTGCAATCTACCCGCATTAACCAACATCTTTGATGGAACAACTCGATACAACATATCAAAGCCTATATGAGATGTATGTTGCGTGAGAATCATGATGCCATTGTATTTCGCATCAAGCTTAATAGGAGAAGCATTAAAATGGTTTGAAGGTCTGCCAAGGAACACGATCACATCATTTAATCATTTACAAGCCACATTCTTACATAAGTAACAACTCTTCTTCTTGAAGATGTATTCTTTGAAACAAAGGATCGAATCTTAAGGCATAGACAGATGATGAGGACCATGTGGAGCGAAATGGCTCGGGTTGAGGAGAGATATCTCATACTCTCATTTGTGAATGCTCTCTTCGTTATACATTCAAATTTTTAGAATCAAAATACAATCACAAATGGCAAATCATGAGAATTACAGGAAGAATATATCGCCTTAGAAGAAAGACAAAATGAAATGAATTCTTATCCAGCCGCGAACACAAGCTCTAACGCCAACGCAAGTTTGTTACCTCAATTCATAAATACAAAGCCGAGCACTTCGCAAGGACAAGAAGCAAGGAAAGTCATGAGGGACAGAGAAGATAGTAGCTATGGGAAGCCATGATCAAGAAGAGTTTGAACGTGAAAGGAACTATTACAAACTGCAATGTTAAATAATAAGATTCGAGGCTAGATCATGTGCAAGAAACTTATGGTGGACGAAGGCAAAATAACCGTGAAGGGCAGAGAAATCATAACAATATGGGAGCAGATTAAGATGCTCCACTCAACGCTAGCGTTGAAAAGATCCGAAGCTATACTTGTGATGGAAAATGTACCGGACCTTGGAACGTTGAATGGAACCACCGCCAAAGCGATAGAAGTCATGAGTTTTGTTCTTACCATCGCTTCCATGGGCATCAAACAAACGATTGTAGAAACATAAAGAGAATTATTCTCGTGATGATTGATCGGGGAAGTCAATCACTTTCTAAAGGGGAGAAAAAGCAGACATTACTTCTTGATTTTCTTCACCAATTGGATTATTCTGCCCCATTCCTTGGAAAGAGTCCGAGAAGATGCTCCATTTTCTTGATTTCCGTCATTTTGGCCATTCTCTTCTCAATTTGTTGATCCGAAAAAATTCCACAAATTCAAAAGAATTTCGGGACGTGGAATATAACGATCTTCTACCACTTCTTCTCTCGCAACATCCTTCACCGAGATTTGGCTCCCTTTCTAGATTTTCTTCATTAACATTTTCTACAACATACGGGTAATGTTCTCCTCATATCTTCTAACCGATCCCGATCTTGACACTGGTATTACTTCTTGACCTTCTATTTTGCAACCTCATATTTTCCATTCTTAACTCATGGTTTTGCCTTGTTAAATTTGCACGTTCTTCCGCTTCTAACCGCCTTTCTTCATGTATTGTTTGCCTCAATGCTTCTAATGTTGCGATTTCTTCATTTCCATGAATTGTTTCTCCCATCTCTTCTCGATTTCTCTCCCCTTGTCCATTATTTATCAATTGTTGCACTTCTTCTCTTTCTTCCATAGAATCCGATCTCCATGTAAGCACACTCACCCTATCATAATCTATTACTCTATTCGGTGCTGGTTGAATTGGTGGTTGAATTTGACCTTCTTCTCTATCTCTTGCGTTTATTCTTGATGGTTCACCTACTTCATTTCTCCTTTCTCCAGCTAACCTCCTGCTCCTTCTAACAGTTGTTGGTTGTTCTGATGTATTCCTTCTTCTAGCCATTTCTCAATTTCAGTAATTTGTTGAAAATTATATGAAATTTCTTTCTTGTTACTCCTGATTCTTTCGATTCACAAGGTTGATCTCTACTCAATCCCTGTTTCTAGCGCCATTATGTAGTTGCAAGAAATCCTACACTACACCCCTCACTAGAATATACACAATTAAGTCATTTTAAGATGAATGATTATGATTTCTATTGATTGAATACTTGAATCTTTACAATATGAAATAGAAATGAGTTAAAGAATTACAATCACTCTAAAACTTTCTCTCTCCTGAAGACTTGCTTAACAATTCAAAGAGAACTCTCCTCTACAACAGATTTACTCAACCCTTTATATAGGGTAATGCACAGTGGATGACAGCTAAGCTGTCCTTTATTTTCGGGAATGTCTTGCGAAATATCGCAAGTGTACATGTATCAATCCTCGCGACACTCCTAAATTTCGCTGAATCTTCATATCTTTCTCATGTTTTGGCTGTCGTCATTCATTGCGTCATTTATTTTACTTCCCTGCGACTCCCTCGTAATGTCGTCATTTATTAATCTCGCGAAACATTGATGTCGCGATATTCTGATCCTACAGAGGAAAAAAAAATACAAAACAAACGGCTAAAGGATTCTCAACCCCACAAATTAGGAAAGCTGTTTCGTTAACTTTATTAGGGAAAATGAAATTTAGGAAGTTGCATTTTTTGTGTAAGATGGAATCTGATAAGTATAGAATTTTTGGACGTCTAGAAGATACTCAAAATTGGAAAATAAATACTCAACCAATAGATGTAACTATCCAAAAATAATATTTACCTATTTAGTTATGGAAATAAAATATTACATAAATTAGGTAAACTCTGATTTTTATAGTCTGAACTTGCCAAATGTAATCCAAAGTACACAATATGGGAAAAAGAACAGCTAGCCAAAAATAAAAAAAGTCTCAAATGATATTTACCTATTTTTTTTTTTTACAGCGTTTTATTCTTTAGGTCTTTGCTTCCGAAACCCTTTTTCTGAAGCTTTGTTTTTCCTTTGTCGTTTCTTCTTGTTTTCAACCTGTTTCGACTCTTTTTATTTGGGATTTCATGTGTGGAGCAAGATCTTCTCAGTCTTCTTCTACTCCCCTTACAACAGCATCACCAGTCCCTCAAGGTGACATAATCCAGTGTCCCTTCAGATATTTCGATGATTGTAGCAATGGAGTTCGAGGGAGAGGGTTCGCAAGAGCATCTTTTGGCAAACACCTTAGTGATCGGCATTTCACCAATGAGGAACGCAAACGCATCTGCAGGGAAAGAATTTCCAGCAATGTGGATGTCTACAATGCATTTGAATCTATTTTGAAACATCTACAGATGTGGTTGTGTGGTCAATGCCTGCAATTACATGCCTGGAGTCGTGCTTGTCGACATGCTTCCGGAGATATCATCGCAGGTCCCCTTAATGGCAACGAAGTGGAATTTCTGATTCATGGAGTTGATAAGCCTGGTGTTGCGATCATTAAGTGCTCTAGTCTAGTACCGGCAGCTACTGAAATGTTGGATTCTCCTGGTGCTTTATCCTTGGAACTGCTCAATAGAGCTTTTTAAAGCCAGATCACTAGTATTGCCTGTATACCACAGCCATGTAGACTTAGCTTCTCCAGGACCCTAAAAGCTAGCTTGGACAAGGTCATTCGCAGCCCCATGGAACTGTCTGTATGGTTGGAACTGTTGCTTTTGCCAATATGTACCCTTAATATGTACATTCCCAAATGTGCTATAGAGGAGAGGTCAGGGACGAGGAAGAAGTTGCAGGTTACGGCAGTTAGCAAGGCTCTGCTGAAATGGAAAGAACCGGTAGGTTGCAGTTCAATGGTCCATACATTATTGGAAGTATTTCAGGTACAATCCTGTAAGCGACATCGAAAGAAGAAAACTGAGAACTCCAACATCAATGCTTTCCGTAAGAAGCTAAGCTATGGACACTACGCCGCAGCTATTAGAGTTTTGTCTTCTAATGGTATTGCTCCACCTACCGAAGCTACTCTTAAAGAACTGCAACACAAGCACCCACCAGCACCCAAACCTCTTATTCCTACGGACTCGTAAATGCTCCAGCTTTATCTCATCGGTCTAGTGCCGTTCTAAGTGCAATTAAAAGCTTCCCTAAGGGTACTTCATGTGGCAGAGATGGCTTACGTGCGCAACATTTATTGGATGCTTTGAGTGGTGCAGCAGCAGCGGTGGCGGATGAACTGTTGTCATCTTTGTGTGGAGTAATTAACCTGCTACTTGCCGGTAAGTGCCCTGCTGCCCTTGGTGAGTTTATTGCTAGCGCGCCGTTAACCCCACTGGTTAAACCCGGTGGTGGTTTAAGACCCATCGCAGTTGGGACCATCTGTAGAAGATTAGTCTCTAAGTTAGCCGCAACTTCTGTGTGTAAAGAAATGTCGTCTTATCTTGGCGACTATCAGTTTGGAGTTGGGGTCTCGGGTGGGGGCGAAGGGATTTTACATGCAACAAACAGATTGTTGGAGCATCAAGGGGATCGCAATGACATGACTATTTTACTCATCGATTTTACCAATGCTTTCAACCTTGTGGATAGATCAGTTATGCTCACTGAAGTTAGCTTGAAATGTCCGGCAATATTGAAGTGGGTAACTCTATGTTATGCTAATCCAGCGAGACTTTACTACAGAGAACATGTATTATCTTCCGCCCAAGGGGTTCAACAAGGGGACCCTCTAGGCCCTTTGTTGTTTGCTTTGGTCTTACATCCATTGGTCCTCAAAGTCGCGGCTTCATGCAAACTCAGTCTACATGCTTGGTACCTCGATGATGGCACTATGGTTGGTGATACTTTAGAAGTTTCCAAGGCCTTTAGCCTAATCCAATCTGAAGGCAAAGGGAGAGGTTTGTTCCTAAATGTAAGCAAAACGGAGATTTTCTGGCCTAAGGTTGATCCTCGTGTTAACACGGAGGGTGTTTTCCCCTCTAACATTGGCAAACCTTTGGGTGGGGTGAAACTCTTAGGCGGCCCTGTTAGCTTAGACCCTCAATTTAAACATGATATGGTTATGCACAGGGTTGACAAGACAATTCTGTTGATGCAAGCTATTAGGAAGTTGAAAGACCCACAAAGTGAGCTTCTACTACTTCGCAACTGTGTCGGTGTGTCCCGGTTGTATTTCACCATGCGGACTACGGCTCCTATTGCTCTCCATCAGGCTAAGTCAGTTTTCGATATCCATTTGTTTCAACATTTACGACAACTTATAACGAGGGGACGATGCTGGCTATGGCCCCTTGCAGCAACGACTTTCCTCCCTACCCATCAAATGCGGTGGCTTAGGCATTTATACAATGTCCGATACGAGTCACTCACTGCTACCTTGCCTCCTTTATTCGTACTAAATCGGTACAACAAGCCATCCTCGATCCTTTTGTCATGGCGGCACCTAGCGCCACCTACCAGCAAGCTCTACACAGTTACATGCAGGTATGTAGTTTGCCAGCTTCTAATTTCAGCGTAGATGAAAATGCCCCCCATCCCATGAAAACCTTGGCAGTTTTTTACTTCGACGCGGTTATGAAAGAGTCTGTCTAGCAAGTTCACTATGACAGACCGAGACTCCATCTTGTTGCAATGCAACAAAATCAAACATGCTCAAGATTATCTACTTGCAGTGCCTATCGCTGGGCTAAACCAAAGTATTGGGCCGAGACAATTTAGTTCCATACTTTGTTATAAGCTCGGTATCCCGTTATTCGATACAGGTAGCTTTTGCCCCAGCTGTCACAAGGAGATGGATATCTTTGGGGATCACGCTTTGCATTGCGCAAGTGATGTTGGTCTTAAATTCAGGCACGATCTTGTGAGAGATGTTTTTTCTGACATGTGTTATAGAGCTGGTGTTTCGGCTAGGAAAGAGGCGTCTCTTGGTTTTCTGTCCGATGATGATACTGCGTTGCGGCCGGCAGATGTTTTGGTTCACAATTGGGAAAATGGACTAGATGTTTGTTTCGATGTTATGGGAGTCTCACCCTTCACAGGTGGTATATGTGCTTTTTTGCCAGGTCGTGCATTATCCAACGCAGTTCTTCGCAAACGCAGCAAATATCTCGACAAATGCACTGCTCATGGATATGGATTCGGCATTTTGGCTTTCACTACCCTTGGGGAACTAGGAGAAGACACTATTAGTTTTCTTAAAAGATTGAAAAATTGTATTGCTATAAATGATGCCACGGCTAAAGTAGGTAGTTTCCTTTTTCATAGATTAGGTATTGCCATTCAAAAGGGGGTCGGTGCCCAGCTTGTTGCTAGGTTACCGGTCAACTTTAAGGGCTCTTCTATAGATGATATGATATAATTTTATTTTCATATATTCATAAGAAACAAAATCCTTTTATTTATGGGAAGTGTCTTTATATAAATTATTAGAGCATAAGCCAAGCAGCATCTTCAATGCCGCTTCTCACTTCTTATAACGGCTTCGTTTTTTTTTTTTTGTCATCTGATGTTTGTTACTATTTTTTTAGCAAGTATCATTCAAAAATGTATTCGATTGCTTCTTCTTTTCTTTTTTTGTCTCCAGCTGGTGTTGCTTCTTTTTTGCATGCCGCTGCTATCGGGTATGTAATCTATTAGAAATATCTTGATTTCTGTTGATTTTTAAGCTTTTTGGTTTTTCTCATTCCACTGTACGTTTATTTTTTTGAAATCTATTGCAAATCAATTCAAGAATTTGGCGTTGTTTTGTAGAATGCAAATAGAAGAAAACTTTGCTTCTTTGGTGGCATGGAAAGAATGATTTACAAGATGGATATACCAAAACTATTGTCCATCAACACATTTGTTAAAATACCGGGTCTATAAACCGTATTATTCTCCGACCAGTGACCTATAGGAATGAGAATCATGAATAGAAGGTTAAAGTGATTTAGATACTTAATTGGAGATTTTCTTTTATTTTTTCTTAGGAATGAGTTTTGCTTTTATTTTTCTTTGGAATAAATTTTTTTAAATGGGATTTTAGAAATCACAAACAATTTCAACTTTGTTATGGTTTCCCTTTTTGTAAATGTTAAAGTTCTTATAGTTTTGCTCTTATGCTACCATTTTCAGAACAGAGAATAAATTATTTTACTTGAAACGTTATTGTGAAGTAGTTTTTCGTGTAATAGAAGATATTCTCTGTTATTTATGGACTGAATTGCCAAACAATGACGCATCTCAGAAGTCCTCCCAGCGCATTGACCCTTTATTTATTAGTTTTGTCCAGAATATTTACAAACTGATCGTAGGGTAATCAATCTTCCCATCATCCTTTACATGGTGTGGGATAATTACCATATGAATTTAGATCTTTACTGCCGTAAATTTTAAATAGTAAATCAAGTAGTAAATTAATTTCAATAGCTACATTCTAGATTAGGGTAAAATAAACCACGTGTAAAACGATATCTTTTCTTACCCTAAATAAACCATGTCTATTTAGAAACCCTAAATAAACACGAAAGATATCTTTTTTCGTGTAACGAAGATATATTTAGAATTTAACCAAAAATTAGATTAAATTTGGAAACAAAATATGGAGAAAAAAAAACATTAAACCCGAATTATCTTTTGTATATAAAAACCAAGTGTAAGCGATCTTTAGCCAAAAAAAATAAAAAAACGATAAAGCTAGAAGAGCTTCGTAATACGAGTATCACTACCTACACGCGGTAATCAAAAAGAACAACAAAAATGGCAGAAAACAACAAATTCACAAAAAGAAGAACATAGAAGACTTGCGGAACAGTATGAAAAGGCAAAGTAAACTTATATCTACCTTGAAGAACTTCACATCGACAAAAAAAGAAGAAGAGACATACAAAGACAACAAAGAAACCATAGGCAAAAGGAGTATGAATCTTCGATTTGATACGAATGGTATGGTTTTATTCAACCAGCCAAAAGAAGTTTAATCCCGACCAAATAGTTTAAATTTACCTTGCTTGCTATTTTCAATCAATTCTTTGTTATTTGCAGAGCTAAAAAAGTAATAAAATTTTATTACTATCAAGAATTTTGAATTGTGCTTTAAAATTTATTTTTGTTTCACAATAGCTTATAATAAAGATAACTCTTATCAGAACTTATGAAATTATTTTCTTGCACAATTTGGTTTTGTAATATATTCCCTATTTAAAAAGAGCAATAAAAATTCCATAAGCAATAAATAGACCCGTGCATCGCACGGGTGAGAAACTAGTTGTTTATGGGTAAAAATCGTTTCCGCCGATTTCGGTAAATTCGGTAGGTGAGTGAGAAACTGGTTTAAACCCTAAACAAATGTGTTGCACGTGAGCACTTTCTAGATTCGAGAGATCAATCTGTACAAGTCCGACCTAAACCAAGAAATGGCCGTTCCAGACTTGCTTCGGTCACAAAGTGGAGGAGAAAGGTTGATTTGGGGAGGGAAGCAAAGAAAGGTGTTGAGACCAGAATAATTCTGAGAGAGTAGTATCTCGACTTGTATCAGAAAGTGAAAGCTTCGGAAGCTTGCAAGAGATGAAAGCTTTTTGGAGAGCTTGCAAAGTTGCCTTTTCTGAGAGTGTTGTATTTTTCTCCTGACCGAGACTTGTTGTCTGGTGGAAATAGGTAAGACCTATTTATACAAGTCGAGATTGAAGCGTACCCTGGCCTCATGAAGGAAGAGAGTAAAGGGTGAAATAATGGGAGGAGGTGGTAACCGCATGGTGTTTATGGGTGAAAACGTTTTCACCATTATTTCCTCATTTATTTGACCACTTTATTCCTATTCACGCTTTCTTAATGTGAGCGTAGTGTACGCTGCATGCTGTGACCGCCAAACCAAGACCCTGGAAAGCATCCCCCGGTTTGTGTTGATGTCTCGAGTGTTGGTTGCACCTTGAGTGCAAGTGGCGCTGCTAGGGGCGCGTGTGGCATGTGTCACTGGCATGTGCGGAATGCCTTTGTTGCGGGTTGCACCTTGAGTGCAAGTGGCAATGCCAGAGAGCCGCTAGTGGCGTGTGTGGCATGTGCCAATGGCATGTGCGGAATGCCTTGGTGGTAGGTTGTACGTTGAGTGTAAGTGGCAATGCCAGAGCTGCTAGTGGCGTGTGTGGCAAGTGCCAATGGCATGTGCAGAATGCCTTGGTGGTAGGTTGCACGGTTTGCAAGTTAGGCTACCAGCGTGGGTTTTGGCATGTGCCAATGGCGCGGACGGCCATTAGGGCCACGACATGGTAAGAAGAGCTACCAGCGATGCGTGTTGGCATGTGCCAATGGCATGCTCGGCCATTAGGGCCATGGCCTGGTAAGAAAAGCTACCAGTGATGCGTGTTGGCATGTGCCAATGGCATGCGTGGCCAATTTGGGTCGCGTCCCTGGTAGGAAAAGCTACCAGCGAGCGTGTTGGCATGTGCCAATGGCATGCGTGGCCAATTTGGGTCGCGTCCTGGTAGGAAAATCTACCAACAGCGTGTTGGCATGTGCCAATGGCATGCGTGGCCAATTTGGGTCGCGTCTGGTAGGAAAAGCTACCAGCGAGCGTGTTGGCATGTGCCAATGGCATGCGTGGCCAATTTGGGTCGCGTCCTGGTAGGAAAAGTTACCAGCGAGCGTGTTGGCATGTGTCAATGGCATGCGTGGCCAATTTGGGTCGCGTCCTGGTAGGAAAATCTACCAGCGAGCGTGTTGGCATGTGCCAATGGCATGCGTGGCCAATTTGGGTCGCGTCCTGGTAGGAAAATTTACCAGCGAGCGTGTTGGCATGTGCCAATGGCATGCGTGGCCAATTTGGGTTGTGTCCTGGTAGGAAAAGCTACCAACGAGCATGTTGGCATGTGCCAATGGCATGCGTGGCCAATTTGGCCTAGGTTGCATGGATTGCAAGCCTAGGCGCGGGCGCTACTTTAGCATGGCGCGGCTAGGGCCAAGGTAAGGGTGTTTGGCTTGGCGTGGCGTAACCAGCGTAGCTAGGGCCAAGGCAGAGTGTGTTTGGCATGGCGCGACTAGCTTGGGCTAGGTGTGGCTGGCATGATTTGCCATTGGCACGGAGGTGCGGCTAGCATGGTTGGCATGCTTTGGCGCATTTGGTGTGGCTGGCATGATTTGACATTGGCACAGAGGTGCAGCTAGCTTGGGCTAGGTGTGGCTGGCATGATTTGCCATTGGCACGGAGGTGCGGTTAGCATGGTTGGCATGCTTTGGCGCGTTTGGTGTGACTAGCATAGCTAGGGCCAAGGCAGAGTGCGTTTGGCATGGCGCGGCTAGCTTGGGCTAGGTGTGGCTGGCATGATTTGCCATTGGCACGGAGGTGCGGCTAGCATGGTTGGCATGCTTTGGCGCGTTTGGTGTGACTAGCATAGCTAGGGCCAAGGCAGAGTGTGTTTGGCATGGCACGGCTAGCTTGGGATAGGTGTGGCTGGCATGATTTGCCATTGGCACGGAGGAGCGGCTAGCATGGTTGGCATGCTTTGGCGCGTTTGGTGTGGCTGGCATGATTTGCCATTGGCACAGAGGTGCGGCTAGCTTGGGCTAGGTGTGGCTGGCATGATTTGCCATTGGCACGGAGGGGAATTAGGGTTTTGTTCGTTGTAACCCTAATTTGAAAAAATACCCCCTATTAATTACTGACTACATGCATTAAATGTAATAAATGTGTCACCGGTGACATTAGGTTATTTGGGATTTTACGATTTTACCCTTTGTTTAAAAACCACCATCAACATTAAGTCCCCTGCTTAGCTCGGAGCAGGAGCTTTGTTGCGAGGTAAGCATAAGATGGTGACAAACTATCAGCAGTAAATCGTAAAGAGAATTGAGGAGGCTTGTCTGACCTTTTTATAAATAGGATTTGGAATCCTTGCCTCTGGCAGTTTTGCACAAATCGGGAGGCTGGCACGATTGGGGAGTCAACATCATTGAGAAGTTGGCGCGAGTTGGGAAAGTGAGCGTGCTAGCTGGAGGGACCGGCGCAAGGCGCTGAAGCTGAGTGTGCTAGCTGGCGCGACTTGGGCTGTGGAAGTTGGCACAATTGGTGGGACTGGTGCAACTTGGGCGACGTTGGGAAGTTGGGCGTGAGTTGGGAAACTGAGCGTGCTAGCTGGCGGGACCGGCGCAAGGTGGGGAAGCTGATTGTGCTAGCTGGCGGGACCGGTGTAAACAAGGAGGGAGTAGGTGTTTCTACAGATAGCAAAGTTTCCTTGTTTTGCCTTCCTTCACGCGCACGGCTTCAATCAGGGCATTATCCATGCTAAAATCTGGAAGCGTGATGTCCCTCATTGCTTCCTTTCCTTTTTTAAGGTTCCGTATTCATACCCAACGTAATTGCATCATCTCCCTCGTTTGAGAAAGGGTTCTTCTTGTTGAGTTTCTCTCTTTGTCATGTCGCACAGAGACGAACCATCTTCTAACCAGCCAGGGTTCTCCAGTGAAGGCGCGAGGTCTGATTCGCTTGTTTGATGAATGGAAAATTTTCCTTTTGTGCGAGATATCCCGTTGGCAGCATGCGTTCATCGTTATCGACGAGGATGACCTAGTCGTTCCCCTCCCTTCAAATCCAACCTTGTTGATCGTCTGCAGACTTGGGGAACGCTGATTTAGGGCTCTCTTGTCATGAATACCCCTATGCAGGTTCATCGTTTGGGACTCGTATGAGGTGTCTCTCCTCCAATTATCGGAATGTTGGCGGTTTCCTGGTGCGGAAAGAATTCATGGTCCTTTATACGAGGATATGGAAGACATACGGTCATATCGCTACCAGGAGCGTAGTAAAGTGCTGTTCGTACGCCTTGGTTTCCGTAGTGAACTGTCTTTTGCCAATGATTGCTGAGATGGAGAATATGTCCATCCGTGCTGCTGCAGAGTCAGCCATTCAAAGGTGGGAGAACATGGTGTCCACCTGTGAATCCTTGGAGTTTAATATTAGCTGGTTGCGGCATCGTCTCAATATTGTGAAGGTCGACAAAGCTGGTATTCTTGCTGGTGTGATTCCTGCCACAAAAGCCATGCTGGAAGAGGAGAAAGCTTTGGCCTTGGAGTCTCCGAGGATTGAAGAGTTAACTCGAGACTTGAAGAGTAGGACTGAAAGATATCATGGTCGATTGAAGATGATATTTTGTAGGGATTATAATTTATTAGATGGGCTTTTCTGACTTGTATCACGAAGTTTGAAGGCTCCTCTATTTTTGATGTAGCATGTTGCAGGGAAGTGATTAGGCGTAGTATGCCTTAAGCCACTTTCCGTTGACGACTGCCTCTAGCTTTCCCCATCTTCTTTGATAATCTTGTAGTAACCACTGTCATACGCTTTAGTGATCATGTACGACCCTTCCCATTTGGGAGAAAACTTCGGTGCCGATGCATCTTGCTGGATGTGTTTGGCGGTTTTTAGCACCAGATCTCCTTCCTTAAAAAAAACATGGATTTTACATGGCTGTTGTATGCCCTGGAAATCCTGTTTCTGTATGCTTGTGCATGTTCCTCCGCCCGGGATCTTCTGGAGTCTATAATATCTAGTTTTGCGATTCTGGCATTGAGTGTTTCGGCTTCATTCCACTGAGGTCCACTTGCTGCGGCGATTCTGGCAGACGGGATCTTGATTTCTGCTGGGAGGATCGCGTCTGTACCGTAGACGAGGGAGTAGGGAGACATGCCGGTGGAGCTTCTAGGAGATGCTCTGTACGCCCAGAGAGCCATTGGAAATTGCTCGTGCCAGGTCCTGGGATTGTCGTGTACTGTTTCGGCTCTCAAGTAGTTCATGTACTTGCTTGTTAGCAAAAGGTGTGCTGTTGTCGGTGATGACGTGTTTAGGTACGCCAAAACGGCAGATGATGTGTTCCTTGAAGAACGCCGCGATCGTGGCTCCAGTGGTTCCTTTCAGCGGGACAACTTCAACCCACTTGGTAAAGTACTCGGTCGCGGTTATTATGTATTCATGCTGTTTTGAGGATGGCGGGTGGATCAAAAGGTGGCCACGACTACGAAGGTTGGCTGGCTGCGATCATGATCCTTGACGTGGGGAGCGTGGTGGCACGACCCTTTGCAAGAAGGAGTGGTGTTGAAGCGGCTTCGGCTCTTGGAGAGGATGTTGAAACTTAAGGAGCCAAATGCTGCAGCTTATGGAGATAACGCCGAAGCGGAGCGGCTGCTGGAGCGAACGTTGAAGCGGAGCGGTTGCTGAAGCGAACGTTGAAGCGGAGCCGCTGCTGGAGAACGTTGAAGTGGAGCCACTTCTGGAGAGAACGTCAAAACGGCGCCTTGAAACTCTCAAAGCCTTGACGGTTACAATACATTGGTTAGGAGTCCCCAGTTCCATCTATCGATCTGCTTTCCATGAGAGGTTGAGGTTTGGGAACGGCTTCCCTGGCTGGAAAAAGCTGCTTTCCTGATGCAGTGCGGTTGAGGGATGCAAATATGCCTTGACGCTACGCCTTGGAGAAATATAGAATCTCACATAACGTTGCCTCGATTTTGGGGAAGTCGTTCCCGATCTTTACGTGTGATGAAATTGGATTGTTGATTCCCTTCTATTGGGCGTTCAAGAGCAACGCGAGCCTCTTCATCTATAAACGCACGTCCTGTTGAAGTGCCTTTTGTCTTTTCATCTCAACAGTGGTAAAAGAAGGTAGGCTTCTTCCGGCTCTTCCAAAGACCTTGCCCCGATGGTGGAGTAGCGTCTGCAGTAACGGTTGGAGCTATCGTGCTTGAAGAAACGTTGGGTGGCGGAAGCGTCTGCTGTTCTGGTGATCGTAAGTGTATCGCGCAGATATGGCACGATTTGATCACGGAGTGCTCGAGCCATGGCACTTGTTTCGAAGGGTGAGGATGGCGCCGCTTTGGCTGGTTGTGGAGCGGAGGAGATGGTGCTTTGGAAGGGCGCAAGATGTTAGCGCCGAAGGATGCAAGGCGTTAGCGCAGGGTGTGGTATTGTGGCTGGCATACGCGTGTGGCATGTGTGCCTGGCATGCGCGTCTGGCATGCGTGTCTGGTATGCGCGTCTGGCATGCACGTCTAGTAAGCGCGCCCGGCAAGCGCGTCTGGTAAGCGGGTGGAGGAAGCTTTGTCTTCGATTGTCGACATGTGCAACGTGGATTTGGTCATACCGTTTCGGGGATGTAATCTCGAGCCGGAGGTTCTATCGTGACATGTGTGTAAACTTTGAATTCAACGTTCTTTGGTTCGTTGAAGGTTTCTCGAGGTCGAGAAGTTTCGGTCGAAACATTCGAAGGTCCTTCCGCAGACATGGTGAAGAAGCGAAGCGGAATTCAAAAATTATGCGCAGGAAGTTGAAAAGGGCGGCTCTCCAGAGCACGAGGGAGGCCTTTACTAAGAGGAGCAAGCCGCTGTTGGAAAACTTTCCTTGAATACATTTTTGTATTTTGAACTTCTTATTTTTAGGTTTTTTTTTTTTTTTGAAAGGCAAATGGAAACGCCCGATTTATGGTTTTGATTTTCTGGATTTTTGGGGTTGACAGATAAATGTTACCTTAATGGTTTTGGATTATTCTCTTGGAATGAATTGTATTTGGAAATGATGTTGTCTTGGTTATGATTGAAAGTGTTGCAAGCATCCCGGAAAACCATGGAACCGTGTGTTTGGTAGATGACATGGGGTGAAACATAACATGGCTATTGGTTTTATCATTCCCGTGAAAACTTGAAAGAGCGAACCATGTATCTTGTCTAGGTAGGACTTACTTGGTTTTTTAGGTCTCTTGATGAAAAGGAAACCTTCCGGTGCACAACCGAGTTTTATGGGAAACACCGTCATGGAAAGTCCCCGGTCGTTCTCGAGTCATCGATAACCGAGCCATTGATCCTTGGGCGGATCGTCTACTTCTATCTTCTGGGAACACCGATGTGGAAAGTCCCCAGTCATCCCTTGTCGCGTCATGACTGATAATCGAGTCGTCGGGAAGCCGAGTCGGAGTGGATCGCCTTCCTCTACCATCTTGACATCTGGGTCGAAGAATGAGATCACTGGTTGAAAATTGACATAGTAACCGAAAGATCGAACCTCCCGCTGTGGTCGCCAATTGTTTATGGGTAAAAATCGTTTCCGCCGATTTCGGTAAATTTGGTAGGTGAGTGAGAAACTGGTTTAAACCCTTAACAAATGTGCTGCACGTGAGCACTTTCTAGATTCGAGAGATCAACTGCACAAGTCCGGCCTAAACCAAGAAATGGTCGTTCCCGACTTGCTTCGGTCACAAAGTGGAGGAGAAAGGTTGATTTGGGGAGGGAAGCAAAGAAAGGTGTTGAGACCAGAATAATTCGAGAGAGAGTATCTCGACTTGTATCGTAAAAGTGAAAGCTTCGGAAGCTTGCAAGAGATGAAAGCTTTTTTGGAGAGCTTGCAAAGTTGCCTTTTCTGAGAGTGTTGTATTTTTCTCCTGACCGAGACTTGTTGTCTGGTGGAAATAGGTAAGACCTTTTTATACAAGTCGAGATTGAAACGTACCCTGGCCTCATGAAGGAAAAGAGTAAAGGGTGAAATAATGGGAGGAGGTGGTAACCGCATGGTGTTTATGGGTGAAAACGTTTTCACCATTATTTCCTCATTTATTTGACCGCTTTATTCCTATTCACGCTTTCTTAATGTGAGTGTAGTGAACGCTGCATGCTGTGACCACAAACCAAGACCCTGGAAAGCATCCCCCAGTTTATTTTGATGTCTCGAGTGTTGGTTGCACCTTGAGTGCAAGTGGCGCTGCTAGGGGCGCGTGTGGCATGTGCCACTGGCATGTGCGGAATGCCTTTGTTGCGGGTTGCACCTTGAGTGCAAGTGGCAATGCCATAGCTGCTAGTGGCGTGCGTGTGGTTGGCATGTGCGGAATGCCTTGGTGGTAGGTTGTACGTTGAGTGTAAGTGGCAATGCCAGAGCTGCTAGTGGCGTGTGTGGCAAGTGCCAATGGCATGTGCGGAATGCCTTGGTGGTAGGTTGCACGGTTTGCAAGTTAGGCTACTAGCGTGGGTTTTGGCATGTGCCAATGGCGCGGACGGCCATTAGGCCCACGGCCTGGTAAGAAGAGCTACCAGCGATGCGTGTTGGCATGTGCCAATGGCATGCTCGGCCATTAGGGCCATGGCCTGGTAAGAAAAGCTACCAGTGATGCGTGTTGGCATGTGCCAATGGCATGCGTGGCCAATTTGGGTCGCGTCCTGGTAGGAAAAGCTACCATCGAGCGTGTTGGCATGTGCCAATGGCATGCGTGGCCAATTTGGGTCACGTCCTAGTAGGAAAAGCTACCAGCGAGCGTGTTGGCATGTGCCAATGGCATGCGTGGAAAATTTGGGTCGCGTCCTGGTAGGAAAAGCTACCAGCGAGCGTGTTGGCATGTGCCAATGGCATGCGTGGCCAATTTGGGTCGCGTCCTGGTAGGAAAAGTTACCAGCGAGCGTGTTGGCATGTGCCAATGGCATGCATGGCCAATTTGGGTCGCGTCCTGGTAGGAAAAGCTACCAGCGAGCGTGTTGGCATGTTCCAATGGCATGCGTGGCCAATTTGGGTCGCGTCCTGGTAGGAAAAGCTACCAGCAAGCGTGTTGTCATGTGCCAATGGCATGCGTGGCCAATTTGGGTTGCGTCCTGGTAGGAAAAGCTACCAGCGAGCGTGTTGGCATGTGCCAATGGCATGCGTGGCCAATTTGGCCTAGGTTGCATGGATTCCAAGCCTAGTCGCGGGCGCTACTTTGGCATGGCGCGGCTAGGGCCAAGGTAAGGGTGTTTGGCTTGGCGTGGCGTGACCAGCGTAACTAGGGCCAAGGAAGAGTGTATTTGGCATGGCGCGGCTAGCTTGGGCTAGGTGTGGCTGGCATGATTTGCCATTGGCACGGAGGTGCGGCTTGCATGGTTGGCATGCTTTGGTGCGTTTGGTGTGGCTGGAATGATTTGCCATTGGCACAGAGGTGCGGCTAGCTTGGGCTAGGTGTGGCTGGCATGATTTGCCATTGGCACGGAGGTGCGGCTAGCATGGTTGGCATGCTTTGGCGTGTTTGGTGTGACTAGCATAGCTAGGGCCAAGGCAGAGTGCGTTTGGCATGGCGCGGATAGCTTGGGCTAGGTGTGGCTGGCATGATTTGCCATTGGCACGGAGGTGCGGCTAGCATGGTTGGCATGCTTTGGCGCGTTTGGTGTGACTAGCATAGCTAGGGCCAAGGCAGAGTGTGTTTGGCATGGCGCGGCTAGCTTGGGCTAGGTGTGGCTGGCATGATTTGCCATTGGCACGGAGGAGCGGCTAGCATGGTTGGCATGCTTTGGCGCGTTTGGTGTGGCTGGCATGATTTTCCATTGGCACAGAGGTGCGGCTAGCTTGGGCTAGGTGTGGCTGGCATGATTTGCCATTGGCACGGAGGGGAATTAGGGTTTTGTTCGTTGTAACCCTAATTTGAAAAAATACCCCCTATTAATTACTGACTACATGCATTAAATGTAATAAATGTGTCACCGATAACATTAGGTTATTTTGGGTTTTACGATTTTACCTTTTGTTTAAAAACCACCATCAACACTAGTATTTAGTAATTTATCAGTATTTTGTCGAATTGAGCAATACTTGCTCAATTGCACGTCAAATTATTCATATTCAGTATTTGTCGGATTGAGCAATACTTGCTCAATTGCACGTCAAATTCTCAAATATTCAGTGATTCGTCGAATTGAGCAATACTTGCTCAGTTGCTCGAATATTGACCCAACTATTAATATTCAGTAACTTGTCAGTATTTCGTCGAATAAAGCAATATTTTCTCAGTTGCTCGAATAATCCACAAATATTCAGTAACTCATCAATATTCAATAACTCGTCAAATTTACAATACTTGCGCAACGTTAACATTCATGAATCGCTGAGCATTTGCCAAACATGCTCGATTCAACAAAACCTAGTCTCTTTGCGTAATCAGTCAACAACTAAATACACGTCTGTCATACAGACTCTACGATTCGTGAGACATCAATCACGTCAAATTGGGGGATAACAACTAGGGTTTTGGTCTGGCGGCCTACATCACGTGGATTCATCCACGACGAGAAATGTGCGTAAGTTTTGTCAACGGTTGAAGGAGTTAGCAAAGTAGTGGGTGCACGATCCGTCAAGTCTCCACACGACATGGAACTGACTTTACCACGATCTTCTATTTTCCCACTCTTCCACTTTTGAAACCATCACACTTACAGGGATCAAGGTGTTCACAACTCTGACAATATAAATAAGTTTCTGAATCCATGATGGAGGACAACGTTTTTGGTCTACACAGAATTTCTCGAGTAACTACTCTCAAGAATTCATCAATCCATCAGAACTTATTCGAACTCAATAGTTCACCAATTATTGCAGAAATATTCAACATACCCACAATCCTTGATCATCATTGATCCCACACGATTCTCAGCTTCCCTCCTACAGATCAACCTATCTCCCTCTTTGCGACCGAATTGACTCTGGAACGGCCATTGACTTGGTTTGGGCCAGAGTCTTACAGATTTATCTCTCGAATCTAAGCACTCCCTTTGCAGTGCATCTGTGTGAGGTTGAGCAGTTTGCCTGGTTCGAGGAGTCTCGACAACACGCTCGACTCTTCACTTTCCCAAAAAAACCAGCGAACCGTTTTTCCCCATCCAAAGATTGGCGACCACAGTGGGAGATTAATCTCTCGGTTGCAATCCCATATTTTCACAAAATGGTTGATCTTTAGGTCAGGTTCAGTCACCAATCCAAACACAAACAATGCTAGCACTAGCAACAACGGTGGTACTCTAGAAACCGTTCCTGCTTCCAACAGTGGTGGTGACGCTACTCCTCCTCACACTAATATTGAAAATCATCCTCTCTTTGGTCGACATCCCGAGGAACTCAGAGAAAATCCGCCTACTATTGCTGATCTCATGAAGGTCCAGGAAGTTCTTGCCAAAAATCAGACTGATATGGTTGCTACTCAGAAGGAGCTGTGCAATTACCTCAAGACTCTTACTGACAAGATGTCAGACAAAACTCAGGAGAAAGGAAAAGACAAGGAAACATCTCCAGCTCTGGATCCAGAAGTTATTCCTGTCCCCGACGATGACGAAACCCGCAAAGCTGCAGAACCTGAACCTTCCAGTTTCATCACTCGTGAAGACCTGGAACGCTTTATGGAAAGGGCCATGCACCATCAGTCCATCGTCATCAGCCTTCATATCCCGCTGTTACGCAAAGAATCCCTCTTCCAAAGGGCTACACCTCTCCAACGTTCACACTCTACAACGGAACGGGGAATGCTCGAGAACACGTTTCTCGATTCCTGGAAGCATTAGGAGAGCATGAACATAACCATGTTGTGCGTTTGAAGGAGTTCTCGAAGTCTCTGACCGGCCGAGCCTATACTTGGTACAACAACATCGCACCAGGGAGCATAGCCAATTGGGGAGAAATGATTAATGCTTTCTACAGGAAATACTTCTTTGTCTCTGAACAAGTTACTCTCTCCGAATTGGGAAGGATATCTCAGAAGAATAATGAACATCCGAACGATTACGTAAAGAGGTTCAGACTCCATGCTCTGGATTGTCACGATCCAAATGTCACTGAACAACAACTGGTAGATTTGTGCATCAATGGGATGATCCCAGTCTATAGAGCTTTGCTGGAAAATCTTCATTTTCATACCTTCTCAGAACTTCATGAAGCGGCCAAGCGATCAACAACTACCGCTCCTGCCTTGCTAGAAAGAACGAAAACTGTCAAAGTAGAGGAATCGAAAGACACTCGGGGCAGCAATGCCAGACGTCTAATCAACAAGCAGTACAGTGTCGAAACCTCCATGAATGTTGCTGAAGGGAGCAAAAGAAAAGCTGAAGAACAACCACGTAAGAATGCTCCTCCAGCGTCCAATCTCTCAAAAGCGCCAAGGAAAGATGGTCAATCCAGGAATGCACACTCGCCTACTCAACATCAACAAAACGATCAGGATGCACCTGACTTCCCCTTTTCTATTGAAGAAGTGATCGAACTATTGGAGGTCTGGATCCAAGACGGTGCGATCAAACTGCCTCCTGTCAAAAGGGAACCGACTGAGGAACAGATGGAAAATGCACGCTACTGTCATTTCCATAGGTATGTTAGTCATCCGAAAAGTGATTGCAGAATCCTGAAGCATATATTCAAAGAAAAGGCTGACTCAGGGGAACTAAGAACTGAAGGAGTGCACAAAAACCCTCTCCCAATCAGGACATTCACACTTTCTGAGCAGCCGGTCAAGGAATCGGTTCAATCCCTAATTGAGCATGTCTGTGAGTTATTATACTTATCAAAATCTCAAAGAAACAACATGTTTGCTGCATTAAACCACATTGTATCTGGGAAACGATTAGACATTCAGGAGATACGCCCTGAACCTCCGGTCACAAACAAGGAGATGTATGACTGGGGACTTCTCACTACAGTCCATCTCAAATGAAGTCAGTTCAAGCGAGCACTGGTCGATGTTGGCACTGACGTTAACATCATCCCTTTGAAAACCCTCAGGGCTGCTGGCATCACTAGACAGGAAGCAACACATTCTCCTGTCTCAGTCAGAGATCATGAGGGAATTCCTAGGGATGCCTACGGTTACATCATCCTCAAAATGAAAGTTGGAGAAACTTGGACAGAAACCAAATTCCATATAATCCGAGAAGATCCAGGATACGACATGATTCTTGGGCGAGCATTGATTCATGATGGAAAGGTCGCTACAACATCTTCAATTGCACAATTCTTTACCGAGGAAAGCTCTGACTCAGAGGAAATCTCCAGTTCAGAAGAAATGGAGGGCACTCCACCGTTTAAGCATTTAGGAAAAGTCGAAGCCTTGATGGAACTCACACGAAAACCTGAAGAAAGCGCACATGAATTTGCCAAAAGGTTCCGCACGAAGGCAAGTCTCATTCCCCCTCAATCTCCTATATTACCAACTTTCAAATACGCTACTCTGGTCAGGGGACTTGATCTTGCCCATAACTCGGCAGTCACCAAACGTTATGAGTGGTTATTCTCACCTCAACAATACTTCACCAAGTGGTTAGATGCTGAACCTTTCAAGATTCAACATTTCACTAACACGATCATTGATAGAATAATGGCCGAGTTCCACAATCAGTATCCTAAATGTTCTCCCTTGCACGAGTGTCCATATGTGCCACATAATTGGAAGACTCCACCGACAGTGCATCCTACTGTGCGAAGAATCCTGAACAAACAAAAGAAATTCGGAGCACGACCAACCAAGCCTAACAAATTTCATGAAGGAGATTTGGTTCTTAAGGCAACCAGATGCAATTTGCATTCCACGAAGAGTTCTAACTGGGAAGGACCTTTTATGATTGCTAAATCAGTTGCTGGAGGATACTACAAATTGGCTGAAATCAAAGGCAAGACGAGTATACCAGTAATTCATAAGAATTGGCTCAAGATCTTCGACGCATGAAGAATTCAACATTGGGTGTTTTATGTCCAAGACAAACGCTCAAACCATTTGAAGTTTGCATCTTAGGATTTTCTTTTACCTGTAATTTCAATTCCTCCAAAACGTTTGCAATACTTGCATCCAATATTTGAAATTCAGCAATTTATCAAAAGTTCTTTATTTTAAGAAAAATCTCTATCAAAACCCAAAATCCAAAAGAAAATCCTCAATCACTCATAGACTCAAAACCAATCCAGAAATTCAAAACCAAAATCTCACATCTCTCAGAAGTTCAAAGTTCAAGAGATTATGGAAGAAAACTAAAGAAAGCCATCAAAGTACGATTTCTGCTTCTCAGCATCCTCCAAGACTTGCAAAGCTGCTTTCTCCAACTCCAGCTTTTGAGTCAACTCAGCAATCTTAGCCATTTTCTCCACCACAACATCACTGATAAAAGGTATATTCTTCACTACTGCATCCTTGATGGTGTTGATCTTCTGACGAAGCCACTTCAGGTTAAAGCCAAGTCTCTCAGAATTCTCCAAGTTTTATACTCCCAATCAAGGAGTACATATCGAGTAACAATACTTCTGGGCCTGGTACGGATATCATCTATGACACGCAATATGTTTTCTAATTGCATGTTCAAGAAGTAGCTACATTTAGGATCTCTTGTAACGACGATATAGCCATACATCTTCCACAACTTCTCATACATGCTGGCATACCCTGTGGGGACGCTGAATCCACCAACAAACACATGATACGGGAGTGAAGCACCAAATGAAGGCTCACAAACAATCCCTGTTGTTGATGGGTGAAAACTACTCCTGCAGAATTTGGTAATTTGGGGTGTGGATGAGGAATGAATCTAAACCTTCAACAAATGCACTACGCGGTGAGTGCTTGTAGATTCGAGAGATCAATCTGTGCAAGTCCGGCCTAAACCAAGAAATGGCCGTTCCAGACTTGTTTCGGTCACAAAGTGAAGGAGATGGGGTTGATCTTAGGGAGGGAAGCGAAGAAGGTGTTGAGATTGTGAAGGTGTTGGCTTGCTTATGACTTGTAACAGAAAGATGAGCAAGCTTACGGTTGATGTAAGCGTGCTCTCGAGTGTTTGAATACGGTTTTTGTATTAACACTTGGCTTCGTCGTCCGAACTTGTGTTGTTCTCCGTTATTCCTTGTTGTTGGAAATAGGGCGGAGAACCTATTTATACAAGTCATTGAGCCTCATTCACGTTTCTCGTGGGAAGTGGAGGTAGTGGAATGATGGAGTAGTGGAGTTGTGTGTCGGTAACACACGACGAGTCTTGCCCACTTTTCCTGTTCATCTCTAACCGTCCATGACTTCCTAACACGTTCTTGTGATGGCGCGTTGCACGCCGCACGCCGTAAACCGCCGCACCAATACCCCGATATGTATCCCCGCCTTGTGACATGATTGATGTTCGGAATGTGGATCGTGGATCCATGAAAGATAGCATGTAATCTTGAATTGAATAACTGCGTTATTCGTAAAGTCGATACTTGTGAAGTATCGTGTGTATTTCATGCAGTCTTGCATTGTGGTGTGGTAAGGTGATGGGTAATGACGCCTTATCGACCAATTGACTCTGACCGTGGTTGTATAACCAAGTCGGTGAACTTGGACGGATGAGATGAGCCTTGAGACACTCATCTGCGACCGTTAATGAATATTAGGGTTTTTTGAAGAGGTGCGCAAGCATCACTCTCCAGCTTGGTCGAAACCAAGCATGGGAAGGATTTTGGAGAGGACCGACCATACATGCGTGTTGACGGCATGATGGTGTAGGTGCCTGTATTCCGTTCCCTCATGAAAGCGTGATCTGGGCCACTCAATTTGTCCGTCAGAGAGGAGTGTTCGAGATTGATTTTGCGATAGAAGTTTGATACCGCAAGAAGCCGCGCGCCACACTCTTTTCCGGCGCGTTTCCCAAGACGACCTAACTTGGTCGGTCTTGGCCGGCTGGTTTGACGTGAAGATGGTAGGCTGATGTTCACGCCTATACCTGACTATCCCATGAAAACGTGATCTAAGCCACTCAATTCGTCCGGTGAAGTTGAGCGGTCGAGATCAATTTGCAATTTGGGAAGTGTAACCACGCATGTTTGGGCGGGCGTTTTGGATTAGCCAGGCATGATATGCCTTGGCCGATTACATGAGGGGGTAGATGGGCCCACGGTGGTCATGCTGGTATGACCGGACCTGCTCTATTTGATCTGTGACCCTCCATTCGTGCCGGAGAAGATGGACGCGCGTGATGGCTTGAACCCTAATTTTGGCTTGCAAAGCCGTGCGACCATGCTCTTTCAGGCGGGCGAATGTGTTGTAACCAATCATGGTTGGTTTTGACCGATTGGTCAAGTGTGTAGGCGGTCACATGGTGATTGTGTCGACATGCTCCGGGCCCTTTGAGTCTACATCTACACCCTCCATCTATACCTGCGAAGATGGATGGTTGAGACCGTTTTGCGGCACATGTAATATGCCGCAAACCCTAATATAGGGTTTTCCGTCCATAATGCTTGGTATGGACGGTTTCTTGGCAAGCAAAGGCCAATAGTCGACCATGCGGGGTCGGCCGTGTGTATTCCATACCTGCTTGGGGGTGATGGAATTGATCTGGGGTCATCCAATCATGCTTGTGGAGTTGGATGACTGCGATCAAATCATATCCCAGACCGATATGGTCAGTCTTGGGATGCTCAATCGGGCTAGTATAACACACCGAGAGGGGCTCAATCGGGCTAGTATAACACACCAAGAGGGCTCGGGCTAGTATAACACACCGAGAATCAACCTGTATGGGTATTTCGTACATGGTTTAATTATAGTGCTTGGAGATTCGTGTTACTCAGAAAGATTAACACTCGCCGTCATGCCACACCGATAATGAGTCATTATAGTGCTTGGAGGTTCGTGTTACTCGTAAGAGTAACACTCGACCGTCATGCCACACCGATGATGAGTACTGAAATACAAGGCCGATATGAAATTCACGGAAGGGATTGTTGCTACATGCTCCAACCTGGAGGAATTTCATGTATTCACGAGAATGGGATTGTTGCTACATGCTCCATTCTTGGTGAATTAAGTGAGGAGTATCCGTCACTTATAAATGGCTTTATCTTTTACAAGATGTCAACGTATGAGCTTTCCGGTTATTTACAAATTTAACCTTAAACGAAAATCCACCATCAACATTAAGTCCCCTGCCTAGCACATAATGGTTACACTATTGTGTGGTAGGCAGAGAGATTTGCAGCGCGGTTGAAGAGGCGGAGAGTTGAGCATAAACGACCTCCAAATGAAGACAAGTGTGATTACCCGATCCAGACGGCGTGATAATTCTTGATTCCGATACGAGGAGTCTCGAACATGTGAAAGAAATTTGTGCGGCCCCGGTGTTGCTATGCCCTTTTATGCTCCCGCTGCGATGTTGGGATGGAGTGCGGCTGCTGCTGCGGAGATGTCGATGCGAGAGATTGAGGGAGATTCGAAGGGAGGCGCATCAACGGGTGATGGAGCGAGAATCCGCGGTGATGCGGCGCGGGCCGACTCTCTTGGCGATTAGAATTTCATTCTTTCTTTTCCAAGCATGTTCCGTACCTTTGAATGTCTTCCTTGTACTCAGTGGCAGCTGAGTTCAAGTTTTCCTTTCGTTTTATGGTTTGAACAAAAGTTTTTTTTTTTTTTATAATCCTTTGCCAAAATTGCAACTGAATCTTCTCGGAACAAGGGTGTTCCTCCACACGTGATTCTTTGTGATAAAAGAAGTAATTATCATGATGGAACATTTACGGACTGTGATGCAAGATCTTCCCGCTTTGTCATATAGCAATCGTTTTCCTTTCGTGCACACGTTCTGTTTCCTTCTTCCCATGAGATACTTGCTTAGGGTTTCCCTTCTTGCTCGCTCTAGTGCGTTGATTTAGGCCGACTCGGGGCTTTGTGTTTTTAGAAGTAGAGAGGTTCTCGGATGGAAATAATACTTCAATTAAATTGAGGATTGAAAATTGGAACCCTAACTATGAATGCAAGCATTGCAATCATTTTGGAGGAATTACAAGCATGTCATGAAACTGCAAAAGGAAACACGCTGGAAAAAATAGCACAGCGTTTTAAAGTGTGGAGAATGTTGGAAAGCGGTAGCACAATATCTTAAGTTCGGTAAGGTTTGAGCCATCGTGAGTGAATTGTTATGCCCTCCAGGTTATCAGCGTTGATGAGCTTGCAGTAGCCACCTAGGATAACATCTGCTACCAGGTACGGTTCATCTTCTCTTTTGGTGGGTGAGTCAGGTAGAGTGGTCATCTTCACCGTCATGTTTCCAATATTGAATGTAGTCGCCTTCGTCACTAGGTCTCCAATTCCGAATGGGTTTGAGCGTGCGAGACACTTGGACCTTGGCCTTGTTGTCTTTGACCAAGACAGCTTCTATGCTCCTGATAAAACGTTTGAAAGGGCCGGCTTCCCATTCACATCTCCTAGCCGGGGTTGGTTTGTCGGTTGGAGCCAGTCCCAGGACTTGTCGAATGAGGGGCGGTAGTTTGCAAGGAGGGTTGTGTGATGAGACTTACTTGAGACCGGAACCTTTCAGTGTATGCCGACGTGCTCTCTCCGGAAGTTGTGTCATATTGGCAAGTTCTTTGGTGCGGCGGCAGGATAGTCATCGGGTAGTCCAGCGGGCGTGTTGGAGACTCTTTCAGTATCGAAACCGGTAGAGGACAGACTTCCAGTATGGCTTTGTTGTCATGCGTCCAAGAGCGCCCTAGGATCATGTCGTAGTTGGGATGATCTTTGACTACATAGAACTTTGCTCGTGTTGAGGCATCTCCCAATTTGACTTCAAGGTCGATGTATCCATATGAATCTCTGAGTTCTCCTCCTGAATCCCTGACCACAGTTGGATGACGAGTAGCTTCTTGCTTTGAGATCTTTGCCGCTCTCAAGGTCTTGACAGTAATGATGTTAAATTCTGAAGCCGTATCGATCAATGCGTTATCAAACTCAACGTTTCTCAAACGAGTGACGGTTAGGAGTCCCCGGTTTCCGTTGCTCATGTCTTTCAGGAAAGACTGGGGTTCCTGGACTGCTACTGGATGCAAACGCCTCCCTGACACAACGTGGTTGAGGGCCGTGAACATGTCTTGACGTTGTCCTTTGGAGAAATATAAGATTTCACACATGTGCTCCATCATAGATTGCACGGTCTTGCGAACGAGTCCCCGAGAAATCATGCAGTTCCTGATAGGTAGAGGATCTCTATGAACACCTTCGTTTCCAAGCTGGAGTTCCCCTGTCTCTACCTTTTCCCTGAATATTTGTTTCAACCTGTTGCAATCTTTGGTTGGATGATGGACGAACCTATGGTAGCAACAATATCTGGGGTCTGCTATTTCTTCCTCGGTCGGAGGACGCCTAATAGGGGGTAGTTTTACGGCATCATCTTGGATCCACGCTTCCAAGAGCTCTATCACTTCATTCATGGGAAAAGGAAAACCCGTGTCTTTGGCGTTTTGTGCGGGAGTTTTGTCTGCTCCTTTTCGAGACGAAGTCTTGTGTGCTGAGGATGTTCGCTTGGTTTGTTGTTCCGTTATCGAAGCTTTCCTCTTTTCTCCTCCGCTTACCACACTCACAGAAGGGCCAGTGTTGTATTGTTTGTTTGTGAGACGCCTGCTTCCTCGACTTTCACGCAAATCTTCACTTCGAACAACTCTGGTTCTTTCTAGTAGTGCTTTGGTGCAGTTGTTGCTTGAACGTTTTGCGGCTTCGTGGAGTTCGAGAGAATGTTTGAAAGCTCGATTCTCTAACGAGCGCGGTATATGGGTATCATCCCATTGATGCATGATTCCACCAATTGCCGTTCGGTAACATTCGGGTCGTGATAGTCCAAAGCTTGGTTTCAATCTTTTAACGAAGTCGTTGGGATGTTCATTGTTCCGCTGGAGAATTCTTCCCAGTGTCCGAAACGTGATTTGTTCGGACACGAAGAAATACTTCCCGTAGAAAGCACCGACCATCTCGCTCCAATTGGATATCTTTGTTAGGCGCAATGTTGTTGTACTGTGTATGCCCTCCCCGTGAGTGATTTTGAGAATTCTTTTAGGCGTAAAACATGATTGTATTCATGTTCCCCCAAGGCTTCCAAGAATCGAGAAATGTGTTCACGAGCATTACCAAGATATGTCGTAGAGGGAGAACTGGGGAGAGGTGTAACCTCTTGGTAGAGGAATCCGTTGCACATCTTGAGGGTACGGCGGCTGATGTTGGTGTACGTCCGTTCGGTCCCCTTTTCCTCGATTTTGGAGAAGTCGCTCTAGATCTTCACGCGTAATGAAGTTGGAAGACTGGTCTCTCTCCCCTTGGCGCTCAGGAGCAACACGAGTTTCTTCATTCATGTGAGTCCGAGTGGAAACACCTGCTCCGGGTGTATTGAATGCATCTCTCGCCGACTCCAAGGGTTGCCGTGAATCTTGCGGCAATCGTTCAGTCAAAGCTTTAAGGAAAGTGAGTACCTCTTTCTGAGTTGCGGCCATGTCTGTTTGAGTTTTAGCAAGAATTTCCTGTTTCTCCATCAAGTCTGCAATGGTACTAGACGGCGGTCTTCCTCTTGTGTCTCCGGCTCCTCGTCCTGATGGAGGAGTGAAAGTTGTTGCTCTGGTAACCACTGGAGGCGTTACGCTCGAAGAGATGCCAGGATTTGCGGCTGCTCTGGCTCTGGTGATGGGAGGTGTTACACCTATTGGGATGTCTCCTGCTCCGCTAGTGTTGGTGATAGAAGTGACAGCTCCACGAGATGTATTGACCGCTGTAGCTCCACTGACGGGTACATCAACACCGGAAGTGTCATCCATGCTGGCTCCATCAGAGTTGATTGCTGATCCGGACCTCAGTTCCACCATCTTGGAATGAATTGCTGATTGAATTGGTTCTAAGATCTACCCTTTTTGAAATTGATGAAATTGAATCGGATTTCAAAGAAATTGATTTTACGACCGAGAGATTAATCTCCCACTGTGGTCGCCAATTGTTTATGGGTGAAAACTACTCCTGCAGAATTTGGTAATTTGGGGTGTGGATGAGGAATGAATCTAAACCTTCAACAAATGCACTCACGCGGTGAGTGCTTGTAGATTCGAGAGATCAATCTGTGCAAGTCCGGCCTAAACCAAGAAATGGCCGTTCCAGACTTGTTTCGGTCACAAAGTGAAGGAGATGGGGTTGATCTTAGGGAGGGAAGCGAAGAAGGTGTTGAGATTGTGAAGGTGTTGGCTTGCTTATGACTTGTAACAGAAAGATGAGCAAGCTTACGGTTGATGTAAGCAGGCTCTGAGTGTTTGAATACGGTTTTTTGTATTAACACTTGGCTTCTGTCGTCTGAACTTGTGTTGTTCTCCGTTATTCCTTGTTGTTGGAAATAGGGCGGAGAACCTATTTATACAAGTCATTGAGCCTCATTCACGTTTCTCGTGGGAAGTGGAGGTAGTGGAATGATGGAGTAGTGGAGTTGTGTGTCGGTAACACACGACCCGCCTTGCCCACTTTTCCCGTTCATCTCTAACCGTCCATGACTTCCTAACACGTTCTTGTGATGGCGCGTTGCACGCCGCACGCCGTAAACCGCCAGACCAATACCCCAAAGATGTATCCCCGCTTTGTGACATGATTGATGTCTGGAATGTGGATCGTGGATCCATGAAAGATAGCATGTAATGCTGAATTGAATAACTGCGTTATTCAGAAAGTCGATACTTGTGAAGTATCGTGTGTATTTCATGCAGGTACTGCATTGTGGTGTGGTAAGGTGATGGGTAATGACGCCTTACTGACCAATTGACTCTGACTGTGGTTGTATAACCAAGTGGTGAACTTGGACGGATGAGATGAGCCTTGAGACACTCATCTGCGGCCGTTAATGAATATTAGGGTTTTTTGAAGAGGTGCGCAAGCATCACTCTCCGCTTGGTCGAAACCAAGCATGGGAAGGATTTTGGAGAGGACCGACCATACATGCGTGTTGACGGCATGATGGTGTAGGTGCATGTATTCCGTTCCCTCATGAAAGCGTGATCTCGGGCCACTCAATTTGTCCGTCAGAGAGGAGTGTTCGAGATTGATTTTGCGATAGAAGTTTGATACCGCAAGAAGCCGCGCGCCACACTCTTTTCCGGCGCGTTTCCCAAGACGACCTAACTTGGTCGGTCTTGGCCGGCTGGTTTGACGTGAAGATGGTAGGCTGATGTTCACGCCTATACCTGACTATCCCATGAAAACGTGATCTAAGCCACTCAATTCGTCCGGTGAAGTTGAGCGGTCGAGATCAATTTGCAATTTGGGAAGTGTAACCACGCATGTTTGGGCGGGCGTTTTGGATTAGCCGGCATGATATGCCTTGGCCGATTACATGAGGGGGTAGATGGGCCCACGGTGGTCATGCTTTGGTATGACCGGACCTGCTCTATTTGATTCGTGACCCTCCATTCGTGCCGGAGAAGATGGACGCGCGTGATGGCTTGAACCCTAATTTTGGCTTGCAAAGCCGTGCGACCATGCTCTTTCAAAAAGGGCGAATGTGTTGTAACCAATCATGGTTGGTTTTGACCGATTGGTCAAGTGTGTAGGCGGTCACATGGTGATTGTGTCGACATGCTCCGGGCCCTTTGAGTCTACATCTACACCCTCCATCTATACCTGCGAAGATGGATGGTTGAGACCGCCATGCGGCACATGTAATATGCCGTAAACCCTAATTTAGGGTTTTCCGTCCATAATGCTTGGTATGGACGGTTTCTTGGCAAGCAAAGGCCAATAGTCGACCATGCGGGGTCGGCCGTGTGTATTCCATACCGCTTGGGGGTGATGGAATTGATCTGGGGTCATCCAATCATGCTTGTGGAGTTGGATGATCTGCGATCGAATCATATCCGACTGATATGGTCAGTGCTCGGATGCTCAATCGGGCTAGTATAACACACCGAGAGGGGCTCAATCGGGCTAGTATAACACATCGAGAGGGCTCGGGCTAGTATAACACACCGAGAATCAACATGTACGGGTATTTCGTACATGGTTTCATTATAGTACTTGGAGATTCGTGTTACTCAGAAGAGTAACACTCGATCGTCATGCCACACCGATAATGAGTCATTATAGTGCTTGAGGTTCGTGTTACTCGTAAGAGTAACACTCGATCGTCATGCCACACCGATGATGAGTACTGAAATACAAGGCTGATATGAAATTCACAGAAGGGATTGTTGCTACATGCTCCAACCTCGAGGAATTTCATGTATTCACAGAATGGGATTGTTGCTACATGCTCCATTCTTGGTGAATTAAGTGAGGAGTATCCGTCACTTATAAATGGCTTTATCTTTTACAAGATGTCAGCGTATGAGCTTTCCGGTTATTTACAAATTTAACCTTAAACGAAAACCCACCATCAACACCTGTAGAAGAGTATTCATGCACTATTATACGGTTCTCAATCTCAGGAGCAACTTCAACAATCATAGGCGCAGCTTCTTCTGAGACAGTATTGTCTACTTTTGGCACAACTTCTTCTGTTCCTGGAGCAATCACCGTTGGTGTTTCAATCACCTCAACAATATCAGCAACAACCATCTCACGGCCTTGAAGTGCTGAGATGGTTGTCTCACTATCAACGCCGGGATTGCTCGAATCATCATTATTGGTCTCATTATTCTCAGCTTCGGCATTTGGCACCTAATAAGAAAATTACACGGGATTAGAGCATTCCAAGCATGGGAACTCAACGCAATCAAAAAGTATAGCATGTAAGTGAACTAACATTATATAAGTTCTCTACTATGCGTCCAAGACATGAGCAAATGGCATAAAAGTCATAAGACACGTTTTTCAATAAGTCCGTCAGGAAAATTTTATACTACTATGTATAAGACGACTAACTGGGAGCAATTGGTAAGGAATCTAAGGTTGAGTCATATACCATTCTCTTCGTATGGATGTCATCTACAACTTATCAAACTTTCATAGTAATTAGATGAACGAGCAGGGAGTTGTGGCCAAAACATTGGACCTCATACCAACTAAAAATTTTCTGGAGATCTCCTGGAAGTTTACTGTTTCATCGATTTCGACCCCTAAAGTACTCAAAATTTAAAAGTATTCTGTGATAAAGCTTGGAAATTTCCTGGGCTTAAGGATACATAGGTAGATCGCGAAAATCTCATGTCGGATGAAGATTCTACAGCATTTTTACTAAAAACTGGGGTCTGGATTTTTCTGATGACGTATTTCGGCAAATTTCTCATATATTCATCGGGATTCTCGTTCATTCATCCACAAATCAGCAATCCTACACTTCTATTAAGATAATACAAAATGGATACTTACTTGAGGAGTCTCCAATTTATTCGAAGGGTTAACAGGGTCGGCATCAACATTGGGAGCACCATTATTTTCATTCAGTCGCGATTCTTGAGAATTCTCCTTCTCCCTACTATTCGTAGACGAATGAATAGCATGACCATTTTGGATTTCCACAACAATCTCTTCCTGGATCCATCAATAATAATCATCATTATTCCATTCAAGGAAATGCCGAAATCACTTACACGAAAGGATACTTACATCAACCTCTCCATCGATGTTGGATTCCTGAATCGTTCGTACAGAGGAAAGATGAAGACCGTCAATAACCGATGGAGCAAAATTCTGAAAAAAATTATTAATACCTTTTCTAATATCCTGATTGTATGGACAAGAAAGCCGCAACAAAAAGTGAAATGCTAACAACTCACCAAAGAAGCGGCAAGGTATTGCACTTTATTCGGTATCATCCTATGAGATGTTTTGCTTCTTCCTTCTCCACCATGGGGACTTTCTTGAAGGTCTAAGAATTTTACACAGATTCGAGGCCTCATAGCACGGCCATCCTACACAAAATCAATGAACGATCAAAATATGTCTAGCTTACTCTCACAAATTGTGAATAAAAGAGGCCTACCTGTGCACATTCTGGAGATGTCTTCCTTTTGTCACTATGAGAAAGGTACTTTAGTCTCGGTCGAGCATTAATGGAGTCAAGGGAAGGAAAATCTTGCACTGGGGACTTAAGATCCCACACGAAAGCATACAGACGCTCAAGTTGTTGATGCCAGAAGTCTATGTAACTCGGAGTCACGAAACTAGCACGATCAGAGCATGGGGATAAATACTCAATCCCCTCCATGTGAGTGCAGTCCAGATTAGCCATCAGATACTCAACTGATGGTTTGTTCATTCGGTGACCTGGGATACATTGGTCGACGCCCATTTGCCGTGCTGCTTTGTCGATGTTATATTTCTACTCTGAACTCTCCATGCATTACTGATACTAGGTGGCCATGAGTGCAACTTAATATGAAAGATCTCTCTCCATCATTCAAATCGGCACCAGTTCTCAATGTAATATTTTCTTCGGCAGTATTGAAGGTGATCAATTGTGAGAAGAGGTCAGGGACCGGCACCCAGGGGAGAAAATTGAACTCAGATTCAATGTCCAAAATATCAGTGATACATACCTTGTATTGCGGTTGCTTTGTAGACCACCTCATGATCCTGGCATTGTCTTTCTCGAGGAAAGCATGGCGAGTGTCGACATTAGGCCCTTGCAAAACACTACCGGAGCATAATTTTCAAGATTCTCCCACATCAAATCTTGGAGAAACATAGTATTAGCATATGTCTCAATTTTCATGAAACCATTAGAAACACTGGAGTCAATAACCAAGAAGTCCTAGTTGGCAAATAGTAAACCTAAAAACATGCTACCAATTGAAAGTTTCTCACCTTTAGCCATCCTAATAGCAAAGGGTATCACCAACGGCTTCAACAAATGTCCGCTGTCCTCAAGAACATCTCTGGAAAGCCACAAGCACAGGAAAGCGGCAATGGGTAGGGTACCATCAACAGGTTCTTCAGGAATTCTATCTCTCGGCCACCAGTATCTCAACCACTGAGCATAGCAAAATTTGGGAGACTCATTGAACTCGTGCATCTTAGTTTCCAAAGTACGAGATATCAGCTTCTCCTCCGTCGAGAGTTCTCCATGGAAATTTCCGGTGACTGGAAGATGCAACAGAGCGACTACGTCTTCTAAAGTAATTGTGAACTCTCCCCATCTGCATATGAAGGTGTGAGTAGGAATACACCAACGAGCAAGCAGAGCCACGATACCTGGTATATCATGATTAATGATCAAATCTCCAGCAGCTTGAATGGCTCGCGTCACTTATGCACTATCAAGCAAGGCCCTCACACGACTGTAGCCTAGCATATGCCTTGCCCAACCAGAAAAATGCGTCAGCGGCTTCCGAGAAAGTTTGAGTTCCACATGAGAGGCCAAATAATGCCTTCCTTCCAAACAGAACAGAATTATTGCTGAAGGAGACACCAACTTGTTCTGAGCAGTAGTCTTGGGATTTATGAGCAACCGGAACGAAGAACCTAAAGGATATTTTTCAGGCCTATACAAATATTCGAAGAACCTGTCTTCGGTGCTTGGAATGTTCTTGGGTTTGGGAATTTCTTCCCTCCCCTGAGAAGTTCCAGAATTGTCGTCCCTGGAGCAATCATCATCTCTAGAAGATGCATCTGTGGAAACATCATCTTCAAAAGTGTCCCTGGAAATGTCACTTTCAGCATTATTATGGAGTCGACTCATCTCTTCCAAATAGCTGCAACATTCCACACGAGTTTCGTCAATACAATGGAATTAAGGAAATCAAACAATAATGATGCTTACAATCAGCGTCTGCAAAAATGGTAATTCTAAACTCTTACCTATTTACGATTTCACGAACTTAGTGATAACAGCGTAAAACCTCGAAAAACTTGTTCGTTCTTTCAAACCTGCAAAGTCGAGCAAAAACTTATTATTATTTAAAGTCAACAATGGCTTTTCATGAAACTATGAATAGTTCATATAACCTTCCATGTGAATATTCGCTGATTTTTACGTGCACACACACTATAAAATCACCAAACTTGCACATACACTACGAATTCATCAACTCATAGAAACATTGTTTGTTTTCAACAATTTCCCATAAAATCAAAATCTAATTTTCTTTAAAAAAAAAAAAAAAAAAATCGTGAACAGGTCACGAATTTAAAAAAAAAAAAAAAAATCGTGAGTTTAATCACTCACGCAAAAAAAAAAAACACCTTTTTTGCTCAAACGAGCATTCGTCACGGAACCAGGGTATTTTCTATTTTTGTAAGAGTTCACATGTTCCAAATAAAATTTTAAAAGTTTACAAATAAACTTTATCATGAACTCCAGGTCTTTTCAAAATTTCCTTTAACCCTTAGGATTATTATTTACTACTTTTGTTGCGAACAATCCTACATTCTTAAAAGGATTTGCAAAGTCCTTGCTTTGAAAACAAACTTGGGTTTTCATGAAACCTAATAAACAAAACTTTTACTACTGCAACTATACCATATCCATGCAAAATTTTATTTATCTCTTCCATATTGAGGATTTTTATTTCGTTTCCTGAACTAACGAAAAACGGGTGTTTGTACCCTATTAAAATAGTGTACGTGCGAACCGCACAAGCTATTTAATAGCGTCAGACTGTGGGTTTTTCGAGGAAACCCACAGGGCTTATTGAGGAAGCCAGGCCGGACTTATTGAGGAAGTCCGGAGGTTTATTGAGGAAACCGGATTGTGGGTTTATTAAGGAAACCCACAGGGCTTATTGAGGAAGCCAGGCCGGACTTATTGAGGAAGTCCGGAGGTTTATTGAGGAAACCAGACTGTGGGTTTATTGAGGAAACCCACAGGGCTTATTGAGGAAGCCAGGCCGGACTTATTGAGGAAGTCCGGAGGTTTATTGAGGAAACCTACATGGCTTAATAAGAGGCCCAGTCTAGCTTATTATAGAAGCCCAAAAGACTTATTTTTGGAAGTCTTTTGAGATAGACACAAATCTTGGAAGATAAACAAGGATCTTCCAAGATAGTTACAAATCTTGGGAGATTGATAAGAATCTTCCAAGATAGATACAAATCTTATGAAGATATACAAGGATCTTTCAAGATAAACTCAAATCATGTGAAGATATACAAGAATCTCTCAATATAGACATGCAAGGATAGACACAAATATAAAAGGATAAGTACAAATCCAGGTGGTTATTTTGGATAACTACAAATCTAGGGTTATTATGGAACTAGATTAGGGTTTTTTGTCTATAAATAGAGGCCAAAAATCCAACTAAAGGGAGATGGAATTTCTATTCCTTCATGGAATTCTAGGTTTGCTAACCTTTCAAGAATTATTGTAATCATCATATCAATAAAATCTCTCCCTACGGGATTCCATCTATGGATGTAGGCAACATTTGCCGAACCACGTTAAATTCTTGTCTCCATTTATTTTTCCTCAATTTATCTTCTTTTTTCTAACCCTAATTTGGCAACATCATCATCAATCATCGTGTTTTGCGCCTAGAATTTATTTTGGGTACAAACATTGGCGCCGACTAAGGGGACCCGAGCAAAAGATCGTGCTCCCCTTTGAGAAAAGTTTCTCGTTCCAACTGTTTTTGAAGATTAGGGTTTAAAAGAGGCTTGGTAAAGAAGGAAAAAACAAGTTCACAACTTTTTCGGAAAAGTTGCAGAAAGATCCAGAAAGTTGCGATTAAAGTTACAGAAAGTTTCTAAAACATTCAACCCTGAAGTTGCAAAAACTTTACAACCTTTCCGTAGAAAGTTGCAGAAAGCTTTCAGAAAAATTGTGATCCAGAAAGTTGCGAAATAGTTGAAGAAACTGTTACAAACAGATGTAGAAACTATTACAAAAGTTGCAGAAACAGTAGCAGAATCGTTACACAACAGTAACAAATATATTTGTTACAGAAGGCGTTGCCAAAGATTCTCCCTTGTACAACCACATAGGTGCAGCCTCGCATACAGCTTTGACTCCAACCAATCTGATCTGTCAGATTCACCGGATCAGATCCGTACGATTTGTCCAACCTCTGGTCCAGCCTCCGGTTCACCAATCGGTTCTGCAGCAAATCCGGTTCATTTAGAAACGGTCCAATCCGGTTCAGGACGTTCGGGTCGAACCAGTAACCACATCATCTGGACACGTCATTAGCCAACTAAGCAACTACTACCAATCAGTTCCTAACACGTCATTAGTGGTAAAGCCACATCAGCAATGTGGTCCAGTCAGCATTACCATGTCAGCAACGACCGCCACGTCAGCAATCCGCCAGGTTTTGGATTGACCAATTAGGAGACTGTCACGTCAGCATCCAAACTTCCAATCAGCATCCGCCACATCAGCATAAGTGGTCCACTAAGAAATGATATGTCAGTATACTACGACGCCACGTCAGCACATTCAGTGCCCCGTCATCTATGGTCCACGTCAGCTCGGTGACACGTCAGCATCTTGTCAACTACCACATCAGTGCTTTTGCCGCGTCAGCAGCAGTGGTCCAGTCATAGGATGCCATGTCAGCATTTGGATCCAGTCAGCATTCCATGTCAGCATAGGGTGCCACGCTGCCTTTCAGGAAAAAGAAGAAAAAAATGCGCAAGTTTTGATTCGAACGCGTGACCAGCAGCTCGTGTTCTACACTCTTGACCAACTGTGCAAACCATTATTTGTGCAATGAAACATGACTCAGTAACCTTATCTGTTCTTCACGCGTGCTTCGTGCAAATATTGTTTCATCAATAACTTCTTCGTTTTAAGTCCGAATTGAGTGATTTTTGGCTCGTTCGAATAGTCTTTCGATTCACTACATCATGAAAGCATAAATTTCTGTGTTCGAGAAACTTTTATGTGCACTTGGGGGAACAACATGATCCAATTCGAGGTTCGTGGATAACGACATAATCGATTTCGAGGTTCGTGATCAGCGACATGATCGAGTTCGAGATGAGGATTGCCTAGATCCTTCAATATTTAGCCTTGCATCACATCGCAAGCACCTAAAGCCTCACCTTGCACGTGATCACATAAGTCTTTCTCTTATCGCAAACATAAAATCTCGCCTTGAACGCGAGTATGAAAGACTTGCATCTTGGCAAGCATAAAGTCTCGTCTCAACCACGAGCCCAATGCCCAATATTGGTCCAAAGACTCATACTCAACACAAGCAACAGCCAGCCTTCCCGAGCAGCGAGCGCTTCAGTCTTGTTACGTTGCAAGTAAAAAGCTTTGCCCCCAGCCGCAAGAACACACTACATTCCTTTCAAGACTCGACTAGCTCTCGAGCATCACAAGTCCACCACGTGGAAAAAAGTCTCGTCTAACACATGAGCAAATTTTATTGCAGGTTATTACAGTTGGGGGCGTCTTTGTAATGTTTCTACTCACGCTTGTGGGCGATTCCCAAAGGAAAAATCACGATGGAACCAGAAATAAGATGGCAACGGAAAATATACATGATCATAATCCCAGAGCCATCTAGCAAGTAAGTAACATATATAATAGATCTAGTTCCTGCTTCACATGGGGGCGTCTTTTCTATTTGGCAATATCGCAACAGATATTGGGGGCGGCTAAAGGGACGCCTAGCATACAATCAAAACCAACATGGTTAAGGAAGTCAAACAATAGGACACATCCTTTTCAATATCATTGGAAGTAATGGGGGCGACTAAGGTGGAAGGAATGAACGCCCGGGGAGGTAAGTCGTACAGATTGTTACATTATAAATCGAGTTTATAGTCACAATTTAGGGCACTTTCGCATGTATTTATTAAAGCAATACTTGCATTGTTTTTCTATTAAAGAGAAAAACAAAAACGGAGCGTTTTACTTTTCAAGGAAATAGTTGCAATGTTTTTCTATAAAAGAGAAAAACAAAGACGAAGTGTTTTGAAAGAAGTACTTCAAGAATAAGAGTAAAATGTTTCAATAAAATATGAAAAAAAAGGAAATATATGACAAAAACTTGTAGCCGGTCGACCTGTACACCGGAGATTGCCGTACATTCATTATTCGAAGACACAAGAGGTTTGAATCAGCAAATTCTACGCCAGTACGAGAGCATGTAGGCAATCAATGTGCCTAACAAGTTACGGTAGCAGCCTGCATTCGAGTGAGTTCTGGCAATATCTTACCAAAGAGATGAAACAAAATGTGCCAAAGCAAGACCGAAGTAGCTGGGCAATTAACGTGCCTGGTTAGCTACTGGTGGTGCCTGCATTCGAACAAGTGGAAAACAGATAAATAAATTGCTATTCT
Source organism: Papaver armeniacum (assembly GCA_023531295.1). Classification (NCBI taxonomy): domain Eukaryota; kingdom Viridiplantae; phylum Streptophyta; class Magnoliopsida; order Ranunculales; family Papaveraceae; genus Papaver; species Papaver armeniacum. The sequence continues at coordinate 554,171 of JAJJWW010015504.1, read as the reverse complement.
ATGAAAGAAAAACAACAAAGTGGTTGGTCACTAACTACAGGTCAAAACAAGGAAGTGCTAACAGAGAGCACATCTACAATTCAAGCCTCACATGCCGGTACGTGCGTAAATTTATATAAGAAATTCTTTAGTACATTATTGGTACTTTGAACGTGTTTCCAGTGTGCTAGGTACCTGCAGTATGAGGGTGCATGCAAATTTTAAGTATAATTGATATACTTAGAAATGTTGACATAAACCCGGGCGCACTCCGAAAAGTTAGCAACGCTAAAATTCGCGACAAGATGATCGTAAAAGTAAAAGGATCATCGTAAGCACGCTGCGACGGACAGTCGGGATTATACTCTTCTTAATTCTTCAACAAGTTGTGAATTAAGAGGGGGCGATGTTTGTACCCTATTAAAATAGTGTACGTGCGAACCGCACAAGCTATTTAATAGCGTCAGACTGTGGGTTTTTCGAGGAAACCCACAGGGCTTATTGAGGAAGCCAGGCCGGACTTATTGAGGAAGTTCGGAGGTTTATTAAGGAAACCGGACTGTGGGTTTATTGAGGAAACCCACAGGGCTTATTGAGGAAGCCAGGCCGGACTTATTGAGGAAGTACGGAGGTTTATTGAGGAAACCAGACTGTGGGTTTATTGAGGAAACCCACGGGGCTTATTGAGGAATCCATGCCGGACATATTGAGGAAGTCCGGAAGTTTATTGAGGAAACCTACATGGCTTAATAAGAGGCCCAGTCTAGCTTATTATAGAAGCCCAAAAGACTTATTTTTGGAAGTCTTTTGAGATAGACACAAATCTTGGAAGATAAACAAGGATCTTCCAAGATAGTACAAATCTTGGGAGATTGATAAGAATCTTCCAAGATAGATAAAAATCTTATGAAGATATACAAGGATCTTTCAAGATAAACTCAAATCATGTGAAGATATACAAGAATCTCTCAATATAGACATGGATCTTCAAGGATAGATACAAATATAAAAGGATAAGTACAAATCCATGTGGTTATTTTGGATAACTACAAATCTAGGGTTATTATGGAACCAGATTAGGGTTTTTTGTCTATAAATAGAGGCCAAAAATCCAACTAAAGGGAGATGGAATTTCTATTCCTTCATGGAATTCTAGGTTTGCTAACCTTTCAAGAATTATTGTAATCATCATATCAATAAAATCTCTCCCTACGGGATTCCATCTGTGGATGTAGGCAACATTTTCCAAACCACGTTAAATTCTTGTCTCCATTTATTTTTCCTCAATTTATCTTCTTTTTTCTAACCCTAATTTGGCAACATCATCATCAATCATCGTGTTTTGCGCCTAGAATTTATTTTGGGTACAAACAACGGGCATTCATACGTTTTCTAAAAAACAAATTCTTCATAAATCCTACGCATGCTTGCAACTATGGGATTTTTGTTTTATGAACAATTCATGAATCATAGATCAAACAGCAAAAAAAAAAAAAAAAAAATCCACGGACTTACCTGTCGGCGCCGACCGGAATTCTGCCGGACGGTGATCGGACGGCGGCGGTGCTGGAACGGCGTGAAAAATTTGCCTCCTTCCTGCTGCTCGAGTGAACAATAAAAAAAAGAGATGCTCAGTTGATCAACAATAAAAATATTAGGGTTATTTACCTTTTATATTATTTTTATTTCCAAAACCTAAAACACTTGGGTTTCCTCTTTTGGGCTCGGGCCCGAAAATCCTAAATCGACCAAAACTGGGCTTTTAACTGACCAAATCAGCAGCACTTCACCTCTACATGTCCACAAAATAACACTCTATCACACTATCAGGGTCCTCACCCGAACATTTGCTCATACATGACACCATTGGAGCAAATCGAGGATTCTGAAACTACCTTTGTAGATTGAGTTCAACCACTATCTCGTCAACTGAAAATCACCATCTAATGCTTACTGTGGAACATGACTGTTCCTCACTAAGCAGGGGACTTAATGTTGATGGTGGATTTTCAACAAGGGTCAAATCCGTAAAATCATGATACTGCATGTTTCTGGTACGGCTTCAGGCATGTGACGATTCATATTTTACGAAGCCATGATGAACATGTCTTTCGAAAAGCCTCCACTAGCTGAGCGTTCGATCCCTGGCATTTCATTGCGCACTCTATGTAGAATAATAGAATTGGGCAGTCCTCCTACATAATGGTTTGTTGAGAGGGCTTAACGCCTTCAGGACGTCGGTGATACTCACTGTTCCCTGACTACATGAGAGCAAACCCCTCTACATAGAAGAACGATTGGGCGGTTCTCCGTAAGATTCAGAGCAACAGCGCCTTCAGGACAGTCACTCACTAATCCTGACTATGTAGAGCTACCTTGTATAGACTCGGGCGTTCTCCGAAAGATCTGAGAGCGCCTTCAGGATATTAGCCATCTCCTGACTATGCACATAGATTAATTCTGTCGTGACATTCACCACTGAATTCCCAGAATGATCTATTATTGCTCCTATTCCATGGTCGAATCCACGACCTGATCCCATGGAGTGGCAATAACAATTGCTCCTATTCCATGGTCGAATCCACGGCCTGATCCCATGGAATGGCAATAACGATTGCTCCAATTTCATGATCGAATCTACGACTTGATCTCATGGAATGACGATAACAATTTATATTATCTCATTACTCCGATTTCATGATCGAATTCACTGTTAATCTCATGAAATGGTAAAAGATAATTTTATTACTCCGATTCTATGGTCGAATCCACAATCCCATGGAATGGTAATGCCTATTTTATTATTCCGAATTCATGGTCGAATCCACAGCTGATCCTATGAATTGATAATAAATAACTACTCATTTTTATTTGTTCAATTTCATGAATTATTCTACACCGAATTTCATGGATCAAAGAACAAATACTCACGAAAGGGGCATCTGGATCATCACTGAGTAAGCCCCACAAAAATGGTGTAAGTATACTCGACAATGATGCACGACTGAGCACCCGGATGCACGAACGAGCATCCAAAAAATATGGACAGATGAGGAATCCTACGCAAAACAGGAAAAAACAACAAATATTAATAAAATAATAAGGAGCGCCCAGGGGACGCGCCTACCGGCCGTCCGGCCATGCCCTAGACGTGGCCGGTCCTACACCTCACAATCCCTAGCTTTTTATAATTATTATTCCCTAAATTCATGAAACTCCTCCGTTTCAACAAAAACTCATGGATTCTCCATAACATCACGGATTCATGAAAAATAATATTATAAAATAGGGAAAGGAGTGCGGGACCGGGCAACATAGCCAGCCGGCCACGACCTAGCCGTGGCCAGTCCGACACCCTGCAATCCCTAGTCTTTTATAATTATTATTTTCCTCAAATTCATGAAACTCCTTGGTTTGAGCAAAAATCATGATTTCTTCATAATTTCTCAAATTTTGCTCAAATCATGAAAATTCAAAAGCCAACGTGGTCATATAACCGGCTAGCCTCTCACGGCAATTTTGGATGTTAAAATACTCTTATTTTAATATTTACAAAATATTGATCAATTGAGCATACATGCTCATTCCAACAAAAAATCAAGAATTTCAGTCAAGATAAAACTCTTCTGAAAATTCACAATGTTGCTCGAACGCACATCAGAAAATACTGAAACTCTCAGTACGGAGACACGAACACCATGGTAACACGTGCATGCCTTGATGACCGACCAGAGTCATTCCTGGGGCTTGTAAAAAGCCGGTCCCACATATTTTCATAATTCTGACCTAATTTGCTCATATTGGGCCCAAACTCTCCCAACCAACCTGGGGATTGCTCAAACGGACAACATCTAGTCCCGTGACCATCAAGAGCCGGTCCCATGCTCTCTTGGTCGGTCCCCCATCTTTCATACTTAGGTTTTTTCCTAATGTTGAACCCAGCAGTAATTCAATAAATGATGAAACCGGCACTTAATCATCATTCTTTCACCAAATCTCCAACTGAGAACCCTGGTGTACGCTCACTCGAGCACTGGGCACCACATGGACGCCCATCATCCCATGTGGTCGGTCCCTCTATCACTCATGACCTATTTTCAGCAATTCATCAATTGTTGAACAATTGCTCAAAAATTAGGGTTTCGAACAAACGCTTCACGGAATCATCATTCTGATCAAGTTCAAACACCAAATGAATTTATGTTGATCCACAGGGATTAATTATACAATATTTGGTAATCTACCAATATTTTAATATTTTATTGGGTTACGTTACCAATAAATATTTCGTCGAATTGAGCGACATTTGCTCAGTTGCTCAAATATTGGTCCATCTATCAATATTTAGTAATTTATCAGTATTTTGTCGAATTGAGCAATACTTGCTCAATTGCACGTCAAATTATTCATATTCAGTATTTGTCGGATTGAGCAATACTTGCTCAATTTCATGTCAAATTCTCAAATATTCAGTGATTCGTCGAATTGAGCAATACTTGCTCAGTTGCTCGAATATTGACCCAACTATCAATATTCAGTAACTTGTCAGTATTTCGTCGAATCAAGCAATACTTGCTCAGTTGCTCGAATAATCCACAAATATTCAGTAACTCATCAATATTCAACAACTCGTCAAATTTACAATATTTGCGCAACGTTAAAATTCATGAATCGCTGAGCATTTGCCAAACATGCTCGATTCAACAAAACCTAGTCTCATTGCCTAATCAGTCAACAACTGACAAACTAAATACACGTTTGTCATACAGACTCCACGATTCGCGAGGCATCAATCACGTCACATTTGGGGATAACAACTATGGTTTTGGTCTGGCGGCCTACAGCACGTGGATTCATCCACAACGAGAAATGTGCGTAAGTTGTGTCAACGGTTGAAGGAGTTAGCAAAGTAGTGGGTGCACGATCCGTCAAGTCTCCACACGACATGGAACTGACTTTACCACGATATTCTATTTTCCCAGACTTCCACTCATGAAACCGTCACACTTACAGGGATCAAGGTGTTCACAACTCTGACAATATAAATAAGTTTCTGAATCCATGATGGAGGGCAATGTTTTTGGTCTACATAGAATTTCTCGAGTAACTACTCTCAAGAATTCATCAATCCATCAGAACTTATTCGAACTCAATAGTTCACCAATTATTGCAGAAACATTCAACATACCCACAATCCTTGATCATTGATCCCACACGATTCTCAGCTTCCCTCCTACAGATCAACCCATCTCCCTCTTTGCGACCGAATTGACTCTAGAACGACCATTGACTTGGTTTAGGCCGGAGTCTTACAGATTGATCTCTCGAATCTAAGCACTCCCTTTGCAGTGCATCTGTATGAGGTTGAGCAATTTGCTCGGTTCAAGGAGTCTCGACAACACGCTCGACTCTTCACTTTCCCAAAAAAACCAGCGAACCGTTTTTCCCCATCCACAACTGGTTTGATCATTTATTAAAATAATGCTCGTGTGAGCGTTAGGTAGTAAAACCTAGTTATGGAGAGATGAGGGACCGACCAAGGGGTCATGGGACCAGCCCTTGGTGGTTGTGGGACCAGATGACGGTCGATTGAGCGAGTCCCAGTCGATTGAGAGAGTTTTGACCCAATATGATCGATTGATAGCAAATTAGGTCAAAAATATAAAGATGTGTGGGACCGGCTCATTTCAAGACTTAGGGCCGGCCTTGGTCAGTCAAGGTAGCATGCCCGTGTCACCACAATGTTTGTGTCTCGGTCGTGAGAGTTTTGATATTTTCTGGTGCGCGTTTGAGCAATACTTTGGATTTTCAGAAGAGTTTGATCTTGACTGAAAGTCTCAATTTTGCTCGAATGAGCAAGTAGAACTTCGCTCATGTGACCGGTATTTTGAGAATATTCAAAATAATAATATTTTAATATTTGACGTGAGTAGCCTAGTCGGTCGTGTGATCATTTGACTTTTTGGCTTTTTCGTGGTTTGAGCAATATTTGAGAAAATATTGAAAAACTAGGGTTTTTGCTCAAACGATGGAGTTCCATGAGATGATCTAAATAATAATATGAGAAAATAAGGGATTTTGAGGTGTGGGACCGGCCACGGCTAGGGCATGGCCGGACGGCTAGGTACCTGGACTGGATGTTGACTGGATGTTGACCGCCTATGACCCGATTTTAATTAATTTGGTAAAATAAAACACTGTAAAAATACTGAGATTACAAGTTTATCCTTGGATCTAAGATCCAACAGTTGGAAACACAAAGAAAATTTACGGCTCGGATGTATGTATGTAGACCAATTAAACCTAATTCTAACATTTTTTCCTCCACCTCCATTATCACCTTAATCTTCTACTTCTGCAACTGCAACACCGACCAATTCCTCAATCTTCACTATACCAACAACTCAATCTTCAACTGCCTGTATAACAACCAAAGTCATCCCCATCAAATTCAGTTAAAACCCATCTCAATTCCACCATCAGTTTCTTGTATCCCATCATGAATCACTCCCTTTAATTCTTCCAAAAAAGTTCAGAAACCCTAATTTCTATCTCAATTTCTCATCTCATACAACAACATCATCTACAGCTGCTCCTTCTCTGCCATCATATCAAATCAAAACACCATCAATGCTCACCACCACAAACAATGGCAACAATCCCCATCGAGAAAACACCAACAACACCCATCAGATCTCGGTTCACAACCATCATCTTTTCCAAACTTTAACCTTTAGTGACAAATTACAGTAACACCACATCTAACAACATCAGCTTTACAGAAAACCCAAATTTACCAATTAAATCAAACCCACAATTTCACTAATTGGAGACATCAATTTCTTAACCAAACAAACTCCAAATTTCATTAGATGGAAACCCCAATTTCTAAATCAACCAAAACCCTATATTTCGAATCAAATCAAACCCCAATTTACTGATTCAATTGAAACCCAAATATGTTAAATTGAAACCCGAATTTCACATAATTAAAACCCCAATTGTGGTTTGTTCGAACTGGTGGTTGTGATTATGGTTGAGTGGTGTTACAGACTTACAGTGGTAGGAAAAAAAAACATGGAAAGTGATGGTGGTGCTCGGGGTGAGAAGGAAGAAGGAAGAGAATACGCTATTCCTTCTTAGATAGAAGGTTATATTAGTAAAGTCGTATTTTAATTTATTTATATTTTTTGTTTTCAATTTATTTAATAGTTTTTATACATAAATTAATAGTTAACCTAGTCAATAACGGTCAACGTCCATTCCAGGTACCAAGCCCTAACGTTGGACAAATATTAGACCAAAGCCTAGTGTTGGTCTAAACTTGAGTACTAAACTCCAATTATCCCTTATTTTATTTAATATTATTTTCATAAGTTCCTCGTTTTGTCATGGTTTTCGAACGATCATTCGTGCGTTTGGGTACTCGTTCGTGCACTATTGTCAAGTACACTTGCACATTTTCTCGGGGCTTACTTGGTGATGGTCCAGACGCCCGAACAATGAATAATTATTACCATGTAGATGGTGGATTTTCAACAAAGGCCAAAATCGTCAAATCATGATACTACATGTTTCTGACACGGCTTTCAGGCATGTGATGATTCATATTTTACGATCCATGATGAATATGTTTCTCGAAAGGCCTCCACTAGCTGAGCGTTCGATACCTCGTATTTCATCATGACCTCTATGTAGAATAACATAATTGGGCGGTTCTCCGTAAGATTGAGAGCAACAACGCCTTCAGGACGTCGGTGATACTCACTGTTCCCTGACTACATGAGAGAGACCCACCTCTACATAGAAGAACGATTGGGCGGTTCTCCGTAAGATTGAGAGAAATAACGCCTTCAGGACGTCGGTGACACTCATTGTTCCCTGACTATGTAGAAAGACCATGTATAGACCCAGGCGGTAAGATTGAGAGCAATAACATCTTCAGGACTTCGGCAACACTCGATATTTCCTGACTATGCACCTCAGAACGGGTACGACGCTTTAACTGGCTAATATCCCTTCTGCAATAGATTAATTATACCGTGACATTTACAACTGAATTCCTAGAAGATAATCTGTTTTATCTCATTACTCCGATTTCGTGATCGAATCCACAGCTGATCTCATGGAATGGTAATAAATAATCTCATTACTCCGATTTCATGATCGAATCAACGGCTGATCTCATGGGATGGTAATAACTACTTTCATTACTCAGATTCTGTGGTCGAATCCACGATCCCATGGAATGGTAATACTTATTTTATTATTATTCCGAATTCATGGTCGAATACACGGCTGATCCTATGGATTGATAATAATAAACTACTCACTTTTATTGCTCAATTTCATGAATCATTCTCCACTGAATTTCATAAATTAGTAATAAATACTCAACAATTGGGCATCTGGACTACCACTGAGTAAGCCCCATAAAATGGTGCAAGTGTAATCGACAATGATGCACGAAAGAACACCCAAATGCATGAACGAGCATGCGAAAATATGGACAAACGAGGAATCCCGCACAAAACAGGAGAGAGGAAAAACACCTTAAAATAATGGAGAAGCGCCCATGGGCCGGACCCACCGGCCAACCGGCCATGCCTTAGCCGTGGCCGGTCCCATGCTTCCTCCATTAATTTTCCTTATTTTTGTTATTTTCATGAACTCATGAAGACTCCTCCATTCTAGCAACTTTCCTTGTTTGAGCAAAACTCATTGTTTCTCCATATTTTCGTGGTTTCATGAGAAATATAATAATATAAAATAGGGAAAGGAGTCGCGGGACCGGGCAACTTAGCCAGCCGGCCATGCCCTTGCCATGGCCGGTCCCACACCTTGCAATCCCTAATCTTCATAAATTTTTATTTCTCTCATCTTGTGAAACTTCCCGGTTTCAGCAAAAATCATGGTTTCTCCATATTTTCTCAAATATTGCTCAAACCATGAAAAGGTCAAAAAGTCAAATGGTCACATGACCGACTAGGCTACTCACGCCAAATATTAAAATATCATTATTTTAATATTTTCTAAATTTTGATCAAACGAGCAAGGTTCTACTTGCTCATTCCAGCAAAATCGAGAATTTCAGTCAAAGATCGAATTCTTCTGAAAATTCAAGATATTGCTCAAACACACATCAGAAAATACTGAAACTCTAAGGACTGAGACAAGAGCATCATGGTGACACGGGCATGCTCCCTTGACTGACCAAGGGCGGCTCTAAGGCTTGCAATGATCCGGTCCCACACGGTTTCACAATTTTGACCTAATTTGCACAATTGCTCATATTGGTTCCAAACTTTTCCAAACAACTTGGGATTTGCTCAATCGACCATCAGCTGGTCCCACACCCTCAAGGGTCGGTTTCATGCCCTCTTGTCCGGTCCCTTACTTCTCCATAAATTAGGTTTTAATACCTAATGCTCAGACGAGCACTATTTCAATAATGATGAAACCGGCATTTAATCATCATTCTTTCACCAACCAGTCGACTTGAGACCCTGGTGTACGCTCACTCGAGCAATTGGGTATCCCATGGACATCCATTGTCCCATGTGGTCGGTCCCTCCTTCGTTTATGACCTATTTTCAGTAATTCATACGAACAATTGATCAAAAATTAGGGTTTCGAACAAACGCTCAACAAATCATCATTCTGAGCAAGTTCAGACACTAAATAAATTTATGTTGATCCAGCAAACAACATGCGGATTAATTATATAATATTTGGTAACCTACCAATATTTTAATTAATATTTTATTTTATTGGGTCACGTCACCAATAAATAATTCGTCGAATTGAGCAATACTTGATCAATTGCTCGAATATTGATTCAACTATCAATATTCAGTAATTCGTTGAATTGAGAAATACTTGCTCAATTGCTCGAATACTGATCCAACTATCAATATTCAGTAATTTGTCGAATTGAGCAATACTTGCTCAATTGCCCAACTATCAATACTCATTAATTCGTTGAATTGAGCAATACTTGCTCAATTCCTCGAATATTGATCCAACTATCAATATCCCAGCAATTTGTCGAGCAATACTTGCTCAGTTGCTCGAATTTACAATATTCGAGCAATGTCTAATATGTTCTATTGAGCATTCGATCACTCATGCTCGATTCAACAAAACTTAGATTCACTATCTAAACAATCAACAACTGACTAATAAAATACACGTCTGTCATGCAGACTCCACGATTCGTGAGACTTCAATCACGTCACAAATGGGGGATATCAATTAGGGTTTTGGTATGGCGGCCTACGGCACGTGTGTTCATCCACGACGAGAAATGTGAGTAAGTCGTGCAAACGGTTGAAGGAGTTAGCAAAGTAGTGGGTGAGCGATCAACCAAGTCTCCGCACGACCTGGAACTGGTTTCACCACGATCTCCCACTTTCCCACTCTTTCACTCAAGAAACCGTCACACTTACAGGGATCAATGTGTTTACTACTCTGACAATATAAATAAGTCTCTGAATCCATGATTGAGACAACATTCGTCAAACAACAATTTTTCAAGCAATCACTCTCAGAAATTCCATCAATCACCCAGAACTTATTCGAACTCAACAGTTCGTCAATTTGCAGAAACCTTCAACACATCCACAATCCTTGATCATCATTGATCACACACAATTCTCATCTTCCCTCCTACTGATCAACCCATCTCTCTCTTTGTGACCGAATTGACTCTGGAACGGCCATTGACTTAGTTTAGGCCGGAGTCATACAGATTAATCTATCGAATCTAAGCACTCCCTTTGCAGTGCATCTGTGTGAGGTTCAGCAGTTTGCTCGGTCGAGGAGTCTCATCCGCACGTTCGACTCTTCACTTTCCTAAAAAACCAGCAAATCGTTTTTCCTCATCCACAGATTGGCGACCAAAGTGGGAGATTAATCTCTTGGTTGCAATCTCAAGCTTTCACAAAACGATTGATCTTAGGTTCTGTTCAGTTATAAATTCTAACACAAATAACGCTAGCACTAGCAACGACGGTGGTACTCCAGAAACTACTTCGGCTTCCAACACTGGTGCTGTTGATACCATTCCTCCTCAAACCAACTTCGTCAACCATCTTCTCTTCGATCGGTCTCCCGGGGAAATCAGAGAAAATCTGCCTACCATAGATGATCTTATGAAGGTGCAAGAGACTCTCGCCAAAAATCAGATTGAAATGGCTGCAACACAGAAAGAGCTATGCAATTATCTCAAAACTCTCACCGACAAGATGTCATAGAAAACTCAAGAGAATGGAAAGTACAAATAAACATCCTCGACTGCTGATCCTGAAGTCACTCCAATCCATGTAGTAGACAATGATGAAGTTCACAAGGCTGCAGATAACCCACCAACAAAGGAACCTGCAGGCTTCATCACTCGTGAAGACCTGGAACGCTTCATGGAGGATCGAGGAAAATACAAAGCATCATGTGTTCATCGTCATCAACCTCCATATCCTGCTGCTATGCAAAGAATTCTTCTCCCGAAGGGCTACACTTCTCCAACGTTCACACTGTATAACGGAACAGGGAATGCTCGAGAACACGTCTCTCGATTCCTGGAGGCACTAGGAGAGCATGAACACAACCATGTTATCCGTCTGAAGGAATTCTCGAAATCTCTGATAGGCCGAGCGTATACCTGGAAGGATGGCTCAGAAGAATACTGAACATTCGAACGATTATGTGATGAGGTTCAGAGTCCAAGCTTTGGATTTTCATGACCATGTCACTGAACAAACTGGTGGATTTGTGCATCAACGGAATGATCCCGGTCTACAGAACCTTGCTAGAAAATCTCCGGTTCCAGAATTTCTCAAAGCTTCATGAAGCAGCCGGATGATCAGCGACTACTCCACCTGCTTTACTGGAAAGAACAAAGTCTGCAAGGTCGAGAAACCTCGAAGCAGCCGACGCCTAGTAAACAAGCAGCACAATCTCCAACCTTCCATGAATTTTGCTGAAGGGAGCAAGAGAAAAGTCGAAGTGCAGCCGCATAAGAACGCTTCTCCAACATCCCAAGCTTGCAAAGAAAGGATAACCAATCTTGCACAATCATCGACCCGGCATCAACGAACGGGGAAATGATCAAGCGGGGACTCAAACTTCCATCTTCCCACTGAAGAAGTGATCGAGTTACTGGAATTCTGGGTTCAAGATGATGCAATCTACTGTTCATCAGAGAGAGCCAACTGAAGGAAAAATGGAGAATCCCAGGTACTGTCATCTTCATAGATTCATCAGTCATCCAACAAGTAACTGCAATATTTTGAAGCACATCTTCAAATACAAGGTTGATCCACAATAGCTTCAACTGGGGACTGAAGGAGTACACACAAATCCTCTCCCAATCAGAACCTTTACACTCTCTGAACAACCAGTCAAAGAAGCAGTTCAATCGTTGATCGAGCATATCTGTGAAATTTCTCTATCTGTTTAAGGCACAAAGGAAAGACATGTTCACAACACCGAATTACATTGTGTCATACGTCTGTTCATCCCGGAAATACTCTTTGAACCTTCATCCACAGACAAGAAGATGCACGGCTGGGAAATGCTTACCATAGTCCATCTCAGAGATAATAAATTCGGAAGAATGTTAATCAATGCTGACACCGCCATCAACATCATTCCACTAAAAACCTCAGAGCCGCAGGCGTCACTTGACAAGAAGCTACTCATGATCCCATCTCAATCAGAGACCTTAAAGATCGAAAATACTTATGGATACATCACTCTCAAAGTAAACATAAGTTCAAAAAATCAAGTTTCACATAATCAGGAAGATCCAGGATATGACATGTTCTTCAGACAAGCGTGGATCCACACTGAAAAGATGGCTACTGACAAAGCGCCTTTAGTTGCACATCTCTCCAAGAAAGAAATTTCTGATCCAGAAGATTTGGCGGACATTCCATCATCAGAGCACTTGGAGGAATTTTGAACTTTCACGAGGTTAAAGTAAGATCCTGCAAAAGATGCATAGACATTCATCAAGAGGTTCCGCACTCAGGAAAGTCTCATTCCTTCCATGTCTATGTCATTTATTTCCTCACATGCTATCCTAGCATGGTGACTCAATTCTGCTAGCAATTTTGCTATTGCAAGACATTATGAATGGTAGCTTCACCATATTAGTATTTTACTAAGTGGTTGAATCTGACACCTCTCTGAATCGAGCATCTCACTGAGACATTCATTACTGAGATGATGTCCAAGCACGGAAAAGAACACTTTGGGCGTTTCTCTATAGCCTTGCAGGAGTGTTCATGTGTGCCAAAAAAATCAGAAAGCTCTGATGTCTGCACAAGTGTTGAATCCCACTACCACAACGAAAGGAATGCTGAATCAACTGAAGATAGTTTGGGCCGAGACGATCAAACCTAAGACATGCTCAAGGGATATAACGCTTCAACGCTCAAGCATTTAAGAAGCCTTCAAATTGTACTCCCAATCAAAGAGTACACCTTCGATAATGGCTCCTCTGGCTTCAACACAAATATCTAGACACTGATTCAACACCAGCACGATCAAAGTGTAACTGAACTACAATCGATAAGTCTTCATTATCCCATAATAAGACTTCTGAAGCAGATGCAACATCATTCATCCATGGATGTGACATACTCCTTCAACATACACTGGGCAACCTGAGGGGATTCCATGAAACTTCATAAACGGGACTTCTCTACATCACAATCCCTTGCACGACCAAGGAACTTTTTCTACTCACATCCACAATGGAGATTGCCACTGCTATCTTCCACAACAACATCGATTCCCTGAAGAAGCCACTGTGGGGAGTTTGGGTTGAAATCCTAGTACACCTTCATCTTACGAATGCTCAACTCACCAATCAGTTCGTGCATATAAAGAAGGAGCAAAGACTATGTTGATAATCTAGCCTTTTCGATCTCTGGAGAAACTCCAACCATAGTATCGGCATCAACAAGGATATGTGGAGGAACTCCATTCATGGTCTCAGCATCAACAAGAACGTATGGAGAAAATTCAGTTGTGATCTCAGCATCAACAACGGTCTCAGGAGCAACATCCTCATGACATGGCTTCATCAACTAACCATTCTCTAAAGTATTACACAGGAAGCGGACTTCTCCAAGAACTAATTATTCATATCAAGATGTGTAGACATGATAACATGTTCACATGAAAGTCTTCCCAAAGCTTGCACGACTGGCCAGCACAATCCAAAGTCTTCTACAGGATGTTATCATCAACTTTACAAATGAGATACAACACACTTCAGGCCATGGGTTTACAAAAACGTACCAATGGGTGAGGAATGGGACAATTCTTCCTGATCGAAATATGTTCGTCTATGTATCTTCTACAACATACCAAAAGGGTGAATCAATCAGGCATACAAGCAGAAAGATATGGCCTTTACCGCTTGGTCTATGAAATCTGAAAAATTTATACGGGATTACAAATTACAAATGTGCACGCTTCGTTGGATGACCTATACAACTCCAAATTGGGTGATTCTTTTCTCATATGACAACTCAATCTCTTAGATTCAAAAGTTGGGGTCAAGCACCGAATTCCGACACCGTATGAGGTTCCTACAGCTTCCAGAGCATACAACATGCAAGCAGCAATTCTTAGACGGGATTCATAACCTCCACGGTCGATTGGTGTCCACCAGGTCTTTATACTGAGTCCTTCATCAAGGTACCTCCAACTTCGACTACCTAGGTCTTTACATCAATTTTTCTACCTGGGTCCTCTATCTAGGTCTTACTAGAAGAAGGGAAAACGAAAAGGAGAGATTTAATAAAATACTGGGGACTGACGGTCCAATGATCATGGTGATCAGTTTCACAGTCCAAGACTCGTGGCACCAGACTCTCATGTGATGATCATTCAACATACGAGGAATGCTACCACCGGGACATGCAACCATGATCATTACATCACCCCTCTTGAGAGCGACCTCAGTTATGGTCCCATGACCAGGGTTTCAGAAGTGATGTTTCCAGGACTGGCAGAAACAAGATGGCACTGCAAGCGCCATGCTCATGTATCAATCAAGAGGTCCTGATATCGAATGAATCAATGATATTAAAATCCTTCACCAACCGTTCAAGACACAAGTGAATGGTCTAAAGACACAGCAGGAGTGTTTTACAACAACCTTCGTCTGAAATGATTTTACACTGTCCCGCACAAAGCAGCGATTTGGGAGAAATTGGTGAAGAATCTAGGGATGGAACATATACCATTCTTTTCGTATGGATGTCATCTACAACATATCCAAAATTTACATCATTCGGATAAACGAGCAAAAAGATGTGGCCAAAACATTCAACTACATGCCAGCTGAGAAATTTCTGAAAGTCTTCTGGAAGTTTACTGTTTCACTTATTTCACCCCCTGAACGTGCTCAAAACTCAAAAAGCTTCAGTAATAAAGCTTGGAAATTTCCTGGGCATAAGGATACATTGGTAGATCGCGAAAATCCGACATCGGACGAAGATTCTACGGCGTTTTTACTGAAAGACTGAAGTCTGGATTTTTTCTGGTGACGTATTTCGGCAAAATTTCTCATTCGTTCATGTGGGTTCTCATTTATTCATCCCCAAAACATAAATTTCATACTTCTATGAAGAAAGTACAGGGAAATACTTACTTAAGGGGTCTCTAAGCCGTTCGGAGGATCAATATTGTCGGAATTACCATTAGTAGCATTATTTCATTCATTCGGTCCCGGGTTTTAAGAATTCTCCGTCTCACCATTTTCCAAGGAAGAATGAGAATTGTCAATACTTTGTTCATCCACGAAATCTCCTCCTGGATACATCAGCAACAATTACTAATATTTCATTGAAGGAATGCTATGAACGATTATACAGAGAGGTATTTACATCAACTTCTTCTTCAACGCTCGATTCAGAGACTGTTTGTTCAGCAGCAGTGAATTGAAGACCGTCAAGGCTCGATGGGGAAAAGTAGACGAAGTAACAAACATTGGTTTCATGATCCTAATTGCACGGACAAGAATAATTCATGGTATAGGGAACGCTAACAACTCACCAAAGAAAAAACCGGGGACTTTACAGTGTTCGGAGTACAGCTCAGTACGAAGGATCTCTCACCATCACTCAGAGGTCCCAGAAGTACCATTTCTTAAAGTTGCATTCGTAGAGATGTCCTCTCTGGAAACATCATCTCTGGAAGTATCATCATGGGAGTCAATCATTCATACAAAGCGCAGGATTCAACAAAACAATGAATCATGGAATAAAGATGCTCACATCAGCGTCTACAAAAATGGTAACTTTCAACTCTTACCTGTTTACGATTACACTAACAGTAGTGATTGTGATACAAGAGTTAATACTTCAAAATTTGCTCGTCTCCTCGAACCTGCAAACACGAGCAAAAATTTTATTCAAAAAACCAAAACTTGATTTTTCATTGCGTGAACATTCATACAATTATGAAAACTCACATACAGACATTATTTCACCATGAATAATTATCTACTTTCAATAGTTGTTCAAAATCAAAACATTGATTTTACAAAAATATATTTTAACGTGAAACTCACGTGAATTTGAAAATATATATATATATATATTGCTCCCTCACGCGAGCATACGTCTTTGAAATAAGAATATATTTTCAAAAATTCATGAAAGATCATAGATAAAAATTTTATTACTCACAGACGCACGTCTATTTAAAAAAAAATTCTCTTGGTCGAGCATCCACCTTTGAAACGAGAGTTTATTCCATTTTGTGAAATCTCACATATTTAAAAGAAAAAAAAATCTCTCTTATGCTAGGGATTGTTGTTTGTTTCTCAAACTAACGAACGTCTGTTCCTAAAACAAGGATTTGTTTTTTGGGCTCAGGCCCGTAAACGCTAAACCGACCAAAACTGGACGTCCGACCGTCCAAATCAGCAGTGCCTCATCTCTCTGTGCTCACGGGATGACACTCTATCATACTATCAGGGTCCTCACCCGAACATTTGCTCGTACATGACACCATTGGAGCAAATCGAGGATTTGAAAATACCTTTGTACAACTGAGTTCAACCACTGATATCGGCGACTGAAAATCACCATTTAATGCTTACTGCGGAACATGACCTCACTAAGCAGGGGACTTAATGTAGATGGTGGATTTTCAACAAAGGTCAAAATCGTAAAATCCTGATACTGCATGTTTCTGACACGGCTTTCAGGCATGTGATGATTCATATTTTACGAGCCATGATAAATATGTTTCTCGAAAGGCCTCCACTAGCTGAGCGTTCGATACCTCGCATTTCATCATGACCTCTATGTAGAATAACATAATTGGGCGGTTCTCCGTAAGATTGAGAGCAACAACGCCTTCAGGACGTCGGTGATACTCATTGTTCCCTGACTACATGAGAGATACCCAGCTCTACATAGAAAAACGATTGGGCGGTTCTCCGTAAGATTGAGAGCAATATCGCCTTCAGGACGTCGGTGACACTCACTGTTCCCTGACTATGTAGAGAGACCGTGTATAGACCCAGGCGGTTCTGCGTAAGATTGAGAGCAATAACGTCTTCTAGACTTCGGCAACACTCGCTGTTTCTTGACTATGCACCTCAGAACGGGTACGACGCTTTAACTGGCTAATATCCCTTCTGCAATAGATTAATTCTAACGTGACATTCACCACTGAATTCCTAGAAGATAATATGTTTTATCTCATTACTCCGATTTCGTGATCGAATCCACAGCTGATCTCATGGAATGGTAATACATAATCTCATTACTCCGATTTCATGATCGAATCCACGGCTGATCTCATGGGATGGTAATAACTACTTTCATTACTCTGATTCTTTGGTCGAATCCACGATCCCATGGAATGGTAATACTTATTTTATTATTATTCTGAATTCATGGTCGAATCCACGACTGATCCTATGGATTGATAATAATAAACTACTCACTTTTATTTCTCAATTTCATGAATCATTCTCCACTGAATTTCACAAATTAGTAATACATACTCAACAATCGGGCATCTGGACTACCACTGAGTAAGCCCCATGAAATGGTGCAAGTGTACTCGACAATGATGCACGAATGAACACCCAAATGCACAAACGAGCATGCGAAAATATGGACAAATGAGGAATCCCGCACAAAATAGGAGAGAGGAAAAACACCTTAAAATAATGAAGAAGCGCCCATGGGCCAGGCCCACCGGCCGGCCGGCCATGCCTTAGCCGTGGCCGGTCCCATGCTTCCTCCATTATTTTTCCTTATTTTTGTTATTTCCATGAACTCATGAAGACTCATTCATTCTAGCAACTTTCCTTGTTTGAGCAAAACTCATGGTTTCTCCATATTTTCGTGGTTTCATGAGAAATAATAATATAAAATAGGGAAAGGAGTCGCGGGACCGGGAAACTTAGCCGGCCGGCCATGCCCTAGCCATGGCCGGTCCCACACCTTGCAATCCCTAATCTTTCATAAATTATTATTTCTCTCATCTTGTGAAACTTCCCGGTTTCAGCAAAAATCATGGTTTCTCCATATTTTCTCAAATATTGCTCAAACCATGAAAAGGTCAAAAAGTCAAATGGTCACATAACCGACTAGGCTACTCACGCCAAATATTAAAATATCATTATTTTAATATTTTCTCAATTTTGATCAAACGAGCAAGGTTCTACTTGCTCATTCCAGCAAAATCGAGAATTTCAGTCAAAGATCGAATTCTTCTGAAAATTTAAGATATTGCTCAAACACACATCAGAAAATACTGAAAATCTCAGGACTGAGACACGGGCATCATGGTGACACGGGCATGCTCCCTTGACTGACCAAGGGCGGCTCTAAGGCTTGCAATGAGCCGGTCTCACACGGTTTCACAATTTTGACCTAATTTGCACAATTGCTCATATTGGGTCCAAACTTTTCCAAACAACTTGGGATTTGCTCAATCGACCATCAGCTAGTCCCACACCCTCAAGGGTCGGTTTCATGCCCTCTTGTCCGGTCCCTCACTTCTCCATAAATTAGGTTTTAATACATAATGCTCAGACGAGCACTATTTCAATAAATGATGAAACCAGCATTTAATCATCATTCTTTCACCAACCAGTCGACTCGAGACCCTGGTGTACGCTCACTCGAGCAATTGGGCATCCCATGGACGTCCATGGTCCCATGTGGTCGGTCCCTCCTTCGTTCATGACCTATTTTCAGTAATTCATACGAACAATTGATCAAAAATTAGGGTTTCGAACAAACGCTCAACAAATCATCATTTTGAGCAAGTTCAGACACTAAATAAATTTATGTTGATCAAGCAAACAACACGCGGATTAATTATATAATATTTGGTAACCTACCAATATTTTAATTAATATTTTATTTTATTGGGTCACGTCACCAATAAATAATTCGTCGAATTGAGCAATACTTGCTCAATTGCTCGAATATTGATTCAACTATCAATATTCAGTAATTCGTTGAATTGAGAAATACTTGCTCAATTGCTCGAATACTGATCCAACTATCAATATTCAGTAATTTTTCGAATTGAGCAATACTTGCTCAATTGCCCAACTATCAATACTCATTAATTCGTTGACATGAGCAATACTTGCTCAATTGCTCGAATATTGATCCAACTATCAATATTCAGCAATTCGTCGAGCAATACTTACTCAGTTGCTCGAATTTACAATATTCGAGCAATGTCTAATATGTTCTATGAGCATTCGATCACTCATGCTCGATTCAACAAAACTTAGATTCACTATCTAAACAGTCAACAACTGACTAATAAAATACACTTCTGTCATGCAGACTCCGCGATTCGTGAGACTTCAATCACGTCACAAATGGGGGATATCAATTAGGGTTTTGTTCTGGTGGCCTACGGCACATGTGTTCATCCACGACGAGAAATGTGAGTAAGTCGTGCAAACGGTTGAAGGAGTTAGCAAAGTAGTGGGTGAGCGATCAACCAAGTCTCCGCACGACCTGGAACTGGTTTCACCATGATCTTCCACTTTCCCACTCTTTCACTCAAGAAACCGTCACACTTACGGGGATCAATGTGTTCACTACTCTGATAATATAAATAAGTCTCCGAATCCATGATTGAGACAACATTCGTCAAACAACAATTTTTCGAGCAATCACTCTCAGAAATTCCATCAATCACCCATAACTTATTCGAACTCAACAGTTCGTCAATTTGCAGAAACCTTCAATACATCCACAATCCTTGATCATCATTGATCACACACAATTCTCAGTTTCCCTCCTACAGATCAACCCATCTCCCTCTTTGTGACTGAATTGACTCTGGAACGACCATTGACTTGGTTTAGGCGGGAGTCATACAGATTAATATCTCGAATCTAAGCACTCCCTTTGCAGTGCATCTGTGTGAGGTTCAGCAGTTTGCTCGGTCAAGGAGTTTCATCCACACGTTCAACTCTTCATTTTCCTAAAAAACTAGCAAATCGTTTTTCCTCATCCACATACCAATTCATGGAATTCAGTCGGGAATGATTCATGAAAGCGGAGTAATAAAATGAGTTGAGTATCTATTACTAATCCATGAATCCAGACGGGGAATTCAGGGAACGGAGTAATGAGATATAATGGTTATCTATTACTAATCCATGAAATCCAGTCGGGGAATTCAGGGAACGGAGTAATGAGATATTAAGTAGATTATTTTCTATGAATTCAGTGGATGAATTTCACGATAGAATTAATCTATTTGCAGAATCGAGATATGAGATAATTGAAGCATCATATTCGTTCTGAGGGGGTGTATAGTAAGGGAACAATGAGCGGCGTGACGTCCTGAAGGCATTAAGCTCTCTAACAAACATTATATCTAGGGAACCGCCCAATCATTAAGAGATTCTATACACGGTTGATGTGATTTTCAATTGAGTTGTAGTAAATAGTTCGTTCAAGACTTGTGAAAGCAGATTTTAGACTTAATTTTAAATTAAAATTATAACAAACTTAAATACAAGTGATATGAAAAATATGGAGAAGACTGGGCTATGGATTCCACTAATTACCAATATCAAAGTGATTAATATTCTCTAATTATAATTATGCAAATCCTTCATTCAAAATGATTCTTAATATTCCAAAAGTTGATTTTTAGAAATAACAATTGTAGATCGAAAGTATGGGACATCAAAACCCTAGGCTAGCATGCTCCATCAATTGAAACAACAATTGTTTAACAAAACCATTTTATCTATTTATTTATCAAGGAAAATAATCATATAATAATTGCATAAATTAAATAAAATAGAGATTACCACTTTTCATTGGCGAAATAGCTTCCTCCGTCGCCCCAGAGGATGGGTTTAGCTCATCATGTTGGAAACACGCTCAAAATTCATTTTTATTGCTCAAAGGAGGTGTACAAATGATGAAATGGAGAAAAACTAGTAAAAACCGGGTTTGTAACAGTTATATTTGTTACAAACCGAACTGTTACAAAGTACGATATGAATGAACTGTCGTTGTCACTGTAGAAAATACGACTGCCCCTTGTGCGTCTTATGTTCTTCACAGCAGCAGAAACCGGCGATTCTCTGCAGCTTGATTTTCTCACTCTGTAATCCTATGTCTCTCTCCAAAACCCTCCCTGACCTTCACTGATATACCAGCACCTATTTATAACCCAGCAAAAGCAAAATCTCACGTAATAACTTCATAAAAATCTCCATTATTAGGTATTATTCTTCACAGCCAGTTTCAGATTGTTTTGATTTCTACACGCGTCCTGAAGCTTCCAAGTTGCCATATTTAACTCCTTCACACTCCAAATAGTTGTTAGAGTCTTCCGAACGCGTGCAAACTCCTCTGCTGCTCGCGTAATCTTGTGAATATCTCCTCTGGTGTATGTGTTGCCCTGTTTTCCTCTCGCGGAAATTCCAGCCAAACTGGATCGGATTTAACACCTCTACCATCTCTGTCTAGCCCATAGAAACATACCCAATCAATTCCAGCCTTTTAATCTCCCCGCAACAAGCTCAAATCGTCAACCCTAAAACTGCCAGTTGAGAGTTTGTTTTTCCCGCCAATTCTAAAATTTGAATGGTGAAGATGGGTGCGATGGATAAATGGGCTATATATAGCCGTGGGTGCCACTTAGCAAAAGTGAGGGTCCGTATAGCAATTGTCCTCCGGGGGTCCAAAAAGCACTTTTCGAGCAACTTTTTCCGCATAAGTGTAATTCTCCAATAACACCTAAACAAACATAAAAACACCAAAATTAGTACAAAAATCGAGACTAACAATAGAGACATTGAGGACAATTCAGACACAAAAATGTGTCTATCAAATACCCCCAAACTTATTATTTGCTAGTCTCGAGCAAATCTAATCTAAAAAATAAAATGACTACACTTAGCACGTGCAGCAAGCCGTTAAACCGCTAGGTGGCCCTAGTGGCGGAGTGTTGTCTTCGGAGGGTTTACCAGAGGTGTACCCACAAAACCTTTACTCCAGACCCTAGCTATCTACGCAGAACCTTGGACGGCACTAAAGAATCTCCTTGGTTGGCATACTCTCATTGACTACAAGAGGAAGAACCCTGATGCGAAATTCCAATTGATGTACACGAGTTTGCACTCAAGCATACTAAAATTCATATAAAGTGACAGAGCTCTACTCAGATAGTTTCTGGACATCATAAACCGGAGTCAACCAATCACACGGATAGATTAAGAAGATGGATGTAGAGAAAAACGTGGATGATGTTGACTAAGGTGAACCTATCCTAATGGACCGAGATACTTGTGCTGGACTAATATCAACACACTTTGGCATATACAAGGGAACCAAAGTCGATAATCCTAATTCTAGGTCAACTCAAATTGGCATATACAAGGGTACCGGTGGTCGAATTTTTTGTATTTATTCGGTTGGTCTAGTGGTCTGGTCTTTTTTTTTTTTTTTTTTTTTTGTATCTCAGTCACTCTATTTCACCCTAGCAATGGTAAAAAGAAAAAGAAGTGATCAGGATTCTTTCGATGTTTCCATCACGAGGATATGGCGTGTAGTTGCAGGAAATCCCACACTACACCCCTCACTAGAATTTACTCAACTAATCCATTTGAAGATGAATAACTATAGATTTTATTGATTATTTTCTTGAAATGTTTACAGAGGAAGATAGAACAGAGCAAAAGAAATTATAATCACTCTAAATTTTCTCTCTCCTAATGACTTGCTTAACAATTCAAAAAGAACTCTCTCTACAACAGACTTACTCACCCCTTTATATAGGGTAGTACACAGTGGATGACAGCTAAGTTGTCCTTTATTTTCGGAAATAACTCGCGAAGTGTCGCAAGTGTATAAGTGTTCATCCTCGCGACACTCTTAACCTTCGCCAGATTTTCACATCTTCCTCGTGTTAAGTCTGTCGTCATCCATTGCGTCATTTATTTTACTTTCTGCGACACCTTCGCAATGCTGTCGTTTATTAATCTCGCGAAGTATTGATGTCGCGATATTCTGATCATACATCTTGCCTCTTCTCATGTCTTCTCTGCGAAGGAGAGAATGTCATGAGAACCAATATTTTGAAACGCCGCAACAACTTATCTTTATCTGTTTCACTCCCGTACTTTTATACGAAATTGATTACAGATGTTTCTTCTTCCACTCTTTTCTTGACACGTCTCTTTCAACCGTTTATTCTTGACCATTCACGTCCCATCTCGCATTAAATGTATTTGTTTTCTCGAGGATTCTTCTCTCTATATATAGTTTTCTCACCCTTCTCTTCTTCTCTTTTATTTTCCCTCTGCAACTTTCCTTCAACCTTCTTCCTCCGCAATTTGCGCTTCTGCTACTGTAAACCTTCTCTTTTTTTCTTTCTCTCGATCTTCAATTCTCTATTCATTCCCATACTCTAATAATGGCTTCAGTGTGATGATCAGAAAATCATAGTCTCGCTAGGTCAAAACCTCGCATGCCTTCCCATTCCTCTATACAATCCTGAGATGCCATTATTCTATGAAATTCTTGCTCATGAGAAATTCTCGCGAGCTATTTATCAATTGAGCGGCGACTGCATCCGTCTAATGCTTGAATTCGCCAACCGTGGCGCTGGTAAAGGATCTTTATATCCTGATGATGTCAAAGATCCTAGATTCTCAAATTTACAAATAGTCGCTGAGAAGTATACCGTAGAAAACTTCTTTGCGAATTATGCAGTAATAAATATGAGAAATGATAAATCTCGCTGGGGTGCTCGATTGAAGAGAAAAGATAACATTGATGCTGATAAGCTGCTCATGCAAGATATTGACTGGCACTCGGGCAAAAATAATGTTCCTCGGCACTCCAAAGATGAGAAGTGGTGGGTTGTTCCTTTGTTTTCTGAGTGGACCCTATATCGCAGGTTCACATGTACTCCCTACGAATCTCGCAGACTACCATCCTTGGGAATTTAAGTGTCCCGAGAAGGCAAAAGAGGTATACTTCCTATTTCAGATTTGCTTTTGAGATATTTCCTTCCTCTTATATTTACTAGTTTTGCAAAATCTTCAGATTACCAAATTGAAAAAGAGTTATAGTAGACGTCCAAAGGCGAGTACTCTGGCGATACTCCGATCGATCACGGATGAAGTAAGAAATACTTTCTTTTGTTATTTTTAACAATATTGTTGCCTCTGTTTCTTATCTTCATTCGTGTGCGAAGGTTGTTGAAGAAATAGACATTCCCGAAGCTGCGAAGGTTAAGGGCAAGAATAAAATCACTCTTCGCAAGGATAAATCTTCTGCTCCATCTTCTAAAAACGGAAAACCCATCCCTCTTCTCATTCTAGTTCCCAAACCAGCGAGAGCTCTGACGAGGATGAAAATGAGGTTGGTATTTCCTCTGCGAAGGAGAATCACTCGGTCGGTTCTGCTATGGCGCAATTGTCTAGTGTCTTCTCCGATTCTATGCAAGGATTGGGAGATGATCATTTATCTGCTACTTGCGAAGCTCTCGCTAAAATTTGCGATGCCCCCTTGCTAGTGGATAATGATTCTTTTCGCGGAGTTTCCCGAACATTGACTTCCAGTTTCTTAAATGCTCTCAATGCTTTGGTATGTTCATATTCCTTTGCTTCTCTGTAACTTCGATTATAAGCTTTATCTTAACAATTTCTTTACTTTCCTTTATAGTCTGGGAGAGCTTCCTTTGTTGTTGCCTCAGATCTCGAGAAAAGACGCGACAACCTTGAAAAGAAAAATCTCCAACTCAAAGAGAAGATCCAAGAACTAGAAACTGAAGTTGTGACGTCTCGCAAGAAAGATGAAAAAATTCAACAGCTGGAAGTTGAGTCTACTTCTCAGAAGGATAAAATATCTACTCTTCAAAGTGCAAATCAACAACTTTATGGTACAAAAATTTTACTCTTCAAGTCGTCTTTATTTTGTCATCTGCTTTTCTTTGCCTGATTTATTATTTTCGCAGACATATATAATCTCTCTGAAGAAGCCATTCTTCTCCATTCATTTCCCGAGCCTATGGATAATGATGTTCTTCTCACTCATCTCAACGAATCTTTAAGTAGTTCGTCAAACAAAGTTGATTCCTTTCCATTAAATGAACTTCAAGCCAAATATCGTCTCTTAGAGATTGAGCATAGATCTAGTTTAGGTTTAGCCAACCGATTTAAACAAATGTATCTTGATTCCCATAAGAAAACCAAAACTTTAAGAAAGAAAATTAGTGGCCTTATAGATGACAAAGACCGCATTGCTAATAAAGGTGCACAGGCATTAGCAAAATTTCAAAAATCTCTTCTCGAAGTACAAATTGAACGAGATGAATCTCTTCGTCAGAATGCCATACTTAATGAGCGAGAAGATCAAATTCGTTCGCTTCTCGTTATAAATAATGATGATGAATTCGCTTGGGCTGCAAAGGTTCTAGATAATGCCAGGAATAACTTAGGTGTTGATGTTAGCCTTCATGTCGAGCATACTGCCTTGGTTAAAGATATGATATCTGACAGAGAAGGTTGTTTATTATTCCTTTTTACTTTATTACTCCTTTTTCTGTAGTATTGATATTGACTTATTATCACTTGTTTGCAGAAGCCGAGAAGAGATTTCAGACAAGGATTGAAGAACTTGAATCTGAAAAAGAACAACTCGCAAAGGACCTCTCTATTCGCGACATCAAGTATTCCAAGTTGAAGAAACAAGCGCAAGCTACGATAGCGAATTTTAATAACGATGATGTTCGTTTTCGCAATCAAACTATTGAAACAGGTTTGCAATGATCACCACATTTCTCTTAGTTCATATCCTTGTCTTCTTGATGATATTCCCCAAGATATGCCTTTCTCGGATGTCTCGATAGTGAAGCTAGCGAAGAAGAAGAATCAGCGAAAAGAATGATGGAATTGAAGAATCTGACAAAGAAGAAGAATCCTCAAAGAAATAACTTCTTTCTCTTCTTTCGCTTCTTGTAATATCTGTATATATACCCTTTTAATCTTCCATTTCTATAACCCCTCATTGTAAATTTCTTGGATTACTAAATATGAATTCAATCTTTGTTTACTTTACTTGCGCATATTAATCAAGCAATTCTTCTTTGTAATACAACTGACCAGCATTATGAATATATAAATCTATCATGTGGAAATGAATAACAAGATTTTATCCTATTCATCCCCATACTTGCCTCTGTTATTTATTTTCAAATAAGAGATTTGATCAATTATCTCTGAGTAATGAAATCTCTGAATTTTGCCCTTATTGTTGGTAACTTTATGAAGAAATATAATTGTTTTCGCAAGCTTATTTGCTTCCTCAATTTTTTTATGGCTATATCTTTATTTATGTTGAAGTTCATCATTGCGAAAAGATCGCAGGACGTCTTCACAAATGAAGAAATCTATTGATCTTGCCTTATCGTTTCTTGTGTGGTCTTATTTTGCCTTCCTAATTAAAGGTCTTATTTCGCCACCCCTCGTTGCGACAAAATCGCAGGACGTCTTTACATTTTCATGTAATGACCCATTGACCTTGTCTTATAATTTCTTAAGTATTTTTGCCTCTGCAGGATATTTTATTTGCGACAATATAACAGGCTTAAATACTCTTGCGAATGTAAAATCCCATGACATTGCCGTCTTAGCGACGAAATCGCAGGACGTCTTTACATTTTCATGAAAAAACCCATTGATCTCGTCTTATCCTTGCGTTAGTATTATTGCCTCTACAGGATCATCGCACAAATATGACAAGCCTAAATTTCCTTGCGAAAATAAAGCCTCATGACATTTGCGTCTTTTGACACTTATCAGCTCCCTAATGGAGGGTGCCGCCCTTATCTTCTCCCTGGTTACCCCTTCAAGGAGGCGTACATCGGCCATACAAGACTAGCTCCTCCCATCCGGTCTTAACAACAACCAGTTGTTTTCGCAGCCTCTTATCCCTTATACCTATATGGTTTATGGTTACGAGACTGCACCCTAAGTGGAGTTTTCTTCGGGCCGAGTACAGCATATACCAAGACTTGCCAAGAATGGCCGAGACACTTCAAATGCCCCAGGCACTCTTGGCTCAACCGTATACCCCGGCGCCTTGAGCATACACTGACTCCTTGGAAGAGACCCTCGGGCGTCCAACCAGGGTATAACCTTATATATATAGTTGGAAATCCAAGGTATCTCTCTCCTGATAGGCTTTCATGGGCCCCAAATCTCCATGACCCATGTTCCGGAGAGCGGTGTAACCTTTCCCCGAGCCATGTCAAGAGATACCCCCTTATATGACGTACTTTAGGTCTTACATTTGCCTCTTGCGAAATATCATTCGCGAACTAGGGTGTACGCCATAAAGGTTCGTCCCATTCACTCACTCATTCATTTTTGTTAATTCAATCAATCATTCATTTTTGATTATCTCTTGCTATTTTGTTTGCGAAGCTATCGCACAATTTTGCTTTGTTTGTAATAATCTCATTTCAATTCTTCAATCAAATTTTTCATACATTCTTGATAGCGAGATTCTCGCACATTTCTTCTTCAATTATTATTTCTTCCTCCTACTCTTGATATGCCTCTGTCACTAATTCTGATAACAATGACTATTCACTTCTTACACCTTTTGACCCTGCTGTTTTCCTATCTCTGCACCATTCAAATCTCTTAACGATTCCTTTTCATCACAATTTTCAACTTCCTTCACGCATTCACTTCGCAATGTGTTTTCTCCTCTTATATCTATGGTATCCACTATCAACTTTTCTCTTCTTTGTTCATCTTTTATATTTTTCTTCCAGCCCTTCCTTTTTGCAGCTCTTTCCTCGCAACTATCCACATCAATCTCATAGCATTTTTGCCCTTCCATCCAATCTCCCTTTATAATTCCAACACCACTAGGATGAGGAAACTTTATACACTGATGATATGTCGACGCTACACCCAGAATTTCATGCAACCATGGCCTTCCGATCAATGCATTATAAGGGGACTCCACATCGACTACATAGAACAAAATTTCCGTTGATAATCCTTGCAAGGGTATTCTCATATGAACTTCTCCTTTAGGCTTATTCGCTGTGCCATTGAAACCATATATTTTATACGTCGAAGGTATCAATTCTTCATCCTTCCCACCCATAGTCTTGTAAGTATGGTAGAAAAGAATGTTTACTTGAGCTCCCGTATCAATTAAGATTCTATTGATCGCCCGACAATTCTCTCGCTTCATCGTCTTCGCCATCTACGGGTTTTGGATTAATTTCCAATTTTACAACCAATGGGCTATCATGCGTCTCTCTCGCCTTCGGAATCTCTTAACGGTGAAAGAAATAATCTGCATTTGCCATTCTTTTAACTGCGATATCTTCGCAATGTTCATCACTTCTTTATTATCAGCATCCCTCGCGAAAACCCTACTGAGAACATTATCATGAAAATTCTTCAATTGTTCGGTATGAGTGTACAATGGAGTTGCAAAACAAATTTTTAGCTTTCGATCCAACTTCTATTACGAATGTTTCTTTCCCCTTTGATGAATTTGTCCTGTACATTTCTGGCAGTGGTGGTAACGGTTGAACCTTCTCTTCACCTCTTAGAAAATGATTTAGCTTTCCTTGATCAATCATTCTGAGGATGATTCTTTTTATATTTCTGCAGTCATTTGTTAGGTGTCCATGAAAGCGATGGTAAGAACAGAACTCGTGACTTCTATCACTTGGTGGTGGCTCATTCCCCATATTCCATGGTGCAGGTATGTTTTCCATCAAGAGTATAGCTTCCCATATTTTTTCCACGCTAGTATTTAATGGTGGCATTTTGATTTCCTCCCATACTACTCTGTGACTTCGCTGCCCTCCATGATAATTCTGCCTTCGACCTCCATAAGTTTCTTGCGGATGATCAAGTCTTTGAATTTTGTTATTGCCGCCAAGGTTGTAATAGTTCCTTTCTCTTTCATATTCTTCCTGATCACGACTTCCCATAGCTACTATCTTTGGCTGCCCATCATCTATTATCTTTTCTTGTTTCCCTTGCGAAGTGATCGCTACTGTATTTATCAATTTGGGTAATAAGCTTGTATTCGCAGCATTTGGATTTGTATTCGCAACTGGGTATGATTCCATCTCATTTTGTCTTTCCTCTAGAGCAATATATTCCTCCTGAAGTTCTCGCAACTCAGTCATTGTAATTTTATTCTTGACTCTAAAAACTTGAATATATAACAAATTGGTTGCGAACATAGCGTTTATGAATGATAAAATGAGATATCTTTCATCCACTCGTACAGCCATCTTGCTACACATCGTCTTCCATCTCACAGATAAGTGTCTTAAACTTTCGCCAACTCTTTATTTCAGCCCAAATACATCTTCAATTCCTGGTCGCGAGGAGTTGTTACTTATATATGCCCCTAAGAATATAGCTTGTAAATGGTTGAATGACGTGATTGTGTTTCTTGGTAAACCCTCAAACCATTTCAGTGCTTCTCCTATTAAACTTGATGTGAAATATTTACACAATATGGCGTCATGATTTTCCCACTGTAGCATACATCTCACATACGCTTTGATGTGTTGTATTGCGCAAGTTGTTCCATCAAAAATACTGGTTAATGCGGGTAAATTGCACTTTGGGGGTATTCCTCCTAACTGCATGATGCGTGTCGTAGGTGCAATCAAATTAATATCTTATTTCCACTCAATTAAAAATAATATAATGGAAGTCAAGTTCGTTCCCACGAGGAGCAAAAGATTCTAGTTGTAAAAATTCCTTGGAGATTTCAACATCCAAGTTAGACAAGCCGTGGACGTCCAATTCAATGCTCTTTTGCAACACCACATCAAGTTCATCCTCTTGGTTCAATTCCACCATTTGTTGCGCTAATGAATCAACCACATCAATGGAGTAAACGGAATGCACATCACTTGGGTAGCGCATGGCTTCAAATATGTTAAAGTGTATTATCTCCTTGTCGAACTCCATAGTGAGTGTACCCTTATCAACATCAATCTTCGTCTTTGCGGTCTTCATAAATGGCCTCCCAAGAAGTAAAGAAGTAGATGATCGGTTCTCATTGTTGTCCATATCCACCACGAAGAAATCAACCGAAAAAATAAGCTCATTTACTTGCAATAGCACGTCTTCTACAAGTCCCTTTGGATATATGTTAGACTTGTTCACTAATTGGATAATAACTCTCGTCTCTTTCAAAGGTCCAAGATTCAAGGAGTCATATATTTCGGCCGACATCACACTAATGGAAGCTCCCAAATCAAGTAAAGCATGTTCAAACATTTTCTTACCATTAGTAATTGGCACCGTGAAACCACCGGGATCCGTGCATTTTGTAGGCATCTTCTTTAATAGCATAGCCTACGTACTCTCGCCAACTTTAGTAATTTCATTATCAAGCAACCTATCCTTCTTGATGCATAATTCCTTCATGAACTTGGCATACCTTGGAATTGTCTTTATGGCCTCAATGAATGGGATGTTGATTTCAATCTTCTTGAAAATATCCATGAGTGCCTTGTCTTGAGCTTCTTTCTTGGATTTAGCTAAACGACTAGGAAAAGGAGGTGAAGTAGTGAAAGTAGGAACCGATTCCTTAGATTGGTCGATTGATGTTGAATTCTCCTTTGGCGCGGCTTCCTCCTTGTCTTTGACTACCTCTTCAATAGATTCTTCATGATGACTTGGACCCTCCACTTGTTTTCCACTTCTTAAAGTAACCGCATTAACATTCTCTCTTGGATTCACAAATGGTTGTGAAGGAAGTTTTGTGGATGCTTGAGATTTTAATAGGTTCACATCGGTCGCCAATTGTCCCATTTGAGTTTGTAAATCCTTGATGGCCGAATCGGTCTTTTGTTGGCTTTGTTGGAACATAGAAGTAAGACCTTGCATACCTTGCATTAACGCATTGAGCTTGTCATCATTCAAAGAATCACGCTCCTTGACTTGTTGTGGTTGGAATTGTTGAGGTTGGAAGCGTGATTGTTGGAAACCACCTTGTTGCGCATATGGATTAGGAGCCGCCGCTTGCTTGTTTGCATAACTAAAATTAGGATGATCCTTCCAACCGGGATTGTAAGTATTGGAGTATGGATCGTACCTTGGCCTTTGATTTGGATATAAAGCATTTACTTGTTCGGTCTCACCATCCGGAATAATTACCGCGGCCATCCTTTGAATCATTATCTCCATGTTACCCATCCTTTGATCAAGATGTGATGATGAATCACTAACTTCATGCACTCGCCTAACCATTGGTTCATCTCTTGTATAGAATTGTTGCGAGTTCGCAACCATACTTTCAATCAACTCGGTATCTTGGGTCACCGTCTTGTTCACTAGTGCACCACCACCCGCGGCGTCAAGAAGAGACCTATCACTTGGGTTGAGAGCTTCGTAGAAGTATTGGAGTATCATAACATCACTGAATTGATGGTGTGGACAGCTTGCCACCAACCTCTTGTATCGCTCCCAACATTCATACAATGACTCTCCCACATGTTGTTTCAATCCACAAATCTCCTTGCGAATTTGAGTAGCTTTGGATGCGGGAAAATATCTCTCGAGGAAAAGTTTCTTCATCCCATTCCATGTTGTGATACTTCCGGAAGGCAAATAATATAACCATTCCTTAGCATTGCCCGCCAAAGAAAATGGGAAAGCTTTCAACATTGCTCCATCCGCATTAGTCTCCGGTGGAAGCATAGCCATAACTATGGTATATAAGTCCATAAGATGTTTGTTTGGGTCTTCATTCACCATGCCATGGAACTTTGGTAACTCTCTAATCAACCCCGGCTTGATCTCGAAGGTTGAGTTAGTTTGGATACACCATTGTTGTGTATCAAGCCTGTGAGAAGCTAGGTCCTTGAGTGTACGATCAGCCATTGCTTCTTCCTCTTTGTCCGAATCACTTGATGAAGAAGGAGGAAGTGGAGTGTTAACCACTCGAATGAAATCCTTTAGTTGAGTGCCGGATCGAAGATGTATTGGACTCGGTCTGCCCTTTTTAAGCATTCACCAAAGGTATAATACCTGAAACAAGATTCTCAAAAACTAAGTTAGATACGGTATAGAATCTAACAAAGCAAGAATATAGCAAAAAGAAAAATAAAAACAACTAAAATCGTCCGCTGCGGCGCCAAAATTTGATGCGTGTCGTAGGTGCAATCAAATTAATATCTTATTTCCACTCAATTAAAAATAATATAATGGAAGTCAAGTTCGTTCCCACGAGGAGCAAAAGATTCTAGTTGTAAAAATTTTCACAAAAAGGGGGGATGTATAAAGCAAAAGAAAATAAACAAAGCAATTAAAAGATAAAGTTGAAATCAATAAGAGAGACAAGATCAAGGAATCATTCTTCGTTGCAAAACAATGATTAAAGTTATGTTCTTTTCTACTTGTTATTAGTCACAAATTATCACCAACCGTAGGTAAAGCAGCTAGATCAGTGCTAAACCCCTAAATCCCTTGTATCACCGGATACGGAAGTTCTCGACTACCGGATTCTATTTACCAAACCACCTAGTAGTAGATCACTCTAGATGTAATTTAAATAAACGCATTAAGATTTATGAACTTATTAGGTCAATATTAGTAGTTAGACTCTTAGATCAAGGTCTACTTGCTAACGTTGTTTTCACACACAATTGCTCCACGGAATCCCTCCGCAAGGTCTCGTGTTTGCTACTTATGTAAAGAGTCAAGAAACGATTACTTATCCCCTAACTTTCACTAGCTTTAGGTTGAATTAACAAATCAATTTAGCGTGCACTCTAAACAATCTATCAATCAATCATGAATGAATAAACATTCCTATTAGTAAAAACAAACGATAATCATGTGAAAAACTTCAAGATAAAATTGAAACAAACTCAAATCATGTATTAAGAACTAGGAATTCATCCTCAATCAATAAGAAAATTAGCTACTCATGTTTTTGAAATTCACACAAATAATAATTAAAAGGAGAATTTTTTAAAGTTCACACAAATAATTAAAAAGAAGAATTTTCAAAAGCAAGCAAAAACACAAGTATTGTGTGTGTAGAGAGATGTGTAAAAGATGTAGAAAACTTCTCTATTTATAGGCTTCAATATTCTCCAAATCTTCCAAGGAATAGAATCCTCATTCCATAGTAATTTAATTTCCAAATTCAAGTCTTTCTCATCTTCCATCTTCTCTTTCCAAATTTGAGCCAAATTCTCCATCCAATTCCAAGTCCAAGTCTTCACACCCATGAGAAGAATCCACACAAAAATCTGTAATTTTGGTCGCCGAAAAGCTGGTATTATGGCCGGAATCCGGCCGGAAAAAGTCACCGCCGGCCACCTGAAATTCTCTTTTCCGTTGACCGAATATTCCGTCACGATACCGTCAAATATAACTGTCAAACTAACAGTCTCTAACGGTCAAAATGGTCAAAGGAAGAGAGAGTCAGCTTCTTATCTAACTCAGCTGACTGATCTGAGTAGTCTGAATCACCGAGTTATCCTAACGAGTCACTGAGTCAACTCATCAGAACTGAACTCCAGCCGAGTTATGTTTGTATTCTGGTGCTTCCCGGCCAACTTCAGGCCTCACTTATCTGAAATTCCTACACATTCATCTATTGCAGCTTCATTACAGCATTCCATGTGCCATAACTTCACCCATTCAAGTCAGCAGCGACTTCAATTGGGCAGCATCATTTGTCACAGCTGTAGCGGCTATACCATCATTCAAACCCCAATTTCTTCTTCATCTCTTCTCTGATTGTTCTCAGCAACATCATCTCCTAATTTCTCAGCTGCAATACCAGACTTGTAGCTCAATCAAACATAGAGGCAACCTTCTTTATCTCCAATTGCAGCTGCATCAATTTCACTACCAACAACTGCTTATTTCTTCACAAACCCCACAAACCCTTTCTGCAACTGACCCAACAATTCTTCCTCCAACACATAGCCCATTTCATACATTTGAGCTTCTTCTTGTCTCAATTTGACAGCAGCAACACAAAATCAATCTTCTCTGCAAAACCCCAGCTTCAATTTCTGCCATTAGCCCTTAACAACAATTTCTCTTGTTCATCTCATAGTGCAACAACAACTCATTCAAGCTTAACCCATCTTTGTTCTTCATCTAACTCAGCCACCGAAACCCATTAACTCATACCAGATCCCCATTAATTCTTTTTATTCCCTGAGTTTCTTCATAACACCAACAACGACTCAAGCTCCACTAATAATCATCAGCTCAGCTCTTCTCAGACTCAATCTCAAGTTATAATTCACTCTCTTCCCTTTCCATGTATATTATCACAGCTCAAGAACAAGCTCGATTCCTCCTTCGATTCTCTTCTCTGTCGAACTTAGATTAACCATCACCAATACCAGAAGAAACCCATTCTTCCTTTATCCTGTATTACCAACTCGAACTCACCAGATCCATTTTATACTGCGTCTTTTCCTCAATTACAGAGGTGAACCCTAATTCATTGCTTCTCGATCTAGTCTTGGTAATGATTCCAGCAGCTGGTCTTGCTGATTCCTCTTCTCTATGAGCTATAAACATTATCCCTCCTCTTATTTCCTTCCAATTTCTCTCAATTTCTCGATGTGTTTTCTCTGGTTTCAACAGCAGCCATGACTGCTTTTCTTTCTCACTTTCTGTGTATGAATGAGAGAAAACTCTCTCGATATAGGGTTATAGATTGGGTTGGATTTATCCACCCCAGGGATAAGGACCACCCTTTATTAGATAAGGGCCATCTACTGGCAACCCCTTAACCTCTGCGGGCCTGGCTTTAGTACTCCTCCAAAAGAGAGTCGCCCCTTAACCTTGACTGGGCTCCAGATAGTGTTCGCCCATGAAATGACAATTTTGCCCTTTTGCTCTAATTGGGTGATTTCTTCTTCTTTTCGTTCGTGCGACTCCATAATAGCTATAAAACTCAAAACAAGCGTAAAATACATAATTTACAAGAAAAATAGCAAAGAAAGCATAAACAATAGATAGTAAATAGGATGTATTCTACACCCTATCACTGCACCTCTAGCGTAAAGGGGGTTTTCGCAGCTTCTTCGATGGCCTCATCCAATTGTCTTCTTCCTCCTCCTCTTATATTGTTCAACATTCCTCTCATCTCTGCCAACTCTCTTAAGATTTGTTCATTTACATCAGGGTTCGAATTTATTGGTCTTTTTAGCTCTGCCTCTCTCCTTCTGCGTTCATGTCTACCTTGATTTTCTTGTTCAGCATTTTCTTCTCTTCTTTCTCTGCGACTTTCTCCTTCATCTCGTTCGCGAATTCGCACACCATTGTATCTATCATTTTCTCTTCTTGGTTGTCTATCAGTTCTCCTTTGTATTCTTTCATATTCTTCACTGATATTTCCATTGTTGCGATTTTGCTCGCGCCTTCTTTCTCGATTGTCATGATTGTTCTGCCGAATTGCTTCCTCCAATTCCCGTTCTTTCATTTCTACTCTTAATCTTTCCCTTTCGCAAGCTAGACGCGCTTGTTCAATATAATGCTTTTCGATGTCATCTTCAATCTCCTTTTGTTTCCTCTGTGTTTCTCTCTCCCATGCAGTATTCTTCTTCCTTCTTCCTGATTTTCTTCACCAATTGGACTATTCTGCTACCTATTTCCTTGATTTCCATCATTTTGGTCATTCTTTAAAATCTCAGGACGTGGAATACACACCACTTCCCTTCTTTCGCAGCATCCTTCACCGAGATTTGGCTCTCTTTCTATATTTTCTTCATTAACATTTTCTACAGGTAATATTCTCCTCATATCATCTCTAACCGATCCTGATCTTGATCTGGTATTACTTCTCGACCTCCTATTCTGCAACCTCATATTTTCCATTCTTAACTCATGGTTTTGCCTTGTTAAATTTGCGCGTTCTTCCGCTTCTAATCGCCTTTCTTCATGTATTGTTTGCCTCAACGTTTCTAATGCTGCGATTTCTTCATTTCTATGAGTTGTTTCTCCCATTTCTTCTCGATTTCTCTCCTCTTGTCCATTATTTATCAATTATTGCACTTCTTCTCTTTCTTCCATAGAATCTGATCTCCATGTATGCACACTCACCCTATCATAATCTATTACTCTATTCGGTCTTTGGTTGAATTGGTGGTTGAATTTGACCTTCTTCTCTATCTCTTGCGTTTATTCTTGATGGTTCACCTACTTCATTTCTCCTTTCTCCAGCTAATCTCCCGCTTCTCCTTACAATTGTTGGTTGTTCTGACGCATTCCTTCTTCTAGCCATTTCTCAATTTTAGTAAGTTGTTGAAAATTATGCGAAATTTCTTTCTTGTTACTCCTGATTCTTTCAATTCACAAGGTTGATCTCTACTCGGTCCTGTTTCTAGCGCATATGTAGTTGCGGAAATCCCACACTACACCCCTCACTAGAATTTACTCAACTAATCCATTTGAAGATGAATAACTATAGATTTTATTGATTATTTTCTTGAAATGTTTACGAGAGGAAGATAGAACAGAGCAAAAGAAATTATAATCACTCTAAATTTTCTCTCTCCTAATGACTTGCTTAACAATTCAAAAGAACTCTCTCTACAACGAGACTTACTCACCCCTTTATATAGGGTAGTACACAGTGGATGACAAACTAAGTCATCCTTTATTTTCGGGAATAACTCGCGAAGTGTCACAAGTGTATAAGTGTTCATCCTCGCGACACTCTTAACCTTCGCCAGATTTTCACATCTTCCTCGTGTTCTGGATGTCGTCATCCATTGCGTCATTTATTTTACTTTCCTGCGACACCTTCGCAATGTTTTCGTTTATTAATCTCGCGAAGTATTGATGTCGCGATATTCTGATCCTATATGTAGTTGCAGGAAATCCCACACTACACCCCTCACTAGAATTTACTCAACTAATCCATTTGAAGATGAATAACTATAGATTTTATTGATTATTTTCTTGAAATGTTTACAGAGGAAGATAGAACAGAGCAAAAGAAATTATAATCACTCTAAATTTTCTCTCTCCTAATGACTTGCTTAACAATTCAAAAAGAACTCTCCCTACAACAGACTTACTCACCCCTTTATATAGGGTAGTACATGTGGATGACAAACTAAGTTGTCCTTTATTTTCGGGAATAACTCGCGAAGTGTCGCAAGTGTATAAGTGTTCATCCTCGCGACACTCTTAACCTTCGCCAGATTTTCACATCTTCCTCGTGTTCTGGCTGTCGTCATCCATTGCATCATTTATTTTACTTTCCTGCGACACCTTCGCAATGCTGTCGTTTATTAATCTCGCGAAGTATTGATGTCACGATATTCTGATCCTACATGGCGAAACTACCATGTTTTCTTTTCTAACAGCTGAGCTCTGTGCTTTTATGAATATACTCTTCTAGATGTTTCCATCTAATCAGATTGGTTCCTCAACTCCTACAACTAAGATGCTTCCATCCACTTAGATTGGTTAGTGCCGACCTTAATAAACATAAATTTCTAGGCTCTAGAGTTTATTTATTTCAACTAAAAGCTAACAAAAAGTTTCTTCCCCACCCCCAAACTTAAATCTAACATTGTCCTCAATGTTTCTAATGAAAGAGCAATACCAAAAAGTAAAGTAACATGAGGAATCGGTAAAGAGAGAAGTCGGAAAGATAGTACACAGGTGAAGAGAGAAATCAAAAACTAATATACAACATACAATCGCCTCGATGGTCAATCAAGGGTAAACAGGGTCCTCCAGAGGGACCTCCTCAACATCACCTGTAGGAAAGGGCTCTAAAAAGGGTTTTAACCTCTGACCGTTAACCTTTGAAGAACTACTACCATCCGGTGTCTCGATCTCAACAGCTCCATGAGAAAAGACAGTGCGAATGTAGGATCAGAATATCGCGACATCAATACTTCGCGAGATCAATAAACGACAGCATTGCGAAAGTGTCGCAAACGAGTAATATAAATGACGCAATGGATGACGACAGCTAAAACATGATAAAGATGTGAAGACCTAGCGAGATTTAGAAGAGTTGCGAGATTATATATTTGTACACTTGCGATATTTCGCAAGTCATTCCCGAAAATAAAGGACACAACTTAGTTTGTCATCCATTGTGTACTACCCTATATAAAGAGTCGAGCAAGTCTGTTGGGAGAGATCTTTTTCCGAGTGTGAGGCAAGTCATTAGGAGAGAGAAAGTTGGTAGTAATTGTAATTTCTCTAGCTCTTTTCCACTTATCTTGTAAACATTCAAGGAATTAATCAATAAAAATCATAATTGTTCATCTTCAATGGCTTAGTTGTGTGGATTCTTGTGAGGGGTGTAGTGTAGGATTTCCTGCAACTACATATTGGCGCTAGAAACAGGGATCAATAAACTACAGCATTGCGAAAGTGTCGCAAACGAGTAATATAAATGACGCAATGGATGACGACAACTAAAACACGAGAAAGATGTGAAGACCTAGCGAGATTTAGAAGAGTTGCGAGATTATATATTTGTACACTTGCGATATTTCGCAAGTCATTCCCGAAAATAAAGGACAGCTTAGCTGTCATCCATTGTGTACTACCTTATATAAAGAGTCGAGCAAGTCTGTTGGGAGAGATCTTTTTCCGAGTGTGAGGCAAGTCATTAGGAGAGAGAAAGTTGGTAGTAATTGTAATTTCTCTAGCTCTTTTCCACTTATCTTGTAAATATTCAAGGAATTAATCAATAAAAATCATAATTGTTCATCTTCAATGGCTTAGTTGTGTGGATTCTTGTGAGGGGTGTAGTGTAGGATTTCCTGCAACTACATATTAGCGCTAGAAGGGCTAAAAGAGTAAGGATTGACATCGTGATTTGAAAGAATTTGGAGTAGTAGGGAAGGAATTGCATATAATTTTCAACAGTTTACCAAAATTAAGAAATGGCTAGAAGAAGAAATGCATCCGAGCAACCAACAACTGTTAGAAGGAGTAGGAGACTTGATGGAGAAGGGAGAAATGAAATGGGAGAATCCTCAAGAATGAACATAAGGAATAATGAAGAAAATCAAAATCAATCACCAATTCAACCAATAGCAAATAGAACTGTGGATTATGATAGAGTAAGCGTGCATACTTGGAGATCAGACTCTGTGGAGGAAAGGGGAGAAGAACAATAATTGGAAAACAATGGACAAGAGGAGAGAGACCGAGAAGGGATTGGAGAAATAATTCATGGAAATGAAGAGATCGCAGCATTAGAGGCGTTGAGACAAACAATACATGAAGAAAGACGATTAGAGGCAGAGGAACGTGCAAATTTGACAAGACAGAACCATGAATTGAGGATGGAAAACATGAGATTACAAAACAGAAGGTCGAGAAGCACTACAAGGTCAAGCTCAAGATCAGTTAGAGAAGAAAGAAGGAGAATTTTACCTATAGAAAATGCTGATGAAGAAAACCAAGAAGAAGCACAAAATCCAGGCACAGAACATTGCGAGAGAAGAGAAATGATGGAAGATCGTTATATCCCACGTCCCGAGACTCTTCAAAATGGGCAGAATGATGGAAATCAAGGAAATACGCAGCGTCAGGGGCGAAAAATCCAGTTGATGAAGAAAATCAAGAAGAAGGAAGAAGAATATTTCATGGGAGAGAAGCACGGAGGAAGCAAAAAGAGATTGAAGATGAAATTGAAAGACACTATGCTGAACAAGCACATCTATCCTGCGAGAGGGAAAGATTAAGAACAGAAATGGAAAATCAAGAATTGGAAGAAGCAATTCGCCAGAATAATCATGATAATCGAGAAAGAAGGCGAGAACAAAATTGCAACAATGGTAATATCAATGAAGAATATGAAAGAGTACAAAGGAGAACCGATAGGCAACAAAGAAGAGAAATTGATAGATATAACGATGTGCGAATTCGTGAAAGAAATGAAGGAGAAGATCGCAGAGAAAGACGAGAAGAGAATGATGAACAAGAAAGTCAAAGTAGACATGAACGCGGGAGAAGAGAAGCGGAACTAAAAAGACCAATGGATTCAAATTCTGATGTAAATGAACAAATTTTGAGAGAATTGGCGAAATGAGAGGAATGATGAACGATAAAGGGGAGGAGGAAAGAGACAGGTTGGATGAAGCCATAGAAGAAGGCTGCGAAAACTCCATTCACACAAGAGATACAATTAGGAGGAATACCACCGAAGTGCAACTTACCTACATTAACCAAAGATTTTCGATGGAACAACTTGTGCGATACAACATATCAAAGCTTATATGAGATGTATGTTACAATGGGAGAATCATGATGCTATATTGTGCAAATATTTTGCATCAAGTTTGATAGGAGAAGCTTTGAAATGGTTTGAAGGACCACCGAAGAATATAATAACATCTTTCAATCACTTGCAGGCTATATTTTTAGGGGCATATATAAGTAATAATTCCTCGCGACCTGGTATTGAAGATGTATTTGGGTTAAAAAAAAGGGTTGGTGAAAGCTTGAAGCATCTAACTGTGAGATGGAAGACAATGTGTAGCGAAATGGCTGGTCGTGTGGAGGAGAGATATCTCATCTTATCATTCATTAATGCTATGTTCGCGACAAATCATTTATATATTCAAATTTTTAGAGTCAAGAATACAATCACAATGAATATGAGTTGCGAGAGCTTCAGGAGGAGTATATTGCTCTAGAAGAAAAGCAAAATGAGATGGAATCATACCCCGTCGCGAATACAAGTTCAGGAGCTGCGAATGCAAGTTTGTTACCCAAATTGATCAACACTGTGGCGAGTACCTCGCAAGGTCAACAAGGAATGATGATATCGGATGATGGTCAGCAAAAGTTGGTAGCCATGGGAAGTCGCGACCAGGAAGAATTTGAAAGAAAAAGAAATTTCTACAACCGTGGCGGAAATAATAAAATTCAAAGACTTGATAAGCCACAAGAAACCTATGGAGGTCAGAGGCATAATTATCATAGAGAGCAGCGAGGTCATAGGGTAGTATGGGAAGAAATCAAGATGCCTCCACTAAACGCTAGCGTGGAGAAAATATGGGAAGCTATAATCCTGATGGAAAACATACCTGAACCATGGAACATGGGGAATGAACCACCTCCAGGTGACAGAAGTCATGAATTCTGTTCCTATCACCATTTTCATGGACACCTAACGAATGATTGTAGGAATGTAAAAAGAATCATCCTCAGGATGATAGACCAAGGGAAGTTAAATCATTTCTTAAAAATGTGAAGAGAAGACTCAACCATTACCAACACCTCCAGAAATTCACAGAGTAAATACAACAAAAGGGAAAGAAACGTTTGTAGTAGAAGTTGGAGCGAAGGCCAAAACCCGTTTCGCAACTCTATCGTACATTCGTACATGGACAATTGAAGATTTTCATGATAGTGTTCTCAGTAGGGTTTTCGCAAGAGATGCTGACAATAGAGAAGTAATGAACATCGCGAAGACATCGCCACTAAAAGAATGGCAAACGCAGATTATTTCTTTTACCGCGAAGAGGTACACGAGGGTGGCGAGATGCATGACAGTCCATTAGTGGTAAGATTGGAGATTAACCCAAAACCTGTTAATGATGAAGATGATGGGGCAGAAAATTCATGGGCAATAAATAGAATCTTAATTGATACTGGAAGCTCTGTAAACATCCTTTTTTACCACACTTATAAGACTATGGGAGGGAAAGACGAAGATTTTATACCTTCAACCTATAAGATTTATGGTTTTAATGGTACTGCCAATAAACCTAAAGGAGAAACTCGTATGCAAATACCATTGAAAGGATTATCAACTGAAATCTTGTTTCGCATAGTCGATGTGGAATCCCCCTATAATGCATTAATTGGGCGACCTTGGTTACATGAGATCTTGGGTGTAGCATCGACTTACCACCAGTGCATCAAATTTCCTCATCCCAGTGGTGTTGGAGTTATAAAAGGAGATTGGGCTGAGGGACAAAAGTGCTATGAAGTTGATGTGGAATCTTGCGAGGAAAGGGCTGCTCAAAAGAAGAACTGGAAACAGAACATTAAAGAAGCACAAAGAAGGGACAGACTGATGGTGGACGTAATAGAAGTGAGAGCTGAAGATACATTGTGAAACCAATGTCTGAAGACAGTTGGACATTGCGATGATTTCGCAAAAGGGAAGGAAATATCAGGAAATTTAAATGAAGAGGCAGAGAGCAACAGAAGTAAGAAGTGTAAGAAATGAATAATTGACTGTAGATTTGTGTAAAAAAAAAAAATTGTTTTGAAGGAAAAAGACTTGTCGAAAGTACAAAGAATATGACGATTGAAGAAGGAGTACGCGAAAGTCTCGCGACATAGAACATATGAGAATCTGGTTAAAGCGAGATCGCAGAAAATGAAGCAAGACTATGCGATAATTTCGCAAAGATAATGAGAAGAAATAATCAAAAATCAATGAATGATTGAACGAATTGACAGAAAAGAAAGAATGAGTGAATGGGACGAACCTTTATGGCGTACACCCTAGTTCGTGAATGATATTTCTCAAGAGGCAAATGTAAGACCTAAAGTGCGTCATATAAGGGGGTATCTCTTGACATGGCTCAGGGAAAAGGTTACACCGCCCCTGGAACTTGAGTCATGAAAATTTGGGGTCAATAAAGCCCATCCGGAGAGATACCTTGGATTTCCAACTATATAAGGTTATACCCTGGTTGGACGACCGAGGGTCTCTTCCAAGGAGTCGAGTGTATGACCAAGGCGCCGAGGTACACGGTTGAGCCAAGAGTGCAGGGGCATTTGAAGTGTCTCGGCCATTCTTGGCAAGTCTTGGCACATCTTTTCGGCCCGAAGAAAACTCCACTTAGGGTGCAGTCTCGTAACCATAAGCCCTATAGGTATAAGGGATAAGAGGCTGCGAAAACAACTCAGTTGTTGTTAAGACCGGATGGGAGGAGCTAGTCTTGTATGGCCGATGTACGCCTCCTTGAAGGGGCAACCAGGATGATAAGGGCGGCACCCTCCATTAGGGAGCTGATAAGTGTCTTAAGACGCAAATGTCATGAGGCTCTATTTTCGCAAGAAAATTTAGGCTTGTCATATTTGTGCAATGATCCTGAAGAGGCAATAATACTAACGCGAGGTTAAGACGAGATCAATGGGTCTATACATGAAAGTGTAAAGACGTCATGCGATTTCGTCGCAAAGACAGCAATGTCATGGGGCTTTACGTTCGCAAGAATATTTAGGCCTGTCATATTATCGCAAGAAAAATATCCTGCAGAGGCAAAAATACTAAAGAAATGATAAGACAAGATCAATGGGTCGATACATGAAAATGTAAAGACGTCCTGCGATTTTGTCACAATGAGGGGTGTGGCAAAATAAGACCTTTAACTAGGAAGGCAAAATAAGACCACACAAAACCAATGATAAGGCAAGATCAATGGGTCATTACATGAAAATGTAAAGACGTCCTGCGATCTTGTCGCAATGATGAATTTCAACATAAATAAAGATAAGACCACACAAGAAATTGAGTAAGCAAATAAACTTGCGAAGATGGCTATATTACTTCATTCATTTGTGAAGAGTTAGCAACAGCAGTTGCGAAACTAAGAAGTATTGTTACTTAAAGATTATCGATTTAATCTCTCATGTGAAAATAAATAACAGAGGCAAGTATGGGAATGATTAGAGTAAAAAATTATTATTTATTTTCATATGATAGATTTA
This sequence comes from Papaver armeniacum, assembly GCA_023531295.1. Lineage (NCBI taxonomy): Eukaryota > Viridiplantae > Streptophyta > Magnoliopsida > Ranunculales > Papaveraceae > Papaver > Papaver armeniacum. The sequence goes on along the minus strand of JAJJWW010015504.1, from coordinate 509,950 downwards.
CAGTAAAATATTACAAAAATGGAAAGCTAGAAGGATAAATGTACAAATATCACAAGAAGAGAAAAAGGAAAATGGAGCTATCTTTCAGTTCGTTCTTCTTTTTCATCAGACTCTTTATCGGACTCCTCTTCTTCGCTAGCATCAATATCAGAAACATCCAAGGAAGGTATATTTTCAGGAACCTCATCAAGAAGACAAGGATATGAAGAAAGAGGAATAATGTGGTCTTCGCAAACTGTCTTAATAGTTTAATTGCGAAAACGGACAGCATCATTATTGAAATTCGCTACAGTAGCTTGTAGTTGCTTCTTCAGCCTGGAATACTTATCGTTGCGAAGAGAGAGGTCCTTTGCAAGTTGCTCTTTTTCAGATTCAAGTTCTTCAATTCTTGTTTGATACCTCTTCTCAGCTTCTGCGAACGTATGATAATGGATTAATAACTTAATGGCAGTTTCACAAAAAAGAAGCGATAAAATAAAGAAGAACCATTAACAACCTTCTCTGTCAGAAATCATGTCTTTAACCAAAGCAGTTTGATCAGCATGAAGGCTAACGTTAATACCTAAATTATTTCTGGCATTATCTAGAACTTTCGCAGCCCAAGCAAATTCATCGTCGTTATTTATAAGAAGAAGAGAACGAATTTGATTCTCTCTTTCGCTAAGAACAGTATTTTGACGAATATATTCATCACGCCCAATTTGAACTTCAAGAAGAGCTTTTTGAAATTCTGCTAATGCTTGAGCTCCTTGATTAGCAATGCGATCTTTATCATCTATAAGATCGCTAACTTTCTTCCTTAAAATACTAATTTTTTCATGGGAACTAAGATGCAGATGTTTAATTTGGTTGGCTAAACTTAAGCTAGATCTATGATCTGCTTCTAAGAGACGGAGTCTGGATTGAAGTTCGTTCAAAGAAAGATGTTTGATTCTGTCATTTGAAAAGCTATTTAGAGAATTATTGAGATGGGCAAGAAGAGCATCGTTATCCATAGGCTCGGGAAATGTGTGAAGAAGAATAGCTTCATCAGAAAGATTATAAACGTCTGCGAAAATGATAAGTCAGATAAACAAAAGTAAATGACAAAATAAGAATAAGAAAAAGGAAAAGAATTTTATACCATAAAGTTGTTGATTAGCATTTTGAAGGCTAGATATTCTATCCTTCTGAGAAGAAGATTCAGCTCCCAATTGTTTGATTTTTTCACGAAGAACATCAGTTTCATTTCCAAGTTCTTTATCTCTCTTGCGAAGAGAGACAATTTCAGCCTCCAATTCTTTGTTCTTCTCCTTAAGTTGAAGGTTTTTTTTTTCAAGATTGTTGCGCCTTTTCTCGAGATCTGAGGCAACAACAAAGGAAGCTCTCCCAGACTATAAAGGAAAGTAAAGAAATTGTTAAGATAAGGTTTATAATTGAAATCACGCAGAAATAAAGAAATATGAACATACCAAGGCACTAAGTGCATTTAAGAAACTGGGAGTCATTGTCCTGGAAACTCCACGAAAAGAATCATTATCTGCTAGCAGGGGGCATCGCAAATATTTGCGAGAGCTTCGCACGTGGTCGAAAAACGATCATCTCCCATTCCTTGCATAGAATCAGAGAAAACACTAGACGGTTGTGCCATAGCAGATTCGACTGAATGATTCTCCTTCGCAAAAGAAGTGTCAACCTCATCATTATCTTTATCAGATTTCTCGCCGGTTTGGGAATTAGAGTGAGAAGAGGAATGGATTTTCTGTTTTTTAGAAGATGGAGCATAAGATTTATCCTTGCGAAGAGTAATCTTATTCTTGCCTTTAGCCTTCGCAGCTTCAGAAATATCATTTTCTTCAACGTCAACCTTCGCACACGAATGAAGATAAGAACAAAGGCAACAATATTGTTAAAAATAATAAAGAAAAATATTTCTTACTTCATCCATGATTGAGCGAAGTATCGCCAAAGTACTTGGCTTTGGATTTCTTTCATAACTTTTTCTCAATTTAGTGATCTGAAAATTTCGCAAGTTTAGTAGATATAAAAGGAAGGAAACATCGCAAAGAGAATGAAAATTAGAAAATATACCTCTTTTGCTTTCTCGGGCCAATTAAATACCCAAGGATGATAATTTGCGATATTCGCAGGGAGTACATTGGAACCTGAAATGTAAGGTCCGTTCAAAAATAGCGGAAAGACACACCACTTCTCATCTTTAGAGTAGCGAGGAACATTGTTCTTTCCAGAGTGCAATCAATATCTAACATGAGTATCTTATCGTCGGGAACGTTCTCTTTTCTTTTCAATCGAGCACCCCAGCGAGATTTATCATTCTTCATATTTATCACTTCATAATTTTCAAAAAAGTTTTCTACTGAGTACTTTTCAGCGACTATCTCTAAGTTTGCGAATTTAGGATCTCTGACATTATCAGGATATAGAGATCCCTTACCAGCGCCACGATTGGCGAATTCAAGCATTAGACGGATGCAATCACCACTTAATTGATAAATAGCTTGCGAGAATTTCTCATGAGCAAGAATTTCATAGAACAAGGGCAGTTCGGGATTGTAGAGAGGAATGGGAAGACCTGCGAGGAGTTGACCTAGCGAGATTATGATTTTCTGATCATCACAATGATGATCAGTAAACAACTTTGCAGAAAGAATAGATGAAGATTCTTGATTGGGAATAGTAGACAAGGTGAAACCCTTCTCTTGTAAATTCTTTTGAGTCTCACCCAAAAGGGTTTCGTATCTACGACCAAGTGGAGCCATTCTCAGAATATAGGAATGATTAGAGAATTGAAGATCAAGAGAAAGAAGAAAAGGATGATTTACAGTAGCAGAAACGTAAATTGCGGAGGAGGAGAATTGAAGAAAAATTGCAGAGAGAAAGTAAAAAAGAAGAAGAGGAGGGTGAGAAAACTATATATAGAGAAAAATTCTCGAGAAGATAAATGCATTTAATGCGAGAGGGGACGTGAATGGTCAAGAAAAAATGGTTGAAAGAGACGTGTCAAGAAAAGAGTGGAAGAAGAAACATGTGTAATAAATTATGTGTGAAAGTACGGGATCGTAACAGATAAATATGAACAGTTGCGGCATTTTAAAATACTAATTCTCATGACATTCTCTTCTTCGCAGAGAAGACATGAGAATAGGCAAGATGTAGGATCAGAATATCGCGATATCAATACTTCGCGAGATCAATAAACGACAGCATTGCGAAAGTGTCGCAAACGAGTAATATAAATGACGCAATGGATGACGACAGCTAAAACACGAGAAAGATGTGAAGACCTAACGAGATTTAGAAGAGTTGCGAGATTATATATTTGTACACTTGCGATATTTCGCAAGTCATTCCCGAAAATAAAGGACAGCTTAGCTGTCATCCAAGAGTCGAGCAAGTCTGTTGGGAGAGATCTTTTTCCGAGTGTGAGGCAAGTCATTAGGAGAGATAAAGTTGGTAGTAATTGTAATTTCTCTAGCTCTTTTCCACTTATCTTGTAAACATTCAAGGAATTAATCAATAAAAATCATAATTGTTCATCTTCAATGGCTTAGTTGTGTGGATTCTTGTGAGGGGTGTAGTGTAGGATTTCCTGCAACTACAGCGAACAATAAAAGGACCCGTCCACCGAGAACGTAACTTCCCAAGGAAAAGATGCAAGCGGGTATCATACAGAAGAACTTTTTGACCTGGAGAAAATGACTTCCTTAAAATATTTCTATCATGCACAAGTTTCATTTTGTTCTTATACTCCTTAGCACTATCGTAAGCATCTATACGAATCTCTTCCAACTCATTGAGCTGGAGTTTCCTATGGGATCCTGCCTTGTCAAGTGAAAAATTTAGCTGCTTAACGGCCCAATAAGCTCTATGTTCTAACTCAACAGGTAAATGACATGCCTTGACATACACAAGCCGATAAGGCGACATTCCAATGGGGGTCTTAAACGCAGTACGGTAAGCCCATAAGGCATCAGTAAGCCTAGACGACCAGTCTTTCCGATTAGGATTAACTATTTTCTCTAATATACGTTTTATCTCCCTATTAGAAACCTCTACCTGACCACTAGTCTCATGGATGATACGGGTAGCTACCTTATGTGTAATACCATATTTCTTCATCAGAAGCCTAAAAGGTCCATTACAAAAGTGCGACCCTCCATCACTAATTATAGCTCGCGGTGTACCAAAACGTGTAAGTATATTATTTCAAGAACTCAATCACAACCCTATGGTCATTGGTTTTACACGCAACCGCATCAATCCACTTAGAGACATAGTCTACAGCGACAAGGATGTATAAGTTACCAAAAGAATTAGGAAACGGACCCATAAAGTCAATACCCCACACATCAAATACCTCAACAACTAAAATATGGTCCAAGGGCATCGTGTTCCTACGGGAAATGGTTCCTAATTTCTGGCAACGTTCACAAGTAACACAGTAACTATGGGAGTCTTTAAACAACGAAGGCCAATAGAATCCACACTGCAATATCTTAGCAGCAGTCTTCTTAGCACTAAAATGACCCCCACAAGCATGATCATGGCAAAAGGAAATAATACTGGACTGGTCACTCTCAGGTATACATCTCCTAATAATCTGGTCTGGACAATACTTAAACAAATAAGGATCATCCCAAAAGAAATGCTTAACCTCGGCTAAAAACCTAGAACGATCTTGTTTACTCCAATGTTGGGGCATTCGACCAGTAACAAGATATTTCACTATATTCGCATACCAAGGTAATTGGGTAACAAAGAACAGTTATTCATCAGGAAAACTATCCCTAATAGGAGGAGAATCATCAGGGGTATCCACAACAAGCCTAGACAAGTGGTCTGCTGCTATATTTTCTGCACCTTTTTTGTCTCTAATGTCTAAGGAAAATTCCTGTAACAAGAGGATCCATCTAATCAATCTAGGTTTAGTATCCTTCTTGGAAAGAAGGTACTTCAAAGCAGCATGATCGGTGAAGATTATGACCTTAGAACCTAAGAGATAGGGTCTAAACTTGTCTAAGGCAAACACAATGGCTAACAGTTCCTTCTCCGTAGTAGTATAGTTCAACTGGGCATCATTCAGAGTTTTTGCTAGCATAGTAAATCACATGAAGTAATTTGTTTTCTCGCTGACCTAGGACAACACCAATAGCATAATCTGAAGCATCGCACATGATCTCAAAGGGTAGGTTCTAGTTGGGTGCCTGGACTATGGGGGCGGTAGTAAGTAAAGTCTTAAGCTTCTCAAAAGCCTCTAAACAAGCATCATCAAAGACAAACTTAACATCTTTTGCAAGCAAATTGCAAAGAGGTCTAGAAATCAAGCTAAAATCCTTAATGAATCGACGATAAAAACCTGCATGCCCTAAGAATGACCTAATATCTCTTACGGTTTTTGGGAACTGTAAAGTCTTGATAAGGTCAACTTTGGCTTTATCTACCTCTATACCCTTAGAAGATACGATATGACCTAAAACAATTCCTGATCGAACCATGAAATGACATTTCTCCAAATTAATCACTAGATTCTTTTCCTTATACCTAGTCAACACTAATGACAAATGATGCAAGCACTCATCGAAAGACGAACCAAACACTTAAAAATCATCCATAAAGACCTATAAGAACCGTTCTACCATATCTGAAAATATGCTCATCATGCAACGCTGAAAAGTCGCAGGGCATTACATAGCCCGAAAGGCATGCGTCTATATGCAAAGGTACCAAAAGGACAGGTAAAAGTGGTTTTCTCCTGGTCTTCTGGGGAAATAACGATCTGATTATACCCGGAGTATCCATCTAAAAATCAGTAATGACTATGTCCAGCTAATCTCTCTAGCATCTGGTCGATGAAGGGAAGGGGAAAGTGGTCCTTTCTAGTGACCTTGTTAAATTTCCTATAGTCAATACAAACACGCCAACCTATGGTCACTCGGGTCGGGATTAACTCATTATTATCATTATGGACTACAGTAATACCGGATTTCTTGGGAACAACCTGAACTGGGCTGCCCCACTTGCTGTCTGAAATAGGGTAGATAATGCCTGCATCTAACAACTTAAGGATCTCGGTTCGAACTACTTCTTTCATATTAGGGTTTAGTCGATGTTGCATCTCCCTAGAAGGTTTGGTATCTTCCTCTAAATAAATTTGATGCATACAAACAATAAGACTTATACCCTTAATGTCTGCTATGGTCCACCCTAAAGCTTCCTTGTTGTTTTGAAGGACGGTTACTAGCCTACTTTCCTGATCACTATCCAAGTCGGAAGCAACAATCACAATCACAGTTAAAGTCTCAGAAGGGCCTAAAAACACATACTTTAGGATATATGGTAATGGTTTTAGGTCCAACTTAGGAGGCTCTTCTAACGAAGAAACTAGGGTAGACTTAGAAACTGGTAGTGGTTCGAACTTAGGTTTCCATCCATTACTGGTGTCTAACAAAGGCGTTGAATCTAACAAAGCATTCACCTCATTAATCACATTATCATCATCAAAATCAATCCCAAAGTGAGCTAGGCATTTCTCTAATGGATCTTCTAACAAAGTGTTTGGTAATGACTCCTTGACTAATGTTCCTATCATGTTCACCTCTTCTATGTTCGAGTCATCTAGTTCAGAGGGTAGCTTACTAATATTAAAAATATTCAGCTCAATAGTCATATTACCAAAAGATAAGTTCATAATACCATTTCGACAGTTAATGATCGCATTGGATGTAGCTAAAAACGGGTGACCTAAAATTACCGGTATCTGGTTCTCTGGGTCAGGGACAGGTTGGGTATCTAGGATAACAAAATCCACTGGATATATAAACTTGTCGACCTCTATACGAACATCCTCGATTATACCATGAGGAATTTTAACGGACCTATTAGCTAACTGGAGTGTCATCTGGGTAGGTTTCATCTCACCAAGTCCTAGCTTAAGGTACACATGGTATGGGAGTAAGTTCACACTGGCTCCTAAGTCAAGCAAAGCTTTCTCAACACGGTATTTACCTATTGTGCAAGAAATAGTAGGGGACCCTGGGTCTTTATACTTAGGAGTAGTGGTATTCTGAATAATAGAACTCACGTGACTAGCTAGAAAGGCTTTCTTCTGGACACTAAGCTTCCGCTTTCGCGTACACATATCCTTAAGAAACTTGGCATAAGCGGGAATCAGCTTAATTGCATCTAATAATGGAAGGTTGATAGTTATATGCTTAAAAACCTCCAATATATCATTAAAGTTGGACTCCCTCTTAGTTGGAACTAGCAGCTGGGGGAACGGGTCTCTGGGAACAAAGCCTGGCTCAATATGACCCTCATTGGTCTCTTTAGAGACTCTATCGGTCTCCTCGGTTTACGGTTCTAAGGGCGAACTACAAAGATGTTCACTATCAGGCGTGGCAACCTTGTTGTCTATCACTCTACCACTCCTAAGGGTTTTAATAGCATTCACATGATGGGATGGTCCTTCACCTACTTGATGAACTCCTCTAGGATTGGGCTGAGTTTGACTAGGAAACTTACCTTTTTCCCTCAAAGACTCATTTATCTGACTAACCTGGGTTTTCAACTCGGAAATAGCCTGAGAGTTAGCATAACCTATACTCTTACTTTCTTTTATCCCTTACGCAACCATTTGGTTGATCTTTTCAGAGCTTTTAATAAACGAGGCGAGAGTCTCTTCTAAACTTGTGATCTTTTTATCCGAAGGGTTCTGAAACTGGGGTTGACCTGAAGAGTTCTTAGCATAACCAAAACCTGGTGGAGGCTGAGAATTACTAGATTGACCTTGATTCTGGCCCTTAGACCAAGAAAAATTAGGATGGTTTCTCCAACCAGGATTGTAGGTCTCTGAGTATGGGTCAAACTTCTGACGGTTCTCAAACCTAGTATTGTTATAGACAGCATGAGCTTGCTCTTCACTAACCTGACCTTCCCAAAATGAGTTGTCGGGCTCTATTCCACAACTAGAGACTTGAGAGGTTCTATTAGGTTCACCAAGGGACCTATTTTTAGACTGACCCATTTCCAAAGCTTCTAACCTTCTAGACAAAGAAGCAAACTTAGCATCTGACGTAAAACTCGTATCTACCATATTGGTGCTACTTCTATTAACCAAGAGTCTTTTAGGGGGTTCAACACAAGACTCCCACTGTTGGGATTTCTCATCAACAACTCCTAAGAAGGTTAAGGCATCCTCAGCACTTTTATTAGTGAACTCACCAGCGCACATAGACTCGACCATGGCTTTGGTCGAATAGTCTAAACCATCATAAATAATCTCTACAAGTTTCATCTTATCAAATCCATGGTGAGGACACTGGGATAGGAGATCATTGAATCTCTCTAAAAACCTATAAAGAGACTCTCCCTCTTGTTGCACACTGGAACTAATTTTCTGTCTAACAACTGCAGTTTTATGCTTAGGGTAGAATTTCATATTGAAAGCGACAATTAGTTCCTGCCATGTTTCAATGGATTCAGATGGTAGGTTGTTTAGCCAGGTCTTGGCTTTATCTTTCAAGGAAAAGGGGAACATCTTAAGTTTCAAAACTTCATCAGTAAGGTCTTTTATTCTAACTGTCCCACAAATTTCCTCAAAGTCCCTAATATGAAAATAAGGGTTCTCATCATCTTTTCCTAAGAATATAGGGATCATCCAAGAATACTAGGTTTTATCTCGAAATTAGCCATATTGGCTGGCAATTTAATGCACGAAGCTCGGTTGGTCCTAGTTGGGAACATGTAATCTTTCAAAGTTGCCATCGCTGGCACAGCTGAAGTACTAGGGGTACTTTCCTCACCAAGAGACAGATTCTCAAAACTGAAGTTTCCAAAAACGGGGCTCTCAAAAGAAGAGTCTTCGATCTCCCCGCTTCCACAAGAAGAATTACTAGGTTTGTCACTAATCAAACGACCTAGAGTGTTTCTTTTCCAAGCCCGTTCTCTAATGACCTCGGGCATACACTAAAAAACAAAAGAAAAAGAAAAATAAAAATCCTAAAAGGAAGGGAAGTTCTATGCAAACACAAACAAGGCTGACTCCACCACGGCAAACCTAATGATTTCTAGCAAACAAAAAGCATGATGGCTCCACTTAGATTGTTTCTAGACCAGCTTCTAATCTTTCGAAAAGGAACTCGTTACAATCTGAGCAAACCTCTATGGAATCAATCCGAGTTGAAGTAAGTTGAATATAGGCGAGGGAAGCTGCGTGGAGCTTTGATACCCAAGGCCTCACCGCATTACAAGGCGGCACAGTCACGCATTCAACTCACAGAAACCATCATGAACTTCGAAGTATGCTTAAAAGAGTAACCAATATTTTTCGAACGACTTTCCTATTAACCTCGTTACCCTATAGGTCTCGTTCTATTCCAAATTTTAAAGCTTAGGTTCGCGTTAAGTATCGTTTTCCTAAGGCGGGCAAGAAGAGAACGGTGATGAAATCCGAACCCTTATCTTGTATGGCCAGGCCTTGCCCTTTACTAGGAAATTAAAGAAGCCGTTTTCAATTCCTCAGCATATATGCAAACGAAGGAATACAGTAACTCGCTGACAGGGGATTCTCGAGTGTTTCGACAAACTTACCTCCCGTTCCAGACGGGGGATGACCGTTGTAGTCAACTCGGGCCACAACTTCTATGTCATGTACGAACCCAAGGGGCCGAGGCGATATCGTAATCGCCGTCCTTCTCTGCACACAGTTTATATTTAAACTACCCTTCCATAGGGTTTAAAAATAATGTCCCAAAGTTTAAAGTCCAAAGTCCAAAAATAAAGTGCAAAAGAAAAGGAAAGTCTAAAAAAAAATATCTAAAAAAAATAAAAATGTCTCTCTTTTTTTAAAAAAAAAATACAAAAAAATTCTTCTTATTTCGCTCCTTTCGCTTTGCCTTTTACTCCAAGTCTTTAAGTATTCACCAAAAGCTTTGGAAAAATTTTCTTTCGCTCCAAATTCCAAATTCTGTAAGGAAAAGACAAAAACCCAAAAACGTAAAGAAGAACAAAAACAAATAAAAACCTAAAAAGAAAAAAAAAAATCTAAAAACTCTAGCCTAAAGACAAGTCCGCGTCGGCGGCGCCAAAAATTGATGTGATTTTCAATTGAGTTGTAGTAAATAGTTCGTTCAAGACTTGTGAAAGCAGATTTTAGACTTAATTTTAAATTAAAATTATAACAAACTTAAATACAAGTGATATGAAAAATATGGAGAAGACTGGAGCTATGGATTCCACTAATTACCAATATCAAAGTGATTAATATTCTCTAATTATAATTATGCAAATCCTTCATTCAAAATGATTCTTAATATTCCAAAAGTTGATTTTTAGAAATAACAATTGTAGATCGAAAGTATGGGACATCAAAACCCTAGGCTAGCATGATCCATCAATTGAAATAACAATTGTTTAACAAAACCATTTTATCTATTTATTTATCAAGGAAAATAATCATATAATAATTGCAAAAATTAAATAAAATAGAGATTACCACTTTTCATTGGCGAAATAGCTTCCTCCGTCACCCCAGAGGATGGGTTTAGCTCATCATGTTGGAAACACGCTCAAAATTCATTTTGATTGCTCAAAGGAGGTGTACAAATGATGAAATGGAGAAAAACTATTAAAAACCGGGTTTGTAACAGTTATATTTGTTACAAACCGAACTGTTACAAAGTACGATATGAATGAACTGTCGTTGTCACTGTAGAAGACTGCCCCTTGTGCATCTTATGTTCTTCACAGCAGCAGAAACCGGCGATTCTCTGCAGCTTGATTTTCTCACTCTGTAATCCTCTGTCTCTCTCCAAAACCCTCCTTGACCTTCACTGATATACTAGCACCTATTTATAACCCAGCAGAAGCAAAATCTCACGTAATAACTTCATAAAAATCTCCATTATTCGGTATTATTCTTCACGGCCAGTTTCAGATTGTTTTGATTTCTACACGCATCCTGAAGCTTCCAAGTTGCCATATTTAACTCCTTCACACTCCAAATAGTTGTTAGAGTCTTCCGAACGCGTGCAAACTCCTCTGCTGCTCGCGTAATCTTGTGAATATCTCCTCCGGTGTATGTGTTGCCCTGTTTTCCTCTCGCGGAAATTCCAGCCAAACTGGATCGGATTTAACACCTCTACCATCTCTGTCTAGCCCATAGAAACATACTCAATCAATTCCAGCCTTTTAATCTCCCCGCAACAAGCTCAAATCGTCAACCCTAAAACTGCCAGTTGAGAGTTTGTTTTTCCCGCCAATTCTAAAATTTGAATGGTGAAGATGGGTGCGATGGATAAATGGGCTATATATAGCCGTGGGTGCCCCTTAGCAAAAGTGAGGGTCCGTATAGCAATTGTCCTCCTGTGGTCCAAAAAGCACTTTTCGAGCAACTTTTTTCGCATAAGTGTAATTATCCAATAACACCTAAACAAACATAAAAACACCAAAATTAGTATAAAAATCGAGACTAACAATAGAGACACTGAGGACAAATCAGACACAAAAATGTGTCTATCAACGGTCTCTCTACGTAGTCAGGGAACAACGAAAGGCATGACGTCCTGAAGGCGTTAAGCTCGCTAACAAACATTATGTCTAGGAACCGTCTCTCTATGTAGTCAGGGAACAACGTGCAACATGACGTCCTGAAGGCGTTAAGCTCTCTAACAAACATTATGTCTAGGGAACCGCCTAATCATTAAGATTCTATATAGAGGTGATGATGTAACGTGTGAAGCATCGAACGCTCAGCCGGGGAGGCCTTTCGAGAAACATTTTCATCATAGCTCTGAGAGGAACACTCACTCAGTCAGAGATCGTAAAACGGTTCACGGATCATACAACATGAATTGTCACATACATTCCTGAAGCCGGGTCAGAAACATGCAGTATCATGATTTTACTAAAAAGCGCGGGTCTAACAACCATACCCAATATTTCGTTTAACAATCTGTATGGACTAACTCCAATATACTTTCAAGAGAATCAACTAGACAGTCAGACTCAATCTTAAGAAAAGTATATCAAAGAGTTATATATCAATCTCTTAATTCAATCCGCAATCAAACAAATAATAATTTGCGAGCCCGATTGAATATAAGAGAGATAACTTGATCGGTACCAAAGATCAATGTTCAAGGATCAATCAATTTCAATCAACAACCAAAGGTTGGATTTACCAATTGATCGATTCAATGCACAACCTGTAATATTTCAATTATATAACAAAATATAATGTGGAAAAGAAATAACACAGACACTAGAAGTTTTGTTAACGAGGTAACTGCAAATGCAGAAAAACCCCGGGACCTAGTCCAGATTGAACACCACACTATATTAAGCCGCTACAGACACTAGCCTACTACAAACAAACTTCGGTCTGGACTGTAGTTGAACCCCAATCAATCTCACACTGATCCAAGGTACAGTTGCGCTCCTTACTGTTAGAGCATTGCTCGGTCGAACTCGCATGCGTTGCTATATCAAGCATGTTTGTCAATATTAGTGATCAAAACTATATGTATTGATTTCTAGTTTACTTATGACTAAGTCTCGGTCTAAGATAGTTAAGTGCGGTTGAGCTCCAGACTCCATGTCGATCATCTTACTTGAACTTATCTGTCACTTAAAAGTATATTCTATCTCCTACTCTTGAGACAAAGTCATATAAGTATGATAGTTTCATACATACACATTTTCTATTTCGATCCGATTTTACTCGCTGTGGATGGGGAAAAACGGTTCGTTGGTTTTTTAGGAAAGTGAAGAGTCGAGCGTGTCGTCGAGACTCCTCGACCGAGCAAACTGCTTAACCTCACACAGATGCACCGCTGCAAAGGGGGTGCTTAGATTCGAGAGATCAATCTGTAGGACTCCGGCCTAAACCAAGACAATGGTCGTTCCAGAGTCAATTCGTTCGCAAAGTGGTAGATGGGTTGATCTGTAGGAGGGAAGCTGAGAATTGTGTGGGATCAATGATGATCAAGTATTGTGGATGTGTTGAAGGTTTCTGCAATAATTGATGAACTGTTGAGTTCGAATAAGTTCTGATGGATTGATGAATTCTTGAGAGTAGTTACTCGAGAAATTCTGTGTAGACGATTGCTGATAGCTAGTGATCATTCGTTGTCCTCAATCATGGATTCAGAGACTTATTTATATTTTCAGAGTTGTGAACACCTTGATCCCTGTAAGTGAGACGGTTTCATGAGTGGAAGAGTGGGCAAGTGGAAGATCGTGGTAAAGTCAGTTCCATGTCGTGTGGAGACTTGACGGATCGTGCACCCACTACTTTTCTAACTCCTTCAACCGTTTACACAACTTACGCACATTTCTCGTCGTGGATGAAATCCACGTGCTGTAGGCCGCCAGACCAAAACCCTAGTTGTTATCCCCCAATTTGACGTGATTGATGTCTCACGAATCGTGGAGTCTGCATGACAGACGTGTATTTAGTTTGTCGGTTGTTGATTGATCAGAGAATGAGTCTAGGTTTTGTTGATACGAGCATGTTTGACAAATACTCAGCGATTCATGAATGTTAATGTTGAGTAAATATTGTAAATTCGACGAGTTGTTGAATATTGATGAGTTACTGAATATATGTGGATTATTTGAGCAACTGAGCAAGTACTGCTCGATTCGACAAAATACTGATAAATTACTGAATATTGATAGTTGGATCAATATTCGAGCAACTCGAGAAAGTATTGCTCAATTCGACGAATTCATCAATATGATTTGAGCAACTGAGCAAGTATTGCTCAGTTCGACAAAATACTGAATGTTGACAATTTTGACGAGCAATTGAGCAAGTATTGCTCAATTCGACAAAATAATGAATGTTGATGATTTGACTCACAATTGAGCAAGTATCGCTCAATTCGGCAAATTACTGAAGGTTGATAATTTGTCGTGCAATTGAGCAAGTATTGCTCAATTCGACAAATTACTGATAAATTACCAAATATTGATGGCTGGATCAATATTTAAGCAACTGAGCAAGTATTGCTCGATTCGACGAAACATTTATTGGTGACGTGACCCAATAAAATATTAAAATATTGGTAAGCTACCAAATATTATATGATTAATTCAGATGTTGGTTGCTGAATCCATCATAAATTCATTAATGTTTGAATCGTGCTCAGAGTGATGATTCGTGGAGCATTTATTCAAAACCCTAATTTCAGATCATAGTTGATGAATCGCTGAAAATAGGTCATGAGTGATAGAGGAAACGACCACATGGGATGATGGGCGTCCATGTGGTGCCCGGTGCTCGAGTGAGCATGCACCAGGGTTCTCAGTTTGAGGATTGGTGAAAGAATGATGATTAAATGTTGGTTTCATCATTTTCTGAAATATTGTTGGGTTCAGCATTAGGTGACAAAACCTAAGTATGAGAGATGGGACCGACCAAGAGAGCATGGGACCGGCTCTTGGTGGTCACGGGACCAGTTGTCGGTCATTTGAAGAATTCTCCAGTTGATTGGATAGAGTTTGGGCCCAGTATGAGCAATTGAGCAAATTAGGTCAGAATTATGAAACATGTGGGACCGGCTTTGTGCAAGCCCTAGGAATGACTCTGGTCGGTCATGAAGGCATGCACGCATTGTCGTGGTGTCCGTGTCTCCGTACTGAGAGTTTCAGTATTTTCTGATGTGCGTTCGAGCAACATTGTGAATTTTCAGAAGAGTTTCATCTTGATTGAAATTCTTGGTTTTTGTTGGAATGAGCATGTATGCTCAATTGATCAATATTTTGTAAATATTAAAATAGGAGTATTTTAACTTTTAAAATTGCCGTGAGAGGCTAGCCGGTCGTGTGGCCCTGTTGGCTTTTGGTTTTTCGTGATTTGAGCAAAATTTGATAAGTTATGACGAAATCATGATTTTTGCTCAAACCAAGGAGTTTCATGAATTTAGGAAAATAATAATTATAAAAGACTTAGGGTTGCAAGGTGTGGGACCGGCCATGGCCGGCTATGTTGCCCGGTCCCACAACACTTTCCTAATTTTATTATATTATTATTTTTCATGAAACCATGATGTTATGGAGAATCCATGAGTTTTTGTTGAAATGGAGGAGTTTCATGAGTTTAGGGAATAATAATTATAAAAAGCTAGGGATTGTGAGGTGTGGGACTGGCCACGGCTAGGGCATGGCCGGCCGGCTATAATGCCCGGTCCCGTACACCTTTCCTTATTTTATAATATTATATTATTTTTCATGAATCCGTGAAGTTATGGGGAATTCATGTATTTTGCAAAAACAAGGAAAGTTGCTAAAATCAAGGAGTTTTTCATGAGTTCATGAAAATAACAAAATATGGCAAAATAATGGAAGAAGCATGGGGACCGGGCATGGCCGGCCGGCCAGTGGGCCCGGCCCCTGGGCGCTCCTTATTATTTTACTAATATTTGTTGTTTTCTCCTGTTTTGCGTAGGATTCCTCATCTATTCAGATTTTTGGATGCTCGTTCGTGCATCCGGGTGCTCGACGTGCATCATTGTCGAGTACACTTACACCATTTTTGTGGGGCTTACTCAGTGATAATCCAGATGCCCGGTTGTTGAGTATTTATTGTTAATCCATGAAATTCAGTGTAGAATAATTCATGAAATTGAACAATAAAAATGAGTAGTTATTTATTATCAATTCATAGGATCAGCTGTGGATTCGACCATGAATTTGGCATAATAAAATGGCATTACCATTCCATGGGATCGTGGATTCGACCATAAAATCGGAGTAATAAAATTATCTATTACCATTCCATGAGATTCGTGAAATCGGAGTAATGAGATAATACAGTCGTTTATTGCCATTCTATGGGATCAGACCGTGGATTCGACCATGGAATCGGAGCAATTGTTATTGCCATTCCATGGGATCAGGCCGTGGATTCGACCATGGAATCGGAGCAATTGTTATTGCCGTTCCATGGGATCAGGCCGTGGATTCGACCATGGAATCGGAGCAATAATAGATTATTCTGGGAATTCATTGGTGAATGTCACGGCAGAATTAATCTATTGCAGAAAAGATATTAGCCAGTTAAAGCGTCATATCCATTCTGAATGGTGCATAGTCAGGGATTCACGAGTGTTGCTTACGACCTGAATGAGTTAGTGCTCTCAATCTACGGAGAACCGCCTGAATCTATACACGGTCTCTTCACATAGTCAGGGAACGGTGAGTGTCACCGACGTCCTGAAGGCGTCCGCCACCCAATTATTCTTCTATGTGGAGAGAGGTATCTCTCCTGCAGTCAGGGAACAGTGAGTGCCACCGACGTCCTGAAGGCGTTAAGCTCTCAATCTACGGAGAACCGCCCAATTATGTTATTCTCATAGAGTGCATGATGAAATGCCGAGGGATCGAACGCTCGGCTAGTGGAGGCTTTTCGAAAACATATTCATCATGGCTTCGTAAAATATGAATCGTTGCATGCCTCGAAAGCCGTGTCAAAAACATGCCTCATGATTTTACTTCGCTTTAACCTTTGTTGAAAATCCACCATCTACATTAAGTCCCCTGCTTAGTGAGGAACAGTCATGTTCCGCAGTTTGCATTAAATGCTGATTTTCAGTCGACGAGATCAGTGGTCGAGCTCAGTCTACAAAGGTATTTTCAGAATCCTCGATTTGCTCTAATGGTGTCATGTAGGAGCAAATGTTCGGGTGAGGACCCTGATAGTGTGATAGAGTGTGATTCTGTGAGCACGGAGAGATGAAGCATCGCTGATTTGGTCGGTCAAAAGTCCAGTTTTGGTCGATTTAGGATTTATGGGCCCGGGACCAAAAAAAGAACTCATTGTCTTAGGAACGGACGTTCGTTCGTTAGTTTAAGAAACAAAAAATAATCCCTAGCATAAGAGAGGTTTTTTTTTTTTTTTAAATATGTGAGATTTCACAAAAATGGAATAAACGCTTGTTTCAAAGGTGGATGCTCGAACGAGAGAATTAGTTTTTTTTTAAAAGACGTGCGTCGTTAGTAATAAAAATTTTGTCTATGAGCTTTCATGAAAACAAAATTTTAATACATGAATATTCGGATTTTCACAAAATTGAAAGACTCTCGGATACTCGCGAGAGGGAGCAAAATATATACATATATTTTCAAATTTACTTGAGTTTCACGTTGAAATATATATTTTTGTAAAATCAATGTTTTGATTTTGAACAACTGTTGAGAGTAGAAAATTATTCATGGTGAAATAATGTTTGTATGGGAGTTTTCACAATTGTAGAATGGACGTCTGTCCAATTTTTGAAAAATCAGTGAACGTTCACACAGTAAAATTTTATGTGAAATAAAATTTCGATTTTCAGCAATTGCTAGAAGTAGACAATTTTTGATAAAATATTATTTGCATGGATTTTGTGATCTGATAGTATATGCACAAAAACTAATGAGTGTTCGCCCAGTGGAGTTGCTCACAGGGTTAAAATTATGTGAATTGTTCACGTGACAGAAGTTTCGTGAATTATTCATAATTTCTTGAGAAGTCAGGTGTCAGACTTTTAAGTAATGGGTGTTGCTCGTCTTTGCAGGTTCGAAGGAGCGAGCAATATTTTCGAAATTTTACGTTATTATCACTAAGTTCGTGAAACCGTAAATAGGCAAGAGTTGAGAGTTACCATTTTTTAGACGTTGATGTGAGCATCCTAATTATTGTTGTTGTGCTTTAATTCCACTGCTTTGATGAAATCTGCATCTACGGATGATATACTGAAGTAGGAATGTTGTATGGACGTCATAACAACTTTGCACGAATGACTGGTTCCCATAATGATACTTCCAAAGATGATATCTCTACAAATGCAGCTTCAAGAAATGGTGCTTCTAGGACCTCTGAGTGATGGTGAGAGATCCTTCATACTGAGTTGTACTCCTAATTACTTAGTATTAGTAATGCACGGGAAGTATCTGATGGAGGAATATAACATCGATAAAGCAGCTCGACAAATGGGCCCTTGTTCGATTGATGTGGATTACTCATAAATAGCAGTAAGTCTTCGGAGTGGAGAATCCAGAAATAAGGATCATAGAATGATATCGAACAATGTAAAGTCCCCGGCTGTCTCTTTGGTGAGTTATTAGCGCTCCTTATATCATAAATTTTTCTTGTCCGTGCAATTAGGATCATGAAACCGATGTTTGTTACTTCGTTTCAGAACTTTTCTCCATCGAGCCTTGACGGTCTTCAATTTATTGCTGCTGA
The DNA here is from genome assembly GCA_023531295.1 of Papaver armeniacum. NCBI lineage: Eukaryota > Viridiplantae > Streptophyta > Magnoliopsida > Ranunculales > Papaveraceae > Papaver > Papaver armeniacum. The sequence continues at coordinate 491,721 of JAJJWW010015504.1, read as the reverse complement.
ACAAACAATTTATGAATCGAGCGTCAAAGAAGAATTCGATGTAAGTACCTCTTCGTATAATCGTTCGTGACACTCCTTGAATGAAATACCACTAATTGTTGTTGATGTATTCAGGAGGAGATTTCCATGGAACGAGGGAGTACTGATGATTCCTATTCGTCTTCGAAGGATGGTGAAGAGGAAAACCTCGGATTTCGAAACCGAGTGACGGCAATGATGTTTCCAATGGTGATGTTGGCAATTCCGGTCCTTTGAGCACTTTAGGGACTACTCCAGTAAGTACCCATTGTATATTTTCTTTATAGAAGTATGAAATTGCTGATTTGTTGATGAATGAATGAAGATTCTCATAAATAAGTGAAAGGTTGTACCGAAACACGTCACCAGAAAATTCAGAACTCAACCTTTTAGAAAAAAAGGCCTTAAAATCTTCATCCGATGTCAGATTTTCGCGATCTACCCATGTACCCTTATGCCCAGGAAATTTCCAAGCTTTATTAAATAATCTTTTTGAGTTTTGAGCATGTTTAGGGGCCGAAATCAGCGAAACAGTAAACTTCCAGGAGACCTTCAGAAAATTTTCAGCTGGCATGTGGTCCAATGTTTTGGCCAATACTCTTCGCTCGTTTCTCCAATTGTTTTGAATTTTGGATATGTTGTAGAGGACATCCATACGAAGAGAATGGTATATTACCCATTCCTAGATTAGTCACCAATTGCTCCCAGCTCGCCTCTTTGTGCATGACAGTAATAACATCGTCTCAGACGAGCCTGTTGTAAAACGCCCCTGTTGTGTTATTGGACCATTCGCTTGTGTTTTGAAGGGTTGGTGACGGATTTCAATTCCATTGATTCATTTGAGATCAGGAACCCTTGATTGATACATGAGCATGGTGCTTGCAGCCATCTTGTTTCATCGAGTCATAGAAACATCACTTCTGAAACCCTGGTCACGGGACCATAACTGAGGTTGCTCTCAAGAGGGGGTGGTGTAATGACCACGGCTTCATGTCCCGGTGGTAGCATTCCTTTTATGATGAGAGTCTGGTGCCACGGGTCTTGGAATGTGAAACTGATCGTCATGATCAGTGGACTGTCAGTCCCCAGTTTGTTAAATCTCTCCTTTCATTTTCTCTTCTTCTGGCAAAACTTGGATAGAGGACCCAGGTAGAAAAATTGATGTAAAGACCTAGGTGGTCGAAGTTGGAGGTACCTTGATGAAGTACTTAGTGGAAAGACCCGGTAGCACTGATCGAGTGTGGAAGTTATGAATCCCGTCTAAGAATTGCTGCTTGCATGTTGTACGCTCTGGAAGCCAGTAGGAACCTTATACGATGTCGGAATTCGATGCTTGACCCCAACTTTTGAAGCTAAGAGACTGAGTTATCACATGAGAAAAGAATCACTTAATTTGGAGTTGTAGAGGTCAGCCAACGAAGCGTGCACATTTGTAATTTGTAATCCCGTACAAACTTTTCAGATTTCATAGACCTGACGGGAAAGGCCGTATCTTTCAGATCCTATGTCCGATTGATGTGATCTTTTGGTATGTTGTAGCAGAGACATATACTAACATCTTTTGTTTAGTAAGCATTGTCCCATTCCTTACCCATTGGTACGTTTTTGTAAACCCATAGCCTGAAGTGTGCTGTATCTCATTTGCGAGAGGTGATGAGAACATCTTGTAGAAGTCTTTGGCTTGTGCCCACCGGTCGTGCAAGCTTTGGGAAGACTTTCATGTGAACATATTTTCATGTCTACACATCTTGACACGAATCATTAATGCTTGGAGAAGTCCGCTTCATCGAGCAATGCTTCAGAGAATGGTTAGTTGATGAAGATTGATGTTGCACCTGGGATTGTTATTGATGCTGAGATCATGATTGAATTCTCTCCAGAAATTCTTATTGATACTGAGACCATGAATAGAGTTCCTCCACATATCCTTGTTGATGCCGATACTGGGTGGAGTTCCTCCACTCTGTGAACCTTCACGTTCACGAACTAGTTGTTGGGTTGAGCATCCCTAAGATGTAGGTGTACTGGGAGTACAACCCGAATTATCCTGATCAGTATGACTTTACCGTGAATTGGCTTCATCAATGAGTCGACGTTGTTGTGGCAGATTGCATCAGCAGTCTCCATTCTGGGTGTGATCGATGAAGAGAGAAGTTCCTTAGTTGTGCAAAGTTCGTGATGTAGAGAGATTCCGTTGATAAAGTTTTCATGGAATCGCATCAGGTTGCAATGACTTGCTATGTCTTGCTATGTCTTGAATCTTGTCCAATAAGATCAAGTCCCCAGTGCATGTTGAAGGAATTCGTGCCATCGATGGATGAATGATGTTGCATCTGCTTCAGAAGTCTTGTTATGGAGATAGTGAAGACTCGGCGATTGTAGTTCAGTTTCACTTTGATCGTGTCGGTGGTGAATCAGTATGTCATCGTCGAGATGTTTGTGCTGAAGCCAGAGACGTCATTATCGAAGGTGTAATCTTTGATTGGGAGTACAATTTGAAGGCTTCCTAGATGCTTGAGTGTTGAAGCGTCATATCCCTTAAGCATCGAATATCTTAGGTTTGATCGTCTCGGTCCTGAGTATCTTCTATTGATTCAGCATCCCTTTCATTGCGGTAGTGGGATTCAACACTTGTGCAGACATCAGAGCTTTATGATTTTGTGGAACACATGGACAATCCTGCAAGGCTATGGAGAAACGCCCAAAGTGTTCTTTGCCATGCTTGGACATTATCTCAAGAATTTAATGTCTCAAAGGCTCTTCGGAGAAATGTCAGATTCAACCACTTGGTACAATACTAATGCGGAGAGGCTACCATTCATAACGTCTTACTGAGTTTCTAGCAGAATTGAGTCCCCATGCTAGGATAACATGTGAGGAAATAAATGACACATACATGAAATGAATGAGACTTGCCTGAGTGTGGAATCTCTTGATGAATGTCTATGCATCTTTTGCAGGTTCTTGCTTCAACCTCGTCAAAGTTCGAAATTCCTCCAAGTGCTCTGATGATGGAACGTCCGCCAAATCTTCTGGATCAGAACTTTCTTCGTTGGAGGGATGTGCAACCAAATACGCTTTGTCAGTAGCCATCTTTTCAGCGTGGATCCATGCTTGTCTGAAAAACATGTCATATCCTAGATCTTCCTGATTATGTGAAACTTGATTTCTGTCCAGGTTGAACCTATTTTCACTTTGAGAGTGATATAGCCATGAGCATCTCTGAGCGTTCCTTCAAGGTCTCTGATTCAGATGGGATCACGAGTAGCTTCTTGTCGAGTGATGCCTACGGCTCCGAGGGTTTTCAGTGGAATGATGTTCATGGGGTGTGAGCATCGATCAACATTCTTCCGAATTCATGTCCTCTGAGATGGACTGTGGTAAACAATCCCCAGTCGTGCGTCTCCTTGTCTGTGGAAGAAGGTTCAAGGAGTATTTATGGGATGGATAGACGTCTGACACAATGTAATTTGGTGTTGTGAATATGTACTTCCTTTGCGTCTTAGACAGATAGAGCAATTTCACATATACGCTCGATCAACGATTGAACTGCTTCTTTGACTGGATTTAGGTTTAGATTATTGTGAGGTGATTGATAATACTAGGCTTTTCTTCGGGAATATAAATCCGGTTATCAATTAGTTCCTGTTCACCTTGATTTATCAGAATACGGAATAAAACTCATAGGTTTATCTGTGGGAGATAGATTTATCTATAATCATAGACTTTTCTGTGTGATACAGATTTGTTTATTGAAGTCTTCGACTTTGGGTCGTAGCAACTCTTAGTTTTGGGTGAGATCAGCTAAGGGAATCAAGTGCGTAGTATCCTGCTGGGATCAGAGACGTAAAGAGCGCAACTGTACATTGAATCAGTGTGAGATTGATTAGGGTTCAACTACAGTCCAGACCGAAGTTAGTTTGTAGTAGGCTAGTGTCTGTAGCGGCTTAATACAATGTGGTTTTCAATCTGGAAACCGCAGGAAAACTGCAGGAAAACCCATTTTCCTGCATTTGCGATTTCCTCGTTAACAATATTTCTGGTGTCTGTGTTATTTTTATTCCGCATTATATTTTGTTATATAATTGAAATATCACAGGTTGTGCGTTAAGATCGATCAATTAGAATATCCAACCTTTGGTTGTTGATTTACATTGATTGACACTTGGATATTGGTCTTTGGTACCATCCAAGTTTATCTCTCTAGTATTTGATAAAGACTCACAGATTTCCATTTGCTTGAGTAAAGATCAGATCGAGAGATAGAGATATTAACTCCTTGATATACTTTTTATTGAGATTGAGTCTGACTGTCTAGTTGATTCTCTTAAAAGTATATTAGAGTTAGTCCATACAGATTGTTAATCGAAATATTGGGTGAGGTTGTTCTACCCCCATTTTTCACTTACGTTTCTGATCCCAGCAGGATACTACGCACTTGATTCCCTTAGCTGATCTCACCCATAACTAAGAGTTGCTACGACCCAAAGTCGAAGACTTTAATAAACAAATCTGTCTCTCACAGAAAAGTCTACATGAATAGATAAATCTGTCTCCCACATAAATACCTACGAGTTTTGTTCCGTCTTTTGATAAATCAAGGTGAATAGGAACCAATTGATGTACCGGACATGTATTCCCGAAGAACAGCCTAGAAATATCAATCACCTCACAATAATCTTAATCGACTAGCGAAACAAGATATTATGGAATCACAAACGATGAGACGAAGGTGTTTGTGACTACTTTTCTATCTTGCCTATCGGAGATATTAATCTCAAGCCAATCTTAGGATTACACTCAATCACGATAGAAACAGCAAGATCAGATCACGCAACTACAGAGAAAATAGTTGGGTCTGGCTTCACAATCCCAATGAAGTCTTTAAGTCGTAACCTACAGGGTTTCGTGAAAAACCTAAGGTTAAAGGAGAACCGACTCTATCTTATACAACTAGTATCACACATGAGGTGTGGGGATTAGGTTTCCCAGTTGCTAGAGTTCTCCTTTATATAGTCTCCAAATCAGGGTTTGCAATCTAAGTTACCTTGGTAACAAAGCATTCAATATTCACCGTTAGATGAAAACCTGATTAGATTCAAGCTAATATCTTTCAACCGTTAGATCGAACTTAGCTTGTTATACATAAATGAATATAACTTCATTTAGTTTTGAGTAACCGTACCTAAACGTGTACACTTAGTTGGTTCAACAATAGTTAACCAATGGTCAGCCATATGAGAACTTTCATATCAACAGTATTCATCTTCACCATAACTAGTTCAAATGACTCAAATGAACTAATTAGAGAGTTGTTCAATTGCTTAGATATCATAAAAGTATATAAGACACAATCGAAGCAAAATCAGTTTTGATTCACTCGAATCGATTCATGAACATTATAGCCACGGTGTAGTTGCAGGAAATCCTACACTACACCCCTCACAAGAATCTATACAATCAAATCATTTTTTGGATAAGTAATTGTAACTTTTATTGATTATACTCTTAAATGTTTACAAGATGGAATGGAAACCAGTTAAAGAATTACAATCACTCTAAACTTTCTCTCTCTTAATGACTTTCCCAACAATCGAAAAAGATCCCCCCTTCAACAGACTTGTTCAACTCTTTATATAGGGTAATACATAGTGGATGACAGCTAAGCTGTCATTTATTTTCGGGAATGACTTGCGAAATATCGCAAGTGTACAAATATATAATCTCGCAGTTCTCCTAGATCTCGCTAGGTCTTCATATCTTTCTCGTGTTTTGGCTGTCGTCATTCATTGCGTCATTTATATTACTCATCTTCGATACCTTCGCAATGCTGTCGTTTATTGATCTCGCGAGGTATTGATGTCGCGATATTCTGATCCTACATCTTGCCTCTTCTCATGTCTTCTCTGTGAAGAAGAGAATGTCATGAGAACCAGTATTTTGAAATGCCGCAATCGTTTGTTTTTCATCAATTTTTGCCGACAAGATTCCGTGGATTAGGGATGACTGCTTACACGTGTCTAAAATTTCCCCCTTTTTATCGGCACATTTAATGCTATCCAGTTACCCTTTTCCTGCCTATTTAAGGAGGAGTTCCTTATGAAAGTGTTTCTTTTTCTTTTACTTCGTCTTCTTCATCGTCTGCAACTTTTTAGCGTCGTTTCTCTTTCTTCTGCTGCTGTTCTCATCTCTTTTCTGTTACTGTTTCTATGGAGCCATCAAGGTTTGTTAATTTTGATGAATTTGATCTTTTTGTGATTGATCTCTCCTACTAAAGTTGTTTTGTTTTGACATTGTTCTTCTTTGAATGACTCCTATGCTATTTTTGTTTCAGTAAGAACAAATCTAACACTAAATTCACCGTCCTTAACCCTGCTATTCCCCTGGCTTCGCAATCGAAAGTTACCGTTACTAAAAGACAGCCTGCGAATGACAAGGTATTTAAGAAACATCTACTCTTCTAATAACAATATTATTGCCTCTGTTTCTTATTTAACTTGTAATTCGCAGGATGACAAAAATGTTGATAACTCACCTAAGAGACCTCGCCGTTCTAAGCCCGTTGCATCTTCTATTTCCTTTCCTTCATTCAAACTCATAACTCCTCCTGCAGTATCTTCGCAGGATAAACCATCTTCTCTTGCGATATCTTCGCAAGATAAATTAATCCCTCCTATTCTCACCACCTCTGAAAATCCCACTGTCGATATTCCTGAATTTTCCATCAATGAAGTTCCTCAAGATGGACCCCTTTCTACTTTTACCATCAATGCCTCTGTCTCACCCCCACTCATCAATATTCATCAAATTTCTTCTTCTGGCATTTCTATGACCAAGGATGACTCAATTCTTCCTTCTTCTCCCACCATTACCTCTTCATCTGGGTCTGTCCCTCTTACCAAAGAAAACCTGGAGGGGATGGATGTAGCTTTCAAAGTTTTATCAGACATCATGAATGATGTCAAGAAGACCTCCGTTGATCCCATCAGGTTTAGCGTTTGCGAGTCTTTGAGTAAATATTTCGGTTCTGACAAAATGTCGCAAATGTCTTTAGAACAAGAGGTTAAGACATTGAAGAATAATCTTCAAAACATTTCGCTGGATCGTGATAATCTTCGCAAGAAGAATGAAGAATTAAAAGGTATTACTTCCCCTTCCCCCCCCCCCTTTTTTTTTTTTTTTTTTTTTTTTGAAGACCTTGTTCACCTCTCAAGTTTTAAACCAGAAACGAAAAATGGAGATATATCAGTTGGAATCTGTCATTGAAGAAACTCGAATGGATAGAGATGTTTGGATGGAGCAATATAACCAGTTAGATAATCTTCATACATACTCTGTTGATCAAATAGATAATCTTACCCAAGAGAATGTTCACTTAGTTCAGAAGCAAGACTCGCTGACTAATGAGTTGTCTCATCTCTCTTATTCTTTGAGTAAATCTAATTTGGAGTTGGAAACCTTATCAGATGAGAATGGAACTCTATCTCAAGAGAAGCGAGTTTTATTAAACAAGATGGCGATTGCTTCATAAATGCTTGATGTCCTGTCGAGAAAATATGTAATGAATAGGACAATCTCTCTATTCACGAGAAGTAAACTTCAAGAAGTCACTATTGAGAGGGATAAACTTATTCAGGGTAGAATAACTTTAAGTGTGAAAACCAGCCAACTGAAAGACCAATATTCCAAGTTAAAAGAATCCTACTCTTCTCTTGCTAAGGAGAATAATTTGATTGTTTCCAACGAAAAGAGCTTGCGCGCTCGGTTAAAAGGTTTGGTTGGAGATAATTTTGACAATGCCATGGATCACCTGGAGAATAGTTGCTTGGCTTTGACCCAATATCTTATTTCACAAAAGGAAGGTAGTCATAGAAATTGACTGCCTCATCTATTCTTCCTTTATCAAGTCTTCAAATCTTTTGTTTATATAACTCCTTTTGCTCTTTGTTTTTGTAGAGTCTGAGAGAGATCTTCACTCCTCCCTTTCTATTCTGGAGTCTAACTATGCCAAGATTCGCAAGGAGAATGCGTCGCTTACTTCTTCTCTTGCTAAGTCTCGCGACCGAGCCGAAAGAAGATTGGATTACCTTATTCATTCCAAAGACATCCAGAGCACAAATCACCAGAAGGCACTTCTTCGCCAATTTAATCTCAAAGCAGAAGTCATCGTGAATAATATACTATTGTCCAAATCTCTTGATCTTGTATCTATCGAACCTCTGGAAGTTGAAGAAGATGAAATCCCTAATTTGCCTGAAAGTGATTATGAATACGAAAGTGGCGAGGATGTCGCAAATGAAGAGACGATCCCCTCTAATAATAAAGCTATCAATAATGACCCAAATGAAGGGGTTTCTGGCGAGAATCAATCAATTGGAGAAAATTTGAAAATTGTTGAAGCTGATAAAATTGTTGAAGAGTGTTTTACATCTTCTCACAAGAGAAGAATGATGTAGAGAGTTAAATTTCTTTATAACTTTGTATTTTCTAGCTTCTTTATCTTCATCACTTTTTGCATAAGATACTTTTCAATTCCTTCTGAATCGCATTTTTTGATAAGAAAGATTAAGTCTACTGTTAAACAATTCTCTTTCTTCCTCTTACTATCGTATGATTGACTTTTTCTTTTGTGGTTTTGCGTATATTCAAATGATTAAGCAAGTCGTTCTGCATTAATATTTGCAAGTTCAGTCTCGCAAGCTTGTTTGCTTACTCTTTTTGTGTGGTCTTATTTTGCCTTCCTAATTAAAGGTCTTATTTTGCCACCCCTCGTTATTGCGACAAAATCACAGGACGTCTGTACACTTTCATGTAAAGACCCATTGATCTTGCCTTATCGCTTTCTTAGTATTATTGCCTCTGCAGGATATTTTCGTTGCGACAATATAACAGGCCTATAAGTTCTTGCGAATTTAAAGCCCCATGACATTGTCGTCTTGCGAATGTAAAGACCCATTGATCTCGTCTTATCCTCGCGTTAGTATTATTGCCTCTTCAGGATCATCGCACAAATATGACAAGCCTAAATTTTCTTGCCAAAATAAAGCCTCATGACATTTGCGTCTTAAGACACTTATCAGCTCCCTAATGGAGGGTGCCGCCTTATCATCTCCCCGGTTGCCCCTTCAAGGAGGCGTACATCGGCCATACAAGACTAGCTCCTCCCATCCTGGTCTTAACAACAACCGCTTGTTTTCGCAGCCTCTTATCCCTTATACCTATAGGGCTTATGGTTACTAGACTCGCACCCTAAGTGGAGTTTTCTTTGGGCCGAGTGCAAGATGTGCCAAGACTTGCCAAGAATGGCCGAGACACTTCAAATTCCCCAGGCACTCTTGGCTCAACCGTGTACCTCGGCGCCTTGGACATACACTGACTCCTTGGAAGAGACCCTCGGTCGTCCAACCAGGGTATAACCTTATATAGTTGGAAATCCAAGGTATCTCCCTCGGATGGGCTTTATTGACCCCAAATATTCATGACTCAAGTTCCAGGGGCGGTGTAACCTTTTCCCTGAGCCATGTCAAGAGATACCCCCTTATATGACGCACTTTAGGTCTTACATTTGCCTCTTGCGAAATGTCATTCGCGAACTAGGGTGTACGCCATAAAGGTTCGTCTCGTTTGTATAAATCATTCATTTTTTATTATCTTTTTGTTTGCGAGATATTCGCACATTTCTTCTTTATTTTATGCAATTTCGAATCATTCTTTTGCAAAAAACTTTTATATGAATTCATTTCACTTTATTCAGTTAAGAGTACTTCGCAGTTTAATCTTTTTCCCCAATCTTTTATGGGTAATATCTCTTCAGATATAATCTATTCCATGGTCTATCCAATTTGTGGCCCACATCTTTGCCTTCAGGATCCATCAATCTATATGCCCATGTTCCAACTATTTCCTTAATGATATAAGGTCCATCCCATTTTTTTCGCTAGCTTGCCGCCACTTTCTCGTTGATATGCTGACGTTTCTCTCAATACTAGATCGCCTGGTTGAAATTCTCGTGTCTTGACACGTTTATTATATTTTCTGGCTAATCTTCGCTGATAATTCTCCATATGTTGTAGTGCTCTTTCTCTTTTGTCTTCTAATTCATCTAGCTTGATTAAAATGTTACCCGCACTAAGATTTTTCTCCCAAGCCTCTTTCTTTGTGGTTGGAATCATAATTTCTGTTGGAAGTACAGCTTCAACTCCATATGTTAAACAAAAAGGTGACATTCCCGTAGCTTCTCTCCTGGTTGTATTGTAAGCCCCGACTGCATTATGCACTTGTTCACACCATGCTCTATTATGTCCTTCTAACTTTTTCTTCAATATGTCTGCGATTGTTTTGTTTGTGGCTTCTGCCTGTCCATTAGCCTGCGGGTATAAAGGAGTTGATTTCCCACATTTTATCTGAAACGCATTAAGCAACAATTCTATATTTTGTCCTTCAAACTGCTTCCCATTATCAGATACCAACTGTGCGGGGATTCCAAATCTGCATATAATATTCTCGAATATGAAGAAGGTAAAGATATCTTTATCGCGAATGTGTTGTACCGCTTTTACTTCTGCCCATTTCGTGAAATAATTTGTAGCGGCAATTAGATATCTTCTCTGCCCTGTTCCTGGTAAAAATGGTCCTACAATGTCTAAACCCCACTTTCCAAAAGGCCATACACTTGTTGAAGAATTTAGTGGTGCCCCTGGTGCATGTATTTTGTTTCCGTGCCTTTGGCAATCTTCGCAACGCCTTGATATTGGTTTCGCATCCTCATGCATATACGGCCAATAATAGCCTTGCATTTTTGCCTTATGTGCTAAAGATCTTCCACCACTATGATTTCCAGCATCCCCACTGCGCAACATCTTTAATATTGTTTCTCCTTCTCTTCGTGTTAAACATCTAAGCGAGGGTCCATTAAAGGATCTTCGGTATAACACCCCATCTCTTAGTTCATAATTTGTTGCATGGCTTTTTAATTTGTGTGTCTCTAATCTATTTCTTGGTGTTTCCCCTTTCATCAGATATGCATGAAGTTCCACTCTCCAATCTTCATCGCAGAGTACTTGTGTGCCATCTTCTATAAGCATCACATCTGTCTCTTGCTCTTCCTCTTTATTAATTGATGGTGATAGAAGTGTTTGTATTTTTATGCATCTCGCAGCTGGATCCGTCATCATACTTGATATAAAGGCAAAAGCATCTGCGAGTCTATTATCTCTCCTTGATATATGTCTCCATCTTATTTTTGGTATCTGTATTGATAATTCTTCAACAAGTTTCTTGTACCTTTTCAAAGATGGTTCATTTGTAGTATATTCTTCTTTTATTTGGCGAATAGCTAATTGTGAATCACTGGTGATTCTCACATTTTCCAACTTCATTTTTATTGCGAACCGCAGAGCATGTATTATAGCTTCATATTCTGTTTCATTGTTGGTAGATGGAAACTCCAATCTGAAAGAAAATGCTATTTTAGTGCCTTCTGGCAAAACCAAAATGATCCCAACTCCATTGCCTTCCCCATTTGACGATCCATCTACCAATATTTCCCACCTGTTTGGCTCAGTTAACAAATCTTTTGGATCTCCATGGTCTTCTTCTATATCCATCATTTCTTCCACTGCTTCATCCTCTTCCAAAGGAAACTCTGCTAAAAAGTCTGCAACAACTTGTGATTTTGGTGAAGATAGTATTTCATATTTGAGTTTGCAATGACTTACTTGAGCATTCCATCTCTCAACCCTTCCTAATCTTTTTGAGTTTTTCATTACCGGCTCAATCAGTACTTTTGTCATTACCTTTACTGTGTGTGCTTGGAAGTATATGCGAAGTTTAAATGTTGCATAAACTAATGCCAAAATTAGTTTTTCAATTTTTGAATAATTCCTCTCTGCGGCATTGAATGTTTTGCTGATGTAATAGATTGGCTTTTCCACTCCTGCGTCTATTCACAATAATACTGCACTTAATGCATGCGAGGTTGTCGCAAGGTAGATTAATAATTCCTCTCCTGGTTTTGCTTTTTGTAAAATTGATATATCCATTAGATGTTCTTTTATTCCTTGCAAAGCTTTCTCACATTCATCAGTCCATCTAAATTTCGTTCCCTTTTTGAGTATGTTGAAAAAATGCTTACATTTGTCGGACGATCGCGAGATGAATCTTCCTAACGAAGCTAATAGTCCATTTAACTTCTGCACATCTTTTACCGTCGCTGGTGTTGGCATATCTCGAATCGCTTGTACTTTCTCTGGGTCAACTTGTATTCCTTCTTTTGATACAATGTAACCTAAAAATTTTCCTGATGCAACTCCAAAGGTACATTTTTCTGGATTTACTTTGATGTTAAAATGCCTCATTTGTTCAAAAATTTCCCTCAAATCCTGTACATGATCTTTTGCTTCTTTACTTTTTATTAACATATCATCCACATATACCTCTAGTGTTTTGTGTATCCATTTCGCGAACACTTTTTCTACCGTCCTTTGGTACGTTGCTCCAGCATTTCGCAAACCAAATGGCATTTTTGTATAACAGTATAATCCTCTTGGAGCGAAGAAAGCGGTATGTTCTTGGTCTTCTTCTGCAAGTGGAATTTGATTGTAACCTTTGTATCCATCAAGAGATGATATCCTTTCATTTCCCGCCGCTGATTCGACCATTTGCGGAATATATGGCAAAGGAAAGCTATCTTTTGGACAAGATTTATTGAGATTAGTAAAATCTATGCAAATTCTTATTCCTTTTTTCTTCTTTGGGACTACGACCATATTTGCTATCCATTCGGGATACTTTGCTTGTCTAATGATTCCTGCGTCTAGCATTTTCTGCAATTCTTCTTCTATTTGAGGATGATATGTCACGATTTTTCTAATTCTTTGTTTGAATGGTCTTGCATTTTTGTCAATCTCCAATTTATGACACGCCACAGATGGATCTATACCAGGCATTTCATCCATGTCCCATGCGAAAATATCTTTGTAATCTCGCAATAAATCGACAGTTTTTCTTTCTTCATCTATATCCATTTTTGTCCCAATTTTTAACATCTTGGGTTCTTCTTCAGTTCCGACGTTCACTTCCTTTGTTGGCTCTGCCGCAGTGTAGCTAGCCTTCGGTTCTCCCATAGGCGTTGGTCCTTTTATTTCCTTCGCAGGTTCATTCTCTTCTTCCGAGATTTCGCCAGGTATTCCTTTTCCTTCTTCTGCTCTTATCATGTAAGTTCTAAATTCTTTTTCCTTTTTCACTGCTCTTGCCATCTTTTTACGATCTTTTCGCCTCTTCATCTGTTCTTCATAATGTTTTACCTCGATTTGGTGATATATCTTTCCTTTATCGATGTCTCCTCTGATTTCTCCAATCCCACTCGGCATAGGAAATTTAATACATTGATGAAATGTCGAGGCAACAGCTTTTATTGCATGTACCCATGGTCTTCCCAACAATATGTTGTATGGCGATTCCATATCCACTACACATAACGTCACTTGTTTCAATTTCTCCCAACAGAATTCGCATTTTATTTCCCCTTTAGGTTTTGTTATAGATTTACCGAAACCATGGATATGATATGTTGAGGAAGTCATTTCTTCATTTTTATACCCCAATTTTTTATAAGCATGATAAAACATTATATTCACTAAACTCCCTGTGTCCACCAAAGTTCTATTTATTACCCATTCTTCCACTGTTTTTGTTAATTCTCCTTCTTCTTTGCTTGCGCTTATCGTAATCACTAGTGGAGATGTGTGATTTAAATTCTCTCTTGATATCTCCGTTGCTGTGAACATAATCTTCTGTTTTTCCCATTCTTTCAAGGGTGACGCCTTCTCTGTTGTTATAATTTTCTTTCCTTCAAAATCTCTTTTGTGTATTCTCCCTCTGATACTTTCATGAAATTTATTAACCATTGTCTTTGTAATCATACTACATTCCAATTATCCATTACTCTCTTTGATTTTGGCTTTCTCCAATTTATCCATCATACTCCTGATTTGAACAATTTTAATGACAATATCCAATTTATCCCTGTTTCTAGCGCCAATATGTAGTTGTAGGAAATCCTACACTACACCCCTCACAAGAATCTATACAATCAAATTATTTTTTGGATAAGTAATTGTAACATTTATTGATTATACTCTTAAATGTTTACAAGATGGAATGACAACCAGTTAAAGAATTACAATCACTCTAAACTTTCTCTCTCTTAATGACTTGCCCAACACTCGAAAAAGATCCCCCCTTCAACAGACTTGTTCAACTCTTTATATAGGGTAGTTCATAGTGGATGACAGCTAAGCTATCATTTATTTTCGGGAATGACTTGCGAAATATCGCAAGTGTACAAATATATAATCTCGCAGTTCTCCTAGATCTCGCTAGGTCTTCATATCTTTCTCGTGTTTTGGCTGTCGTCATTCAGTGCGTCATTTATATTACTCATCTGCGATACCTTTGCAATGCTGTCGTTTATTGATCTCGCGAGGTATTGATGTCGCGATATTCTGATCCTACACACGGTTTGCAAATATTGCATTCCTTATTATATAAATATTTTAGTTCATGAACAAACCGATTTTAGAAAGTAACCTACCTAAGTATGCGAACAGGTACGCGTACTTAAGTAACCGGATTGAGTTTGTTTTTCACTTCCAAACTCTAGTAGAAATTCACGGACGTGAACTTTCCGCCAGTACGCGTACGGGTACGCATACTCACCCGGATTTCTAACAACCGCCAGTACGCGTACGCATACTTTGGGTTCCCGGTTTTGGAATTTTACACAAATGTGATAACACACAATGTTTATATCCTTCCATGGTTATATAATCTAAACTCTCATTTCAATCATTGAAACATTCTTAGAGGACGTTATATAGTTGTTATTCACAAACCATTTTTCGTCAAAGCCATTTTCAAGTGATTGAAACATAACATGACTTTCGTCACGAGTAAAGATGAATTTAGTTAATGCAAAATTTTACCAACACATATTTAGAGAAATAGATAAGCGAGATAAACTCGGCTCGAAATAGCAAATGTGTATAATCGAAGTCTATATAGAAATACTACTTTTGTCTCAAGATAGGAGATAAAATAGATAGACTTTTGAGTGATAGATAAGTTCAAGTCTCCACATACCTTTTTGTCGATGAAGTTCCACTAGTTCCTTAAGTAGTTCTTCGTATTTACATGATGAAAGTCGTGGAGTCTAGAGCTCAACTACACATACTATCCTAGTCTGAGACTTAGCTATAAGTATACTAGAAATCAAGACTTACAGTTTTGGCAACTAAACTTGACAAACAAGCTTGAGATAGCAACGCTTGCGAGTTCGACCGAGCAGTGCTCTAACAATCTCTCCCTTTGTCAATTTTAGTGATAAAACTATCAACACATATGGAATACAAAATAAATAAACTTTGCAGCTTCTCATCCACATGCTTGATCTCCTTGGTTCTTCAACATTACTCGAAATCTTCATCACTTCCAAGTACTCCAATGATTCCAAAGGTATTCAATTCAGCATCATCGTTGTTGAAGATCCGTAGCCATAACAATGAGAAAACAATAGCACTCAATCATTGTTATACATTGTCATAGTATTATTACAGAACATCAATGTTCAATTGTATCATAACTTCGACAACAATACTATGGTGATATGTATCACTCCCCCTAGTCAATACTTCATCTCACATGAAAACCAATCCCCCTTACATAATGATCCGAAAACCATATGTATTTGTAGTGTGAACTACACATTAACTCTTGCCCTTTTGTCAACAAAATTGGCAAAGGTACGAAAACTAGTGGGATCCTAATGAAATTTCCATAGAGACACTTCATGACCAAAAGAAAGCACATATCAACTTTTTAGATGCAATTATACAGCCGAAACTAAATGCATTCATCAAGGAGTTTATAAAGATACAAGATAACTCCTATAATATTCCACAACCGCACTCCCCACAAAGAGTTGTCAATTAAGCACAAGTTCAATTAAGAACTATCACCCCATAAAATATTATTCCCGAAAGAACAACAAGAGTGACCTTACTTTCACAAGAAAAGAAGGATTTCTTTGGACATTAACAAATCACATGAAACATGAATTTGTATCCAAAAATCTCAATTAAATTAATCACAAGAGAACCTATGATTAATTTAATCGGAAATGCTCACATAAGAAAACTTACGGAGCCGCACGGTATTTACATAAAAAATATGGATCGGGGAAGATCAATACTGCGGAATAAACAAAGATTCATTCTATTCCTCATCACTATTTGCACAATGACATATAATAGACTTAATCTTTGTAAACAAAAGCTCATCCTATCTTCCATCAATATTTGCATAATGACATAATAGGCTTATATTTTGTTTGTCAAAAGTTCATTCAATCTTTTATCAATACTTGCATATCGACATATGAAAGACTTAACTTTTGACCACGTATGGGACAATCATAGTTCATGGACGCAAACACACATATCCCATAAAAAGTTGCAATATATGAAACCATAAAGATTAATACTGCAAAATCATCTTCCGAATAAACTTTAGAATTTAAATAAATAAATCTAAAAACATTGCAAGATGAAAACGTTGGACATAGCTATGTGTATTCACAATAATGGTTATTCCGAACTCTAGTTATCCTTCTTAAAAACACAAGAATAAATTCTCATAAGAAGTTTCCTAGATATTAAGACCTTTGAAAATTTCTTTATCGTCCCCGAACTCTTTATCGTCAACAGCCATTGGGACATAAGGTTTATGAAGAAAGGAGTTGATATCAACAAACCTTTTTGAATGATGTCGAACCAGGGCCTTCTGAATCTCAAGAGTCCTAAACACAAAAGCCTTTATTTGCTGCACTTCCTTTCTTAATTCCTTCAATTCTTCAAGAACACCAGAAAATTTCTGAAGATTTGAAGGGACAGCTCTTGGTTTTCTTACATTCCTCCTTTTTCTTTTTAAGTTCGAGTGAACATGAGGGATGTATTTTTCCTTCATGATTGATGGCTTAACAATTATATTAACATATTTTCCATCAGAAGTTATGATGCTTGGAGTCTCCATAGCAATATGGGTTTGTGATAGGATTTTCTCAGGGCAATATCTACAAGCAAACTTGTGATAAAAGAGTTTCTTAGGGAAGGAAAAATGATTGTAGGGTTACGGAACCTTTCTACACTTAAAGGATTCACGTACGCACAACTCTTACCCTATAAAAGGCAGAATTATCTATTTTAACCCTCTTCCATTGATTAAACAGGGAAGTCCTTTCTAATATCAATTAGATATGGAAGAATTCCAAACTTGCAAAACAGACAAAGCTAAAAAGAAAAAAAAAACAAATTAAAAACATTTCTTTTTTTCTAAAGCCCGAGGTGTGCACAATCTTATCTCTTTTGATCAGGCACATGAGACAAGATGCACCAAACAACACAATCAAATTGTGCTGCGGTGAACAACAATATGTCCACCATAAACTTTTTGAAAGGAATTCATAGAACCCTGTCTCTCAGAATGTTTAGACCATACTTTCTTCTCTAGTGGTCTTGTCTTATCCTTGGAAACTAACTTCTTTGACAAAGATAAAATCTTACATACCTCAGCGGTCTTTTGAAAAAGTTTGAGCTTGTTTGCTAATCGATTCGCTCTTCATTGAAGTTTGTTGACATACCTCATTTTGTGTTTGTACTTGAAACACTTTGAAATTTCATGACCTTTGAGCGAACAATAAGAGCATGTCAACCTGGAATATGATTCAGACACCCAAGATATGCAAGCTGCTAGACACATAGTGGAACCTGAAAAATTTGACAGAGAGTTTTCCACAGAAAGGTCAACTTTTTCTTCCAGATTGGTTGAGTTCTCTTCTGAAAGACTATCGAGATTGATGTATATATTGCTACATTTATCAAAATAACTATTTTCACAAAGAAGAGCAATACTTGATTTTTTGTCTTCATTAGAATCATAGTTGTCAGACATTTCATCAAGAGAAGCAGCTAGAACTTTGTTCCCGGTGTATTTCTTTCGATTTGGACACTCATTTGCAAAATGACCAAAACCTTTACACTTAAAGCACTGAGGCATATCCTCGTCATCAGTTTCATCATTATCCCTGTTTTTAGGAGGAACACGATTATGGGGTTTATCTGATGACCTGGGTTTATCTCTGGAGAACCGTTTACTTCTCTTCAAATGAAGGTCCCTAAACTGTCTTGTGATCAATGAGACTGACTTTTCAAGATCTTCATCTGATAAATCAACCTCGGAAAGATCATCTTCAGAGATGCAAACACTTTTACTTTTATCAAGTAATTTAGTGTTCTTTTGTGCTTTGAAAGCAACATCCTTTCCAGATTTGGATGTATGCTCATGATCAAAGATCTTTAACTTCCCAACCAGAGTATTTCTGGAAAGTGTTGTGAGATTATTTCCTTCAACGATGGCATGCTTCTTAGAATCGTATCTGGATGGCAGAGATCTGACAATCTTCATTACAATGTCCTTCTCGGGAATAGTCTTAACCAATGTAAAGGATGCATTAACAATTTCAGACACTTTGTGATTAAACTCATCAAATGATTCTTCAACTATCATACGAAGGTTTTCCCAATGATGCCTAGCTTTTTTTTCACAGGTATTCCCTTCAAATATAGTTTCTAAGATATCCCAGGCTTCTTTAGACTTCGTGCAAGTAGTCACATGATGCTGAAGATCTGGGGTAATGGCATGTATGATAGCATTTAAGCCGTCAGAATTTTGCTTTGCAGTAAGGATTTCTTCTGGACTTTATCTACCAATATCCTTAGGTATAGATATATAACCTTCTGTATTAACCGGAGGATCATAGCCATTAACAACACATACCCATGTTTGAAAATCACGAGCTTGAAGAAAAGAACACATAAAGATTTTCCACCACAAGTAATTTGAGCCATCGAAGACTGGTGGTACGTTTATGGAGATAGAATTTCTGTCCATAGAGTCAGATCGCTACAAACACAGACTTATGAGGTCTTTAAACGTGTTTGCCTACTCTGATACCAATTGAAAAAGTGGGGGTCTAACAACCACACCCAATATTTCTCTTAGCAATTTATATGGACTAACTCCAATATACTTTCAAGAGAATCAACTATACAGACAGACTAAATCTTAAGAAAAGTATATCAAAGAGTTATATCTCAATCTCTCAATTTAATCCGTAATCAAACAATTAATAATTAGCGAGCCCGATTGAATATAAGAGAGATAACTTGAACGGTACCAAAGACTAATGTTCAAGGAAGAATCAATTTTAATTAACAACCAAAGTTTGGATTTACCAATTGATCGATTCAACGCACAACCTGTGAATTTCAATTATATAACAAAATATAATACGGAAAAGAAATAACACAGACAACAGAAGTTTTGTTAACGAGGAAATTGCAAATGCAGAAAAACCCCGGGACCTAGTCTAGATTGAACACCACACTGTATTAAGCCGCTACAAACTGACTTCGCTCTGGACTGTAGTTGAACCCCAATCAATCTCACAATGATCCAAGGTACAGTTGCGCTCCTTATGTCTCTGGTCCCAGCAGGATACTACGCACTTGATTCCCTTAGCTGATCTCACCGACAACTAAGAGTTGCTACAACCCAAAGTCGAAGACTTTAATAAACAAATCTGTCTCGCACAGAAAAGTCTACATGAATAGATAAATCTGTCTCCAACAGAAATACCTACGAGTTTTGCTCCGTCTTTTGATAAATCAAGGTGAACAGGAACCAATTGATATACTGGACTTATATTCCTGAAGAACAGCCTAGAAATATCAATCACCTCATAATAATCTTAATCGACTAGCGAAACAAGATATTTTGGCATCACAAACGATGAGACGAAGTTGTTTGTGACTACTTTTCTATCTTGCCTATCGGAGATATAAATCTCAAGCCAATCTTACGATTGCACTGAATCACGATGGAAGCAACAAGATCAGATCACGCAACTACAGACAAAATAGTTGGGTCTGGCTTCACAATCCCAATGAAGTCTTTAAGTCGTTAACCTACAGGGTTTCGTGAAAAAACTAAGGTTAAAGGAGAATCGACTATAGCTTATACAACTAGTATCACACAGGAGGTGTGGGGATTAGGTTTCCCATTTGCTAGAGTTCTCCTTTATATAGTCTCCAAATTAGGGTTTGCAATCTAAGTTACCTTGGTAACAGAGCATTCAATATTCATTGTTAGATGAAAACCTGATTAGATTCAAGCTAATACCTTTCAACCATTAGATCGAACTTAGCTTGTTATACACAAATGAAATGTAACTTCATTTATGTTTGAGTAACCGTACCTAAACGTGTACACTTAGTTGGTTCAACAATAGTTAACCAATGGTCAGCCATATGAGCACTTTCATATCAACCTTATTCATCTTCACCATAACTAGTTCAAATGACTCAAATGAACTAGTTAGAGAGTTGTTCAATTGCTTAGATCTCATAGAAGTATACAAGACATAATCGAAGCAAAATTGGTTTTGATTCACTCGAATCGATTCATGAACATTATAGCCACGGTTTGCAAAGATTGCATTCCTTATTATATAAATGTTTTAGTTCATGAACAAACCGATTTTAGATAGTAACGTACCTAAGTATGCGAACAGGTATGCGTACTTAAGTAACCGGATTGAGTTTGTTTTTCACTTCCAAACTCCAACAGAAACTAAGGGGGAGTAACATATCATATTGATACTTGTGGTTCTTAACTCAAAGGAAATAACAAACACGTGCGGATTGAAAATCTACCTATCTTACCTTTAGGGGGGGGGGGTACTAGCTTTGTTATTATAATGTCAACATCGGCATTTGTGGATTGAATGTTTACAGGTTACTATGTTGTTGAAACTTGGAATCAAGCGTATGTATAATGAATTCTTGTAATTTGTTTATCCATATGATGTAAGAGTTTTGTCACTAAAATTGACAAAGGGGGAGATTGTTAGAGCATAGCTCGGTTGAACCTACCAAGCATTGGTATGTCAAGTTTGGTTGTCATATTTTAGTGAACCAAAACTCATTTAAAGAGTCGCTTGATTATTTACTAGATTCAACTTTGTATAGGTTAGCTAGAAAGTTATTAGGAGACATACAAGTATTACTCGAAGACTTGAATAATGTGAAGAAGTAAAGAGCTACAACGACGACGTCATCCCTCTTGAGGTTAGTAATATTTTGACTTGAACTGTTTCATTCCTAACGTATCTTTCAAGTCGTGTTATATTGAAAACATAACTGCGAAGCTGTGAATGATTATACTCTAGTTAGACGTAGTATTAAGGAATTACAATATGAAGTATAACGCCTATCTTTTGAACTTCGTATATAAGACATCAACATAATCGTATGAATGCTATTGTGATTATGTATGGGTATGGGTGAATATTTCGTCCTAGGAAACAATGTTTTACATTCGTTTAAAGGAAGTACATTCATAAACTTGTTTTGTGAATCGAAAGGGAAATCGCTAGGCTTATTGGTATTGTTATTCATTGCAAATCTTTGGATTTCCAATATGTGTGTTTAGTATAACCGCTCATAACTTGCTTATGTATCTTGGTAAAACTATTCACAATTCCTGACTTATGTATTGGTATGACTTTTATTAGTGAAACCAATCTTAAGTAATCACCTGAGATGGTATGATCGATATTTGTAATTGGTGTGATCAATTCTAGTCATTGGGTAACCGATCCTAGTACTTGGTGGGACTAATAACAAGATGTGTAATCGATCCTTGTAGAAGGTTAACAAGTTTTAGTTATTGGTGTAACCGATCCTATAACTTGTGCAACCGGTCACAAGTAAGTACCATAAATAGTGGTAACCGATCATGTTACTTAGTTAGCCATTTTATGGAAACTAGTGTGACCGATCCTAGTAGCCACTTGGAGGTAGAACCGAAACTTGTTTTGGTAGAACCGTTAAACCCATGAATGGTGATTGAATGTTTTTGATCAATCACACAGTTCTTGGAAATCAGATGAACCAATTCTAAACTCGTCTGGAAGTGTGGCAAATCGGTTCCAAGATTGTAAATATGAAAGAGGATTTACAAAGAAAATATGTCGACATACTTTGAAAACGTACAGTAATTCGTATCTATTATTGTTCAAAGATATTCCTTAATAGCTAAAGGAGAATCCCGGATCGTAATAAATTGAGAATCTTTTAATTAAGGTTTTTAGTTTTATATGCTTTTAATTTCCAGCAATTACATGCATATCTTTAGAAAATAAAAATTGGTAATGTGCATTTAGTAATTGGAGATTTTCTACTGAGATTTCAGTCAATATTTGGACAGAGCATTTCCAGGAATTATGAAAACCGATTTAGCGTTTATTGCATATCTTTGAGAATATTCGGTTTTGGAAATTCCTTGGTGTCCAAACTTCCTTGGTCTATAAATATTGAAGTTTTCATTTCAAGCAAACTAATCCTCAGAGCCAGCAAAACTACCTTGTTGTGTTGTTACTGGTGGAGCCGTCTATTCGGAGAGGAAAGTACCTTAATTAGGCGAAATCTCTTACGACCGCTCGTTTTAAAGACTTCTTTGGGATTGGGAAGCTCTACGAGTACCGTTGGTGGGAAACTAGATAATTGCAGTTTATTATTAATTTTTGATTGATTTGATTGACTAACGGTTTTTGAACTTTGATTGCACCTAATTTGTTTATGCTTGAGAATCTTCTCTTTTGATATAAGATTCACTCAAACTAGATCGAAGTTTCGACGGGGATCTTTAGACTGTTTGTAGATCTAAAGATGTCTTGTGATAATCCATTGTTAACAGACTCCGTTCTGTTTGTGATTGATCACAAGAGATTCAAATTGATTGTGTGCAGGTGTTTATTGAAGATCTAAGAAGATTTAAAGACAAAGAAGATTTCTTATTTGAGTTCATAATCTTTGGTGTGCACAAAACTTGATCGGATGGGGATCCAAGTATAATCGGTTTATCTTTTGATAGATTTGATTGATAAGTTATGTAGATCAGCATCAATACGTTTCTTTGTGATTCATAGCATTGATTGCATAGTCTAAACAATTACTTTGGTAGTTGTTGATAGATTGATCTAAGAACCCGACAAAGGAGTTTATTGGGATAAACGGAAGATCCTTTTGTCAAACTCATATCACTTATTTGAAAAGAGTTGTTACCGAACAGATTTGTTGTTCCTTTACTGTTTGGAATACGAACCAAAGGAATTGTTCCAAGTGCGTGACTTATTACAAGTTGGAGGCGTAGGGATACAGACGGAACTAGGTGAACTATAGATTTAGTTGCTTGGTCTCAACTATACGAAGTTGGTTTAGATTTTGTATAGCGTCTTAATCATGAGAGTATTCAATTTTGGACAAGGTCCCGGGGTTTTTCTGCATTTGCGGTTTCCTCGTTAACAAAATCTTGTCGTGTCTTTTACTTTTCTATTTCCGCAATTATAATTGTTTTTATTATAATTAGAATTAAAATACACAAACGTTAATTCCTTATTACTTGATAGCAATCTTATTGTGTTTGGTTAAGTCCGAACCTATTATCAAGTAATCATACTTCGTTATTGTATTGTCTCGATCTCATATCCATAGACGATCACACTAAGTGTGAACCGATTAGTAGTATTGTCTCGACTCAGTCCATAGACAATCACTTTCGGAGAAAGGACTTATAGGTGGAAAAGTTTTAGATTGAGGTATATTTGGGTACCCTCATCTTTTCACATACATTGATGGTATGTCGAAGGAATAACCTTATTGTCATGGAGCCACGGTCGTCCGAGCATCGTGTGATAATTAGGGTCTTTCTAGATCACGTGAAACTTGACTGTGGATTGAATAGGTCCTACTTTCAGATCTGCATAAACGTCCCCGTATGTGTGGCTCTGGCTTCCTTTAAAACCCATCATTAATATGGGACGATGAACAACTTTGCTTTGTGGAACTTTGGCTTCCTTGAGAGTCTTCATAGTAATGAGATTTTTGGAAACGCCTGTATCGACAAGAGCTCTCTTGAATTCAAAGTCTTTGATGAAAGCGGTTATGTACAAGGACCGGTTATGTTCTTATTCTGCCTTCCGGTCTTCTTCACTGAAAGTGATGTTTTTGATCGAATGTTCAGATGCCATGGATACTTCTTCAACTATTAGAGATGATGGAACTATTCGCGTATCTGATGATATTTGGTTGAGTGCAGCAAACGTATTCGTACGTTGATATCTGGAGAAGTGCATGAGTTCACATAGATTCTCAATTAAATGTGTGACTTCCTGATCCACCGGCTTCGCATAAGTAGTGAAACTGTTGGCTTGGGGATGATCATCAGTTGAGGGATTATCCCTTGGTATCGGAATTCCTTGAACAGGGGCACCCAATCCTGAAGGCGTTAAGCTCTCTAATAAACATTATGTCTAGGGAACCGCCCAATCATTAAGAGATTTTATACACGGTCTCTCTACGTAGTCAGGGAACAACGAACGGAGTGACGTCGGGTGTTAATATCCTTAACAAACATTATGTCAAGGGAACCGCCCAATCATTAAGATTCTATATAGAGGTGGGTCTCTCTATGTAGTCAGGGAACAACGTGCAGCATGACGTCCTGAAGGCGTTAAGCTCTATAAAAACATTATGTCTAGGGAACCGCCCAATCATTAAGATTCTACATAGAGGTGATGATGAAATGTGTGAAGCATCGAACGCTCAGCCGGGGAGGCCTTTCGAGGAACATTTTCATCATAGCTCTGAGAGGAACACTCACTCAGTCAGGATCCTGAAACGGTTCACGGATCATAAAACATGAATCGTCACATACACTCCTGAATCCGGGTCAGAAACATGCAGTATCATGATTTTACGATTTTATCCTTTGTTGAAAATCCACCATCTACACATGCATAACAGAAACTTCGAGTCAAGTTTATCTTAAATATCGTTCTCGAAATATGTTAAGCTTAAGAACATTGTTCATACTTGATGAATTTGGTTAAGAACAATTTATTTCTCATGACATAATTATGATTAAAGATTTAATCATTTGAAAATAGCCTGGAACAGTGATATGTGCCATTGATGTTATTCGGAAGTGTTTCATATTGATTATTAGAGAGATATAGAACTACTGTAAATCTGGATACAGGACAGTATGCATACCAGTTCACATACTAGGAGAACTGTTAAAAGTCCAGAGCCGTAGTACATGTACCCAGTACACGTACCGGCATAGCTATAGTTCGGCAGCAATTTTTTGGTACGCATACCCGGTATCCATACCATAAAAAATCTGTTGATCGTGATCCAGGAAAGGTACGTATACCTAGTATGCAAACCGGAAAAGATCAGTTGGTTTCAAATCATACCCAGTACACATACTAGAAAATATGTATGAGTTCCTGAACTTGTTTTTGTCTTAAGTGTACACATACCCGGTACATGTACTATGACAAGAATATTCAGGAACAGGTATGTACACACGTACTTACCCTATCGAATATTTTCAGATGCATCAAAATTATTTCTATGAGATAATCGATATTTTAATAACTCTTTAAGAACACATCTAAACATGATTGATCACATTTGTGACTTAAGAAAAGTCTTAAAGTGTTATATGAAAATGGTTAAGTTTATTGTTCAATTGGCTAGTTTCAGCAAACCTTTATGAACCAAGCATTATACATGATTCGGTTATGGTTCATCCTAACCAGAGTGTATGTTCTATAATGTTAATCTCAAGACAAGTTTTTCATATAATGGTGATTATTATTTTATTGATTCCAAAGTTACCTTACCGTAAATCTAAAGCAACCTTGATCTTGAAAGTCTATAAAAAGAGAACCTCAAACAACTGTGATCTTTGAATCCTTCACAATATTCTTGTGTGTCCTAATTGTATACTAGAGTCGTCCTCTCCTTCAAACCCTTCTAGGGTTTAGCGAGTAAAAAGACTTCACATAGGGATTCTTGAAGCCAAGTCTTCGATACCACGCATCTCCATATGTTAGAGCATTGCTCGGTTGAACCCACATAGTTGGTATGTCAAGTTTGGTTGTCATATTTTAGTGAGCCAAAACTCATTTTAAGAGTTGCTTGATTATGTACTAGAGTCAACTTCATATAGGTTAGCTTGAAAGTATTAGGATATGAGACATTACAAGTATTGTGAAGACTTGAAGAAGTGAAGAAGCAAGGAGCTACAACGACAACATCATCCTTCCACTTGAGGTTAGTGATATTTGACTTGAACTGTTTCATTCCCTAACGTATCTTTCAAGTCGTGCATATTGAAAATAAAACTGCGAAGCATGAATGACACTCTAGTTAGACATAGCATTAAGGAATACAATACGAGGTTTATTGCTTGACCATTAAACTGTGTAGATAAGACATCGACATAATCGTTTGAATGCTATTGTGATTATGTATGGGTATAAGGTGAAGATTTCATCCTAGGAAACAATGTTTTACATTTGTTTTAAAGAAGTAAATTTATGAACTTGTTTTGTGAATCGAAAAGGAAATCGCCAGGCATTATTGGTATTGTTATTCATTGCATATCTTGTGAACAACCAATATGTGTGATTAGTATAACCGCTCATGACTTGTTTATGTTCTTGGTAAAACTATTCACAAAGGCCTGACTTTTGTATTGGTATGACTTTTATTAGTGAAACCGATCTTAAGTAATCACCTGAGATCTTATGATTGAGTTTGTGATTTTGTGTATGACCGACTCTGGGTAAAGGGGAACCGATCATAGTAAGAGGTGCAACACATCACAAAGGGGAATCCATCCTTGTATGAGGTGCAGCAAGTTTTTAGCAGAAAGGGGAACCGATCCTATGGACATGTGCAACACGTTTTTAGGCAAAGGGGAACCGATCCTATGGACATGTGCAGCAAGTACAAGTTAGATACCATATATATGTGGGGAACCGATCCTAGTACCTAGTCAACCGAATTTTTGGAAAGCTAGTGTTAGTATGCACAATACTCACATGGAGGTAGAACCAAAACTTGTTTTGGTAGAACTGTGAAACCCATGATTTGTGATTGAGTGTTCTTGATCAATCACATAGTTCTTGAAAGTCAGATGAACCAATTCTAAACTTGTTTGGAAGTGTGGCAAATGGGTTTCAAGGTTGTAAGTATGAAAGAGGACTTACAAAGTAAGGATGTCGACATACTTTGAACGTGTGCAGTAACGCTAATCTTTAATTGTTCAAAGTTATTCCTTAATAACTAAAGGAAGAAAATCCCGGATCGAATAAAATAAATTGAGAATCTTTTATTTAAGGTTTTTAATTTTATATTAGGAAAATAAAAATTAGTAATGTGCATTTACTAGTTGGAGATTTTCCAAGAGATTTTCGATCATTTTTTGGACAAAGCATTTCCAGGAATTATGGAAACCGAATTTGGAATATATTTCATATCGTGAGAATATTTTCGGTTTTGGAAATTCCTTGGTGTCCAAACTTCCTTGGTCTATAAATATGAAAGTTTGCATTACAAGCAAACAAATCCTTTGTACAGCAAGAACTACATCAGTTGTGATGTTACTGGTGAAGCCGCCTATTCGGAGAGGAGAGTAACCTAATTAGGCGAAATCTCTTACTGCCGCTCATTTTAAAGACTTCTTTGGGATTGAGAAGCTCTATTAGTACCGTTGGTGGGAAACTAGATAATTGCGGTTTATCTTTTATTTTCGATTGATTTGATTGCCTAACGGTGGTTGAACTTTGATTGCACCTAGTTTGTTTATGCTTGAGAATCTTCTCTTCTGATATAAGATTCACTCAAACTAGATCGAAGTTCGACGTGGATCGTTAGACTGTTTGTAGTTCTAAAGACGTCTTGTGATAATCCATTGTTAACAGACTCCGTTCTTTGCGTGATTGATCACAAGAGATTCAATTTGATTGTGTGCAGGTCTTTACTTAAGATCTAAGAAGATTTGAAGACAAAGAAGACTTTGAAGATTTCTGATTTGGGATTCATAATCTTTGGTGTGCACAATACTTGTTTCGGTATAGAGGATCCAACTATAATCGGTTTATCCTTGTGATAGATTAGATTGATTAGTTATGTAGATCGGCATCAATACAATTCTTTGTGATTAAAAGTACTGATTGCAAAATCTTAACAATTACTTCGGTAGTTGATAATAAGATAGATCTAAGAACCCGACGAAGGAGTATATTGAGATAAACAGAAGAGCCTTTGTCGAACTCACATCACTTGGTTGAAAAGAGTTGCTACCAAACAGATTTTTTGTTCCTTTACTGTTTGGAATACGAACCAAAGGAATTGTTCCAAATGCGTGACTTATTCATAAGTTGGAGGCGTGGAAATATAGACGGAACTAGGTGAACTATAGGTTTAGTTGCTTGGTCTCAATTATACGAAGTTGGTTTGATTTTTTATAGCGGCTTAATCCTGAGAGTATTTAATTCTGGACAAGGTCCCGGGGTTTTTCTGCATTTGCGGTTTCCTCGTTAATAAAATCTTGCCGTGTCTTTTACTTTTCTATTTCCGCAATTATAACTATTTTCATAATTAGAAGTAAAATACACAAACGTTAATTCCTATTTACTTTATAGTAATCCTATTGTGTTTGGTTAAGTCCGAACCTTTTATCACGTAAACATACTTCGTCGTTGTATTGTCTCGATCTCGTATCCATAGACGATCACACGAAGTGTGAACCGATTTGTTGTATTGTCTCGACTCAGTCCATAGACAATCAATTTCGGAGAAAGGACTTATAGGTGGAAAAGTTTTAGATTGAGGTATATTTGGGTACCCTCATCTTTTCACCATACATTTAGTTTACCTAGCAAAAAAAAAAAAAATCGTGAAGCCAGGTCCAACTATATCTATATTGATAGTACGTGTATCATGATGTTGTTTTGATCGTTGAAGCTAGCTCCAACAAACAAGATAGATATAAATCACAAAGTTTCTTCGTCTCAGACTTTGTGATTCCACAAGTTTATACTTATGAGGTGAATAATAATCTAGGCTGCTCTTAGGGAGTCATAAGACCGAATTTTGAGGTTTGCTAGACTTTGTCTATTGCAATCGATTTCCTACCTCACCTTGATCTTTGATCAGAACGGAAATCACATATAGGCTTATCTGTAGGAGGGAGATTGGTTTAAAGTCATCAATTAAGTTGAAGCAACTCTTAGGCTGTAAAGGACGCCAACTAAGGGAATCAATTGCACAGAGTCCTGCTGGGATTCAAGAGGTGTAAGGAACGCGACTGTAACTGAATTGTTGGGACGGTTTAATTCGGTCGCAACTACATTCCAGTCTGAAGTTCTAATAGTAGGCTAGTATCTGTAGCGGCTTAATACAATTTGGTGTTCAAGTCTGGACTAGTTCCCGGGGTTTTTATACATTTGCGGTTTCCTCGTTTACAAAATTTCTGGTGTCTGTGTTATTTCTTTTCTGCGTTATATTGTTTATCTTTATAGTTGAAATATCACAGGTTGTGCGTTAAAATCAATTCAAGTAGATAAGTCCATCGCAATTGTTGGATAGGACTTTGATTGATTCTTGGATATTGATCTTTGGAATGGTCCAAGTACTCTCACGATATAACCAGGTTCACAGACTAGTCTCTGTAACATTCTTATTATGAGAGAAAGAGATGTAAGCTCTTCATATCTTTCCTGATTGAGATTCATTAAGTTGAACTCTCAGAATTATATTTGAATTTAGTCCATACAGTATGCGTAAGAAAAAGTTGCTGGTGTATGGTACCCCCACGATTTCAGTAAGTTTTTTAATAAGTTGTTTCATTAGAAATCATTTTAAATAACACTATTGAAAAAGCGGGGGTCTAACAACCACACCCAATATTTCGCTTAGCAATCTATATGGACAAACTCTAATATACTTTTAAGAGAATCAACTAGACAGTCAGACTCAATCTTAATAAAAGTATATCAAAGAGTTATATCTCACTTTCTCGATTTAATACTTACTCAAGCAAATAGAAATCTGCGAGTCTAATTGAATACAAGAGAAATCACTTGAAAAGTACCAAAGACCGATGTTCAAGTACCAATCAATTTCAATCAACAACCAAAGGTAGGATTTCCCAATTGATTGATTCAACGCACAACCTGTGATATTTTAATTATATAACAAAATATATTGCGGAAAATAAATAACATAGACACCAGAATTTTGTTAACGAGGAAACCGCAAATGCAGAAAAACCCCGTGACCTAATCCAGATTCAACACATACTGTATTAAGCCGCTATAGACACTATCCTACTACAAACTAACTTCGGTCTGGACTGTAGTTGAACCCCAGTCAATCTCATACTGATCCAAGGTATAGTTGCGCGTTCCTTACGTCTCTGAACCCAGCAGGATACTACGCACTTGATTCCCTTAGCTGATCTCACCCACAACTAAGAGTTGCTACGACCCAAAGTCGAAGAATTTAATAAACAAATCTGTATCACACAGAAGAGTCTACAGTAATAGATAAATATGTCTCCCACAGAAATACCTACGAGTTTTTTGTTCTGTCTTTTGATAAATCAAGGTGAACAGGAACCAATTAATAACTCGGACTTATATTCCCGAAGAACAACCTAGAATTATCAATCACCTCACAATAATCTTAATCGACCAGCGAAAGAAGATATTACGGAATCACAAACGATGAGACGAAGATATTTGTGACTTCTTTATATCTTGCCTATCGGAGAAATTAATTTCAAGTCAATCTTACGATTGTACTTAGTATGATAGAAATAGCAAGATCCGATCACGCAACTACAAAGATAATAGTTGGGTCTGGCTTCACAATCCCAATGAAATATTCAAGTCGTTAACCTACAGGGTCTCGATAGAAACCTAAGGTTAAAGGAGAATCGACTCTAGATAATACAACTAGTATCACACATGAGGTGTGGGGATTAGGTTTCCAAGTTGCTAGAGTTCTCCTTTATATAGTCTTTCAAATTAGGGTTTGCAATCTAAGTTACCTTGGTAACAAAGCATTCAATATTCACCGTTAGATGAAAACATGATTAGATTTAAGCTAATATATTTCAACCGTTAGATCGAACTTAGCTTGTTACACACAAATGAAATGCACATTTATTTAGGTTTGTGTAACCGTACCTAAACATGTACACTTAGTTGGTTCAACAGTAGTTAACCAAATGGTTAGCCATATGAGCACATTCATATCAACCATATTCATCTTAACCATAACTAGTTCAAATGACTCAAGAGAACTAGTTAGAGAGTTGTTCAATTGCTTAGATCTCATAGAAGTATACAAGACACAATTGAAGCAAAAACGATTTGATTCACTCGAATCAATTCATGAACTTTATAGCCACGGTTTGCAAATATGCATTCCTTAGTTTATATAAGTTTAAGTTCACGAATAATCGTTTTTAGAAAATAACCCACTTAAGTACGCATACTGGTACGCGGACTTAAGTACCCAGAATAAGTTTGTTTTCAGTTCACAAGCTCCAGCAGAAATTCACGGGATGTGAACCTCCTACAGTGCGCGTACTGGTATGCGGACTTTAGTTCCGGTTTTCCTGAGCAGCAAAGTACGCATACTTTGGTTCAAGGAATAAGGACTTACACACGTATGAGTTATCACCCAATGTTTATATCCATTCAAGGTTATATATTCTAAACTCTCATTTCAATCATTGAAACATTCTTAGAGGACGTTATATAGTTGTTGTTCACAAGCTATTTTTCGTCAAAGCGATTTTCAAGTAATTAAAACTTAATATGACTTTCGTCACTATTAAAGATGAACTTGGCCAAAGCGAAAGCTTACCAACACATAGTTCGAGAAATAGATAAGAGAGATAAACTCGGCTCGAAATAGCAAATGTGTATAATCAAAGTGTATATAGCAATACGTCTTTTGTCTCAAGATAGGAGATAGAGTAGATAGATTTTTGAGTGATAGATAAGTTCAAGTCTCCACATACCTTTTAGTCGATGAAGTTCCACCAGTTCCTTGAGTTGTTCTTCGTCTTTGTATGATGATCGCCATGGAGTCTAGAGCTCAACTACACTTTCTATCCTAGTCCGAGACTTAGCTATAAGTAGACTATAAATCAAGACTTATAGTTTTGGCAACTAATTTTGACAACAAGCTTGAGATAGCAACGCTTGCGAGTTCGACCCAGCAATGCTCAAACAACTATCTAACATAACGGATTTGTTTATATAGTGGACGAGGGCTCACCGCCAATATGAGGCAGTTCATGCGAAAGAGTTTGACCAAAATGATAGCTATCGCTTCTTGAGAAATACTACCTATGATTTTAACATATACGAGTGTTTATTTCAAATGTTATGATCTATCCTATCAATATAATGAGATATGTATGCTTTTCCGATTCAATGAATGAAAAACCATTTTGGTCTATTGAGTTTTATGTTTGTTCAATTTTTTAAAAGAAAAAACGAATAGTTTATTTATATATATTATCGGCTAGGTTATAATCACAAATGACTAGCCGTTTTGACTAGAAAAACAGAAAAATTAGATTTACGGTTTGGATAAAGGACCATGAACAAACCGTAAACCGTATATCGGCTGGGTCCTTATAGTTTCCAGGCCGTACCAAGTCTTCCAGAAGCATATACGGTTTGGAATTTCCTTTCTCAGTTGGGATTTAACAGGTTACGGCAGGATATTCTGGACATTGTTTGTGATTCCCATAATTACGGAAAAGTACGGCTGGTTTACCTGGCCGTAATTGTGGTTGGTTTTGAAAATTTTATTGTCGTATTCCATCAATTTTTTTCACTTTCATTCATCAATTCATAATGTTACCATTTGTTAGAGCATAGCTCGGTTGAACCCACCAAGCGTTGGTATGTCAAGTTTGGTTGTCATATTTTAGTGAACCAAAACTCATTTAAAGAGTCGCTTGATTATGTACTAGAGTCAACTTCGTATAGTTTAGCTTGAAAGTATTGGGATATGAAAAAGCGGGGGTACAACAACCACACCCAATATTTCACTTAGCAATCTGTATGGACTAAATCCAATATACTTTTAAGAAAATCAACTAGACTCAATCTTATTAAAAGTATATCAAAGAGTTATAATATCTCGATCTCTCGATTTAACTCTTACTCAAGCAAATAGAAATCTTCGAGTCTACTCAAATACAAGAGAGATAACTTGGATGGTACCAAAGACCAATATCCAAGTGTCAGTCAATGTAAATCAACAACCAAAGGTTGGATATTCTAATTTATTGATCTAACGCACAACCTGTGATATTTAAATTATATAACAAAATATAATGCGGAATAGAAATAACATAGATACCAGAATTTTGTAAACGAGGAAACTGCAAATGCAGAAAAACCCCGAGACCTAGTCCAGATTGAACACACACTGTATTAAGCCGCTACAGACACTAGCCTACTACAAACTAACTTCGGTCTGGACTGTAGTTGAACCCCAATCAATCTCACACTTATCCAAGGTACAGTTGCGCTCCTTACGTCTCTGATCCCAGCAGGAGACTACGCACTTGATTCCCTTAGCTGATCTCACCCACAACTAAGAGTTGCTACGACCCAAAGTCGAAGACTTTAATAAACAAATCTGTATCACACAAAAAAGTCTATGGTAATAGATAAATTTGTCTCCCACAGAAATACCTATGAGTTTTGTTCCGTCTTTTGATAAATCAAGGTGAACAGGAACCAATTGATAACATGGACTTATATTCCCGAAGAACAACCTAGTATTATCAATTACCTCACAATAATCTTAATCGACGCGGAGAAAGAAGATATTGTGTAATCACAAACGATGAGACGAAGATGTTTGTGATTACTTTTATATCTTGCCTATCGGAGAAATCAATCTCAATCCAATCGTTACGATTGTACTTAGTACGAGAGAAACAACAAGAACAGATCACACAACTACGAGAAAGTAGTATCGGTCTGGCTTCACAATCCCAATGAAGTCTTCAAGTCGTTAACCTACAGGCCTCGATAGAAACCTAAGGTTAAAGGAGAATCGACTCTAGCTTATACAACTAGTATCACACATGAGGTGTGGGGATTAGGTTTCCCAGTTGCTAGAGTTATCCTTTATATAGTCTTTCAAATCAGGGTTTGCAATCTAAGTTACCTTGGTAACAAAGCATTCAATATTCACCGTTACATGAAAACCTGATTAGATTCAAGCTAATATCTTTCAACCATTATATTGAAACTTAGATTGTTACACACAAATCAAATGCACATTTTAGGTTTGTGTAACCTTACCCAAACATGTACATTTAGTTGGTTCAGTAGTAGTTAACCAAATGGTTAGCCATATGAGCACTTTCATATCAACCATATTCTTCTTTACCGTAACTAGTTCAAATGACTCAAATGAACTAGTTAGAGAGTTGTTCAATTGCTTATATCTTTATAATAGACACAATTGAAACAAAAACGATTTGATTCACTCGAATCGATTCATGAACTTTATAGCCACTGTTTGCAAACTTCCATTCCTTAGTTTATATAAGTTTGAGTTTACGAATAATCGTTTTTAGAAAATAACCAACTTAAGTACGCGGACTTGGTACGCGGACTTAAGTACCCGGAATAAGTTTGTTTTCAGTTCACAAACTCCATCATATTTTCTCGGGTCGAGAACTTCCGACAGTACACGGACTTGGTTTTGGTTTTCCTAAGCAGCAAAGTACGCATACTTTGGTTCAAGGAATAAGGACTTACACACATATGTGATAACACACAATGTTTATATCCTTCCATGGTTATATAATCTAAACTATCATTTCAATCATTGAAACATTCTTAGAGGACGTTATATAGTTGTTATTCACAAACCATTTTTCGTCAAAGCCATTTTCAAGTGATTGAAATGTAACATGACTTTCGTCACTAGTAAAGATGAACTTGGTTAATGCGAAATCTTACCAACACATATTTCGAGAAATAGATAAGCGAGATAAACTCGGCTCGAAATAGAAAATATGTATAATCGAAGTCTATATAGAAATACGACTTTTGTCTCAAGATAGGAGATAAAATAGATAGACTTTTGAGTGATAGATAAGTTCAAGTCTCCACATACCTTTTTGTCGATGAAGTTCCACTAGTTCCTTAAGTAGTTCTTCGTATTTACATGATGAATTTCGTGGAGTCTAGAGCTCAACTACACATACTATCCTAGTCCGAGACTTAGCTATAAGTAGACTAGAAATCAAGACTTACAGTTTTGGAAACTAAACTTGACAAACAAGCTTGAGATAGCAACGCTTGCGAGTTCGACCGAGCAGTGCTCTAACAATCTCTCCCTTTGTCAATTTTAGTGATAAAACTATCAATACATATGGAATACAAAATAAATAAACTTTGCAGCTTCTCATCCACATGCTTGATCTCCTTGGTTCTTCAACATTACTCGAAATCTTCATCACTTCCAAGTACTCCAATGATTCCAAAGGTATTCAATTCAGCATCATCGTTGTTGAAGATCCGTAGCCATAACAATGAGAAAACAATAGCACTCAATCATTTTTATACATTGTCATAGTACTATTACACAACATCAATGTTCAATTGTATAATAACTTCGACAACAATACTATGGTGATATGTATCACTCCCCCTAGTCAATACTTCATCTCACATGAAAACCACTCCCCCTTACATAATGATCTGAAAACCATATGTATTTGTAGTGTGAACTACACATTAATTCTCCCCATTTTTGTCAATAAAATTGGCAAAGGTACGAAAACGAGATCCTAATGAAATTTCCGTAGAGACATTTCATGACCAAAAGAAAGTACATTTCAAATTTTTACATGCAATCATATAGCCGAAGCTAAATGCTTTCATCGAGGAGTTTATAAGGATACAAGATAACTCCTATAATATTCCACAGCCGTACTCCCCACAAAGATTTGGAAATTAAGCACAAGTTCAATTAAGAACTCTCCCCCATAAAATTTCATTCCCAAAAGAACAACAAGAGCGACCTTACTTTCACGAGAAAAGAAGGATTTCTTTGGACAAAAAAATCACATACGAATATGAATTTGAATCCAAATAATACTCAACTAAATTAACCACAAGAAAACCCATGATTAATCTAATCGGAAATGCTCAACATAAGAGATCTTACGGAGCCTCACAGTATATACATAAAATATGGATCAGAGAAGATCAATACTGCGGAATAAACAAGGATTCATTCTATTTTCCATCACTATTTGCACAATGACATACAATAGACATAATCCTCGTAAACAAAAGTTCATCCTATCTTCCATCATAAAGACATAATAGGCTTCAAAATTTTGTGATGTCAAAAGTTCATTCATTCTTTTATCAATACAAGCATATCGACATACGAAAGACTTAACTTTTGACAAGATATGGGACAATCATAGTTCACGGACGCAAACACACATATCCCATAACAAATTGCAATATATAAAACCATAAAGATTAATACTGCAAAAATCATCTTCCAACAGTTTTTTTAGAATTTAAACAAATAAACCTAAAAACATGAAGATGAAAATGTTGGACATAGCTATGTGTAATCACAATAATGGCTATTCCAAACTCTAGTTATTCTTCTAAACAAAACAAGAAAAAAAAAGATTTACTAGGCAAATAACTCTTTAGAGAACATGATCTGGAAAACGCTAAACCTTGGGCGAGGCTCATCGGTTTGCTTTCTTGATTTGTTTTGGGAAAATCAAGATTCGTTGTTGTAATTCCGAAGTTGTTCACGTACGAATTCAAAATCTCGAAGAAGATTTCCCACCACGTTGTGATGACATCTCGAATCGGTAGTTTGTTTTCATGATCAACAACATGATAGATGTTATGAAAAAAGATGGAATATAAGAGCTTCTTGTTTAGAAACTCGATAGTCTTGCCCTTCTTGACTTTATCATCTTTATTGCATCCATACATTGTACACACACATACAAAATTCGGTAGAACTTTTTGACCTTATGGAACAAATATGTATCAGAGTGATGACACATATGTATATATAGAGAGTTCCATAGAAAACCCTAGGGAAACTTTTGATTTCAACAATTTAAATAAAGCTTGCCCTAAAATAGGTCCCACAACTTCGTGTGGGTCGTATAAAGGAGTGCGTGTACTTGTGGTTACAATCCTATCAAAGTATGGAAGAGGTATTCGCGGAATGGATACACAAAACACTAGAGGTATCGTGGATGACATTTTCTCATGTGCGAAATCAAGATCAAAGAAATCAAAATTCAAATAGGAAGATTTCATCCAGCACTGTGATGACAATGTAGAAAGGCTTTACAAGGGATCAGAGAGCATTTAATGGATATATCCATTATGTTTGCGACAACCATTGCGATTTCTAATAGAGAGAGAGAAAGGGGGTTCGAAAAATTAATCTGAAAACTCTTTAGAGAATGTGAGTTACAAATATGTACATGGAGACCTGGAATATGTACCAAGAAATAGATTGGAAGCACACAAGTTAAAGTACTTCTGTGGTTCTTTTGACCCTCGCCCGAATCCCATATTGAAGATCTTGCATAGTGATTTACTAGGCAAATAACTCTTTAGAGAACATGATCTGGAAAACGCTAAACCCTGTCAGCAAATAGAGATTGAACATGGACGAGCTCATCAGTTGCTTTCTTCAGTTTGTTTTTCAGAAAATCAAGATTCGTTGTTGTAATTCCGAGTTGTTCACGTACGAATTCAAAATCTCGAAGAAGATTTCCCACCAGTTGTGATGACATCTGAACTGGTAGTTTGTTTTCATGATCAACAACATGATAGCATGTTATGAAAACAGGGTTCTTGTGAAACTCGATAGTCTTGCCCTTCTTGACTTTATCATCTTTGTTGCATCCATACATTGTACACACACCAAAATTCAGTAGAACTTTTTGACCTTATGGAACAAATATGTATCAAGTGATGACACATATGTATATATAAGAGAGTTCCATAGAAAACCCTAGGGAAACTTGTATAAGTTCGTGTGGGTCAGGAGTGCGTGTACTTGTGGTTACAATCCTAGTATGTGACCAAGGGAATAGTGGAGCCAAATTTAGACAACATCTTGAGAACTCAAGAGTCATTCTAAACAAAGGATGAAAACAACTACTTGGAGAAGGGACAATTAACCAGGAAATTTTTCTCAAAAGAGGATGATCCGAAAAAAAAAACTTCAAGAGAGAAGAACTGGAGGGAGGCTCAACAGCTTTTAAGATCATCAAAAAATATCAAAAGAAAAAAAAAATCGTACAACCTCGACTGCTTTCTCAAGACACACTTGAAAAGGCGAGGGTACCCAAATGTACCTCAAGTTAAAACTTTTCCTACCTATAAGTCCTTTCTCCGAAAGTGATTGTCTATAGACTGAGTCGAGACAATACAACTAATCGGTTCACACTTCGTGTGATCATCTATGGATACGGGATCGAGACAATACAACAACGAAGTATGTTACTTGATAAAAAGGTTCGGACTTAACCAAACACAATAGGATTCAATTATCAAGTAAATATGAATTAACGTTTGTGTGATTTACTATAATTATAATAAAACAATTATAATGCGGAAATATAAAGTAAATGACACAACAAGATTTTGTTAACGAAGAAACCGCAAATGCATAAAAACCCCGGGCTTTGTCTAGAATTGAATACTCTCAGGATTAAGCCGCTACACAAAATTACACCTAACTTCGTATAGTTGAGACCAAGCAACTAAACCTTTAGTTCATCTAGTTCCGTCTGTATTCCCACGCCTCCGACCTAAGTCACGTACTTGGAACAATTCATTTGGTTCGTATTCCAAATAGTAAAGGAAAAAAAAATCTGTTTGGTATCAACTCTCTTCAACCAAGTGATATGAGTTGGACAAAGGATCTTCTGTTTATCTTAACATAAACTCCTTCGTCAGGTCCTTAGATCTATCTTATGTTCAACTACCGAAGTAATCGTTTAAGATTAAGCCAACAACACTATTAATCCAAATAATTGTGTTGATGCCGATCTACTCAATTAATCAATCCAATCTATCACAAGGATAAACCGATTATTAATTGAATCCTCTTTTACTGAAACAAGTATTATGAACACCAAAGATTATGAACCCACAAATCAGAAATCTTCAAACTCTTTTTTGTCTTCAAATCTTCTTAGATCTTTAATAAACACCTGCACACAATTACTTGAATCTCTTTTGATCAATCACGCACATAACGGAGTCTGTTAATAATGGATTATCACAAGATCGTCTTTAGAACTAACAACAGTCTAAAGATACCTGTCGAAACTCTGAACTAGTTTGAGTGAATCTTATATCAGAAGAGAAGATTCTCAAGCATAAACAAACTAGGTGCAATCAAAGTTCAACCACCGTTAGTCAATCAAATCAATGAAAACAAAAGATAAACCACAATTATCTAGTTTTCTACCAACGGTACTAATAGAGATTCTCAATCCCAAAGAAGACTTTAAACTAAGCGGCCGTAAGAGATTTTGCCTAATTATGTTACTCTCCTCTCCGAATAGGCGGCTTCACCAGTAACAACACAACAAGAGGTAGTTTGCTGTTACGAAGGATTAGTTTGCTAGAAAGGAAAACTTCAAGTATTTATAGACAAGAAAGTTGGACACCAAGGAATTTCCAAAACCGAAAATATTCTCAAGATATTCATTAAAGCACAAATTCGGTTTCCATGATTCCTGGAAATGCTCTGTCCAAAAATAATGATCGAAATCTCTCAGAAAATCTCTAATTAGTAAATGCACATTACTAATTCTTATTTTCCTAAAAATAAAGTTAATAACCTTAATTAAAAGATTCTTAACTTATTTATGTTTCGATCTTGGGATTCTATTCCCTTAGCTATTGGAATAACTTTGAACAATTAAATAATAAACTTTCATAGCACATGTTCAAAGTATGTCGACATCTTAACTTTGTAAGTTCTCTTTCACACTTACAACCTTGAAACCGATTTTCCACACTTCCAAACAAGTTTAGAATTGGTTCATCTGACTTTCAAGAACTATGCGATTGATCAAATAACATTCAATCAAAAATCATGGGTTTAACGGTTCTACCAAAACAAGTTTCGGTTCTACCTTCCATGTGAGTATTGTGCATAGTCACACTAGCTTTCCAAAATTCGGTTGACTAGGTACTAGGATCGGTTCCCCACATATATATGGTATCTAACTTATATGTGTTGCACATGTCCATAGGATCGGTTCCCCTTTCTGCTATCAACCTTGATGCACCTCATATAAGGATCGGTTCCCCTTTGTGATGTACTGCACCTCTTACTAGGATCGGTTCCCTTTTCCCATATTTGGTCAGACATAAAATCACAAACCCGATCATACCATCTCATTGATTACTTAAGATCGGTTTCACTAATAAAAGTCATACCAATACATAATTCAGGCCTTTGTGAATAGTTTTACCAAGAACACAACAAGTCATGAACGGTTATATATATCACACATATTGTATGTTCACAAGATATGCAATGAATAACAATCCCAATAACGCCTGGAGATTTCCTTTTCGATTCACAAACAAGTTTATGAGCTTACTTCCTTAGAACACATGTAAAACATTGTTCCCTAGGATGAAATCCTCACCTCATACCCATACATAATCACAATAGCATTCAAATGATTATGGCGATGTCTTATCTACAAAGTTTAATGGTTAAGCAATAAACCTCGTATTGTATTCCTTAATACTATGTCTATCTAGAGTTCAAATAAGCTTCGCAGTTTTGTTTTCAATATGCACGACTTGAAAGATACGTTAGGGAATGAAACAGTTCAAGTCAAATATCACTAACCTCAAGTGGAAGGATGATTGTTGTCGTTGTAGCTCCTTGCTTCTTCACATCTTCAAGTCTTCGCAATACTTGTAAAGTCTTATTATCCTAATACTTTCAAGCTAACCTATACGAAGTTGACTCTAGTACATAATCAAGCGACTCTTAACATGAGTTTTGATTCACTAAAATATGACAACCAAACTTGACATACCAACGC
Organism: Papaver armeniacum; assembly: GCA_023531295.1. Lineage (NCBI taxonomy): Eukaryota > Viridiplantae > Streptophyta > Magnoliopsida > Ranunculales > Papaveraceae > Papaver > Papaver armeniacum. Next base: position 450,525 of record JAJJWW010015504.1, on the reverse strand, counting down.
TTGGTGGGTTCAACCGAGCTATGCTTTAAAAATCTCCCCATTTGTCAATTTTAGTGACAAAACTCTTACATCATATGGATAAACAAATTACAAGAATTCATTACACATACGCTTGATTACCTAATTCAACAGCACGGTAAACTGCTTACATTCAATCCTTGAAAATGCCGTTGTTGACATTATAATAACAAAGCTAATACTCCCCCTAAGGAAGATTGGTAGATATTCAATCCACACGTCTTTGTTATACCAACTCATATGTTATGTTACTCCCCCTTAGTATGTGCTTTCACTCTTTCGTTTAGATAAAACGTTTAAGCACCAATGTTCTTTTCCTTAGAGATACCAATCAATATAAAATCAATTCCAGTATCACTTGTTTACTCCATATATTTCTCCCCCTTTTTGTCACAAAATGACAAAGAAACGAAAAAATAAAGGACAACACGAAAAGAATCTCACAAATCTCAAAATAGACTTGCAACCTGTAGAGTTAGGCACGAGGATTCCACACACCATGTTATGATAACCAATATCAAAAATCGAAACTACAAGTAGTTTTATTTTGATATGTTACCAAGGAAACAATTGTCCGAAACAATTTTTCCATTTTAGTTTAGCAAACCAAAATCAACTAAGCACCTTAGTCCCTTTGCTAAACCGATTGTAAAAAAACAATCGCTTAATTCGATAAGACCAAAATAAAGATAACTCTATTTTTCTCATCAGGTTCTAATTATCCATAAAATTAGACCTTTCAATTTTAAACAAGACAAGTACTAGGTTAGTTAACTAGCATTTCTTGTTAAGGCATTCGATTAGACTTGAATAACCGAAACCTCACTTCGATAAGTCTAACTAAGATCAGAATTAACTTAGTTTCTCTTATCCGGAATCGAATTGGACTAAACAACTCATCCCGTAAACCTTTTATTTCGTTAAGCCATAAATAATTCATACAAACCAAATAAATCAACTTGCACAATTATTCACCTCAACCGGAAGCAATTGAAACAACATAGACATTAAAAGCACCGCAATTGCACCAAAATTTTGTAAGCCTAAACAATTGATACCACACAATTAAGCAAGATAACAATAGTTTTTCTTAACCGGAACCAATTGAATCACACATACATCCATACACACATAATGGAATAAACATCAATTGTACCGAAACTTTGTTAAGAAAAAACATTAAATATATATGAAACAAACTCAGGCTTTTCTTAAACAGGACAAAAATTAACTAACAACATTGTTACCTCAAATTTCGCATCCACTTCTCCAATATGATTGCATCTTCTTCCAGGGAGAATTGATATCGAAATATCATCATGTTGTCATCCTTATACAAAAACAAAAGAATAACAACAACCAACCTTTACCAGAGAAAGGTTGAAAATCGTTTTTAACAATTGCAAGCAAAAGTTGAAAACCGTCGAAACACATATGCTTTTATGCTAAACCAAAACCGATTCAACATATTGTGAGTTTTTCACATATTGTTTCTACCAGAACCCCTCATGATTCTTTGATAAAGCCTACCAACATGGGCTAGAACTTAATTATGCAAAATCAAAAAGTCACCCAAACCACAAGGGTTCACAATATATGAGATCGAATATTAAGGTAATAAAACCGAGATCAAACATCCCATAAACCAATTTGCAATACACCATAAATATTCAACATGAAATCAAGTATTGCAATTACCTATATCTTGTAGGGAATTAAATTGTGAAACCAACGCAAAAAGAATGAGGTCATTCCGAGTTCGGACGAAGAAGTTATGGGCAAAACAGTTTTACACTTCTTCGTATGGGGACCTCTCACTAGGATCGGTTCCCACCCTAGGACATGGTACTAGGATCAGTTCCCTCACTATGACAGGGTACTAGGATCGGTTCCCAAGGGTTACTTGTGATGGATCACAACACTAAACTGTTTTTTGACATAACTTTTGCATACGATGTCCGAATTCAGTGATTTTTGGCTCGTTTTAACCGTAAAAACAAGATCTACACATATATGATCAGTAGATATCAACATCATCAACTCAAAATTACCCTTTCTATCAAAAGCTCAAATATAGATAGAGAAGGTATGAGTATAGAAGAAAATAAATCTCCCTAAAGATGTTAATTAGTCATATAATAACCGAGAGATCATGTGCTCAGTTTTTAATTAGTCATCACTCAGTTCTTGTTCGTCACGAGTGATGATGTAGTTTTAATTGTGGTAAGTATGAATTTGATTCTCGGACTCTTTTAAAGATTTGATTTCAGATTAATAAAGAAAAATACTAAGACAAACTATTAAAATTTGATTTTTGTTTCCAAGGGGAGAAAATTCTAGGGTTTTGGATTCCACTACTTCCGATATTTGTAAACTCAATAATAGTTTCTTTGACAAATTACTCCTATTTTACTCAAAACAATTTTCGAACTCAATCTCATGCTTTGGAAGATATAACACTACATGCTCTTTTTTTTATGACTTTCGTCGCTATTCTAAGGCCTAATCCTCCTTCGCTTATAAAAGAACGGTAGAAACTACCCAAAACAATTTTTTACGAAGCATGTAAAGAAGAGAGAATTTTTAGACAAATTAAAACAAAATTTTGGAGTAAATATGCCAAAGAAATTAATTACTAAATATTACCCATCAAAAATAGTTTCCTCCAAAACCCTAGAGAATAGATTTAGCTACTCATAGAACCAAAATTGAAGAAAATTTCATTAATCATTGTATTAAAAATAATATAAATAAGCTTACAATGATTCTGCAATCGCTAAAGGAGTTTAACACTGAATTGAGCACCTTAGTGAATAAACGACCGTTTCTGAGGGTCCTTTGTTTTTCCACTGTTTGAAGAACGATAGAGGATATCTCTGTCATTGTATCTAAGACTGCTGTCTGCGACCGTTTTTGACAGGTGTTGTTCTTCGTGTTCTTGAGTTTTGCAGCAGCATGTAACTTTCTGTGACTTCTGATTTTTCGATTCCTAGCTCTATATTTCTCCTCCAAGGTATCTATTTTATTTCTTGGACTCGAACAACTCCTTTTTATACACAGCAGCACCCTTTAGGGCAAGTAATCTCCAAAAATATCTTCCTTTTTATTTCGGCCAAGTCACATAATTTTCTTCTCTTTTTCTCCACTCGTATTTCTTCTTTTGATCCAAGATTCTATGTTTAGATAATTCTGAATTACAAGGAAGATATTCTATCCCCTATTCTCCACGTAGTTGCCAAATATTCAGCCCGATAATCTTTCCACATCTCTGTTTTCTTCCAATTAACGATTGCTTCCTTATTTCTCGATTCCAACTCATTTACCAGCCATGTTAAGTCGTAACAGGATAATCCCAACCCATTCTTGTGATTGACTCTCTCTCAGACGTGTCTAAAACTCTGCCGGAAAATATTGCAGGTAAACCCGACAATGCGTGGTCACTTTGTTTTCTTCGAATCTGGTTATTAAGCCCAACTAGATCGAATAAAACCACCATATCATCCCTGTTTAGCTGATACAAGTCAGCCCAAACGATTTGAGCCATTGAATCTCTCTCAAACAACTTTAATTATCGAACCCTAATATTGCCATGAAGAACAATATTTTCCCGCCAAAATACGTGAGCACTGATTCACCTTTTGCGGATTTCCTAGCCAATCCTGATCGAAACAAAAACCATTACCAGCCATGTTTAGACCTTAGGAACAAACCCATTCAATTCCAGAGATTTAATCTCAATAGAACACCATCAAATCTTCAACCCTAATTCTGTTGCTCTTTTTCCCGCCAAAATTTGAATTTCAAAAGGTTGAAGATGACTACCCCCTTATCCAACAGTGGTGTCCCTTTAGAAATTTGGGCTACGTTTAGCAATTTCTGGGGGTGCGAATAGCAATTTGTGGGGTACAAAGATAACTTTTGGGTTGTATATAGTGAAAAACTCCTGAGTGACTTTATCAACTCTTCCGGGACATTTCTGGAGGTGCCTTTAACACTTTTCTGGGTGCTTTTAGTAGTTTCTTGAGCAGCCATCTCCTACCTCTCATATTCACTTCTTGACCGGTTGTCAGCCGACACAAATATAATTACACTTTCTTACTACTCAAAATATATAATGAAGCAAGGGCAAGAAAGGATCGATCCCACAGAGAGGTCTAGGTTGTCAATATGTTATGGTTTCCTATATAAAACACCGGGGGTTTGCTGATTTTTATATACTAAAATAAAATAAAAGCAAAACAAATAAAAGTAAACACGCAAATCAAGGATGTGAAAATATTGGATAAAGGTTTCATCTTCAATTGTAAACAAGTTTATGAATATATGAATAGAATTCGTATTTAATCTCACTATCATCAAAAGCCTAGAGAATCAAGAGAGCAAGATAATCTATTAATTTCCTAATTCATCACACACACATTAGGGCTGCGTATGTGAATTCTACCTAAAGAATAACCTAACGCCTTGCGCTAATTAAGTTCAATTCCTAGGAGCATTAAGTTTCAGAAATAGGCTAATCAATGGAATTGAAATACATTGCGCAAACAATTCGAACAAAGGTCAATTTCTACATATGAATACAAGGATGTATCACTACAACCTAGCATCATATCATGCTACTCGTATTCAAGGTTATCGCTCGATGAAAAACCCTAAAATAGCTATAGGTATGGATGTGAGTTCAATCAATTCTAGACTTAACTAAACAAACATTCAATCATATTGCAATACGTCAATCATGCAATTATTATAACCTGTAGAAATCAAACGATAATATTGAGAGAAAACTAATTCATAAAAATCATAACTTGGTTGTAAAATCCAACTACATCTTCAACCAATAATAAAAACTTAGTTCATATTCATGGAGTTCATAACAAGAAGAAAGAGAAAAGACTTCATGGTTCTAAACCCTAGAAAACCAAGTAAAGGCCAAAAAAAAAGAATAATAATAAAAGATATATGATATCATAAAAGTCTTCTCTTTTATATGTTTCTCCAATTTCCATAAAGGATACTCCTTCCAATATTAGGTCTTCTCAAAACCCATCTCCAAGTGGTCCACCAAGCCCATGTGTGAGAAAAACCCATGTAGAAAATATGTCCAAAAATACGTCGCCGGAAAACTGGGATCACGGCCGGAATTTGGCCGGAAAGATCGCCGGAAAGTAGCTCAGGTGACCGGCAAAGTCAAACCGGTCACCGGTCAACGGGTCAGGACCGAGTCATCTCGGGTCAACGAGTCAACTCGGCTAGTCATACCGAGTCATGATGAGTCATCTGAGTTAAAACCGATTCAGCATCTGACTTGGCTGAGTGAGCTAACTGGCCAAGGCTGAATGGGTTGGGTTGCACAAATTGTATCCTTAGCTGCACTAGGATGGTGCTTCATCAGTTCAGCCCAGCCATGATGGCTATCAGCCTTTCAAAACTTCATAACTTGCAATTGCTCAGTTCAAACCACCAATGCCTACAGCTCTGCAATTGCAGCAGCAGCTCAAACCAACTTTGCACTCTGCCATTCTGTCATCTCAGGCCAACCCATAGTACAGCCTCAGTTCATCTGAACTGCAATTGCATTTGCAATCCTTGCTTCCCTGCCAAACTTCTTAGCTTCTAAAACTGCAACATACTTCCACTGCATCTCAGCCCATACAATCACCAAAACCAGCACAAGTACCAATAGCAACTCTGCGGCAGACTCACAAACCCAATTCAATGAATATCACGAGCACCAGTTCTATCATCATATATTTCATCTCAAGCTCTGCATCAATGATTCTGTAGTGAACCACTTCATAAATTCCTTCAACACGGACCCATTTTACATAGTTCATCATAATCAGCTGAAACACAACCATCCAAGCCATTTTCGTGCTGCGTCAACACTAGTCTGCAGCTGCGACTCAAACTCTCAACCTTCAGTTCATTCATCACAACATAACCTGAAATGCAGCTGCAATAACTTGCCTAGCCAGCCTATCACAAACAGCATCACCAGTACTTCATAGTTCAGTCACCACCATCTAGTTCATTTTCAGTTCATCTACCTAGCTCAGCTCCAGACACAGCAACTGCTCTATTCTCTTTTCCTGCAGCTTATGGCAACATCCCCTGCCATCTCTAAGCCTAACCACCGTGCTCGACTCGACTGCAACACCTCAGTCTCAAGCCACTTCCTGCATTGCAGGCCAGCTCCAGCTCTGTCCATCACTGCAATTGTTCATACTCTCCATTTCAAGCACCAACAACACCAGCTAATAACTGCCTGCCATTCAGTTCACCACCACTTCCATCGACCCTTGCAGCTAAATTCACAGCCAAACTCAAGCCCAGCAGTTCATAGCACTAGGTCTGGCCCTTACACCATGTGATTCCAGCTCTCAAATACCTTGCCAGCAACCACCAGCTCAGGCCAAATTCACAGCAGCCAACACCCTAGCCTTCCATTCAACAATCAACACATTAGAAGTTCCCCTTCTCTGCCATGATCAGTTCAACAGCATCAGTTCAAGCCATATGACTTAATTCAATCATTGCAACCAGCTGCATCTCATTCTCATTGAATCTGCCCAACAAACATTTCACATCTCCGCCACTGGTTTCACCTCCCATTTGTTCTCGGCCATTACCATCTGAGTTGAATCTCATTTACCTGAATCAGTCACAGACCCATTTGCACAAACCCATCCTACCTATCCCCTGACAATCATCCATAGCATACCCATCTTGTAATTCGTCCCAGATTTGAACCCTAAATCATATAAATTCAACCAATAGCAACAAGAATAGTTGTTTCTTCATTTCATGCTCTTGACTGCATCAGAAGCGAACCCCCATCGATCTTCATCTTTCTATCAAACCCTTATTTCCATCTCTGGGTTATTAAACACCAACAGAACTGAACCTCTCTCAATTTGCACCATTACGCTCAAATCCATCGACCCCTGATCTCGATTTCACATTAACAGCTTCAATTCTCATCTTTGTCAGATTTAGACTTCAATTCACAGAAAACCTAAATTAACCACAAACCCAACTTAGCAATAGTACCACCTTCATCATCGAACCCTAGCTTCTGATATTTTGAAATTCATTCAAATTCATAACAATTTCTTCTCTCGGTTCTCCATTCTGTAATTCAAGCAGCAAACACCAATATCTTCAAAATCATTACCTCCTCCATTAACGGCAGCAACCAACTTCTTCCTCAGATCCCAATTCCTCCGTGGCTGCGCCTCCTTCCCACTTCTCTCAGTTTCAGGCGTAATAAGTGAATGAGAGGAAATGATTGAGAGAAATCACTCTTCCCGATTTTGGTTTAAAGTTGGATCAGTCCACCCCAGGATATGTGCACCCGATAATTACACCCACTCATAAGTGATAAGGGTTACCTTGAATGACAGCCCCTTAACCTTTGGTCGGCTCCCAATAGCATCTGAAATGACAACTACGCCTTTTTAACTCAATTGAATGATTTTTTTTTCCTCCGTGCGACTCCAGAGTACCTAATAACTCAAAAACACGCGTAAAGTACATAATTCACAAGAAAAATAGCAAAGAAAGCGTAACTACTAGATAGTAAATTAGGTGTTTTAGACACCTATTTGTTCGTATTCCCCCACACTTTCCTCAAAGTCTCGACTCTCCTCACAAGAAAGGGTTTTATGATATTGCTCTCAATAATAAATAGACTTTTTATGGGTCACACAGTGTCCAGGTAGGAATGAAGAGAGAATCTGCGACACGTTGAATGGTAGGAAGGTAAAACCCTCCAAATATTTTGAAAACCCACATCTTTTATATATTTTTGAAAACCCATTTTTCTCGACGATCTCTTCGAAAGGAAATCAACCATTTAACGAAGGTGGGAATATGCTTACTTACCGTGTATCCGTTCGGCGTGCAGCTAGCACCACTCTCACAAAGATCCATAGAAACGCCTTCGGTCTTCTATCGGTGTCTTCATCTTCGTCTTCGGTCTTCAACTCTTGAACTTCGTAGAATCTTGACAATATGATTCTTTCCTCTAATTCCTTGTTGCGTGAAACTTCATTATAGATATTCCTTCTTTCCATTGGCTTTATTGAAAGAATACAAAACTAAAAACGAACTATACAAACCCAAATTTTTTTTTTTTTTTTCTGTTTTTTTTTTCTTCAATTTTTTTTTTCTTCAATTTTTTTTTGGTTTCTTTTTTTTTTTAAATAAGGAATAAAACAAATACAAAATAAAAATAAAACAAAATAATAAAAACTATTAACAAACCTAAAAAATTTCTCTTGTCTTTTTTTTTTTTTTTTTTTTTTTTTTTTTTTAAGACGAGAAAAATAAAATACAAAAAACAATAAAAATGTAAGTACAAAGGCCATGGTATAAGTATTGTACAGCTTGATTCTTCACAACTTGTATGTCTCGATATCATAAACTTCTCGAACTCTCATCTTGATAATTTTCACTCTTTTTTGTATTGTTGCTTGTAAACCTCAAACGTCTTCAACTTTCCTTGTAGATTTGTGATGCTCCTCTTGTTGATGATGATGGTATTTTTATGGACCTCGTTGGTGTAGAGAGAGATAAGGTGGATGGTGCTAATCTGCGAACAAGATTACAAGTGGTATGTAAGTTAGCAATTCGATGTCACCATCATGATTGATAAAAATAGCACTCAAGAGATCAAAATAGTGCTTCTATGGTGGGAGGTTGGGCAGCTCACCATTCTGCCCGGAATTTACGTACGGTGACACACACCCCTAAAAGCACATATTTAGACAGTACAAAGAATTGAAGGTCGGTGCCTCACATTATGTAACATGGGTAGTCTCCACTATAGGGGATCACTACTCTAATACCGAATTCAGTCTGCACCTTATTTGCCACTGGCATGGTTAAATCCAACTTTAACTCTCATACAATTAAGAAACCCGATCATGTTCTCTGTCATCTCTAAGTTCAGTCACTATTGTGAGATTCTCGATGTAATCTTAGCGACATGTATACTATGTGACTCTAAACTAACTACAAGTTGGAGTTTTTTATTCACTATTTACAAAAAAGTTGAAAATTTTGACTCAAAAAGTCTAAAAACTCTATATGCAAAAGACTCCCCCACACTTAAACTTCACATTGTCCTCAATGTGTAAAACCGAAAATTCTGAATTCTGACGTAACAGCAGATAAAACGCAAAAACTGTACAAATTGGTAAGGAATTTGGAAAAACTCCATTTCACAAAAGTTGTTCATCTACGTGTTTTCTACAAAGTGTCAAAAGGGCACAGTGTTTCGATAAACGGTCTGACAGTTATGGTCTCTGGACTGAACTACGCGCAGTCTGAATTTTTCTGACGAAAAGGTATTCATCATAATTCTCTTCTAAGATAGATTCCGGACGCAATGAAATTAAACATGGGGATGCAAATATGATATGAAAACTATAAAAATAAATAATAAAAGGGACTAAAATACAAAACCTATGGGTTGCCTCCCATTTAGCGCTTGGTTTAAAGTCGTCAGCCCGACTCTTTTGTTATCGTCCATATACCAACAATCTGAAAAGTTGAGGATCCTTCCATAGAACCTGTTTTGCAAACACTAGCTTCACAAAAATATTAGTAATATAAAGCAAAAGTGAAGCTATGAACCGATAAAAGCTTCCCCCACACTTATTCTTGTCCACACTTGGAAGTGTATAAAGAATATAGAAGTCGGGTACTTTCACGGTTTCTTGTTCCATAATGCATAGTTTGAGAATCAAGTTTCTCTAATGGCGGAAAACGAGAAACAAAGTCATCCAACAATATTCTCGAAGCACATACATTCAAACCAATAAGAGGTAAAGGAGAAGAAACAATAGGCAAAGGGTTAGATAAACCTTGCACAATCTCTTGTATCACCAATCCTCTTCATCCTTGAAAAACTCAAGTGAATTATTCACCTCTTGTATATCATGGTCCTCTATCAAACTTTGCAACCATTCTTCGTCCGTTTCTGCCGTAACCAAAGTCTCGACATAAACATCATCATTACAATCATTTGCAAGCTCAATTGGGTCTTCCACAATATTGGTCAAAACGGTCTCATTCTCAACATGTTCCTCCTTGTTGTAAGGCACATACTCTTTTGCGGATGCAATATTGTCCATAGGAATTTCTTTAGAACACTCCTTGCGTCATCCTCAAGCTCTACCTTTTGAATAGGTTCTTGATCATTATAAAGATCAATGCTTGAGTAATCTACACAAGTGTCAACATATTCCTCTTCGTCTTCACCTTGATCGCAAAAAGACTCCATTGTAAACTCCTCGGGGATGTCACCATGAATTGGTTTAGGCAATGTATTTTCATAATAATCATCACTATCATAGTCAACATAAGATTGTTCGTCGTTGAATTTAGTGTTGCTAATCTCTAACTCATCCTTTTGAATAGGAAAATGATCATTATTACGATCAAGAGTTGAGTTAACTACACAAATATCAACAAAAGTCCCCAAAGGTTCGCCTTTTTCAACATAATTATTCATTTCCTCCTTGTATTCTTCAATGCCTTGTCTTAAAGTGGAAACACCTCTTTGAAGCTCTTGGAGTGTTCCATCCAAATTCTGAATATAGTGTTCCATTTGTTTATAAAGCTAATTCGACAAAGAAAAAGTAGAATTACTTACTTCAATTAAGTAGGCCAATTATATTCCCTTTGAATGGGTGGATGATCATAACTACGATCGTAAATTGGGCCAAACATACTATGAGCACATTCGGTCGATGAAATTGGTTCCACGCCGGGTTGTCCACAAACCGACTCCATGTCGTCCATAAATTATTGCATTTCATCTACCAAACTAGAGGAAAAATTAATAGAGTAAAACTAGTCTCCTCCTTGTGGTTGCTCACTTACATACCCACCGTAAGAAGGTTGGAATGTATGAGAACAACTAAAAGGGTACGTGGAATCTTGACCATAACCAAAGGATTGGTTTTGATTGTATTCCCCATAAGGGTGATAGTTTTCATGTTGTTGAGGTTGAAATCCGTATTGATTGCTCCAATATGCTCCGTCCATAGAAATCGGTACCTGAAACGAGATTCTCAAAACTCGGTTAAGAACCAAAGAATAAGAAAAAGTAAAACAAAACTGAAAACAAAAATAAGAAACCAAAAACAATTGACAACCGCTGCCTCCCCGGCAAGAACGGCGCCAAAATTTGACCTATTGTCACCGACACAAATATAATTACACTTTCTTACTACTCAAAATATATAATGAAGCAAGGGCAAGAAAGGATCGATCCCACAGAGAGGTCTAGGTTGTCAATATGTTATGGTTTCCTATATAAAACACCTAGGGTTTGCTGATTTTTATATACTAAAATAAAATAAAAGCAAAACAAATAAAAGTAAACACGCAAATCAAGGATGTGAAAATATTGGATAAAGGTTTCATCTTCAATTGTAAACAAGTTTATGAATATATGAATAGAATTCGTATTTAATCTCACTATCATCAAAAGCCTAGAGAATCAAGAGAGCAAGATAATCTATTAATTTCCTAATTCATCACACACACATTAGGGTCACGTATGTGAATTCTACCTAAAGAATAACCTAACGCCTTGCGCTAATTAAGTTCAATTCCTAGGAGCATTAAGTTTCAGAAATAGGCTAATCAATGCAATTGAAATACATTGCGCAAACAATTCGAACAAAGGTCAATTTCTACATATGAATACAAGGATGTATCACTACAACCTAGCATCATATCATGCTACTCGTATTCAAGGTTATCGCTCGATGAAAAACCCTAAAATAGCTATAGGTATGGATGTGAGTTCAATCAATTCTAGACTTAACTAAACAAACATTCAATCATATTGCAATACGTCAATCATGCAATTATTATAACCTGTAGAAATCAAACGATAATATTGAGAGAAAACTAATTCATAAAAATCATAACTTGGTTGCAAAATCCAACTACATCTTCAACCAATAATAAAAACTTAGTTCATATTCATGGAGGTCATAACAAGAAGAAAGAGAAAAGACTTCATGGTTCTAAACCCTAGAAAACCAAGTAAAGGCCAAAAAAAAAAGAATAATAATAAAAGATATATGATATCATAAAAGTCTTCTCTTTTATATGTTTCTCCAATTTCCATAAAGGATACTCCTTCCAATAATAGGTCTTCTCAAAACCCATCTCCAAGTGGTCCACCAAGCCCATGTGTGAGAAAAACCCATGTAGAAAATATGTCCAAAAATACGTCGCCGGAAAACTGGGATCACGGTCGGAATTTGGCCGGAAAGATCGCCGGAAAGTATCTCAGGTGACCGGCAAAGTCAAACCGGTCACCGGTCAACGGGTCAGGACCGAGTCATCTCGGGTCAACGAGTCAACTCGGCTAGTCATACCGAGTCATGATGAGTCATCTGAGTTAAAACCGATTCAGCATCTGACTTGGCTGAGTGAGCTAACTGGCCAAGGCTGAATGGGTTGGGTTGCACAAATTGTATCCTTAGCTGCACTAGGATGGTGCTTCATCAGTTCAGCCCAGCCATGATGGCTATCAGCCTTTCAAAACTTCATAACTTGCAATTGCTCAGTTCAAACCACCAATGCCTACAACTCTGCAATTGCAGCAGCAGCTCAAACCAACTTTGCACTCGCCATTCTCATCATCTCGGGCCAACCCATAGTATGACCTCGGTTCATCCTCAACCGCAATTGCATTTGCAATCCTTGCTTCCCTGCCAAACTTCTTAGCTTCTAAAACTGCAACATACTTCCACTGCATCTCAGCCCATACAATCACCAAAACCAGCACAAGTACCAATAGCAACTCTGCGGCAGACTCACAAACCCAATTCAATGAATATCACGAGCACCAGTTCTATCATCATATATTTCATCTCAAGCTCTGCATCAATGATTCTGTAGTGAAACACTTCATAAATTCCTTCAACACGGACCCATTTTACATAGTTCATCATAATCAGCTGAAACACAACCATCCAAGCCATTTTCGTGTCACGTCCAACACTAGTCTGCAATGCGACTCAAACTCTCAACCTTCGGTTCATTCATCACAAAGATAACTTTGAAATGCAAATGCAATAACTTGCCTAGCTTGACCTATCACAAACAAAGATCACCAATACTTCATAGTTCAGTCACCACCATCTAGTTCATTCTCAGTTCATCTACCTAGCTCAGCTCCAAACACAACAACTGCTCTATTCTCTTTTCCTGCAGCTTATGGCAACATCCCCTGCCATCTCCAGGCCTAACCACCGTGCTCGACTCGACTGCAACACCTCAGTCTCAAGCCACTTCCTGCATTGCAGGTCAGCTCCAGCTCTGTCCATCACTGCAATTGTTCATACTCTCCATTTCAAGCACCAACAACACCAAACTAATAACCGCACCCGCCATTCGGTTCACCACCACTTCCATCGACCCTTGCGCCTAAATTCACACTAGAACTCAAGCCCAAGCGTTCATAGCACTAGGTCTGGCCCTTACAACATGTGATTCCAGCTCTCAAATACCTTGCCAGCAACCACCAGCTCAGGCCAAATTCACAGCAGCCAACACCCTAGCCTGCCATTCATCAATCAACACATTAGAAGTTCCCCTTCTCTGCCATGATCAGTTCAACAATATCAGTTCAAGACATATGACCTAATTCAATCATTGTAACCAGCTGTATCTCATTCTCATTGAATCTTCCCAACAAACATTTCACATCTCACCCATCGGTTTCACCTCCCATTTGTTCTCGGCCATTACCATCCGAGTTGAATCTCATTTACCCGAATCGATCCACAGACCCATTTGCACAAACCCATCCTACCTAGCCCCTGACAATCATCCATAGCATACCCATCTTGTAATTCGTCCCGTTTGAACCCTAAATCATATAAATTCAACCAATAGCAACAAGAATAGTTGTTTCTTCATTTCATGCTCTTGACTGCATCAGAAGCGAACCCCCATCGATCTTCATCTTTCTATCAAACCCTTATTTCCATCTCTGGGTTATTAAACACCAACGAATCGAACCTCTCTCAATTTGCACCATTACGCTCAAATCCATCGACCCACGATCTCGATTTCACATTAACAGCTTCAATTCTCATCTTTGTCAGATTTAGCCTTCAATTCACAGAAAACCTAAATTAACCACAAACCCAACTTAGCAATAGTACCACCTTCATCATCGAACCCTAGCTTCTGATATTTTGAAATTCATTCAAATTCATAACAATTTCTTCTCTCGGTTCTCCATTCTGTAATTCAAGCAGCAAACACCAATATCTTCAAAATCATTACCTCCTCCATTAACGGCAGCAACCAACTTCTTCCTCAGATCCCAATTCCTCCGTGGCTGCGCCTCCTTCCCACTTCTCTCAGTTTCAGGCGTAATAAGTGAATGAGAGGAAATGATTGAGAGAAATCACTCTTCCCGATTTTGGTTTAGAGTTGGATCAGTCCACCCCAGGATATGTGCACCCGATAATTACACCCACTCATAAGTGATAAGGGTTACCTTGAATGACAGCCCCTTAACCTTTGGTCGGCTCCCAATAGCATCTGAAATGACAACTACGCCTTTTTAACTCAATTGAATGATTTCCGCTTCTTTTCCTCCGTGCGACTCCAGAGTACCTAATAACTCAAAAACACGCGTAAAGTACATAATTCACAAGAAAAATAGCAAAGAAAGCGTAACTACTAGATAGTAAATTAGGTGTTTTAGACACCTATCACTTCTTTTCTTCAATTTTTATACATCACTAAGGCTGTAACATGCTTTTCAAACATAATCGCATCACTAAAGCCGACATGCCTTTCAGATAGAAAAGAAGTAAATAATGAGAAATAAGTCGCCTCCAACAGTAGTTGCACATGAAATGACACTTCAGCCCCTTTTAAGCGACGCTTCCTCTTCTTTTGCTCCAAAGTACCTAAAACTCAAAATCAAATAAAAGATACATAATTTACAAGAAAACATAACAAAGAAAGCATAAACAATAGATAAATATCAAGGTGTTTTAGACACCTATCAAGTGACTAAGATAGAATCAGCATTCTTGACCTCTTGTTTGGTTTGTTTTCTCTTATTCCATCTCTTGTTTTTCTTCTTTAACTTGTGATGAAGAGTGTCATTATCACAACGTTCACTAGTACAAGAGATTTCAGACATGATGTCTTTCTTTAGTCTTTCAAGAAGACTCTTATAATTATTGTGACCAACAATTAACAGCTGAGAGTCATTCTTATGACTAACTTTTGGTCCCTTCTTGGCTATGAAGGACTTAGGGACCCATTTAGACTTGGGTTTCGCAGGAGCAGCCTTCTCCTTCATACCATTAGGATCATTGTCCTTTTGAATATTTTGCGAAACACCCTTTCTCCAATTTGGAACATCAGATCTTATCTTTGTATTTACAAAGTTATATCTATTTCAATATATTCGGGTCTTTTATGAGATGCCTTGTCGAGTAATATGCAAAATTTGAACTATCACTACAATAATTGTTTTGCCTAAACTTAGGACAACAACGATCTGAGTTCTTATGAGGAGAAAACTTAGCCAATTCGTTTGATACAAAAGAAAGCGCATCTTGCATCTTACGAACTTTGCATCCCCATTGCAAGTTTTCTTTATTACCACAATAAAAACAATGCTTAGTATAAATATATGAAGTATGAGTTTTAATGTTACCTATTTGTGGATCCTCTTGCATTGGGACTCGATGAGTCTTCTTCTTCTTCTTCTTCTTCTTCTTCTTCTTCTTATCCTTGTTCAACGTTGATGCTTTCTTGACATTAGCAGAAGTGCCTTCTTTGATTACTGCTGGTTGAACACTATTCTTAGGCTTGACAGACTTTTCTTCTTTAGAAGAAATATGAGCATCTTTGTCATCAGTGGAAGCCTCTGGTTTAGAAGAATTTGTAGCTTTAACAAATTTTACCTCTTTGCTAATATTTGAAGCATCTATTCCCTTATAGCCCAATCCTCGTGTATCACGATGATTTCTACTTGCTTCTAACATTGAGGTTAACTTGTTTGAGCTTTCATTGGATTTTTTCAGTTCCAAATTTTCTTCTTCTAACGCCTTGATTTTATCAAGAGCACCAGCTAGATCATCCTCAAGGCGTTTTTCTCGTGAGAGATATACACCTTCTTTCTCTTCAAAACTCTTTTGTTGAGAGTTAATCCTTGCATCAGATTCAACAAGTTTCTCTTCCAACAAGTGAATTTTTTCAAGAGCAACATCACGCTCTTTCTCTAACAATTTTGTTTGAGAGAGACTAGCACCGCTTTTTCTTTAAGACCTCAGTACTTGTCGAGAATTAAACAATGCTTCCGATTCAAAGACGTTTTTTTTTTCCGACAAAAACAGTTCTCTTCGAAGATTTTCACATTCTAATTTCTTAGAATTTAGATCATTTGCACGATCTTTAAGAAGATAATCAATGGTTTGGTAACCATTATAATATCCTTGAAAAACCTTGTTGAATTTCTTGTTCTCACGACAAAGAGGAGTCAAAAGACCAACGAAATCTGAAGATCTCAGCTTTTCATTTTTCAAAGGTTCCAGCAGTTTAGACTATTCTGAGATATCCTCTTCTACTTCTTGTTCAAATCTGAGTCATCATCATCGGAAATTTCATCTAACCCTTCTTGTAGACGTATTTTCCAGTCGTCATCGGTTTCTTCAGATATTGAATCGTAGATGCCATCATCAAGTGTTAATTCAAAACTCTTGATGTCTTGCTTTACGTTAACTGAATCATTCATTAGATTCAATTCTTATAGGTTGGATCGCACCAAACACAGATTGTTAGATCTTTACGTGTTTGCCTGCTCTGATACCAATTGAAAAGGCGAGGGTACCCAAATATACCTCAAGCTAAAACTTTTCCTACCTATAAGTTCTTTCTCCGAAAGTGATTGTCTATGGACTGAGTCGAGACAATACAACTAATCGGTTCATGACCGGTTGTCATCCGTGCAAATATAATTTCACTTTCTCACTCAACTAGATATAAATATAGTATGTGATAAGAAAGAGTTCGTTCCCACAGAGAGTCTTTTGTTGTTATAGAAATTCAGTTTCTTAGTAACCAATGGGGGATTTTTTTTTTTGTTTTAACAAAGTAATAAAATAAAATAAAGCAAAGCAAATAATTGGAATAATCAATAAGGAGAAGATATTGGTCACGGGATAGTATCATTCACAAACATGTATTTTCATCAATGATTAGAATTGATAATTTAATCTCTCATTTACTAAAAGTCCTAGGATACCTTGATCGCAAGTTTATCCCGCTAATTCCCTGATTTCATCACAACCACATTAAAAGATGCACATGTGAATTCTTCCTAGAAAGCAACCTAAAGTGTAAAAGCACAATCAAGTTTAACTCCCTAAAAGCAATAAGTTCTATGGAATAAGACTAATCAATGCAAACAAACGTGTAAAAGCACTAATCCGTTTTAACAAAATTTATGATTCACTTGTGACTAGTAGGATACATCACTACAAGTACTACCCACAATTATGCTACTTAAAATCAGGGATAAACAACTTTTTCGTATTGAAAACCCTAATATAGCTCTAGAGATGAATGCAAATCGGATTGATTCCGGACTCAACCTAACAAGTATTCAAATCATATAACACTATTAATTGTGAATCAAAAACAATAAATTACTGAGACAAAACTAATTCATAGATTCAAATAACATGTTGAGAAATCAACTTTATCCCATAACCAATAATAATTGTTTAGCTACTCATAGATATGGAGTTCATCATAAAAATATTAATTGAATAGAAGAAGATGAACAAAAGCAAACCCTAGAAGCGTAAACAAAAGCGGCTCTCTCCAAGTTCCAAGAATAATACGTGATACCCAAAGTTGTAGACGTCTTTTCCTTTTTATAGCTTTTCTTCTCTTCCAAAACTAAGTCAAATCTTCAAAAGTCCACTAGATAGAAGTCCACCAAACTCATATGTAAAAAAAAACCCATGTAGAAAATATGCCCCGAAAACCGTCGCCGGAAATTTGGTATTACGGTCGGAAATCGGCCGGAGAAATGACCGGAAAACGACTTAGGTGACCGGCAAAGTCAAACCGGTCACCAGTCAACTGGGTCAACTCGGTCAAGATCAGACCGAGTCAAACCGGGTCATACGAGTCGAGCTAGGGTCGATCAGCCTAACTCATCCGAGTGGTGAGTTGGTATTGCTAAGGCCATTTCATCAGCCAAAGCTCATTGCACAATCATTGTGCTTCCAGCCATGATGGCCCTGCATTGCCACTTACAATCCAACATTAGATCCATTTTTTCCTTTTCAGTCCACCACAATCTCAACACAGCTTCTCATTCTTTGTAAACCATTCCACCACTGCATTGCCATTAGCAGCAACCCTTGTCATCTTCTCTTCATTTCCATCTCAGTCATATCACCCGTGTACATCCATTGCAGTTGCGCACCACAACAAAAAGCTACCTAGCCAATATCATAGTCGCTAAACATCGGTTGAGCAAGAAGACTTCGAACTGCAGCCTTCAATAACTCATCACCTCAAGCCATCAAAATCGCACAATTTCCTACATTCTCGTACTCGAAACCCATTCAAATCCGAGTTCTCAAATCGACACCGCCTGCAGTGCATACATTCCCGTAATCCACATCTTCTTTGCAATCCACCCGCTAACTCAAATTGCCACCAACTTGACCTCGCTCTTAACTCACTCAGAAACTCTCGAACATCAACTAAGCCATCAAATCCGTCTCTATTTGGGCTTTGTGGCATGCATCAACACGGATTCATAATAATTTACAACATCAACAAAACAACCCTGAATCCGAGCACCTGCAATTCTTGTACTCATTCTCTATAGCAGCATCATATAACCCATTGCAGCTCCACCTGACTAGTTGAACTACACCTCAGCTGCCAGAGACTCAAGCCACAATCTTCTCACAAACTAACCAGTTCAACAACCTGATACTCAATCAAGCCCTTCCAGCTGCTCCATTGCCTAATAACCACTCCATCAGTGCCTTCAAATATGCTCTTAACCCATCCGTCCGCAACCATGGCTTGCAGCAGCTTCAACTTCTTTCACCACCTTATCCTGCAGCTCCATCCATTCGCAATGACCAACAGCTGTACCTGTCTTTCAGCCAACACCACCAGTTCCTGGCACTAAGCTATATCAACTTAACCAGTTGATATTCTCAACATCTCAATCCCTGCAATTGCACTGCCATATTTCAGCACCACTTTCTGCGACATCTCAAGCCTAACTCCAGCTCACTTGCACATTGCAATTCAGACTACAACCACCAATCTTCTATGTATTTCCCATTTGTAGCTACATCCATCTGAAATAACATTTCAGCTCAACTGCCACAGGCTCAGCTCAGTCATTCTTGATAGTACTACCAGAACTGCTCCCTGCAAAGCTTTCATTCCTTCGTCCGAACCACAACAACTTCCCGCCACAGCTCAGCCATACACTTGTAGCCACAACTCTAGCCATTACCACAACCTTCTAATTTGTAGCAACAACAACTCAAACAACCCTGCAATCATCTCAGAAACCATATCATAAACATTCATCTAGATTTGCATTTCCATTCCTGGCAAGCACACAGCTCAACCTCAGATAGCATCACTACCCTCTGTAGCTCCCTTGCAAACTCCACCAATCTAGCAAACCTGCACCTGAACTGCAACTCAACCCAGCAGTACACGCCTTAGACTGCCATCATATCTGCCTCCTATTGTTATCTTTACTCTGCTGACATCCATACAAATCCAGTTCATATCCCTGTAGTATAATCTACCAGCATCATTGAAAATACCCATTCAAACAATTGCAGAATAACCCTTGCAAAGAACTTGAAGTTCACTGAGGCCTTTTATCAAACATGTTGTGTGCAGAATCCTGGTAGTGTAGGAGATGCGTATGTTGTGATGTTCTTAGCGGCTTCCCTTCTTCAATTCTCCCTGCAATTTGAATTCACAGTAAACCCATTCAACCCATCATTTCGAAGAGCAACAGAATCCATATATCTTCACATTTGGTCCCAATTATCAACCAACAACACCATTATCTTCTTCCCTAGTTCAAACTAGTCTTGAAACTCCACTAGATGTTAATTACTTTGAACCCAAATTAACCTGCAATCTTGAACTACAGCCACCACACTAATTCGAGCCACAGATTCACACAAACATCCAACAAAAGCCATGTCTTTAACAGCTTCTTCCCACCTGAATTTCAGCTCAAAATTTTGCCTGAGCCACACATCTGACCCTGCCATTCCATGTATGACTCTTTCACCAATTTCATCTCTGATTCTCAAATCACAGCCAAAACAAATTGAATCAATGGTGCAGCCGCACTCTTTCTTTTCTTCTTCTATAAGTTTGAGAATAATGATTGGGAAATAATGCCCACCGACTTCTGGGGTTGTGTAGGAATGGGAGTGGCTAAACCCACTCAGATGAAATAGATAAGGGGTTACCCAGAAATGACTCTAAGCACCCAGAAATAGGAAAAGGGCCTCCCAGTTCTTGCATGGCTTGTCGGTTCCGAATAACCGACAACCTAATTCCTTGTTCAACTCAATTGTCAGTTATGGAGAACTGACACTTTTTCTTCACCTCCTTCTTGCGCATTCTATCCGACTCCAAGTATAGCTCGCCTTGGAATTGATGTTTTTGCCTTTTGCACTCCAAATGAATGATTTCTCCTTCTTTTGTTCTGAATGACTCCATTGTACCTAAACACTCAAAATTAAACATAAGAGATGCAATTCTCAAGGATTATAGCAAAGAAAGCATAAATACTAGATATAAAATTAGGTGTTTTACAACACCTATCAGATTCCCCCACACTTAGACTTTGCTAGTCCTCAAGCAAATCAAACAAAACAATTCTAAAACATACATACAACTCCGTGTCGTCGAGGCTACGGTTACTCTTAGCATAAATAACAAGCCTTTGAACCCCTAGGTGTCCCTAGTGGACGAGTTATAGTCTCGTGAGGGTTTACTAGAGATATACCCACAAAACCTATTTTTCCAACTTACTAGTTCTCCGAAATGATAGTATCCAACGCGCTAAGAAGACATAGAAATTCTGCACACTAGTCATAAGAAGTTAGACACATAAATGAACACAATCTCATCCTTAAAAGTTGAGAGAGAAATAACCATCCCTTATAGAAAGAAATTCGGGTTCGGAGTGATCAAAAGTCTCGACTCTGCCTCACAAGAAGGGTTTTATGAAGTTTCTCTCAATAATAAACAACTTTTTTATGGGTCACACATGTGTCCAGGTAGGAATGAAGAAAGAATCTTGCGACACGTTGAATGGTAGGAAGGCAAAACCCTCCGAATTGTTTTGAAAAACTACATCTTTTAATATTTTGAAAACCCATTTTTTCTGACGATCTCTAAGAAAGGAAATCAACCACTTAACGAAGGTGGGAATATGCTTACTTACCTCGTGATCCGTTCGACATGCAGCTAGCACCACTCTCACAAAGATCCATAGAAACGTCTTTTGGTCTTCAATCGGTGTCTTCATCTTCGTCTTCGGTCTTCAACTCTTGATGATAACTCTTGAACTTCGTAGAATCTTGACAATGTAATTTTTTTCCTCTAATTCCTTATTGCTTGAAACTTCTTTGTAGATATTCCTTCTTCCATTGGCTTTACTGAAAGAATACAAAACTCAAAACGAACTATACAAACCCAAAATAAGATACAATGAATTTTTCTTGTCTCTTTTTTTTTTATTTTTTATGAGACAAGAAAAATAAAACAAATACAAGATGGAAACGAAACAAAACAATAAAACTAGTAATGAACCTAAAGAAATTTTCTCTTGTCTTTTTTTTTTTTTTTTTTTTTTTGAGACAAGAGAAAGTAAAATACAAATAAAATAAAAAATGTAAGTACAAGGCCATGGTGTAAGTACTTTACCGCTTGATTCTTCACAACTTGTATGTCTTGATATCATAAACTTCTCGAATTCTCATCCTTGATAATTTTCACTCTTGTACAATAGTCTTCAACTTATAAAAATTCTGCTCCTTGTTTTATTGCTATACTTGAATCTGAAATCTGCTCATTTCTGTACTGTTGCTTGTAAACCTTGAACGTCTCAACTTTCCTTCAAATTTGTGATGCTCCTCTTGTTGATGGTGATGGTGTTTCTATGGACCTGTTGGTGTAGAGAGAGATAAAGTGGATGGTGCTAACTGCGAACAAGATTACAAGTGGTATGTAAGTTAGCAATTCGATGTCACCATCATAGTTGATAAAAATAGCACTCAAGAGATCAAAATAGTGCTTCTATGGTGGGAGGTTGGGCAGCTCACCATTCTGCCCGGAATTTACGTACGGTGACACACACTCTAAAAGCACAAATTTAGACAGGTACAAAGAATTGAAGGTCGGTGCCTCACATTATGTAACATGGGTAGTCTCCACTATAGGGGACCACTACTCTAATACCGAATTCAGTCTGCACCTTATTTGCCACTGGCATGGTTAAATCCAACTTTAACTCTCATACAATTAAGAAACCCGATCATGTTCTCTGTCATCTCTAAGTTCAGTCACTCTTATGAGAATCTCGATGTAATCTTAACGACATGTATACTATGTGACTCTAAACTAACCACAAGTTGGAGTTTTCTTATTCACTATTTTACACAAAAGTTGAAATTTTCAAAAATTTACAACGCAAATGCTTAACCACTCCCCCACACTTAAACTTTACATTGTCCTTAATATAAATTGAATCGTCCAAAGTAAGTCAAGGTGGGAAATTCTAACATGATATGTGACAAGAAATCAGAAAAAATAAAAACAAGACAAGAAATAAATACAAGACAAGAAATACTCATCCGATGGGTTGCCTCCCATTTAGCGCTTGGTTTAAAGTCGTCAGCCCGACTATCTCCTTTCTTTCTATGACTCCTCCAGAGGGAGTACATCCACAAAGTTAACTCCTTCCACCACTTCGGAAGTGAAATTCTCATAATATGGTTTCAACCGGTGCCCATTAACTTTAAGTTCTTTTCCTGTAGCTATGCTACGAATTTCCACTGCACCATGAGAAAACACATTAGTAACAATAAAAGGTCCTATCCATCGTGGCCTTTATTTACCCGGAAATAAATGCAAGCGAGAATTAAACAAAAGCACTTTCTGCCCAATGCAAAATTGTTTCCTAGAAATCATGTTATCATGAAATGCTTTCGTCTTTTCCTTATAAATGCGTGAGCTTTCAAATGCATCATTGCGAAGCTCCTCTAGCTCTTGGAGTTGTAACTTCCTTTGCTTTCCAGCCCCATCCATCTCCATATTGCATTGCTTAATAGCCCAAAACGCCTTATGCTCAATTTCAACGGGTAAATGACAAGGTTTACCATACACAAGCCTAAAAGGAGACATCCCGATAGGTGTCTTGTATGCGGTTCTATACGCCCACAAAGCATCATTAAGTCGCATGCTCCAATATTTCCTTGTTGGGTTCACCGTCTTTTCTAGAATGGATTTCACCTCCCGGTTAGACACCTCGGCTTGTTCATTTGTTTGGGGATGATAAGGTGTTGCAATCTTGTGCGACACATTGTACTTCGTCAACAAGCTTTGTAAAATCCTGTTTTTGAAGTGAGAACCCCCATCGCTAATTATGGCTCTTGGAATTCCAAACCTTTCAAAAATATTAGCTTGCACAAAATCTGAAACCACTTTAGAATCATTAGTTGGGGTAGCCTTAGCTTCCACCCATTTCGAGACATAATCAACCGCAAGTAAGATATAAAAATTCCCATGGGAGTTGACAAAAAGACCCATAAAATCAATACCCCATACATCAAAAACTTCAATAAATTGAATAAAAGTTTGTGGCATTTGATTTCGGGCACCTAGATTGTCTGTTCTTTGGCACCTATCACAAGTTGTACAAAATATATGTGCATCCTTAAACAAGGTCGGCCAATAAAAACCACTTTCAAGTACCTTGTGGGCGGTTCTCTTACTCCCAAAATGTCCTCCGCAAGCATAGGAGTGACAAAAAGACAAGATAGAATTAAATTCAGATTCGGGAACGCACCTTCTTATTACTTGGTCACTACAATGTTTCCATAAGTATGGATCATCCCATATGTATTGGTTCCCTAACTTCTTAAGTTTGTCCCTCTCAGCACGAGACAAGTTCTTTGGGATTTGTTTAGACACCAAGTAATTGACAATATCGGCATACCATGGTTCTCCAAAGGAAATTGAGAATAGTTGCTCATCCGGGAAACTTTCACGCAACGGGATAGCTTCCTTGTCCACAACAAGATGGCTCAAGTGATCCGCAACGGTGTTCTCAATTCCTTTCTTGTCTTTGATTTCAATATCAAACTCTTGCAAGAGTAAAATCCATCGTATGAGCGTCGGTTTCGCTTCTTTCTTCATTAGCAAGTACCTAAGTGCTGCATGATCAGAAAAGACAACAACTTTTGTACCAATTAGATAAGAGCGAAACTTTTCCAAAGCAAAAACAATGACTAACAACTCTTTTTCAGTGGTTGTGTAGTTTTGTTGGGCCTCATTTAACGTTCTAGAAGCATAATAAATAGCATGAGGAATCTTCCCACACGTTGCCCAAGCACCGCACCAACCGCATAGTCACTAGCATCACACATAAGCTCAAAAGGCTTGCTCCAATCCGGTGGTTTAATGATAGGGGCTGAAATCAAAAGTTCTTTCAAACGATTGAATGCCACCATACACTTTTCATCAAAGTTAAAAACCACATCTTTTTGCAATAAGTTACAAAGTGGTGATGCTATCTTGGAAAAATCCTTGATGAATCTACGATAGAAACCTGCATGACCAAGAAAAGAGCGTATCTCCCTCACCGTAGTGGGAGGGGTTAAAGCACGAATAAGGTCTATCTTAGATTTATCAACTTCCAATCCTTTAGAAGATATTATATGGCCTAAAACTATGCCATGAGTTACCATAAAATGACACTTCTCCCAATTCAGCACAAGGTTTGTTTCAACACATCGTTCAAGGATTAGAGACAAATTGTTCAAGCAAAGGTCAAATGAATCACCAAAGACACTAAAGTCGTCCATGAACACTTCGATTATGTTTTCAACATATTCTGAAAAGATACTTACCATACACCTTTGAAAGGTAGCTGGAGCATTGCACAAGTCAAAAGGCATCCTTATATAAGCAAAAGTACCGAAAGGACAAGTGAAAGTGGTTTTCTCTTGATCCTCCCGCGCTATCACAATCTGATTATAACCTGAATAGCCATCAAGGAAGCAATAATAAGAGTGTCCAGCTAAACGTTCAAGCATTTGATCAATAATAGGTAAAGGAAAGTGATATTTTCTAGTAGTGGCATTCAATTTCCTGTAATCAATACAAACCCTCCAACCGGTTTGCACACGAGTTGGGACAAGTTCGTTCTTATCATTCTCCACCACCGTCACACCTGATTTCTTTGGTATTACTTGTACCGGGCTCACCCACTTACTATCGGATATGGGGTAAATAACACCCACTTCCAAAAGCTTGAGTATCTCCTTTTTCACAACTTCCATCATGGGAGGGTTCAAACGACGTTGCGCTTCCCTTTAAGGCTTTGCATCGTCCTCCAAGCAGATTTTGTGCATACAAACGGCAGGGCTTATACCCTTGATATCGGCAATTGTCCATCCTATGGCCGTCTTGTAATTCCTTAGCACCCTTAGAAGTTTTTGCTCATGTAAATCACTAAGCTCATTAGAAACA
Organism: Papaver armeniacum; assembly: GCA_023531295.1. Taxonomy (NCBI): domain Eukaryota; kingdom Viridiplantae; phylum Streptophyta; class Magnoliopsida; order Ranunculales; family Papaveraceae; genus Papaver; species Papaver armeniacum. The sequence goes on along the minus strand of JAJJWW010015504.1, from coordinate 424,659 downwards.
ATCACAGGTAACTCTTCATTATCACCCAAGTACAAGTACTTTAGGTGATCGGGAAGAGGTTTCAATTCTAAAATTGGAGATTTAACAATTGAAGGTACAATCTTTTCATCACTGCATGGTAAAGAAATAAAAGAGATATTATGAGTTTTCGGGCATCCTTGTAGTGAATTAAGATCACCAAGGGCTTCCTTGACTTCATTACCACACTCTACACCATTATCCATGGATGTAGTTAACACGGTTTCCAAAGCGTCATCACCATTTAATTCAAACATTTGTTGTGCCAATGTATCCATAACATCAATGGAGAAACAAGAGTGGACATTACTAGGATATCTCATCGTCTCGAAAATGTTGAAACGTATTGTTTCTCCATCAAACTCCATGGTCAACATTCCCTTGTCCACATCAATTATGGTTTTCGCCGTTTTCATGAATGGACGCCCAAGTAGCAAGGAAGAGACGAGTTCGGTGACCCTTCATTCATCTCTAACACACAAAAGTCAGCTGGAAATACAAGTTGATTAACCTGCACAAGAACATCCTCAACAATACCCATTGGGTAGACATTAGAGCGATCGGCTAATTGCAATACAATTTCAGCCTTTTTAAGAGGACCAAGATCAAGTGAATTATACATTGATGTAGGCATAACATTAATGGATGCACCTAAATCCAACATAGCTTTGTTAAATGTTGTGTTACCAATTGTGACGGGAATGTCAAAACTACCGGGATCCTTGTACTTAAGTGGGAGTTTGTGTTGTAAGATTGCCGAAGCATTCTCCCCCATACTAAGCACTTCATTACCTTTGAGCCTTTGCTTATTGGTACACAAGTCCTTCAACACCTTTGCATACATTGGAACTTGCTTAATAGCATCAATAAGTGGTATGTTCACATGGATCTTTTTAAGAACGTCTAAAATCTCCTTTTCTAGTTCCGCCTTCTTAGAACTTGCAAATATGCGAGGGAAAGGTAAAGGAGGAACATAAGTAGAAACCGGAGTTTTAGAGTTAGAAATAGGTACCTCAGAAGTTTGGGGAGAATCCTCATTCTTCTCCTCCAAAACAGGTTCCTTTGGTGTTTCCACCTTACCCGAATCAGTAACTTCGGGTTGCACAAGTTGTGTACCACTTTTCAACGTAATAGCATTGACACCCTCTTTTGGGTTAATAGGTTGAGAAGGGAGTTTCCCACTATTTTGTGACTTCAATTGGTTCAACTCAATAGCCATGGAGCCCATTTGTGTTTGCAATTCCTTGATAGCACTCTTAGTTTCCTGCTGACTTTCTTTAAACATGGTAGAAATGCCTTGCATCATTGTTTGAAGCTTTGAATCAATATCGGAACCTTGATTTTGCATTGATTGTTGTACTTGTGGTTGCTGAAATTGTTGTCTCGGCTGGAATTGTTGTTGTTGAGGTTGAAATCCACTCGGAAAGTTGAAGGTAGGTTGTTGAACCGCTCCTTGCTTGTTGGCATAACTAAAATTGGGGTGATCTCTCCATCCCAGATTGTAAGTATTAGAGTAGGGATCATACCGTCTTTGTTGATTTGGAAAGACCGCATTAGCTTGCTCGTCCTCATAAGCTTGAGAGGAACATGGTATAACCGCGGCTGCAACTTGTTGCATCATTGCAGACATGTTACCCATTTGTTGACGAAGTTCCTTAACCTCGCTCACTTCATTCACTCTTCTTAGAAGCACATCCGAACCACGACTCAAGAATTGTTGGGAGTTCGTTGCCATGTTTCCAATCAACTCTCTAGCTTGTGCCACCGTCTTGCTCACTAATGCACCACCACCCGCAGCGTCAATAAGATTCCTATCACTTGATTGGAGTCCTTCATAGAAGTATTGGATGATCATAGCTTCACTGAATTGGTGGTGAGGGCAGCTTGCCACCAATCTCTTGTATCGTTCCCAATATTCATATAAGGATTCTCCCACATTTTGCTTCATCCCACAAATCTCCTTTCGAATTTGAGTAGCCTTTGATGCAGGAAAATATCTCTCTAAAAAGAGTTTCTTCAGCCCATTCCATGTAGTGACACTTCCGGGAGGTAAATAGTACAACCAATCCTTAGCACTATCCATCAAAGAGAAACGGAAAACTTTTAACATTGCACCATCCGCCTCAACATCCGCTGGAAGCATGGCCGTGACAATGGTGTGTAAGTCCATAAGATGCTTGTTTGGGTCTTCATTCACCATGCCATGGAACTTTGGTAATTCTCTAAGCAACCCAGGCTTGATCTCAAAAGTAGAGTTCGTTTGAATACACCCCTGTTGTAAATCAAGCCTATGAGAAGCTAACTCCTTGAGTGAACGATTTGCATCACCCATTGTTTCTTCTTCTTCAACTTGTGGTTCTTCTACGAATGGAACCTCTTGTTATCCTTCTATTTGTAACTCTTTTTCCACTTCTAACTCTTGATTTTCTGTTGTGTCTTGACTTGGTTGGAGTATTGTGCCTCTTCGAGTAGCTATCCCGCACCTTAGATAGTTCCAATCTTTAGAAGCCAGGGATTAGGTACCTGAAAACAATTCTCGCAAACAAGTGAGAAACAAGACAAGAAACAAAAAGCAAAGATAAAAGCAGAAATTATAAAAAGAAACTAAAAACTTAATAACAAGCCGTATGCCTCCCCGGCAACGGCGCCAAAATTTGACCGGTTGTCAGCCGTGCAAATATAATTTCACTTTCTCACTCAACTAGATATAAATATAGTATGTGATAAGAAAGAGTTCGTTCCCACAGAGAGGCTTTTGTTGTTATATAAATTCAGTTTCTTAGTAACCAATGGGGGATTTTTTTTTTGTTTTAACAAAGTAATAAAATAAAATAAAGCAAAGCAAATAATTGGAATAATCAATAAGGAGAAGACATTTGTCACGGGATAGTATCATTCGTAAACATGTATTTTCATCAATGATTAGAATTGATAATTTAATCTCTCATTTACTAAAAGTCCTAGGATACCTTGATCGCAAGTTTATCCCGCTAATTCCCTGATTTCATCACAACCACATTAAAAGATGCACATGTGAATTCTTCCTAGAAAGCAACCTAAAGTGTAAAAGCACAATCAAGTTTAACTCCCTAAAAGCAATAAGTTCTATGGAATAAGACTAATCAATGCAAACAAACGTGTAAACTCATTAATCCGTTTTAACAAAATTTATGATTCACTTGTGACTAGTAGGATACATCACTACAAGTACTACCCACAATTATGCTACTTAAAATCAGGGATAAACAACTTTTTCGTATTGAAAACCCTAATATAGCTCTAGAGATGAATGCAAATCGGATTGATTCCGGACTCAACCTAACAAGTATTCAAATCATATAACACTATTAATTGTGAATCAAAAACAATAAATTACTGAGGCAAAACTAATTCATAGATTCAAATAACATGTTGAGAAATCAACTTTATCCCATAACCAATAATAATTGTTTAGCTACTCATAGCTATGGAGTTCATCATAAAAATATTAATTAAATAGAAGAAGATGAACAAAAGCAAACCCTAGAAGCGTAAACAAAAGCGGCTCTCTCCAAGTTCCAAGAATAATACGTGATACCCAAAGTTGTAGAAGACTTTTCCTTTTTATAGCTTTTCCTCTCTTCCAAAACTAGGTCAAATCTTCAAAAGTCCACTATATAGAAGTCCACCAAGCCCATATGTAAGAAAAACCCATGTAGAAAATATGCCCCAAAAACAGTCGCCGGAAAAATGGTATTATGGCCGGAAATCGGCCGGAGAAATGACCGGAAAACGGCTCAGGTGACCGGCAAAGTCAAACCGGTCACCAGTCAACTGGGTCAACTCGGTCAAGATCAAGCCGAGTCAAACCGGGTCATACGAGTCAGAGCCGGGTCAGATCAGCTAACTCATCTGAGTGGCTGAGTTGGTATTGGCCAAGGCCATTGCACTGGCCAAAGCTCTGTTGCACAATCATTGTGCTTCCAGCCATGATGGCCCTGCATTGCCACTTACAATCCAACATTAGATTCATTTTTGCCTTCTCAGTCCACCACAATCTCAACACAGCTTCTCATTCTTTGTAAACCATTCCACCACTGCATTGCCATTAGCAGCAACCCTTGTCATCTTCTCTTCATTTCTATCTCAGTCATATCACCCGTGTACATCCACTGCAGTTGCGCAGCTGCACAACAAAGCTACCTAGCCAATATCATAGCTGCTAAACATCAGCTGAGCAGCAGCACCCTGAACTGCAGCTTCAATAACTCATCACCTCAAGCCATCAAAACTGCACAATTTCCTACATTCTGCAGCTCGAAACCCATTCAGTCCGAGTTCTCAAATCGACACTGCCTGCAGTGCATATTTTCCCAGAATCCACATCTTCTTCGCAATCCACCTGCTAACTCAGCTGCCACCAACTTGACCTGCTCTTAACTCACTGTAAACTCTCGAACATCAACTAAGCCATCAAATCCGTCTCTATTTGGGCTTTGTAAGAAGATGCATCAACACAGATTCATAATAATTTACAACATCAACAAAACAACCCTGAATCCGAGCACCTGCAATTCTTGTACTCATTCTCTATAGCAGCATCATATAACCCATTGCAGCTCCACCTGACTAGTTGAACTATACCTCAGCTGCCAGAGACTCAAGCCACAATCTTCTCACAAACTAACCAGTTCAACAACCTGATACTCAATCAAGCCCTTCCAGCTGCTCCATTGCCTAATAACCACTCCATCAGTGCCTTCAAATATGCTCTTAACCCATCCGTCCGCAACCATGGCTTGCAGCAACTTCAACTTCTTTCACCACCTTATCCTACATCTCCATCCATTCGCAATGACCAACAGCTGTACCTGTCTTTCAGCCAACACCACCAGTTCCTGGCACTAAGCTATATCAACTTAACCAGTTGATATTCTCAATATCTCAGTCCCTGCAATTGCACTTCCATATTTCAGCACCACTTTCTGCGACATATCAAGCCTACCTCCAGCTCACTTGCACATTGCAATTCATACTACAACCACCAATCTTCTATGTATTTCCCATTTGTAGATGCATCCATCTGAAATAACATTTCACTCAATCGCCACAAAGCTCATTTCGATCATTCTTGATAGTACTACCCGGAATCGCTCCTGCAAAGCTTTCATTCCTTCGTCCGAACCACAGCAACTTCCCGCCACAGCTCAGCCATACACTTGCAGCCACAACTCTATCCATTACCACAGCCTTCTAATTTGTAGCAACAACAACTCAAACAACCCTGCAATCATCTCAGAAACCATATCCTAAACATTCATCTAGATTTGCATTTCCATTCTTGGCAAGCACACAGCTCAACCTCAGATAGCATCACTACCCTCTGTAGCTCCCTTGCAAACTCCACCAATCTAGCAAACCTGCACCCTGAACTGCAACTCAACCCAGCAGTACACGCCTTAAACTGCCATCATATCTGCCTCCTATTGTTATCTTTACTCTGCTGCCATCCATACAAATCCAGTTCATATCCCTGTAGTATAATCCACCAGCATCATTGAAAATACCCATTCAAATAATTGCAGAATAACCCTTGCAATGAATTTGAAGTTCACTGAGGCCTTTTATCAAACATGTTGTGTGCAGAATCCTGGTAGTGTAGGAGATGCGTATGTTGTGATGTTCTTAGCCGCTTCCCTTCTTCAATTCTCCCTGCAATTTGAATTCACAGTAAACCCATTCAACCCATCATTTCGAAGAGCAACAGAATCCATATATCTTCACATTTGGTCCCAATTATCAACCAACAACACCATTATCTTCTTCCCTGGTTCAAACTAGTCTTGAAACTCCACTAGATGTTCATTATTTTGAACCCAAATCAACCTGCAATCTTGAACTACAACCACCACACTAATTCGAGCCACAGATTCACACAAACATTCAACAAAAGCCATGTCTTTAATAGCTTCTTCCCACTTGAATTTCAGCTCAAAATTTTGCCTGAGCCACACATCTGACCCTGCCATTCCATGTATGACACTTTCACCAATTTCATCTCTGATTCTCAAATCACAGCCAAAACAGCTGAATCAATGGTGCAGCCGCACTCTTTTCTTTCTTCTCTATAAGTTTGAGAATAATGATTGGGAAATAATGCCCACTGAATTCTAGGGTTGTGTAGGAATGGGAGTGGCTAAACCCACTCAGATGAAATAGATAAGGGGTTACCCAGAAATGACTCTAAGCACCCAGAAATAGGAAAAGGGCCTCCCAGTTCTTGCATGGCTTGTCGGTTCCGAATAACCGACAGCCTAATTCCTTGTTCAACTCAATTGTCATTTATGGAGAACTGACACTTTTTCTTCACCTCCGCCTTGCGCATTCTATCCGACTCCAAGTATAGCTCGCCTTGGAATTGATGTTTTTGCCTTTTACACTCCAAATGAATGATTTCTCCATCTTTTGTTCCGAATTACTCCATTGTACCTAAACACTCAAAATTAAACATAAGAGATGCAATTCTCAAGGATTATAGCAAAGAAACATAAATACTAGATATAAAATTAGGTGTTTTACAACACCTATCAGATTCCCTCACACTTAGACTTTGCTAGTCCTCGAGCAAATCAAACAAAACAATTCTAAAACATACATACAACTCCATGTCGTCGAGGCTACGGTTACTCTTAGCATAAATAACAAGCCTTTGAACCCCTAGGTGTCCCTAGTGGACGAGTTATAGTCTCGTGAGGGTTTACTAGAGACATACCCACAAAACCTATTTTTCCAACTTACTAGTTCTCCGAAATGATAGTATCCAACGCGCTAAGAAGACATAGAAATTCTGCACACTAGTCATAAGAAGTTAGACACATAAATGAACAGAATCTCATCCTTAAAAGTTGAGAGAGAAATAACCATCCCTTATCGAAAGAAATTCGGGTTCGGAGTGATCAAAAGTCTCGACTCTGCCTCACAAGAAAGGGTTTTATGAAGTTGCTCTCAATAATAAACAGCTTTTTTATAGGTCACACATGTGTCCAGGTAGGAATGAAGAAACAATCCTGCGACACGTTGAATGGTAGGAAGGCAAAACCCTCCGAATTTTTTTGAAAACCCACATCTTTTAATATTTTGAAAACCCATTTTTTCTGACGATCTCTAAGAAAGGAAATCAACCACTTAACGAATGTGGGAATATGCTTACTTACCTCGTGATCCGTTCGACGTGCAGCTAGCACCACTCTCACAGCATCCATAGAAACGTCTTCGGTTTTCAATCGGTGTCTTCATCTTCGTCTTCGGTCTTCAACTCTTGATGATAACTCTTGAACTTCGTAGAATCTTGACCATGTAATTTTTTTTCCTCTAATTCCTTATTGCTTGAAACTTCTTTGTAGATATTCTTTCTTCCATTGGCTTTATTGAAAAGAATACAAAACTCAAGAACTATACAAACCCAAAATGATAATTTTTCTCTCTTTTTTTTTTTTTTTCAATATTCTTTTTTCTTTTTTTTTTTTTTTTTTTTTATTTTTTTTTTTTTTTTAGACAAGAAAAATAAAACAAATACAATATGAAAACGAAACGAAACAATAAAACTAGTAATTGATGCGTGTGGCCAGTAATCGATCCCACGGGAGCACGAGATTCTAGTTGTAAAAATTGTCACAAAAGGGGGTGTAAAAGCAAAAATAAACAAAACAATTAAAAGATAAAAGTTGAAAGCAATAGAGAGCAAGATCAAGGAATCCTTCTTTTACCAATGATTAAAGTTATGTTCTTTTCTAATTAGTCACAAATTATCTAGGTATAGCTGTTTCACGAATCAATCGATAAATATTCTTGATCTTACATCTTTATGGATTAATTAAGCAAAATCGAGTAAGGGGTGTAGTGTGGGAAATCATTTTGGATTAACTTTGGAGAATTTCATTAAAAAAGAGAAATGGCTAGATAGGGCAACCAACGATTGTAAGAAAGAAGTGGAGACTTTTTCAAGGATGAATATGAGAAATGATGGAGAAGATCAAAATCAGACATGGCCTTGGATTATGATAGAGTAAGTGTACATACTTGGAGAAAGACGAGAGAGAAGAGGACAACTGGTGAACAATGGACAAGGAGAGCAAGAATGAATGGAGAAAACAAAGAAATGTGACATTAGAAAAGGTGAGACAAACAATACACGAAGAGAGAGACGGTTAGAGCGAAAACGAGCAAACTTGACAAGACAGAATCATGAATTGAGGATGGAAAATATGAGGTTGCAAAATAGGAGATCTAGAAGTAGCGTGAGATCAAGTTCAAGATCGAATAGGGGAGGAAGAAACACAAAATCCGAATATAGAGCATTTGAGAAATAGAAGATCGTTATATTCCTCGACACAGAAAATCTTCAAAATGAGCGGAATAAGGGAAAATCGGAAATATGCAACTCCAAGAACCGAATGACCCAGTTTCTTGCATGGGAGAGAGAGAGCGAAGAAACCGAGAGATTGAGAATGACATTGAGAGACACTACATTGAACAAGCGCGGCTTTAAGAGAAATGGAAAATCAAAGAGATGGAAGAGGCAATCCGTGTGACAACCGCGAAGAAGAAGGGAACAAAATCGTACCAATAAATATTAATGAAGAATATGAGACGAATCCTTTCATTCTGAGATGGGGGAGGAATACCTCCTAAAGTGCTCTACTTGCATTAACCAACATCTTTGATGGAACAACGTTTATCAAGGCTTATATGAGGTGTATCTTTGCGGTGGGAGAACCATGATGCTATACTATGCAAATATTTCGCATCAAGCCTAATTGGAGAAGCACTAAAATGGTTTGAGGGTCTACCAAGGAACACAATCACATCATTCAATCATTTACAAGCCACATTCACAGGAGCATACATAAGTAACAACTCTTCACGACCATTGAAGATGTATTCGGGTTGAAACAAGGAGTTGGCGAGCTTAAGGCGGAGTTGACAATAAGATGGAGAACCATGTGTAGCGAAATGGCAAGACGGGTTGAGGAAAGATATCTCATCCTCTCATTTGTGAATGCTTTTTATCTTCAAATTTTTAGAGTCAAAAATGATAAACATCACAAACTCGAATCTTTGAGGCATAAGCTTGTTCTCAAATTCATAAATACGGTGGCGAGCACTTCGCAAGGACGAAGACAAACGAGGAAAGTAGATGAGGACTAGTAGCTATGGGAAGTCATGATCGGGAAGTTTGAACAAGAAAGGAACTATTACAACCGTAACTAATAAGATTCAAAGGCTAGATCATGTGCAAGAAACTCGGTGGAGCTGAAGGCAATATAACCATGGAGGGCGAAGAAGTCGCGAATAATATGGGAACCAATTAAGATGCCTCCAGAATGCTAGTGTGGAAAAGATGCATGGAAAATCTTGACCACCGCCCGGGCGATAGTCATGAATTTTGTTCTTATCATCGTTTCCATGGACATCAAACAAATGATTGTAGAAAAACATAAGAGAATTATTCTTAGGATGATTGATCGGGGGAAGCTAAATCACTTTCTAAAGGGAAAAGCTTACTTTTGTCGGCGAGGAAAGGACATTTGTTATAGAAGTTGGAACAAAAGCTAAAAATTTGAATTGCAACTCTATCCGTCCCTCTATCGCACAATCGAAGATTTTCATGACAACGTTCCGGTAAAGATGCTAATGATAAAGAAATAATGAGCAAAACTCAAGACCATTTCTTTCTCCAAAAGGAAGAGAAACACATGATAGTTGGTTGTGAAACTAAACCCAATGAGAAGATGATGATAACTCTTCTACCATGTCTTTTTATTGGCTCAACAAACCAAAGGAGAGGTTCGCATGAGAATACCTTTATCAATGGTATTTTATTCTTTTGACGTGGAATCTCCATACAATTGATTGGGAGGCCATGGATTCATGAGATCTTGGGAGTTCAACATATCATCAATGTATAAAATTTCCACATCAAATGGCATTGGTACACAATGTCATAAGATGTAAAGGCTGAAAAGAAATGCCAAAAAGAAAGGTTGGAAACAACATGTGAGATGAGCGAGAGAAAGGAGAAATTGATGGTGGATGCCATAGAAGTAAGGAATCGAACATACCTCGCGAGGTGAATGCCTAGAGACGGGCGAATATTATGATAATAAAGAAGCAAAGGATATGAGGAACAAAAGGCATAAAGTGAATAATCCAGCAATTGAAGTAATTTTCTCTTATATGGGAATCGGTTAAGAAAGAAAAATGAAAATACGGGGGAATTGTTTTTTAATTGAATGATTGAATGATTTAACAAATATGAATGAAAAAATGGGACAACCTTTATGACACCCTAGAATAACATTTCGTAAAATGTAAGACAAATAATAAGGGTATCTCTCGGCCTTGGCTCGGGGGAAATCTGTCATGGAAATTTGGGGCCCATGAAAGCCTATCAGGAGGAGGTACCTTGGATTCCCAACTATATCTCAGGCGCCGGGGTACACGGTTGAACGGAGTGCCGGGATGGATGAATTGTTGCACTCGCGAAGAAAACTCCACTTAGGGTGCATCGTAACTTATGGGTATAAGGGATAAGATAAACTTTTCTTAGGGGGAGTGTAGATAAATGTCATGAGGCTATGTTTCGCAAGAGAATTTAGGCTTGTCATATTTATGTGCAATTATCTGGCAATAATACTAACGCGAGACACGAAGAAACGGCAAATGTCATGGGCTTTTATGTTCGCAAGGATATCTAGGCCTGTCATATTGTCGCAACTAAAACATATACTTGGAAAATGATAGGCAAGATCAATGGGTCTTTACATGCAAAAAGACGTATAAGATAAGACAAAATAAAATTCATCTTGATGCAAGTTATACATCAATAATGTTAGCCAATTATATTACAAGGAAGAACTACCAAAAAAGGGAGTGAAGATTGAATTCGAGGAAAAATCCAAGGAATACACTATAATAAGGATACGAAATGCAATATTACAGACAAAAGAGTTATCTCTTTGGTGATTCTTCTTCTTCATCGATTCTTGATCGATTATTCTCATGAATTTTCTTCTTCGCCGGCCTCAGAAATTTCGGGAACCTTTTCTATGAATGCTATTGTGGTCCTTACAAACATTCCATGCCTCCATTTCATTTTTTCTTGAGAAATTGTTTCTTCAAATATCTATTCTGTGAAGGAGAGAGATTCTTTGCGGCTTTGTTCTTTTCGGTTTCGAGTTCTTGATTCTGTTGGAAAATTCACGGCGAGTTGTTCTTTGATTCAAATTCTAAAATAAAAAATAAGAAACAACAAGTAAGTACTTGTATGAAGACTAACATCAACACACAGGTTATTCTTATCTAAAACCTTCGCGGCTTGATTCTTCACATTAATAACTTGCTCTTCTCCATTTCATAACATCATTACGGTATGATTCATCTCGTTCAACTTTGTGGAATTCTGTTGTTAATGATATCATATCTATGAGGTCACTAATTTCTTCCTTAAAGTCTTGATATTCTTTCAATCGGTGTCTTCATCTTCGTCTTCGGTCTTCAACTCTTGATGATAACTCTTGAACTTCGTAGAATCTTGACCATGTAATTTTTTTTCCTCTAATTCCTTATTGCTTGAAACTTCTTTGAGATATTCTTTCTTCCATTGGAAAAGAATACAAAACTCAAAACGAACTATACAAACCCAAAATATGATAAATGAATTTTTCTTGTCTCTTTTTTTTTTTTTTCAATATTCTTTTTTCTTTTTTCTTTTTTTTTTTTATTGTTTTTTTTTATGAGACAAGAAAAATAAAACAAATACAAGATGAAAACGAAACGAAACAATAAAACTAGTAATGAACCTAAAGAAATTTTCTCTTATCTTTTTTTTTTTTTTTGAGACAAGAGAAAGTAAAATACAAATAAAATAAAAAATGTAAGTACAAGGCCATGGTGTAAGTACTTTACCGCTTGATTCTTCACAACTTGTATGTCTTGATATGATAAACTTCTCGAATTCTCATCCTTGATAATTTTCACTCTTGTACAATAGTCTTCCACTTATAAAAATTCTGCTCCTGTTGCTATACTTGAATCTGAAATCTGCTCATTTCTGTACTGTTGCTTGTAAACCTTGAACGTCTTCAACTTTCCTTCAAATTTGTGATGCTCCTCTTGTTGATGATGATGGTGTTTCTATGGACCTGTTGGTGTAGAGAGAGATAAAGTGGATGGTGCTAACTGCGAACAAGATTACAAGTGGTGTGTAAGTTAGCACTTCGATGTCACCATCATAGTTGATAAAAATAGCACTCAAGAGATCAAAATAGTGCTTCTATGGTGGGAGGTTGGGAAGCTCACCATTCTGCCAGGAATTTACGTACGGTGACACACACTCTAAAAGCACAAATTTAGACAGGTACAAAGAATTGAAGGTCGGTACCTCACATTATGTAACATGGGTAGTCTCCACTATAGGGGACCACTACTCTAATACCGAATTCATCTTCGCACCTTATTTGCCACTGGCATGGTTAAATCCAACTTTAACTCTCATACAATTAAGAAACCCGATCATGTTCTCTGTCATCTCTAAGTTCAGTCACTCTTATGAGAATCTCGATGTAATCTTAGCGACATGTATACTATGTGACTCTAAACTAACCACAAGTTGGAGTTTTCTTATTCACTATTTTACACAAAAGTTGAAATTTTCAAAAATTTACAACGCAAATGCTTAACACTTGAATCACTTGAATCTCTTGTGATCAATCACGCACAGAACGGAGTCTGTTAACAATGGATTATCACAAGATCGTCTTTAGAACTAACAACAGTCTAAAGATCCCTGTCGAAACTCTGAACTAGTTTGAGTGAATCTTATATCAGAAGAGAAGATTCTCAAGCATAAACAAACTAGGTGCAATCAAAGTTCAACCATCGTTAGTCAATCAAATCAATGAAAACAAAAGATAAACCGTAATTATCTAGTTTCCCACCAACGGTACTAATAGAGCTTCTCAATCCCAAAGAAGACTTTAAATTGAGTGGTCATAAGAGATTTCGCCTAATTAGGTTACTCTCCTCTCCGAATAGGCGGCTTCACCAGTAACAACACAACAAGAGGTAGTTTGCTGTTACGAAGGATTAGTTTGCTAGAAAGGAAAACTTCAAGTATTTATAGACAACGAAGTTTGGACACCAAGGAATTTCCAAAACCGAAAATATACTCAAGATATTCATTAAAGCACAAATTCGGTTTCCATAATTCCTGGAAATGCTCTGTCCAAAAATAATGATCGAAATATCTCAGAAAATCTCTATTAGTAAATGCACATTACTAATTCTTATTTTCCTAAAAATGAAGTTAATAACCTTAATTAAAAGATTCCTAACTTATTTATGTTTCGATCCTGAGATATCTTTCCTTAGCTATTAAGGAATAACTTTGAACAATTAAATAATAAACATTCATAGCACGTGTTCAAAGTATGTCTACATCTTAACTTTGTAAGTTCTCTTTCACACTTACAACCTTGAAACCGATTTGCCGCACTTCCAAACAAGTTTAGAATTTGTTCATCTGACTTTCAAGAACTATGCGATCAAATAACATTCAATTACAAATCATGGGTTTAACGGTTCTACCAAAACAAGTTTCGGTTCTACCTTCCATGTGAGTACTGTGCATAGTCACACTAGCTTTCCAAAATTCGGCTTACTAGGTACTAGGATCGGTTCCCCACATATATATGGTATCTAAGTTATATGTGTTGCACATGTCCATAGGACCGGTTCCCCTTTGCCTAAAAACGTGTTGCACATGTCCATAGGATCGGTTCCCCTTTCTGCTATAAACCTTTATGCACCTCATACAAGGATCGGTTCCCCTGATGTACTGCACCTCTTACTAGGATCGGTTCCCCTATTTGGTCAGACATAAAATCACAAACCCGATCATACCATCTCATTGATTACTTAAGATCGGTTTCACTAATAAAAGTCATACCAATACATAAGTCATGCCTTTGTGAATAGTTTTACCAAGAATACAACAAGTCATGCACGGTTATACTATATCACACACAATAGATGTTCACAAGATATGCAATGAATAACAATCCCAATAACGCCTGGCGATTTCCTTTTCGATTCACAAACAAGTTTATGAACTTACTTCCTTAGAACACATGTAAAACATTGTTCCTTAGTATGAAATCCTCACCTCATACCCATACATAATCACAATAACATTCAAATGATTATGGCGATGTCTTATCTACAAAGTTTAATGGTTAAGCAATAAACCTCGTATTGTATTCCTTAATACTATGTCTATCTAGAGTTCAAATAAGCTTCGCAGTTTTGCTTTCAATATGCACGACTTGAAAGATACTTTAGGGAATGAAACAGTTCAAGTCAAATACCACTAACCTCAAGTGGAAGGATGATTGTTGTCGTTGTAGCTCCTTGCTTCTTCACATCTTCAAGTCTTTGCAATACTTGTAAAGTCTCATTATCCTAATACTTTCAAGCTAACCTATACGAAGTTGACTCTAGTACATAATCAAGGGACTCTTAACATGAGTTTTAATTCACTAAAATATGACAACCAAACTTGACATACCAACGCTTGGTGGGTTCAACCGAGCTATGCTCTAACAACACTTCTTGAGAATTATGAGCATCCTTATTTGGCTATACGAAGGATGCTACATTTAAAAGTCATGTTGTAATTGGATGAGCATTTTGCTCATCAATATTGAGTTCTTCTTTCTTTCCTTCAAGAAGATTTATAGATCAATCACTCGTCTTTATTGAGGAAGTTTTATCACGAGGGGAACAAGGAGTACCTGAATCAGCAGCTTTCCTTGTCTCTTTGATGCCCCGTTTGAGTCTGTTTATACTGATCTTAAGCTCCGAGACTCGATTATTGACATGTATGAAATCTGGAGCAGACACTTCGGGTTTGCAGCCTTCTTCCGAAAGAGAAGAGGAATTTAACCTTTCTTTCTTTCTCCTATGCCTTTTTCCCTTCTCAGAATTATTTAAGAAGTCAGTTGCCCTTCTGCCGTTCTTCCTTCTACCATTATAGGCATTTTTAGTCTCAAAAGCACAATTAAGAAAAGACTTATCACATTATTTTTCTTGATTGCCGATGATGCCTTTTACTCCAACAAAATGAGAGACAGGTTTAACAACTTCTTTAGACATCCATGCAAGAATATTGTGAAGCTTTGCATCCCTTAAACGAAAACGACATCTTCGTTCAGGATGTCTTTTATTTACGCAATAAAATCAGTTAAAGGAATTGTTTTTGACTATTATCGTGTGAGTAAATTTAGAAGGAACATAATCCTTGTTTCTAGGAACATTACAAGCTGCGAAAGGTTTTTCACATGAAGAGTTATCATTAGCTCTAACAAAATTGATCTTACTAGTTTCTGGAGCGTCTATTCCTTTATAGCCCAGACCACGTGTATCAAGATTTTCTTTACATGCTCCAAGCATAGAAGATAATTTTGTAGAGCTAGAGTTGAATCTACTCATACTCTCTTCCAGTGATTTCACTTTATCAAGAGCAGCAGCAAGGTCAGTCTCCAAGGATTTTTCTTTGGCGAGAAGACTGAGTTCTTTGTCATTGAAACATTTTTGTTGAGAGTCATATCTTGCTTCAGATTCTGCAAGTCTTTCTTTCAACACAAAGATATTTCGAAGAAGATTATTACATTCGAACCCTTTTGATAGTACTTCTTCTTCTCGATCTTGAACGATAGATTGTAAGAGTTTATATCCACAATCATACCCTTTAAAGAGTTTTCTCAATTTTTTGTTTTCTTGACAAAGAGGAGCCATGTATTTACTCAAGCAAGATGTTGACTTCTTTTCTTTCAAATTACGGTCAAAAAGCTTGATATATTGAGAGACTTCCTCATCAATACTTTGTCCTTCTTCTGAATCGCTGTCATCCGAAAGATCATCCAACTGTTCGTCAAGAGATATTTACCAGTTAAATGAAGATTCAGTTAAAGGACAAGAGACAGAGTTTTTCTTAGAAGCTTCAGTACTTTGAAACTCACAAGAGTGACTCTGAGCTGATGTTGTGTTATCGGAGACATTCTTATCGTCCATAGAGTCAGATCGCTACAAACACAGACTTATAAGGTCTTTAAACGTGTTTGTCTGCTCTGATACCAATTAAAAAAGCGGGGGTACAACAACCACACCCAATATTTCGCTTAGCAATCTGTATGGACTAAATCCAATATACTTTTAAGAAAATCAACTAGACTCAATCTTATTAAAAGTATATCAAAGAGTTATAATATCTCGATCTCTCGATTTAACTCTTACTCAAGCAAATAGAAATCTGCGAGTCTAATTAAATACAAGAGAGATAACTTGGATGGTACCAAAGACCAATATCCAAGTGTCAGTCAATGTAAATCAACAACCAAAGGTTGGATATTCTAATTGATTGATCTAACGCACAACCTGTGATATTTAAATTATATAACAAAATATAATGCGGAATAGAAATAACACAGATACCAGAATTTTGTAAACGAAGAAACTGCAAATGCAGAAAAACCCAGGGACCTAGTCCAGATTGATCACACACTGTATTAAGCCGCTACAGACACTAGCCTACTACAAACTAACTTCGGTCTGGAGTGTAGTTGAACCCCAATCAATCTCACACTGATCCAAGGTACAGTTGCGCTCCTTACATCTCTGATCCCAGCAGGATACTACGCACTTGATTCCCTTATCTGATCTCACCCACAACTAAGAGTTGCTAGTTCCCAAAGTCGAAGACTTTAATAAACAAATATGTATCACACAGAAAAGTCTACGGTAATAGATAAATCTGTCTCCCACAGAAATACCTACGAGTTTTGTTCCGTCTTTTGATAAATCAAGGTGAACAGTAACCAATTGATAACCCGGACTTATATTCCCGAAGAACAGCCTAGTATTATCAATCACCTCACAATAATCTTAATCGACGCGGCAAAATAAGATATTGTGGAATCACAAACGATGAGACGAAGATGTTTGTGATTACTTTTATATCTTGCCTATCGGAGAAATCAATCTCAAGCCAATCGTTACGATTGTACTTAGTACGATAGAAACAGCAAGATTAGATCACACAACTACGAGAAAGTAGTATCGGTCTGGCTTCACAATCCCAATGAAGTCTTCAAGTCGTTAACCTACATGGTCTCTATGGAAACCTAAGGTTAAAGGAGAATCGACTCTAGCTTATACAACTAGTATCACACAAGAGGTGTGGGGATTAGGTTTCCCAGTTGCTAGAGTTCTCCTTTATATAGTCATTCAAATCAGGGTTTGCAATCTAAGTTACCTTGGTAACAAAGCATTCAATATTCACCGTTAGATGAAAACCTGATTAGATTCAAGCTAATATCTTTCAACCGTTAGATCGAAACTTAGCTTGTTACACACAAGTGAAATGCACGTTTTAGGTTTGTGTAACCGTACCCAAACATATACATTTAGTTGGTTCAACAGTAGTTAACCAAATGGTTAGCCATATAAGTACTTTCATATCAACCATATTCTTCTTTACCGTAACTAGTTCAAATGACTCAAATGAACTAGTTAGAGAGTTGTTCAATTGCTTAGATCTTTATAATAGACACAATTGAAACAAAAACAAGTTGATTCACTCGAATCGATTCATGAACTTTATAGCCACGGTTTGCAAACTTGCATTCCTTAGTTTATATAAGTTTGAGTTCACGAATAATCGTTTTTAGAAAATAACCAACTTAAGTACGCGGACTTGGTACGCGGACTTAAGTACCCGGAATAAGTTTGTTTTCAGTTCACAAACTCCAGCAGATTTTCTGGGGTCGAGAACTTCCGACAGTACGTGGACTTGGTTCCGGTTTTCCTGAGCAGCAAAGCACACATACTTTGGTTCAAGGAATAAGGACTTACACACATATGTGATATCACACAATGTTTATAACCTTCCATGGTTATATAATCTAAACTCTCACTTCAATCATTAAAACATTCTTAGAGGACGTTATATAGTTGTTATTCGCAAACCATTTTTCGTCAAAGCCATTTTCAAGTGATTGAAACATAACATGACTTTCGTTACTAGTAAAGATGAACTTGGCTAAAGCAAAAGCTTACCAACACATATTTCGAGAAATAGATAAGCGAGATAAACTCGGATCGAAATAGCAAATGTGTATAATCATAGTCTATATAGCAAAACGACTTTGTCTCAAGATAGGAGATAGAGTAGATAGACTTTTGAGTGATAGATAAGTTCAAGTCTTGACGAGGTGTCAAACTCGCAAAAATAAATTTCTCTACTTCTCTTTAACTAGCAAGTAGTATAATGTAAGTAGGATCGTCCCAAGGGAGGTATGAAGTTCAAGTTGTTATGCAAATACTCTTAGCAAAGATGATTTTGTTGTAGAAATGTTGAAAATTGTAAAATATATTCAAATATGAGATGTAATTGATTAAAGGTTCATTCTAGACCACGGAATACAAACCAAATTGATAGATAGCTATATTCTTCACATTATCATGTTACTAACAACCCTAGAATAATTAGTACGCTCAACTATTCCGTTATTATCTCCTAGCTCACCGGATACGGAAGCGCTCGACTACCGGTTCCTACTTGCCATGTTTCCTAGAGGTACGCTTACTAGGTTTGACTTAAACAAATGCTCTAAATTCTGAGAGATAAGGTTGCTCCTAGTGATGAACTCAAAAGCATGAATCACCTACTAGTGTTGATTTCTACATATAGGTACTTAACAAAGTCCCATCATCAATACCTATATATTGCTACTTGCGTTTATCTTCTCTAGACAATTACGGGTCGAAGAAAATCTAAACTAGCAATAGGATTATGAATCAACTATTTAATTTCGAACTTAAACAATCAACAAATAATCCATAAACAATAATAGCATGGTAGAAATCAATCAATAACATAAATAAATGCAAGAGAACAAGTTATTTCATCAATTATAGATTCATATTTCGGGCTTCAAATCGCCCTTAATCAAGAAGAGTTTTAGTTACTCATACTATTGGAGTTCATCATCAAATAATAATGGAAATAAAGTAAAGAAGATGAAAATATTAAATGAAAGAAAACCCTAGCTCCGGCTCTCTGCAAAACTCCAAAAAGAATACGTGCCCTCAAAAGAATAGAAACTCCTTCTTCTTATAGCCTTCACACTTTCCAAAATTAGGTCTTCAAAGTCCATCACCAAAAAGTCCACCAAGCCCATGAACCATGTGTGAGAAACCCATGTGAAAATATGACCCAAAAATCGTCGTC
Source organism: Papaver armeniacum (assembly GCA_023531295.1). NCBI lineage: Eukaryota > Viridiplantae > Streptophyta > Magnoliopsida > Ranunculales > Papaveraceae > Papaver > Papaver armeniacum. The sequence continues at coordinate 405,314 of JAJJWW010015504.1, read as the reverse complement.
GCGGAAAAGCGATATTGTGGCCGGAAATAGAACGGAATCCGGCGCCAGAAAGTAGTTCAGGTGACCGGCAAAGTCCGCCCGGTCACCGGTCAAAACTAACAGTCAACCGTTAAGACTGACGATTGACTAACGGTCAATAACGGCAGACTGAGTGAACTCGGGTCAAACAGACCGAGTTAGGCGAGTCATGGTGTGAATCAGAGTTGCACAGGCCATATGCCATATTGCGCTGCCAGCCATGATGGTTGTGCTTCACTAATTTAAATCCAGCCATGTTGGCCCTATATCTCATCCAAACAACCAATTCAGCTGCAACACTCCACTACTGCCACTTCAAACACCTCCACAAGATCTAATTCTCCTAATTCTATGCATCAACCCCAGCTCCATTTGCTTCTGAGCAAAACCACCAGTTCAGCTCAACAAAAACTGAAATCACCACCAATTCCTTTACCAAGCCTTCAAACCCATGAATTCCGACATCTCAGAGAGTTCAATTTCATCACCATCACCCAGCAACAACTCCATCTTCGAACTTCCACCAGATGCAACCATTAATGGCAGCAAACCCTAATTCAAGCTCTAACCCATGTTTTGATTCTCTCTTTTCACATATTGCAACCATGAATCAGCTGCAGCTAATGCCATCTTCAATTCTCCTTCTCTTCCATACACACAGAATCAATTTCGTTCTTTATCTCAAATTCAGAAATCCATCAAAACCCCAACTGTAAATACTGTTCCAGAAACCATCTGAATCTTCACAAATTCTTCCATTGAATTATCAGCAAAGCAGCTTCTCGATCTCTCTAATCTGAATCATCTCAGTTCACAGAATTCTTTGACAATTTCTGCCGCCATGGTGTTTTATTTCTTCTCTGAATTTGAGAAGTAGGTCAATGATTGAGAAGCTCTTAGATTTAGGGCCATGTAGGAACCAAAATTGCTACCAACATCCAGTTTCTGGATAAGGGTAACCCAACTCATAATTGCCTTGTCGGTTCCATAGAACTGACAGGTTCATTCTTCGCCTCCTTGTACGACTTAGCCGCCTCCACATAAAACATGCCCGTGAATTGACCTTTCGCCTTTTACGCTCCACATGGACGTTTTCCTCTTCTTTTGCTCATAACGACTCCATTGTACCTGATAAGCTCAAAAGTAAACATAAGATACATAATTTACATGAAAAGTAGCAAAGAAAGCATAAACTCTAGATAGTAAATACGGTGTATTCTACACCTATCAAGTCTCCACATACCTTTTAGTCGATGAAGTTCCACCAGTTCCTTGAGTAGTTCTTCGTCTTGTATGATGATTTCCATGGAGTCTTGAGCTCAACTACACTTTCTATCCTAGTCCAATACTTAGCTAATAGTAGACTAGAAATCAAGACTTATAGTTTTGATCACTAACATTGACAAACATGCTTGAGATAGCAACACATGCGAGTTCGACCGAGCAATGCTCTAACGGATATGAGACATTACAAGTATTACGAAGACTTGAAGAAGTGAAGACGTAAGGAGCTACAACGACAACATCATCCTTCCACTTGAGGTTAGTAATATTTGACTTGAACCATTTCATTCCATAACGTATCTTTCAAGTCGTGCATATTGAAAACATAAATGCGAAGCATGAATGATTATACTCTAGTTATACATAGTATTAAGGAATACAATACGAAGTATAACGCTTATCTTTTGAACTTCGTATATAAGACATCGACATAATCGTTTGAATGCTATTGTGATTATGTATGGGTATGAGGTGAAGATTTCATCATAGGAAACAATGTTTTACATTTGTCTAAAGGAAGTAAATTCATGAACTTGTTTCGTGAATCTAAAGGGAAATCGCTAGGCTTATTGGTATTGTTATTCATTGCATATCTTTTGAACTACCAATATGTGTGATTAGTATAACGCTCATGACTTGTTTATGTTCTTGGTAAAACTATTCACAAGGCCTAACTTTTGTATTAGTATGAATTTTATTAGTGAAACCGATCTTAAGTAATCACCTGAGATGGTATGGTCGATTTAGTGTTATTGGTATGACCAACTCTATGCAAAGGGGAACCGATCCTAGTAAGAGGTGCAACCGATCACAAGAGGGGAATCGATCCTTGTAAGAGGTGCAACACGTTTCTAGATATTGGGAACCGATCCTATGAACATGTGCAACATATTTTTAGATATTGGGTACCGATCATATGGACATGTGCAACAAATACAAGTTAGATACCATATATATGTGGGAACCGATCCTCGTACCTAGTAAACCGAATTTTGGAAAGCTAGTGTGACTAAATCCATTACTCACATGGAGGTAGAACCGAAACTTGTTTTGGTAGAACCGTGAAACCCATGATTGGTGATAGAGTGTTCTTGATCAATCACATAGTTCTTGGAAGTCAGATGAACCAATTCTAAACTTGTTTGGAAGTGTGGCAAATCGATTCCAAGATAGTAAATATGAAAGATGATTTACTAAGTTAAGATGTCGACATACTTTGAACATGTGCAGTAATGCTTATCTTTTATTGTTCAAAGTTATTCCTTAATAGCTAAAGGAAAATCCCGGATCGAAAAATAAGTTGAGAATCTTTTAATTAAGGTTTTTAATTTTATTTTTGGAAAATGAAAATTAGTAATGTGCATTTACTAGTTGGAGATTTTCTAAGAGATTTTCGGTCAATATTTGGACAAAGCATTTCCAGGAATTATGGAAACCGAATTTGGAAATATATTGCATATCTTGAGAATATTTTCGGTTTTGGAAATTCCTTGGTGTCCAAACTTCCTTGGTCTATAAATAATGAAGTTTGCATTTCGAGCAAACTAATCCTCAGAGCCAGCAAAACTTCCTAGTTGTGTTGTTACTGGTGGAGCCGCCTATTCGGAGAGAAAAGTAACCTAATTAGGCGAAATGTCTTACGGCCGCTCGGTTTAAAGACTTCTTTGGGATTGAGAAGCTCTATTAGTACCGTTAGTGGGAAACTAGATAATTGCGGTTTATTATTAGTTTTAGATTGATTTGATTGACTAACAGTTGTTGAACTTTGATTGCACCTAGTTTGTTTATGCTTGAGAATCTTCTCTTCTGATATAAGATTCACTCAAACTAGATCGAAAATTCGATGGGTATCTTTAGACTGTTTGTAGATCTAAAGATTCCTTGTAATAATCCATTGTTAACAGACTCCGTTCTGTACGTGATTGATCACAAGAGATTCAAGTTGATTGTGCGCAGGTGTTTATTGAAGATCTAAGAAGACTTTAAGACAAAGAAGACTTTGAAGATTTGGGTTCATAATCTTTGGTGTGCACAATACTTGTTTCGGTTAAAAATGATCCTACTATAATCGTTTTATCCTTGTGGTAGATTGAATTGATTAGTTAAGTAGAGCGGCATCAATACAATTCTTTGTGATTAAATGTATTGATAGCAAAATCTAGACAATTACTTTGGTAGTTGTTATTAGATAGATCTAAGGACCTGACAAAGGAGTTTATTGGGATAAACGGAAGAGCCTTGTGTCGAACTCATATAACTTGATTGAAAAGAGTTTTTACCATACAGATTTGTTGTTCCTTCACTGTTTGGAATACGAACCAAAGGAATTAATCCAAGTACGTGACTTACTACAAGTTGGAGGCATGGGAATACAAACGGAACTAGGTGAACTATAGGTTTAGTTGATTGGTCTCAACTATACGAAGGTGGTTTGATTTTGTATAGCGGCTTAATCCCGAGAGTATTCAATTCTGGACAAGGTCCCGGAGTTTTTTCTGTATTTGCGGTTTCCTCGTTAACAAAATCTTGCTGTGTCTTTTACTTTTCTATTTCCGCAATTATAATTGTTTTTATTATAATTAGAATTAAAATACACAAACGTTAATTCCTATTTACTTGATAGTAATCCTATTGTGTTTGGTTAAGTCCGAACCATTTATCAAGTAAACATACTTTGTTGTTGCATTGTCTCGATCTTGTATCCATAGTCAATCACACAAGTTATCTTGTTGTCGTATTGTCTCGATCTCGTATCCATAGACGATCACACGAAGTGTGAACCGATTAGTTGTATTGTCTCGACTCGGTCCATAGACAATCACTTTCGGAGAAAGGACTTATAGGTGGAACAGTTTTAGATTGAGGTATATTTGGGTACCCTCGTCTTTTCACCATTAAATAATTAGGCCGCGTTGCATTCAATAGTTATACCCAAATGGAAAAAGAAAACATAGAGTATTACAACTAAATAGTCAAGCTTTGTTGAAAATCTCAATAAACTCTTTCGTGATCCAATAGCATTTCTCATGCTCAAATTCTTTGTGACGAATAGCTTTGTATCGGGAAAGAGTCAAGGCTTCCTAAAAAACAAATCAAGATGAAGTTAGTATATTATTCAAAACTTACTTGATGAAAAACTTTTGCACAAAGTCACTCTTTTGAAAAAGGACTTTTTGGGACACTTCGCCTTCAGCCGTTCCAACTGCCCCCTAAGAAATTCCATTTCTGGGTAGATATCCTCGAACCATTCCTTTATTTGGTTCATTGATCTTCCATTTTCATTACCATCTATGGCAACAAAGACCATAAATACGCGGTTCGATTGAAAATCATCACTTTCGCCCGCGTTAATGCCTTGATCTTCGTCATGCTTTCTCACCATGAGTGATACTCTTACGATTGCAACATCTTCTTCGGTAGTGTATCGGGAAGCCATTTTTTTCTTTTTGTTATAACAATTTGAGAGTTTGAGAGTTTTTGCACAAATTCTTTGTTGGACAAGGGTCATTTTATAACAAAAAATGACCCAACGGCTAGTTTTTGAAAAAACTAGTCGTTTCGTGAAAAACTCAATGCAGTAACTCAAGGCAATTAACAATTTATGGGCAGGAAGCTTGGAAAGACCAAGCCGTAAATCTGAACTTTCCAGGTCAATCATTTGAAATCCCAAATTTACGGCTAAGATCTATGGAACGACCAGGACGTATTAAATTGTCGGCTGGGTTTCAACCCTTACCAACCCGTAATTCTGAATATTCCTAGACGATTTACATACGTCCCAGCCGCAATTTTAGGTTTACGGCTCGGTCAGGGTTAAAACCCAGTCGGCAAAGATAAAACGGATTTCATGCTTCCTGGCTGTAAATTTGGGACTGCCTTGAGTTATTGCATTGAGTTTTTTAAGGCAATGAGTTATTGCATTGAGATTTTTGAAAAACAAATAGTTTTTTCAAAAACTAGTCGTTGTGTCATTCTTTGCTATAAAATGACCCTTCTCCAACAAAGAATTTGTGAAAAAACTCTCTCTCTCAAAAACTTTCAACCTCTAATTGTTCCAACAAAAAATAAAAATTGGTTACTCGCTACACCACCAAAGAAGATGTTGCAGTCGTTAGAGCGTGGCTGACGGTAGTAAAGCACCACGAAGATGTAAACATTAACATAGATGAAGAATCTGATTGTTTTTGGAACCATGTGCATATTGTTTTTGTAGCGTTAGACGGAAATCATAATGGAAAATCGATGAAACTCATTAAGAAAAGGTTCTAGAAGCTCTTTCCACAATTGGAAACTTTCAAAGAGGAAATGAAAGCCATAATGGAAAACAATCCCAATATGCCACGTGCTCAAAGAGTAAGTTTGTCAATAGTGCGTCCATCAAGTATTATTTTTCATGGCATAAAATTTTAATTGATTTGTTTTTCAGTGGGATATGGCCGAAGTCGATTGTGAGGATGTCCATGGAAAGAAGTTGACCTTCATGGTTGCTATATTGTCTTGGAAGAAAGTACTTATGCTGATTTCGATCACTATTATTAAGAGCCATAATGTAATGATCTTTTCTTTAAAGTTTATGCTATGAAATATGTATTCCCTTTCAGTTTCAATGAAATTATATAAATATGTATACCTTGTCACTTTCCTTGGTCCCTAAAGTTGCACAATTATATAAGAATAGAGAAACAATTTACTTTCATTCAGACACTCATGGTTAGGAAATAATAAATAAAAACACAGTCGTTAAAGTTAACGGCTAGGAAGTGCTTTCCAACCCAACCGCAATAACATTGAACGGCTAAAAGAACTACAAGACCAAGCCATAAATGTTAATTACGGCCTGGAAAATGTTGTCATGGCTGGGACCTTAAATTTACGGTGAGGAATTCCTAGCCGTGGTCAAGAAAATTTTCTAGTTTTTTTGCAGATATAGAACAACTAACGGCTAGGAAAGTCCCAACCGTTTAAGGTACTTCACGACTGGGAGTTCTTTGAGTCCCAAATGTAGCCACCCATTTTCGGCTTGGTCGACTAGAACTCCTAGACGTAATCATCCCAGAAGCAGATTTCCTAAACCATAAATTCATCAATCTTACCTATTAAGACAATGTAATGTTAAATAAACGGTGGGTTTTTCGATTCTTAACGAATTCCGGTGTTGGACACATCCATTTGGACAGATGCATTCCCCAAATCTTAAATTTGTTGATCAACACCTTAAACATTAGAATTTTTGCAAGTCGATGATGAATTCAATCTAATTCATCCTAATCTTGTCGTATTAAGAATCAACCTTAATAAACACTTTCGAAAATCGACGAAGATTTGATCAAAAAAAAGTTGAATTTTTTTATCATAGGTTTTGTTGTTTGATTCTGAGAAGAAAAAGAGGAAAATGGGTTGGTAAATTAATTTTGGTTTTGAAATTTGATTTAGTTTTGATTTTAGGTATAATAATGATCAAAGGGTAAAATTGACTTTTCATTGGTCGACCAAAGGGAGACCTCTATATGGTCACTCCCATGTAATTTCTCAGTCACACTTTTATGGTCCTCAAAATTGAGGTCCATTTTTTTTTTTCCAATTCTAGGTCGTTTTCTTTCAAACTTTTTGCAGTAGAGAGCTCTTAACATATTACCTATCATAAATCTAAAGTAAATATGATCTATGATCAGAGAATTTCCAGATTGAAAATTGAATAAATTTTTTTTTCTTAAATTCAGATTTTTCGAATTTCATCAATTTGACGTCGTTCTTCATCGATTTTCTTCCGTAATATAGTTCCTTATCATCTTATTCACTACGGGATGAGATTAATTTATCAAACTTTGATTATAATGGAAGAATTCAGAGTTTCAAAAAACCCAAAAAAAAAAAGGTCACGCGCAGGTCAGAACCGAGCGAAGAAGAAACACTCCATGGGTTATTTTGCAACACATATAAAAGTTGCAAACGAAGAGAGCGCTGTGAACGTCACTAAGTTTCTGGGACGAATATAAATGTTGCGATTGTGCCTATTGCAAAACTTAGGAATAAAAATATCTGTTGCAAGTCTTTTTGTCCTTATAGGTTTACCCTCACTGCTGTAGCAGTAATCTAGTATGAATTAGGTCCCCATATCCAAACTTAATATGTTAGATATCCTATAAGCCCCCAAAAGCCCCAATAATAGGATTTCTTTTTTAGATTTTGAGAAGAGCTAGAGAGGAGAGAAAAATTTGCTGAAATAATTTAAATTGGTAGATGTTTATATTTATAATTTAAATCAAAGGTACAACTTATTATATTTTTGTTATCCGGTATAAAAATGCAAAGGAAGTAAATAAATGATGAACGTAGCAAAGTGCGAACAACATACTATTGTTGCGGGAGAGCTCTGAGGATCGGGAGATATCATGAGTCAACTCATACCAAACTCGGTTTTCGAAAATTAAGTTTTTTCCTGCATCTACTTTGAATCAATCTTCTCAATATTTGATCTATTTCTTTCCCTAATACTTTTTTAATGATTTCTATGTCCTGATAACCTTATAGTTCTCAAAATCAATGATTGTGGAATCGAGTTTTTATAAAAAACTTTGAATCTTTATTAGCTCTTTCTTTCATTTACTTACTAGTTTTTTTGTGTCATTTCTTTGGTGCTCATTGATCAATGGAAGCTTAATTTAATCTGTGCAGGTGTCCTGATTTTCTCAACATGTGGGGAGTCCAGTGGTGGAGTTTCAGAATGCAATCTGCATTTGACACACAAGCAGTGGTGTTATTGACAATGGTGTTCACCGTCTTCTCTTGCAGGATGGTCCAAATTAGTAGAAGTATAACCCTGAATCCAGCTATAGATACGCTAAATAGAATCCTAGATCATCCAAATCTAGATATCAATATTCATATCCTTTCGTATCATTAAGATCTTCAATTAGATAGTCAACCAAAAATTCAAAAAATCTTACCCCCTAAACTGTCGCGCAATCATAGGCAGAATTTTAGGATGGAAAAAAACTGCATGCAACTTTCCGGATTTACTCCATATAATATATATCCTCCACATCAATATCATATATTTCTTTCGAATTTCTTACTGGATACTCGGATCAGAAAAACAATTCTTGGAAGGAATACTCAACTTATATATATGAGTATGTACTCTCATAGGCAGCCATTAGCTCAAACCAAAAACTTATACCATTTCATCTACCTTCAAAAAAAAAACCTAAGATGTCTTCTTCAAATGACAGTCGCATCAACCTGCTCTCTAGACAACTTAGGAGTGCAGACATTGAATTACCACCAGCTGCAAGGCGTGTGGTTGGATCATCTCATAATATCAATGCCGCACCAAAGGAATGGACAAATGGTATTCTTGGGAAACTTTTTGCAAAGGAAAAAATCAGTATGAAAACCATAAGAGCTGCAGTGAACTCCTTATGGAGACAATACAGAGGGAAGGAGATCCGTGTTATGGGTCACAACCTAATATTGGTTAGGCTAATAATGAAGAAGGGCAAAATGAGGTCATTCAAAATGGTCAGTGGATTGTTGGAGGAGCATTGTTTGTAGTTCAAAAATATTTCTCTCACATACCTCTGAAAGACTATGAGTTTACACATCAGATTTTCACTATACAGTTCAAATATCTAAAGTTGGATCACATGAATGTTGCAATCATTGATGAAGCACTGGAGTTTATGGGTAAGAAAATATCAACAACTCCACCAAACTGTAGACCCAAGTATGGGAACACAATAACAACGAGGATAGAGATAGATCTTAAAAAACCTTTACATAGAGGAGGGTGGTGGAAAACCATTGCTGGTGGAGAGGCTTGGGTTAGATACCATTGGATCTTACAGCCAAATAACATTTGCGACAAGTGCTGGGTCATAGATCATGTGGAGAGTAAATGCATGCAAACTAATTATTTACTACACTTGGATAGCCTATCTTCTGAGGAGTATGAAGCTTACATGAGAGAAGAAGCTGATGTTTATGAAGCAAATGAAGATGAGAGATGTATGGATAATTCTTTTGCACAAGAGATGGCAGCAGAAGCAGATGAATCTAGGCAGAATAAGAGGATGAGAAATTCTAGTATGAACCAGACACCTTCCATGAACCCTCACAATCTGGACGTCCCTCCCCCTAGCTCTAAAGGAAATGATACTTCTACTACTTTGGAAAATCATAATGCTGAGATGATGGAGGCTGATATTTCAAATGCAACAGCATCGAACCCCACAACTGAAAATCATGGAGCTCCTGCTCAGGTATACACCATTTATTATTGGTCTTCAACTTTTCTTAATTGCTTTCAGTCTTACTTCTTTTGCACTAATCATAGAACCATCATCTTAGTCTTGTCGTGTCAAATAGATATCATGAAAATTATTTCTTGAAACTGTAATGGTTTTGGAGCCAAGATACTAGAAATTATCTGGTAGACTTAAACAAAATGCTTAACCCAGACATAATTTTATTGCAAGAAACTAAAGTCAGCTCTGACAAAATTCTAAACTTCATAAGACCTATGAACTTCCCTAATAATTGCTATGTTCCATCTGTGGGTAGATCTAGAGGCATATGTCTTCTTTGGAAAGATGGGTTTGAACTTGATATTATATATCAAGACAAAAACATGTTTCATTGTCTTATTTGCAGTGATCCTGCTAAGCCAAAATGGCTCCTTTCCTGTGTTTACGGGTCTCCTTACCCTCAAGAAAAAGCTACACAGTGGAGCTTTATTGAAAGAGTTTGTGAAACTTATAATATATCAGCACCTGGGTTTTGTTAGGCGACTTAAACATAACACTGCATAGTGAAGATAGAATAAGTGGCAGTAGTGCTGCTTTCAAGGCTTCTCCTATTGCCCAAGTAGTTCATGACATATGTCTTACTGACTTAGGGTTTCATGGCAATCCTTATACTTGGACCAGTAACAAACACGGTACGGGAAAGAATAAAACTAGTTTGGACAGAGACCTCATTAATTCTGATTGGATTATTAATTTTCCTAGTGCTTGTCTTAAATATCTTCCTTTCCTAGGTTCTGACCATTGTCCCATATTTCTTGACATGTCACCAAATGAACTGGAATTTTTTTGAGTGTTGGTTACGTGATGTTTCGTGCAAAACAAAAATCAAAGATGCTTGGGCCAAGCATTACAGTGGATCTGCAGCATATTCTTTGGATCAAAAGCTTGGAGAAACAAGAAGACAATATTCAACAGCAACTGAATACTCTACAACAACAACTTTTGTTACCTCAGCAACCAGATGCTACAAATGACAATACTGCTAAGATCTTGGAAGTAGAGAAAGAGATATATGAGTGGCACATTAGAGAAGAAGAATTTTACAAACAGAAATCCAGGGATTCCATGTTCACTGATGTGGATCAAAATACAAAACATTTTCATCTTCAAGATAATAAAAGAAGGGCTCGCAACAGAATTGAATCTCTGCAAAAACCAAATGGCACATGGTGTAGTTGAAGGAAAAATCTGGAAGAGATTCTCATCAATCACTTTACAAACATCATGAGTACTTCTGAACCAGCCAGAGATGAAGATATTCTCAACATTCTCCCAACCTGCATAACAGATGAAGATAATATGGCACTTGTGAAGATCCCAGATGTAGCTGAAATAGAATATGCACTCAAGAGCATGCAACCTTGGAAGGCTTTGGGCCCAGATGGCTTTCCACCAGGATTCATTCAAACTCAGTGGGATACTGTCAAAAAAGAAGTAATTGACATGGTACAAAGCTTCTTTATTTCTGGAAGATAACTAGAGAAGATGAATAAAACAAATATTTGTTTGATACCAAAAAACGCAGCTCCCTCACTCTCCAGGATATTATAGGCCCATTGCCTTATGCAATTCAACATACAAGCTCATTACAAAGATTATGGCAAACAGGCTAAAGCATCATCTTGACAAAACAATCTCACCTATGCAGGCAGCTTATGTTCCAGGGCGACAAATTGGGGATAATATCCTTCTAGCTCAAGAACTTATTCACTGCATGAAAAGGAAGAAAACTAAGAAAGGATATATGGCTCTTAAACTGGATATGAGCAAAGCTTTTGACCGTGTTGAATGGAGTTTCCTCAACAGTGTTATGATGAAACTGGGCTTCAATAGCAAGTGGTGCCAGCTAGTGCACGAGTGCATCAGTACAACAGAAATCCAAATCCTTCTAAATGGCTCGTCGTGCAAACCATTCAAACCAACTAGAGGAATTCGTCAAGGTGATCCCCTATCACCTTATTTATTTCTTCTAACAATGGAAGTTCTTACTAGATCTCTGTATTAAGCTGAAAATGCTAAGAAGCTTCAAGGAATAAAAATCTCAAGGAATGCACCACAAGTGACACACCTACTATTTGCATATGACTGCATGTTGTTTGCAAAGGATGACATTCAAAATGTAAATACATTGTTGGATGTAATTAAAAAATTCAGTGAGATATCAGGGCAACATATCAACTTTCAAAAATCTGTTGTTTTCTTCTCGAAGCATATACATCCAAGGCATTGCAGAGTCTTGTTAAGAAGACTGCAGATGAAGAAGATGGCATTAGAAGAAAAGTACCTTGGAATTCCTTTATTCTTAAACTGAAAGAAAACTATTTCCTTCTCAGCGTTAGTGGAAACTATGAAGACAAGATTATCTAAATGTAATAGGTTGGCAGATCTGTTATGGTTAGAAGAGTTCTTAGCACAATGCCATCTCATCATATGAGTGTATTCAAATTACCAGAAGCCACTATAAAGGAAATGGATAAAGTTCAGAGAACTTTCTGGTGGAAAAAAAAAAGAAGGTAAGGGTTTCTACTTTATTTCTTGGCCATCAGTTGGGAAACATAAAGCACAAGGAGGCATGGGCTTTCGTGATCTTTCTGTCTTCAACATAGCTTTACTTGCAAAAACAGCATGGAGGTTGTGTAATGAGAAAAACCAGTTGTGGTCGAATGCCATGAAGAAAAGATATTTTGCAGACACTAATGCAATGCATGCAAAAAAGAAAAAAAAATCATCTTGGGCTTGGCAGAGTGTATATAATATGATGAGTTTTGTGAAATATTTCATCTTATGGGTCATTGGCAATGGAAGCAAAGTTCTAATCTGGGAAGATGTTTGGTTACCAGGAACAAACAAGCCACCAACACCAGTGGTTTCTCTAGAAGAAGCAAACAACTACAAGTTTGTATCAGAATTAATTGATCAGCATACTAAGACGTGGAATGTTCAGTTAATCCAGCACCTTTTCAGTCAAGCAGATGCTCATATAATTCTTCAGATACGAATACCTTGGAAATGTGAAGACATGCTAATCTGGACTTTAACAAGAGATAGGCAATTCACTGTCAAGTCTGCATATCGAAAGTTGATGGAGAATCAAAAATAATGACACTGTCCTCGACAGTGCAGAAATAGCAAGGTTCTGGAAGCAGCTGTGGAGCATCGATACATTACCAAGAATGAAACACTTTCTCTGGAAGTGCCTAATCGACATTATCCCTTCCAATGAAAGAATGGCAAGAATTATGAACCGTAGAGGAAGCATTTTCAGTATCTGCAATCAAGGAATAAAAACAACAAGCCATATACTTATGGAATGCAACTTCTCTAGAGTTGTATGGCTTACAGTTATAGGTGGCCTTCACAACATACAGAGCAATGGAGGCAATGTTGCAGAATGGATCAAAAGTTCACGGATACAATGAATGATCTGGTTGATGATTGGTTAGTTAGAATGGCAAATACGTCCTGGGAAATCTGGAAGGCTAGATGCAATCATACTTTCCAAAACATACAACCTAATGCAGTTGGAGTAGTAAAGTGTGCACACCTGTTGAATCTAGGAATAGGAAAAGCCATGAGAGTAAAACACAAGAAAGCAATTTAAGCCAAACAACAGACCAGAACCTCATTATCTTGGATTCCACCTACTACTCCTCTTTTTTCAATTTGTTGTGATGCTTCTTATAAGAAATTGCATAATACTCATCATTCTAGCATTGGACTAATCATCCGAAATTTTGCAGGTTCCTTCGAATGACGGAAATGTGCATATGCAAATCACTATGTGAATGCAGAATAAGCGGAATGTGGAGGTCTCTTACTGGCTATGGAATGGGCACAAGAAATAGGACTGCAGCAGGCCTGTTTTGAGCTCGATGCGAAAGCTGTTGTCGAAGCAGTCAATGGAGATCATCATAAAGTTGCTTGGGAGAATCAATCACTTATTATAGATATTAAGTTTTTGTTAAGCGGACATCCATTATGGTCCTGTAAGTCTATTAGTCGATAATGTAATAAGCCAGCAGATAAGCTAGCTAGGCATGCAAGAGTCTTTAAAAATTCTAGTACTTCTTCGATAAATCCTCCCAGTTTCATTGCTTCAGCATTGGATGAGGATGAAAACTTTGTACCACATTTCAATTAGTAATCTATTCTTCTTCGCATAAAAAAAATGCGAACAAATTGTTCACGTTGCCAGAGAGAGGGTGAGAGCGAGAGATTTCAATGGCCCATTAGATATTCAGTGGATTTTTTTTTTGTTTTAAATATATCCTTACTGGATTTGTTCCCAAAAATTAATCCAGATTATGTCCCTGTAGTCTGTACCACTTTCCTCTAGTCCCAGCTCCTTCTGTTTCAATGACCTCAAGCTTTCATCAACAGTTCTACTTGCACCCTATCTTCAACTAGTCCTACTGTAATGTCGTTTTCCCATAATATGGACATTAGAAATCAAAGAAAATTAGTTATTTAGTTGTTGCATATTTGTCTTTTTGGCATCAAATTAAAGGCTGGGTTAGGTTACTTAGGTATCATGTAAAAACTTTGTACAATGGAAACGCAGGAGTGACATAATGATAAATTCGTAAGAGTAGAAGGGAATATATGTGGTGCATTTGAACCTAGTTCGCATCACTCGTAAACGTTGCGGAGTATTTTTTAATAGACTGTAGATGTGAATAATCCACAGGGACAGGTGGAGCCATCCCATTCGATGGCGTACCAAAGAAAACGAAGTAGTGAAAGCACTGAATCACCCCACCAGATCTGGGCGCGAGAAAAGAGGTATGAAGACAGGTCGAGAGATCGAGGCAAAAGGGGAGAAAAAGTTCTGATGTGACGATCCTCGGGTTCGAGGACATTTAATGCTCTGACAAAGTAGGTAAAGAGATAAGGAAGACTCGGTCAAACTCGGCCGAGAACCTATAAGGCGACATCGGTCAACATCACCTAACAAGCAACATCGGATGCAGCCACCACTCGGCCAGATGCTTCAACTCGGGTAGAAGGGAAGATCAGATGAAGCATGGGGTAGACACCCGAAGAGATCATCAAGGAAGATGTATTAGGCTCAACACTGTAATATCGTTGTATCACCATTTTATGGCTATAAATAGGAATCATGTATAGGGCTAAGGAGGTAAGTTAGAAGTGAGGAAAGAGAGTACACCAAGAGCATAGAGAGAAAGCATACGATTTGTAACCGGAAAAATAGTAATAAGACATTCCTTTCACCCCGTGGACGTAGGTAATCATGTCGAACCACGTATCTCTTGTGTTCTTCTACATCTCTACTTTGTTTGGTTTCTTTATACATGCATGAGATCCTTTGGATGTAGGGGTAGGATTTTCTACATCTACATTCCGCGCCGACTAAGGGGACCGTATAACATCTTCGGATACCTTGAGGTCGTTACCAAAAGAGGAAAATCCAAGCTCCTAAGCCACTTTGTGTGCTAGTTGACGCTAAGAGAGAAACTCTTTTGGTTCCTTATCTTTGTTTTCCTAACAAAACCTTGCGGAGTTTGATTCTTGCTCTTTATCTTTGTTTTCCTAACAAAACCTTGCGGAGTTTGATTCTTGCTCTTTATTTTTGTTTTCCTAACAAAACCTTGCGGAGTTTGATTCTTGCTCTTTATCTTTCCTTTCATAGCAAAACCTTATCGAGTTCGGCCGTGAGTCCGCTTTGTATCCTGTTCATTGTCTTTACGTCTCTCCGTAAAACGTGTCTTTCGTTCGAAAAGGTCGTCAAGACTGTTTCAATAGAATAAGCTACTTGCTTAAGACACCCCAAATGAGTTGTTGGAAGATCCGCTCCCAAAATAACATCTTTCGATGTTGGTAGAAGCTAGAAGGAAACCCCATCTCGCGGGATTTATCGTTTGAGACCTTGATAAAAGAGAGATTCAACACTCTCTATCAACATCCGTTGAAAATAGTTGATGCTTAATGAAAAACTCTAACGATCGAGACGCCTAAGCTGCTAGATTTACCACCTTCAGAATTTAAGGATAGACATCGTTACATTTGCCTTCATTTACTCGCTTCGCCGTTTAAACCCTTCCTTTTAGCAAGTTAAGCAAAGTACAACAATGGTAGAAGCAAGACTAGCTCAGAATCGTTGAGTCCGGTCTTCGGAAACCATGGCTGGAAGGATCATAGTGAGCGGCACGTTAGCCGAATCTCATTTTGATCCTACACTGGAAGCCCTACAGCATCAGTAGAAAACTGTAAATATCCCATGATTCACTTCTGTGGGAAGACCATCAGCACGACGGTTGTTGAGGGTCGTTGTTACTATCCATCGTCGCCAAGAAAGAGACCTTCCGATTTAATGTACGGGTGGTCAATGACTCCTGGCGCATGGAATGTTAGGACAAATAATGATTAATGCATAGGGAAAGTACCGAAAGCGATGTATCGGGATAGCTTTTTAAAAATTGTCTTTTAGGGCCAAAACAACTTGACTGCTGAGACCAACACGCTAGCGTAAACGGAAGTGTACTATAAAAACCTGTCCCACCTCACGCTGTTGAACTGCTGTACTTCATCCTTAACCTTTTCGAAAGCAGTTCGAAGTAAGTGTTGTGTCCTTTGCTGACGTAGGTACGAACGGATAGGCGAGCCGAGGAACGAGGACGACAACAAAGGCAATGGAAAGTACCTCTAGGACGAGCAGGATCCTGAGGAACCGGGTCACGGCGGGATCTAGCGGGCAAGAAGGACTCACGGATTCTCGGCACGAAGATCGTCGACCTAACAACCAGGGCGAGACTCAGGCGTTGATCAAAGGCATGACTACGGTCGACGAGGAGGTCGATTTGGGCCGAGATGACGATTTCCCACCCGGGGTGTTGAGGATCAACCCGAGCCAGATGGGGCCGAGGAATGAGGGCAGCATGGAAGACGGGAGAACAACATCGGATACCGAGGAGGAGGAGGAAGTTCAAACGATACGCGAGGAACGAAGGAGAGAAAGACAACCGACAGAGTACCAGCGAGACCTAGAACGAGAAGCTGAGAGGCTTAGGCGAGTACACTTGGCAAGGGGGACCCTAATCGGGACATCCCCGTGTGGCCGACCGCCCCACACTCTCCGATCGTTCCCCAGCATCGGCTAACTACCCCGCAGCTCCGATTGTTCCCCCAGTGGCGGTCGATCACCCAACAGCTCCGATCGTCTCCCCTGTCGTTCTCGCTGCGAGACCCCCAACCGCACCCCCTAACACAACGGGACACTGACCGGATGTCAGCCGACACAAATATAAATTACACTTTCTTACTACTCAAAATATAAATATAGCAAGGGCAAGAAAGGATCGATCCCACAGAGAGGTCTAGGTTGTCAAATTGTTTCGGTTCCCTATAAATAACACCGGTAGTTTTGTGATTTTTATGAAATTAAAACTAAATAAAAGCAAACAATAAAGGTAAACAAATAAAATCAAGGATAAGAAGATATTGGTCATGGATTTCGTTTTCATTCACAAACATGTTTTCAACACAATAACTAGAATTGATATTTTAATCTCAACTTTTATCAAAGACCCTAGAATACCTTGATCGCAAGTATATCCCGCAAATCTCCTCATGTCATCAACAAACACATTAAAAGATGCGAATATGAATTCTATCTAAAGGAACAACCTAACGTGTAAAAGCACTAATCAAGTTTAATTCCCTAGATGCATGAAGTTCTATGAAATCAGGCCAATCAAAGCAATTGAACGTGGAAAGCGCACTAATCCGATTTAACAAAGGTTATGGTTCACATATGACTACTAGGATGTATCACTACAAGCAATAATCACAATTATGCTACTTGTAATCAGGAATCTATCACTTTTGCGTATAATAAATCCTAATCTAGAAAGAGAGATGAAAACAAACTCAATCGATTCGCGACTCGACTAAGTAGCATTCAAATCATGTAACAATATTGATGGTGAATCATAAACGATAATATGAGAGAAAACTAATTTATTGAATTAAAACCCATATTTGGAAATCCAACTTATTCCATAACCAATAATAAAACTCTAGCTCATATTCATGGAGTTCATAACAAGAAGAAAGAGAAGTTTCATGTTTCTAAACCCTAGAACAAAAGTAGAGGCAAAAGAATAGAATAGATCCCTAAAAGATTATAAGTCCTCTCTTTTATATGTTTCTCAAATTTCATAAAGGATACTCCTTCCAAAATTAGGTTTTGTCTTCAAAGTCCATTAGTTGGAAGTCCACCCGGCCCACGAGAGAGAGAAACCCGTGTCGAAATTATGTCCCAAAAACGCTCGTCGGAAAACTGGGGATTTGGCCGGAAGTTGTCGGGAATCCGGTCACCGGTCGCCGGAAATTGTCGCCGCCGACCACCTGAAAGTCACTGCCGTCGGGAGAATATTCGACGGAATATTCCGTCAGTCCACCGTTAGAGATAACTGTTGACTTAACGGTCAACGTTAGTCACAGGGTCAAAGTCTGAGTCACTGAGTCAGAACCGAGTCAGTTAGCTAACTCGGCTGACTGGTCTGAGTTAATCACTTGCACAGGCCAGAATAGTTCACGGCCAAGATGGCCATGCCTTCCCTGTATCTCTCCCAGCCATCTCAAATTCTGTGTTCTAGCAGCTGCCACAAATACAACCACCAACAAGTCCTACTTCTCAGCTCAACCACCACTTCAATGATCAATCCCAGCTCTTCCTTGCAATGCCTCCAACTTTCACAACCATACTGCAGCTTCAGTTCAGCTTTATAGCACCTTCCTCCAGCCAAATAAATCCATTCTTGAGCTTATGCCTGCAACTTCTCAAACCATTACAGTCCCATTGCAATACCCTGTAATATAGCTGCTTCACCTGCACTTGAGCTAACCAAAGCACACAGCAGCAACTCCATTTCAAGCTCCATTTCGGTTTCATTCCTGCATAACTCTCTCACATTCAGATACACCTCCTAACCATTAACCCTTTCTGGAAATTCATCCACAAATGCATGTAGCTTAACCGCAACACACGGCTTAGCTTCACTCTTGCTTTGATTCTCCCCGCAAACCCATTATGCAACAACAACAACCTCCAAGGCATAATACTCACTCTCAAACTTGCCTTTGCGGTTTTCTTTGTCTCGATCCGGGATTCAAATCGACCAATTCCACCATTTTCTTACCTTCCTCAGAACACCAGCTTCACTTCATACCTGCAATTCAGTTCATTGCGGTGCCAAAAGACAAATTGCCATTCATCTCATTACTGTGTCTAACCCCATCTCAGAATCGCACCCTAGCTCAAGCCATCACAATCTGCATACAACATTGCCTTCACTCCAAACCACCAACCAAATCAAGCACATCGGCATTTTCAAACATCCCATCTCTAATTCATCACCAACACCATCCTGTTGTTGTTCTTCTTCTCGTGTCTATACCCATTGTTCCCTTGATAATCTTCATAGTAACAACATCTTCTCAAGCATTAATTCACTGAAATCCATCTCAGATTTATATCTGCTCAAACCCATTATACCACAGTCACCACCAATTTCATGCTCTCAATCTGTAACTCCAGCTTTGAATTTGCAGAATCCACTTGAGCCATTTCAAGCCTTCAGTTACATCTCAATTCCAACCACCATGTACTTCTGCATATTCAAACATGAATCAAACCCTAATTTCGACAAAACCCATCTGCTCAATCGATCTCAATTCCATTAACTGCTCAGCTACAAACCCTTCTTCTCTGCCTTGATTAAATCCATCATGTCTGCAACAGAACCCTAACTTCATCATCTTCCACAGCAGACTGAATTTCTCCATATCCATTCCACCAAAACTTTAACAGAAACCAACCCATCTTCAAATTCTCCACAGTACCACCTTCATCTTCTCAGATTTCTTCAATTCCCTTCAATCTTCTTCTCAAATGAAACCCCAACTCTGAATCTCTCATTCCAGACTCTGCCATTTAAACTCAAGAGAACCATCATCCTCTTCTTCCTAATTCTCCCGAACAGTACACCACAAAACCCATTTTAGATTCAACCAAAAAAAAAAACAGTACAAACCCTAATAAATTCGAAACTCATTTCTGCTCAATTTCACGGACGTTGCAGTGATGAATTTGGGGAAGAGAAACCTTGATTCGATTAGGTATAAGAGAAGGGGGAGATTAAGACACCCCAGATAAAACACACCCCAATATAGGTGCCCTGAGTTTCTCCTTTGGTGCTTTTAGCAATGCCTTTAATGCACAAAATTGGCTACCCCTTAACCTTGCTAGGGCTGTCCTTTCCTCCAAGAGAGAGTTGACCCTTATCCTTAGCTGAGCTCCAGATAGTGTTCGCCCCTGAAATGACCTTTTTGCCCTTTCGGCTTAAATTCAATGATTTCCTCTCCTTTTCTTCCGTATGACTCCAAGGCACCTAATAACTCAAAAGCGAACATAATATACATAATTTACACGAAAACTCGGAAAGAAAGCATAAATACTCAATATAAAATTAGGTGTTTATCACGCCTATCAAATTCCCCCACACTTAGACTTTGCTAGTCCTCGAGCAAATCAAATAAAATAAAAATACAACAACTCCGTGACGTCGAGGCTACGGTTAATTTTAGCATAAATAACAAGCCTTTAAACCCCTAGGTGTCCCTAGTGGACGAGTTATAGTCTCGTGAAGGTTTACTAGAGATATACCTACAAAACCTATATTTCCAACTCCGTCTATTTGTGACAAATCAATGAACGAATCCAAAATGACTACAGGAGGAGGTACCTTGCAAATTCAATTCATATATTAGTAAATAAACTCTAATTAGATAGTCGAACAAGCCACAATACTCGGAAACTAACAAACCACAATCACAATAAAAAGATTAAGAAGATGGATATAGATGTAGATGTTGGCGAATGTTCACAAGTGATCGATGTTTCCCATATCTGTCTGAAGGTCACTGCTAAGATGAACCTATGCCTATTGGATTGAGCTACTTGGTTCGAATGCTACATCAACTCACTGGCATATACAAGGGAACCAGAAGTGACTTTATTCAACCAATAATAATTTCTTCTCTTCTTTTTTTTTATATGATTGGATCAAACTGGATCCAATTTCTCTTTTTTTTTTTTAGACGGCATGATTAGATCTTTTGGATCCAAGCGCATGCTTCTTGTCAGCAAGTACATGATAGTTGCCTTGGATCCTGCATTCCACGCTTGTTTAGGCGACGGAGACGGGGACTACGTTTCACACATACTGCTATTCCCAAGTGTCATTTTTTATTCCGTTTTGGTCTAATTGATCGGTCCTTTTTTTTTTCTTTTCTTTTTCAAATTTTTTTTTTTTTCTTTTTCTAGTAACTCAACCACTCTATTTCATCCTAGCAGTAATAACACGTCGATGTTTAGTGACCCACCAAAGCACTTAGAGAACAATAGATAAATATGGAAAAATAAAAATAGAATGCGATATGGTGATATTCCGAGATATGGTAACAACTATCATGTTAATTTGTGATTTCTGAGCTATATTCGTCCCTTTTAGTTAATTAGTTCCTCAACTCCTGCATTCACAATGGTTCCATCCACTAATGGTGTCATCCTAAAGGCACAAGTTTCTTGATTTCGGAGTTCAAAAAGCACAAATTTTCTTTCTTGGTTTTCTATTTTTATGATTTTTTTTAAGGCATAAATAAACTATACAAACATATAAATGCTCCCCCACACTTAAACTTCACATTGTGCTCAATGTGTAAAACCGAAAGTTCTGAATTCTGACGTAACAGCAGATAAAACGCAAAAAATGTGCAAATTGATAAGGAATTTGGAAAACCTCCATTTCACAAAAGTTGTTCACCTACGTGTTTTCTACACAGTATCAAAATTTCATAGTGTTTTGATAAACGGTCTGACAGTTATGGTCTCTGGACTGAACTACGCGCAGTCTGAAATTTTCTGACGAAAAGGTATTCGTCATAATTCTCTTCTAAGATAGATTACGGACTCAATGAAATTAAACATGGGGATGCAAATATGATATGAAAACAGTAAAAAATAAATAAACGAAACAAAAATAAAATGCAAAAGGATAAGAGATACAAAACCGGTGGGTTGCCTCCCACTTAGCGCTTGTTTTAAAGTCGACGGCCCGACTTAGCTTCTTGTAAGATTCATTCCCCATACACCAATAATCGGAAAAGTTGGGGATCCACCCATAGCACCTGTTTTGAAAACACTAGCTTCACACAAATATTAGTAATATAAATCAGAAACGAAGCTATGAACCGATAAAAGTTTCCCCCACACTTATTCTTGTCCACACATGGAAGTGCATAAAGAATATAGAAGTCGGGTACTTCCACGGTTTCTTGTTCCATAACCTGCATAGTATGAGAATCAAGTATCTCTAATGGAGGATATCGATAAACAAAGTCATTCAACAATACTCCCGAAGCACATACATTCAAACCAATAAGAGGTAAAGGAGAAGAAACAATAGGCAACGGGTTAGACAAACCTTGCACAATCTCTTGTATTACGGAATCCTCTTCATCCTTGAAAAACTCAAGTGAATTATTCACCTCATGTATATCATGGTCCTCTATCAAACCTTGCAACCATTCTTCATCCGTTTCTGCCGTAACCAAAGTCTCAACATAAACATCATCATTACAATCATTTGCAAGCTCAATTGGGTCTTCCACAATATTGGTCAAAACGGTTTCATTCTCAACATACTCCTCTTTGTTGTAAGGCACACACTCTTTTGCGGATCCAAATTTTATTACAAGAAACTTTTTTAGAACACTCGAAAATGCATCATCCTCAAGCTCCACCCTTTGAATAGGCTCTTGATCATTATTAAGATCAATGCTTGAGTAATCTACACAAGTGTCAACATATTCCTCTTCGTCTTCATCTTGATCCCAAAAAGACTCCTCGGAGATGTCACCATGAGTTGTTTCAAGCAATGTATCATAATCACCGTCACTATCATAGTCAACATAAGATTGGTCCTCGCTGAATTTAGTGTTACTTATCTCGGACTCATCCTTTTGAATAGGTGAATGATCATTATTAAGATCAAGAGTTGAGTTAACTACACAATTATCAACGAAAATGCCCAAGGATTGGCCTTTTTCAACATTAGCATCAATCAAATATTCATCACAAACCATATGCACATAAGAATCCATATCTTCCTTGTATTGATCAATGCCTCTTCGCAAGCTAGCAAAACCTTCACGAAGTTCTTGGAGTTGCTCGTTTGTAGTCTCTTTTGCTTTTTGAAATTCCTCTTGTAAAAAGTTGGAAACTTTATCTATAAAGTTAGAGACTTTTTGTTCACAAGCATAAGAATCCTCCCATACTTGTGGTTGTTCCCCACCATAAGGTTGTTGAGGAAAACCATAAGGTTCCATGGAATATTGGTCATAACCAATGAATTGGTTTTGATTATACCCCTGGAATTGGTAGTTTTCGTATTGTTGAGGTTGTTGAAAACCGTAGTCATTCATGTAGTATGCTCCTTCCATGAGAAACAAGCACCTGAAATAAAATTCTCAAACCAAGGTTAAAAACCAGAAATAAGAAAAATAAAACAAAAACTAAAAACAAAAATAAGAAACCAAAAACAATTAACAACCGCTGCCTCCCCGGCAACGGCGCCAAAATTTGACCAGATGTCAGCCGACACAAATATAAATTACACTTTCTTACTACTCAAAATATAAATATAGCAAGGGCAAGAAAGGATCGATCCCACAGAGAGGTCTAGGTTGTCAAATTGTTTCGGTTCCCTATAAATAACACCGGTAGTTTTGTGATTTTTATGAAATTAAAACTAAATAAAAGCAAACAATAAAGGTAAACAAATAAAATCAAGGATAAGAAGATATTGGTCATGGATTTCGTTTTCATTCACAAACATGTTTTCAACACAATAACTAGAATTGATATTTTAATCTCAACTTTTATCAAAGACCCTAGAATACCTTGATCGCAAGTATATCCCGCAAATCTCCTCATGTCATCAACAAACACATTAAAAGATGCGAATATGAATTCTATCTAAAGGAACAACCTAACGTGTAAAAGCACTAATCAAGTTTAATTCCCTAGATGCATTAAGTTCTATGAAATCAGGCCAATCAAAGCAATCGAACGTGGAAAGCGCACTAATCCGATTTAACAAAGGTTATGGTTCACATATGACTACTAGGATGTATCACTACAAGCAATAATCACAATTATGCTACTTGTAATCGTGGAATCTATCACTTTTGCGTATAATAAATCCTAATCTAGCAAGAGAGATGAAAACAAACTCAATCGATTCGCGACTCGACTAAATAGCATTCAAATCATGTAACAATATTGATGGTGAATCATAAACGATAAATATGAGAGAAAACTAATTTATTGAATTAAAACCCATATTTGGAAATCCAACTTATTCCATAACCAATAATAAAACTCTAGCTCATATTCATGGAGTTCATAACAAGAAGAAAGAGAAGTTTCATGTTTCTAAACCCTAGAACAAAACTAGAGGCAAAATAAT
Source organism: Papaver armeniacum (assembly GCA_023531295.1). Lineage (NCBI taxonomy): Eukaryota > Viridiplantae > Streptophyta > Magnoliopsida > Ranunculales > Papaveraceae > Papaver > Papaver armeniacum. Next base: position 381,154 of record JAJJWW010015504.1, on the reverse strand, counting down.
AGAATAGATCCCTAAAAGATTATAAGTCCTCTCTTTTATATGTTTCTCAAATTTCATAAAGGATACTCCTTCCAAAATTAGGTTTTGTCTTCAAAGTCCATTAGTTGGAAGTCCACCCGGCCCACGATAGAGAGAAACCCGTGTCGAAATTATGTCCCAAAAACGCTCGTCGGAAAACTGGGGATTTGGCCGGAAGTTGTCGGGAATCCGGTCATCGGTCGCTGGAAATTGTCGCCGCCGACCACCTGAAAGTCACTGCCGTCGGGAGAATATTCGACGGAATATTCCGTCAGTCCACCGTTAGAGATAACTGTTGACTTAACGGTCAACGTTAGTCACAGGGTCAAAGTCTGAGTCGCTGAGTCAGAACCGAGTCAGTTAGCTAACTCGGCTGACTGGTCTGAGTTAATCACTTGCACAGGCCAGAATAGTTCACGGCCAAGATGGCCATGCCTTCCCTGTATCTCTCCCAGCCATCTCAAATTCTGTGTTCTAGCAGCTGCCACAAATACAACCACCAACAAGTCCTACTTCTCAGCTCAACCACCACTTCAATGATCAATCCCAGCTCTTCCTTGCAATGCCTCCAACTTTCACAACCATACTGCTGCTTCAGTTCAGCTTTATAGCACCTTCCTCCAGCCAAATAAATCCATTCTTGAGCTTATGCCTGCAACTTCTCAAACCATTACAGTCCCATTGCAATACCCTGTAATATAGCTGCTTCACCTGCACTTGAGCTAACCAAAGCACACAGCAGCAACTCCATTTCAAGCTCCATTTCGGTTTCATTCCTGCATAACTCTCTCACATTCAGATACACCTCCTAACCATTAACCCTTTCTGGAAATTCATCCACCAATGCATGTAGCTTAACTGCAACACACAGCTTAGCTTCACTACTGCTTTGATTCTCCCTGCAAACCCATTATGCAACAACAACAACCTCCAAGGCATAACAGCTCACTCTCAAACTTGCCTTTGCAGTTTTCTTTGTCTCAGTCCGGATTCAAATCTGACTGAATTCCACCATTTTCTTACCTTCCCTGTAACACCAGCTTCACTTCATACCTGCAATTCAGTTCATTGCAGTGCCAAAAGACAAATTGCCATTCATCTCATTACCAGGTCTAACCCCATCTGTAACTGCACCCTAGCTCAAGCCATCACAACTGCATACAACATTGCCTTCAGCTCCAAACCACCAACCAAACTGAAGCACATCAGCATTTTCAAACATCCCATCTCTAATTCATCACCAACACCATCCTGTTGTTGTTCTTCTCAGTGTCTACACCCATTGTTCCCTTGATAATCTTCATAGTAACAACATCTTCTCAAGCATTAATTCACTGAAATCCATCTCAGATTTATATCTGCTCAAACCCATTATACCACAGTCACCACCAATTTCATGCTCTCAATCTGTAACTCCAGCTTTGAATTTGCAGAATCCACTTGAGCCATTTCAAGCCTTCAGTTACATCTCAATTCCAACCACCATGTACTTCTGCCATATTCAAACTTGAATCAAACCCTAATTTCGACAAAACCCATCTGCTCAATCGATCTCAATTCCATTAACTGCTCAGCTACAAACCCTTCTTCTCTGCCTTGATTAAATCCATCATGTCTGCAACAGAACCCTAACTTCATCATCTTCCACAGCAGACTGAATTTCTCCATATCCATTCCACCAAAACTTTAACAGAAACCAACCCATCTTCAAATTCTCCACAGTACAACCTTCATCTTCTCAGATTTCTTCAATTCCCTTCAATCTTCTTCTCAAATGAAACCCCAACTCTGAATCTCTCATTCCAGACTCTGCCATTTAAACTCAAGAGAACCATCATCCTCTTCTTCCTAATTCTCCCGAACAGTACACCACAAAACCCATTTTAGATTCAACCAAAAAAAAAACAGTACAAACCCTAATAAATTCGAAACTCAATTCTGCTCAATTTCACGGACGTTGCAGTGATGAATTTGGGGAAGAGAAACCTTGATTCAATTAGGTATAAGAGAAGGGGGAGATTAAGACACCCCAGATAAAACACACCCCAATATAGGTGCCCTGAGTTTCTCCATTGGTGCTTTTAGCAATGCCTTTAATGCACAAAATTGGCTACCCCTTAACCTTGCTAGGGCTGTCCTTTCCTCCAAGAGAGAGTTGACCCTTATCCTTAGCTGAGCTCCAGATAGTGTTCGCCCCTGAAATGACCTTTTTGCCCTTTCGGCTTAAATTCAATGATTTCCTCTCCTTTTCTTCCGTATGACTCCAAGGCACCTAATAACTCAAAAGCGAACATAATATACATAATTTACACGAAAACTCGCAAAGAAAGCATAAATACTCGATATAAAATTAGGTGTTTATCACGCCTATCAGACACCAAGTGAATGGTCACTCTAGTCACGAGAGCACCGACCCGATGTTACTTGCTATACTGGCAAGCCAAAGAAGACAAGAAGACCTAATGAGAGAACTGCAAAGGAGAAACCTGGCGTTAGAATACGAAAATTACCAGCTCCGCAACAGGAGAGCGGGGTCGAGAGGATCATCGAGCCGAGGCGCCTCTAGCAACCACACTCCACCGAGGGACGCCCCACCCCCCTCACCAAGCCGAGAACGCATACCCGACCCTAATCGGCCAAGAGAAGGGTATGGGCCAGCCGAGGATTCTTCGGCCGATGAGGAAGCAACCAATGAGAGTACGGACGCGTCCACCAAACAAAAAATCGAGCGGCTCGAGCGGATGGTTAAGAAACTGACCGGAGATAACGAGGATGATAAGTTAGCAGAAGTAATCAATGAAGCCCAGAAGACGCCGTTTACTAGGGAATTGGACCGGACTCCGTTTCCACCAAAATGTACGCTGCCTATCTTCCCATCTAGGTTCGATGGCACAGGCGACGCAGGAGAACACATCAAGATGTACGGCATGTCCTTGCTACAGTGGAAGAATCACGATGTGGTCATGTGCAAATTCTTCCCTGCCGCGCTTTGGAGGGAGAGGCAAAGAGTTGGTTCTACACCCTGCCCGATAAATCCGTTGGGAGTTATGCAGTTTTGGTGGAAACCTTTCTCGAGACCTATATGCATAACAGTATAGCTCGGCCCAGAGTCGACAAGTTGTTCACCCTGGCACGAAGACTCAGGGAGCCATTGCGTTCTTTAAAGGACAGATGGAGGAAGTTATGCACGGATATAGGGAAAGCACCGGTCGACCAACAGATATTCGGCTTCGAGAACTCGCAAAGAAAGTCGGATCCCATCTGGGTGGCAATGTACACGGAGAAGCCTAAGACACTAAGGGAGATCCGGAAGATGCAAGAGCACTATATCGCCTTGGAGGAGATTCAGGAAGGAGCGCAAGATAGGGGAATACAAGAGGCAAGCACTGCAGAAGAGGCCACCCCGCGAGAAGCCACGAAACGATCCGAAAAAAGGCCCGGTGCCCAGCACCAGGGTGAGAACAAGAGAGTTTGGGTCGAGAAAGGAAAGAAGCCTCGCCACGAGCCAAGATCTTATACTCCGCTAAATGCGCCATTGGAAGAAGTGTTCAAGGAGGTTGAAAAGAGGAACGACATCCGTTATCCCAAGACTCGGGGAATCCAATTCGAAGGGACAAGGAACCACCCGGAATTCTGCCATTATCATCGGTTCAGCGGCCATTCAACCAATGATTGTAGAGAAGTGAAAGACATCGTCCGAGCACCGATCCGTGATGGGTACTTACGGCATTTCGTCAAGACATCGCCGACACTGCCGAGCCGATGTCCCGGTGCACCGAGATAAGAATTAACCGCGACACCCGGTTCGCTTTGTAACACCATATCACACTCGGAACTCGGGGTATGACACGGGAACAGTATCACCTCGAGAATCCATAAGATGGACCGATCAGGCAAAGAAATCCTCAGTATGGCCAAGACCCTACCCATGGAACCATGGATGATGCAGCCAATCACCTTCTCGGCAAAAGACGTCCCATTGAACGGCCAAGCACACGGGGATCCCCTAGTAATAGCCCTACTGATCGAGGAATGGGGCGTCCGCAGGATATTAATGGACAGCGGCAGCTCGGTCGAAGTACTGTTCTACGACACTTTCAAAAGGATGGAGTTGTCCGATGATATCCTGGTCCCGTCCACCTATCGAATTTACGGCTTCAACGGTACAGTAACAGTACCAAAGGGAGAAGTCACCCTCCGAGTCTCGGACGGGGAGGGGTTCCTTGACACACTCACCACCTTTTGCGAGGTCGATGTCGTGTCACCATACGAAGTAATTCTGGGTCGGCCCTGGCTTGCGGGGATTAAAGGGGTCGCCTCGGCTTATCATCAGAGATTGCGGTTCCCATCTTACCGAGGAGTGGTAGAGGTACTAGGCGATCCCCAGGCGGCAAGGCAGTGCGTGCAAATAGACGTTCAACAGAATGAGGATAGGCGGTCAAGGAAACGTCAAGAAAAGAAGAAGTCAAAGGAAGTAGAAGCGGGCGAGGAGCTGGAAAGGGTAATGTCGCAAGCCGTCGCTACCTATGAAGCCGGCGAGAAAGAGACCTTATAGCAATCACAGGAGCCGGTAACAATCGGCGAGCCAAGGCAAAATTTCTCGGCCCTAGAACCAACCCGACAAGTCAATCTGGGCACCAAGGAGGAGCCGAGATTAGTAAGGATAGGGTCCCTCTTAACAAGTGAACAATCCCAACAGTTGATAACCCTTCTGAAGGAGCACATGGACATATTCGCTTGGCAAATGCACGATATGGAAGGAATTGACCCGGGTGTCTACTCGCACCACCTGCGGATAGACCCCAAGTTCAAACCAATCAGGCAAAAGACGAGAAGAATCGCACCCGAGCTACAACCGGCTGTGGAGGCCGAATTGAAGAAGTTGTATGCAGCAGGGATCATTCGGAAGGCCCAGTACCCACAATGGATATCTAATATGGTGATAGTCCCTAAAAGAAACGGGGGCGTACGAATCTGCATAGACTATAGTGACTTGAACAAGGCATGCCCAAAGGACACTTCCCTCTCCCCAAAGATCGACCGGCTAGTGGAATCCATTGTCGGGTATAAGGCGATAACTCTCATGGACGGATACTCGGGGTACAATCAAATACCCATGGCCCCAGAAGATCAAGAACATACGTCCTTCTTCATACCAAGAGGGTCAATGTTGCTACACCAAAATGCCATTTGGATTAAGAAATGCCGGCGCCACCTATCAGAGGCTGGTGGAAGACATGTTCGAAGATAAAATACACGACACCATTGAGGTGTATGTGGACGATATGTTGGTCAAAAGCAAGGTGGCCGACAAGCACATCGACGACCTTCGAGGCATATTCCAAACCATGAGAAGATACAAGATGAGGGTCAATCCGGCCAAGTGCACCTTTTGGGTCACCTCGAGCAAGTTCTTAGGATACATAATCACCGACAAAGGAATTGAGGCCGACTGGATAAGGTCGGGGCCGTGGTGGAAATGTCGTCACTCAGAACGGTAAAAAGATGTGCAACGATTGAACGGGAATTTGGCGGCCCTGGGGCGATTCATTTCTCGGTCGTCCGACAAGTGCAAGGATTTCTTCGGGACGCTACGAAAGGGAGAAAAGTTTAAATGGACCGAGGAATGTGAAGAAGCGTTTCAAAAGATCAAGCAACATCTCGCGAGTCTACCAGTGTTGCAAAGACCCGAGCCAGAAGACATACTAACGCTATACCTTGGGGCAACTAGTCACGCCATCAGCGCCGTCCTAGTCAAGAACGCCGGGGGGAAGAAAAGCCGGTGTATTTCATAAGCAATACCATGAGCCCGGCCGAGAGGAACTACACAAGGATCGAGCAACTGATATTAGCACTAGTGTTCGCAATGCAGAAGCTTCGGACATACTTTCAAACCCACAAAATCAGGGTGCTTACAAAGTCCCCCATAGAATCAGTACTCGACGAATGCGGCCGGGTCGGGCGAATCTCCAAGTGGAGTGCGCAAATAAAGCGATTCGACATCGTTTACGAGATGAGAACAGCGGTAAAAGCACGACGATGGCCGATTTCTGGCAGATTTCCCCCTCGGCGAAGACGAAGTAGAAGACATACCCGGAATGGAGGAAGATGGAGAAGACCCATCCGACCTACTCGAGTCATGCAGCCCGACACGGTGGGAGGTTTTCGTGGATGGGTCATCTAATAAAGATGGGTCGGGCTTGGGATTGGTCTTCACGACGCCGAAGGGGAAAAAGATGGTCCACTCCTTTAGGCTCGAGTTTAAGGCAACTAACAATGTCACGGAATACGAGGCAGTAGTACATGCCCTGCGCTTAATAGTGGAGATGGGGATCCAGGAGGTACGGCTTACGAGCGACTCCCAACTGGTTGTCCGGCAAATCAATGGGCAGTACGCCATACATGACCCTCAACTACAGAAATACTGGGAGCTCGTCCATTACTACATCAGCCAGATACCAAGCATCAAGTTTTGACACATCTGTAGGAAGGACAACCGCCACTCGGACGCCCTAGCATATATTGCTTCCATGTTGACAGACTCAAGCATTGAAGGTATCAGAATCATGAGGGTCCTAATGCCTTCAGTACCCGAGATCGCGGATATCGGCGCACAAGTCGCGGCGACCACTACCGACCAATATCGGGCCGATGATTGGAGGAAGCCGATCCATGAATACCTCGAAATAGGAAGGTTGCCCAAGGGGAGACCTGAGATCAACAAGATCAAGAGCAAAGCCGCTGCGTACGAACTTCGAGATGGCGCCCTATACAGAAAATCATATCTAGGGCCATTGCTAAAGTGCCTGAGTAAGGAGGAGGGGCAGATGATCCTCAACGAATTGCACTATGGGGCTACGGGAAACTACAGCTCGGGTCGCAGCCTAGCGGCACGAGCTAAAACCATGGGATACTTCTGGCCATACATGAATGAGGACGCGAAGCATATGGCCATCGTTTGCGACGAATGCCAAAAATTTGGGAAGAAGATACATGCGCCGGCCGTAACATTAAACTCTGTCATCAGTCCCTGGCCCTTCGCTAAATGGGGAATCGACATCGTGGGACCATTACACGTCGGATCAGGATAAAGGAAGTACTTAATTGTAGCCACCGACTATTTCACCAAGTGGGTTGAGGCCGCTCCACTAAAACACATACGGGATAAAGATGTTTTTCGATTCATCTGGGAACACATCATATGCCGCTTTAGGGTTCCGGCAGCAATCGTCTCTGACAACGGGAAACAATTACAAGGCAAAAACATCGACCTGCTATTCAACACTTACAACATCCGAAAGAGCAAGTCCACGCCCCTATACCCCCAAAGCAATGGACAGGCCGAGATCACAAACAAGACTATCGCCGATAACATGAAGAAGAAACTTGACGGGGAATATGGGGAATGGTGTGAAGAACTCTACAACGTCTTATGGGCATATAGGACAACCCGCAGGGGAGGCAAGCTGGATTGTCACCTTTCATGTTAACATACGGGACCGAAGCCATCCCGCCTACGGAGGCGATGATACCCACCACAAGGACCGAAGCATGGAGGCGAAACATCTCGGCGAGATCTTATCTTGGCTAAACTCGACGATCTAGAAGAAACAAGAGAGATGGCCTGCGAGAAGATGGAGAATTACCAACGAAGGATCCAACGAGAATACAACAAACGGGTTCGACCAAGAGAATTCCAACCAGGGCAGTTGGTACTAAAGCATCTACCCAGTTATGAGCGTGACAAAAAGGGTGGTAAACTTGCACCACGGTGGGGAGGACCCTACACAATTGTTGAGAAGGTCGGAGAAGGGGCATACAAGATACTGAAGCCGGACGGAACACCCGAGCCACGACCGTGGAATGCGGCACGACTAAAGCTCTACCATCCATAAAATCGGGTAAGATATCTTGTCATTTATTTCCGTGAAAGGCCGCGTGGGGTTGGAAATATGACAAGTGCGTACGAATGGTCGTTTCGAACCGGGGCGATGGCATTGTGCAAGTGCCGGGCGACTTACACTAACACGGACTATTCGAACTCGGGGCGATGGCGGTGTGCAAGTGCCGAGGTAGTTCGGGGGCCAGGCGGTTGGAAACCGGTGGTCGATTGTCGAGGCATGAGTACTCGACAGTCGAGCAGTCAACATTGCTCTCCTCGCAAGTGGCCGAAATCACTTGCCCAAGAAGATTAATCGATAACTTCTTGGGATGTCGATCCCATAGAAACTAGGAAAGACCAACTACCCTTCCACTAGATCTCGAAAGACGGTGATGAGATGCCTCAATCAGGACATGGCATCGGGCCCGATGACCCTCCTTGTTGAGTGTGTTCGACAGAAACGGCATTTATGACTAACCTATCTATTCGTACAGGCACACATAACAAGGTCACGACAGCAAACCACACGTCGACAACTCAACATAAATAAGGATAATAACATCAGTAGCGTAATAGCGTCAGTAGCAAGAAGAACAAACAAACTGGCGACGCAGCACCCCATAAAAGTTGTGCAAGAAATTAAAAGGTGTTCAAACGAATTACAACCCAAGGGAAAGGGTAAGAAAGCGACGCAGCGCTGCAAAATACACGTTCACTCCTTCGAAGGGACGGGTCCCGGGATAGCCTTCTTAGCAGCGGCATCGGCTCGCTTTTTATCAAGCACCGCCTTCACACCGGCTTTAACCTTCGAGACAAGTTCATCGCTAAACTTCGCCTTCTCGGCGGCAAGATCTGCGCCCGGTTGTCTGGCCGACGCCGCTTCAGCAGTGGCCACCCGCTCAAGCAGCTGAGCCTCTCTCCCCTTCAATCGGACGTTCTCCTCCTCCAATGATGCCGCCTTCTTCTGCTCGGCTGCCAAAACAACAAAGACGGTCAGTCACACAACAATAGCCTTAGGATAACGACGAGAGAGGCGCAACATGGGGCACACCACCTTCCAACAAAGGGGCAACTACCCTAATGGTCTCCTCAAACTCAGACAGGCTACACTCGAGAGAAGACGGCTTCGAAGAAAGCTCTAAATATCGTTGTTCGTTAAACTCATTGGTGGGGCAGTACTTCTTGTGATCACTCCACTCGGCCCTCTGTCGGGAGTGGGCTACCTGCAAACCTGATAGTTGAGAACGAACCCACTCCAACTCCTCAGAGACCTTTTTGGATTCATTAAGTTTCTCAAGGGATTCTCGGCTACACTTCTCGCGAAGATCCCTCTCCGCCAAGATCCGGAGACGATCCGCATGAAAATCTCGAACCTCGAAGCCTCAACCGACCACACTTTGACCCTCTAGGTTGTCGGCCAACAACGTTTTATCGGCTGCAACCCCACGGAACCGAGCTAAGTTCGCCCTAAGATTGTCAATTTCCTCGGGAACGTGCTCGAACGTCTCGTAGCGATATAGTTTGGACAAGATCTTCAATATCGGTCTCTAAACGATCGATCTTAGCGTCCTTGTTAACTATTCTCTTTGCAAGTTCGAAACATGATCCCGTTCTATGTTCACTTCCCTTTTCAACAAACGGCACCTCATGGCAAAATCGGCCTCCGCACTAGAAGATTCGGCTAGGCAGGGAGTACTAAGCTCAGGATACTGGCACTACAAGATCAATCGTGACTAGTTGAAAGTAAAATAAGTACCTTGGACCTCGGCCAACTCCTTCTCCAACTTCCGAGATCGCTCACGTTCCTGCTGTAACGAGAGGCGGAGACTCTCCTTCTCGGCGACCTCCCTGCGCTGAAGAGCAGCATTCAACAACGAGCGGTTGATGTCCTATAAACAGCACCAACATGGTCAGCACTTACCTAAAATATGAAAGCGACACCCGAACAACTCAACTCACCGGCGGATCAAAGGTACTTTTCGGACCCGCTTCATACAACGAAACAAAGATTAATCTTCTCCTCGTCAGGCAGGGAGGCGAAATCGGGAGAAATAAGTGCTCCAAGAGAGTTGCACATAGGGCCCGAGACGGTGAAGGAGGTACTGCTGCCCGAATTAGGAGCCACGGAAGGAAGAGTCCCCAGCGGCCCGCTCCCGACAGCAACTTTCTCCACGTCACGATTGATCACAAGGTTCCCACTACCACCCGACTTCTCCGCCTGTCCCGACTCATCTTCATTACCAAGGGTATCGCCCTCCTCATCGAAAAGACCTTCATCATCATCACCATCGGACATAACATACACAACGCCATCGGCGAGAACAATCCCTTCATCAGCCACCTCCTGGGGCACAGTTTCCTCCGGGGCAGGCACATCCTCCTTGGGTTCCTTACCCCTTCCCTTGGACTTCTCACCTACAAGGGTAGACGAAGCATCAGAAGGCTTCTGAGGCGACTTCCTCAGGAAATGGGACAAAGGTAGCCGATCATCGGGAGCCTCACCGTCCTTCGCCGAGGTACCACCAGCCTTGTCAACCCTCAGTTTCTGTGCATAAGCCGATGTCAGAACCATGCAAGGCAACAAATAGGGGCACGTACATGTACGTCAAATAAAAAACGAATGAGTATATTTGTTACCTTCCCTGTCTCCTCATCGGCTCCTGCAACTCTATCCCTCTTCCGATGAACAAGAGTCCCAGCAGGAACACCCTGGGACTTAGTCTGAAAAACACCAAAACTAAAACATCACCCCACGAGTCGCCCGAGCCGATCAATCAAGCTAGAAAGACAGAAGAATACACTTACCCGATCAACATTGACTACCCAGAAAGGATAAAATTCGGCCGGAGGAGGAAATTTGCCACTTAAAAGAGGACCGGAAATAACCAATGGAACCCGATCCCAAGCCGTGTCATTAGTATGACGGGCGTGCCTGTTGGAACCCTTCCCCTCAGGATCCTCATCCAAAAGAAGCCTCCTAACACCTTCGGGAAGAGTTTTATGGCGATGAGGACTGGCAGCAAACCCGGCGAGATCGCCATTGGTAGTAGTCCCGCTCCGATAATTACCAGCGAAACTGGCAGGAGTATAGTCACTCGCCTGGGAAGGATCGTAGGTAGACCAAGTGGTAGGAGCACATTCGCCTCGGCTACGCTTTTCTCACTCGGACAGGATACGAAAGGTGTTGCCGTTCCACTGAGCCAAGGCGCGGCACGGGCGAATCTTAGAAAGGGCCTCGTACCAGAACGGGCGGCTAGGATCATATAGAGGGAAACGCAGCCCGAGCTCTAGCTGGCCCCTGGTGACTGATGAGTGCCAAATAGTGCATATTTATACACCTTTTTATTGGCATTTTACTCATCTTTTGCGCTTAGAAATCAGATATTATCCCAGATTCTGTGTTTTCTTTGTTTTCAAGAATAAATATTTGTATTAATTAATTTTGTGTTTTTAGGTAATAAATAAAGCTCGGGGAATCTGAGGAGCCAAAGGAGCGAAGAATTGGAGTCGAGCATCTATGGAGCGGATAGCCCAAGCTCGCGTGCGCAAACCAGTTGCAACCCAACAAGTAGCAACTCATCTAAAAGACATGGGCTTGAGCTAGACCCGACCCGCGACCCGGATCCGAACCCGTTCATTCCGAGCCGTTCAGATCGCGTCTAGCTACATCCTACGGTCGCTCCATCGTTCACATCATGTCTTGATACTCCCGCTCCACAGCAAATCGCCTCAGTTCATCCTCAGCCGTTCAGATCTTCCTCACCGAGATCCTACGCTCGCTGAGGCCTTCTCCATCAATCTTCGATGCACCCGTGCAACACTGAATCACCCATAACCCTATACCCCCATCGACCTACCTCATTTTCTCTTCTCTCTTCTCTTTCATCTCCCCCATACCTCTGCAACCTTACCTTCTCCCTTTCCCCGACAACCCAGAGCAGAGCTCTGCTCCTCCGCCACCATCTCTCCATCTCTGACAGACGCACCATCCCCATCATCACCCCAGCTACCTGCTCCGCCATCCTAGCATCAACCTTCTCCATCCATAGCTTATACCATAACCTAGAAGCTAGGATTGAGACGATTGAAGCTAGGGTTTTTCACCAAACCTCATGCATGGTCAATTCGAGAGGTCCGAGAGCCGCCGCACAAGTAAGGAGAACACGATTCGAGTATGGGTACTTTGTCTTTTCATTTAATTTATGTTTTAAAATTAGGGTTTGGTATTTTGATTGTGCATGTATAAATAAGAGAGGTAGAAGATGATTTTGCTCATGCCTGGGCTAGCCAGTGCGTCATTTAGGTTTAATTTGTAGTTTATTTGTTACTTTGATGTTTTAATTACTTTGGCTAGGGTTGAGATGAAACCCAAAAATCTGTTGCTAAGAGTTGTTCATAATTTGGAATTGTTCTTGATTGTGCTTTAATGCTTAGGATACATTTAATCTTAACACCTCAGTATGTTACTTTCACAGTGTATGTCATGCATCCACTGTAGTCAGACTATTTCCATGTTGTGTGTGTTGCAATTCATACCTCATTGCCTGTGATTGATCCTCAGACTAGTTGTGCCCTGAGAAGACAGCTAGTACTTGGGAGAGATACTCTAATTGGGATTAAATATCCATCTTAGGGTAAGTTTGATCATCTAAGTATTGGAAACTGATTTGTGATTAGTTGTACTATGATAAGACAGCTAATACTAGGAATTAGTTAATCACTTTAGTTGATAGTAAGCCACCCATTGAGACCCTGGATGAATGGTAGAATTGCCATTACAAGGGACAAGAACTTTAGCAAACATTGAACTGACTTAGCTGAGATTAGGAGGTGGATTCGACACCCTAGTCCTCTCTATCTTGTTACAATCTTCTTTTACCTTAGTTTAGTTTCACTACAATTCAGCCGTATCGGCACAAATCCTCTGTTGTCACATTGTCACTCTTGAAATCAGTTTTAGAAAGCCATAAGATCACCTTAAGAGCACCACAAGTCTCTGTGGTTCGACCCGTACTTGCCGCGTCTCCGATAGACGCCGTGCACTTGCGGTTATCACCGTAGGCCATAAATATAAACACCTTTCGAGGCCTACCAAGTTTTTGGCACCGCTGCCGGGGACTTGGCGTGTGCTGTTTCGATCCTTGCCTTGCTTCACTGAAATCTCATTTCACCCTGTACATACTCACCTTGCATTGTTATCTTTAACCCTGTGTTAGTGTAATTTAGTTGTGCTCTCTTGTTTGCATCTTCACTGTGTTAATTTAGTTGTTCTCAGTTCATCATTGTTTTCTTGTATCTCATCCCTGTACAGATTTACTTTGTCTTTCTTTAGCCTGTTTTTGCTGTTTTTAGTCCTTAAGTTAGTGTAACTTAGCTTTTCTTCTTTTTGTTTTGCATCTTCATTGTTAATGCATCAATACCTTACTAGTGCAACTTAGTTACAATCATTTTATTAATTGCTTTACATCATATGTCCTGTTTATGTTGCCTAGCCCTGTAGCATTGAGCCGATAACTTGCCTAGCTTTGAGCTCTGTTGCCTAGCCCTGAGCCCTGAGTGCTGAGCTCTGCAATTGGAGTACTATAGCTCGGTTGTTTAGTTTGTGAAAAATTGAAAACTGAAATTTGCTTGTTGAGCTAGCAGGTGCAAGTGGCAAAGCTGAGCCAACCCAAGGGAAAGCCCAGTTCTTGAGGTACCTCTTGTGCTGCTGTGCATAGTTGCAGCAGCACAGCCATCTTGGCTGCACAGGTTGGTGACTCCACCTGCAATTTCCATTTTGAATGCTAAACTGCCATGTTGGCATGATCTGAAATGTTGTATATATAGCTTGCTCCACCTGACTTGCAATCTTGCATGATCCGAGTGAGATTTTCTTGCTTAAATTGTCTTTGTTTCTTTTTTAAAATCAATAATCGATAATTTGTCCCGCAACGTGCATGCTCTGAAAAATCTGCCCTGTGCACATCTGAGTTGAGAATATAATCTGCTTGATCTGTACTATAATTGTTAAACTCAACTGTTGTGTATCTACCTTGCCAGACCTTACCTTGACTGCATGATAGCCCTGCTCCCTTGCTAGCCCCTGAAGCTGCAAGCTTGAGCATAGCCTGTGGAAACCAAGCTGACCTTGCCTGTGCTGTAACACCTAACCTTCAGCCCTGCAGCTGTGAGTTAGGGCTTGGATAGCCAGACTAGCAAAGACATCCTCGAGCTTACCACCACCTGTGATTTGTGAAGTGCAAAGGCTGTCTTTGTTGCACAAACTGAGCAGCTGGGCTGCATAAGCTGATGCCCACTTACTGGGCTATACTTTTTTCAATATAAACTGGGATGTGCACTGTACTGAAGCCCACAACCTGGGCTGATCACAAACCAAAACCCAGTTCCACTTGGCTAACTGTACCTGGGCTGCCAACAGCTGAAGCCCAACCACTAAGCTTTGCCTTTTCGCTGGGCTAACTGAACCTGGGCTGTTAACTCACTGAGCTGCTGGGCTTCATAAGTTGAAGCCCACAACCACCAAGCCATCTTCTGCTGGGCTGTACACGCATCCGAGCCCACATCATCTCGGGCTAGAACCCACTCTGTTGAGTCTGTTTAACATCAATCAAGGGCTGTATTTTCCCAACAAACCAAAGCCCAAACAAACCAAATTCCACAATAAACCAAAGCTCCCAACAAAACCAAATGAAACCCATTTAAACCAAACAAAACCCACATAAACCAAACTAGACTTTGAGTTCAATTTGAGTGCTAAATCATGTCAGGATTTTGGTCTGCATCTGGGGATGGAAACAAATCCCTTAGAGAGCGTGCTTACGGGCACGCTCCACAGTATGAACTCCCCACATACCATAATGATTTTAGGGAATTTTATGAGCCTTCTCCGGGCCCTGACCTCACATACCCTAATCACTATGAGCACATGTATCATCCACCACAGGTTGAGAATGAGCACTTTCCTCATACCTGATAGGTGTAGAATACACCGTATTTAATATCTAGTATTTATGCTTTCTTTGCGAGTTTTCTTGTAAATTATGTGTCTTATGTGTGCTTTTGAGTTTATTAGGTGCAATGGAGTCATTTGGAGCAAAAAGACCAATTGGAACTCGTTCAAATACAAGATTTCTACTTTTCATTGTGTAGAGGACGAGAAGACGAAGGCAATGGCGAAAGAACGGAGTCATTCCGAGTTCGTATGAAGAAGTTACGAGCAAAACAAGAACTTGAAGCATAGAAGGGCAAGTGTTATTGACACCCCAAGCGTAGGTTAAGGGGTAGTCTTTCTGTTAAGGGGCAACTCTCTGGAGGATTACTAAATAGAGCCAGCTGTGGTTAAGGGGTTGCCAGCTGGGTGGCCCTTATCCAAGTCACTTTGGTGCCAATATCCAATCCGTCATGCACCCAGCTAAGTCAAATGCTTCTCAGATAACTAGTTTGTCATTCATTACATCTCAAATTCAAGAGAAAGCAGGCAAGAACAAGTAATGCCATTGAAAATGGAGATTAATGGAATGGGTTTCGAGCACTCAGATTCCATACAGGTTCAAAATCATTGGGTTCTATCTGGATTTGTGAATAGCAAACTAAGAACCGAGTTAGTGGATGAATATGTGAGAGTTTTACCGTAAACTCGGTGAAGAGATTAGCTCTCTTTGCACGGATCAAAGATGGATGTTGGTCGAAGTTGTGAGCTCCTGAGATCATGGGTTGTGTATGAATGTTGGAAAGGAAGGAGCAGTGGCCTATGGAGTCAATAGCAAGTTCAAGGGGTATCACCAGCTTCTGGCATACAAAGTGTTTGCAGAAAAGTCTCAGTGACAAGATAATGGAGCTGTGGTTCTGGGCTGAGCTTGTGTAGGTTGCAGCTGGTGATGGCAAGTTGTTCATGGAAGATTGGCCTGTGACTTGCAAGTTGCAGTGTTGATTGTTTGCAGCTACTATCCATGGTTCGACTTCTGTGCAAGAAATGGAATGAGCAATGGAAACTAGTGAACTGGCATGGCAATGCAGCCATGAAGTTGAGCTGTAGATGACAGGGTGATGGTGGTTGCTGCCAGGGAAGTAGTTATGTGGGTTGGTTGGTGGTGCTATGAGACAGAAGCGGCTCAAGTTGCGCAGGTCAGAATGGATGTGGTGATCTGATAATGGAACTAAGACAGAGATATGGCCTGAGGCAGTGAGAAGGTGGAGTTCAGTTGGTGGTGGATCGCTGTTACGGTGAAGAATGATTGTGAGAGTTTTGACTGAAATGGAGAATGCAATGATAAAGATGGCCTGGAGCGTGGAACTGACGCTGGATGAGGAGGCGTTGTTGAGCTCGATAATGAGTCTGAGTTTCGGAGATATATCAGATGTGAGTTTTGCTGTGGTTATGGAGATAGAATGACAGGGAGGCAGTGAAGCACAATAACTGAGATGCGAGAGGTGGTTAAGCTGGAGCAAGGCTGGAGATTGAGACCCGGCCATGCACTTGCACCGTTGGATGGGCAGGTGAAGCTTGAGCCAGTGATGGATTGTGAGCTGTTGGCTGACCTGCAGGTTACAAGAAATGGGTTTGTTGCAGTTGGAGCCACAAGTGGTGACATGGAGATGTAACTGGAAGTGCAGCTGCAGCTTGGTGATGGAATGAGGTTAAGTTGCGCGGTGGCTGGTGGCGCAAAGTAGAAATGGTTGGCAGGTTGAACTGCAAGGCATTTGCTGAGAGTGATCTGTCTGGTGGTGGTGAGATGCTTGACATGAATGTGCGGGTTGCGAGAGACGGGACTTTGCATCTAAGGAAGAGATGGTGGTGATCTTTGGGCTATGGCGGAGCCGAGGCTAGTCAGTAATTGCAGCCGCACCGGTTGTGAAGTGTGCCGCAACCGGTGCAACGCAAGATATTGGAAGCAATGATTATGGTGGAGTTGCGGCCGTGACAGAATCGGTGGAAGTCATTGAAGAGAATTGAGTGAGCCATATTGGATGTCTTTGGTATAGCAAAACCGAACAATGGCAATTAAAATGGTGGAAGACGAGATGATGGTTAAGGTGCAAGGATGGATGCAATGGAAAGAAGCTGAGAGAAGGGAATGGATGTTGGCTTGCTGCCATGGATGTGGAATTACGAGGGACGAATGGCAAGAAACCAAGTCTGCAGAAATTGTGCAAAACGCAGCGACGAAATGGCGCACCGGTGAGCATAGTTCCTGTAGCCGGATTTCGAGGTTAAAGTGTCGATCGTAATATTTCGGTGAATCGCGAGGGGGTATGAGTCGGATGCAAGAATTAATGGCGGGACATATGAGCTACGGACCACGCTTTTGGGTACGTTTTCTCAAGGAATGAGAAGTTGGGTTTGATGGTTTTTGTGAATGTATGAATTGCGAGAGAAGCGAGTTGAGATACTTGGAAGTGTAAAATGCACGGTGACGTCTTCCAGTACTTCAAGTGATCGGAGAAAGTTTTCCGGTGACCGGATTCCGGCGCCGGTGGCCGGATTCCGGTGATGACGTCATCAATTCCGGCGACGCTTTTGGACCCAAAATTCCAGAGACATATTTTTCACTCCTGGGCTTGGTGGACCAACTTGGAGACGGGTTTTGAGAAGAATTAACCTAATTTTGGGAAAGTATCCTTGTGGGGAGAAAAGCATATATATATAAAACTCTTTTCAAAACCTAGATATATCTCCATTAGGGAGAACTCATACTTTTGGTTCTAGGGTTTAGAAACATGATAGGTTTTCTCCTTCTTCTTGCCATGAACTCCTATGCCATGAGTAACTAAGTTTTTATTATTGGTTGAAGATGTAGTTGGATTTTGCAACCAAGTTATGATTTTTATGAATTAGTTTTCTCTCAATATTATCGTTTGATTTCTACGGGTTACAATAATTGCATGATTGATGGATTGCAATATGATTGAATGTTTGTTTAGTCGAGTCTAGAATTGATTGAACTCACATCCATATCTATAGCTATTTTAGGGTTTTCATCGAGCGATAACCTTGAATACGAGTAGCATGATATGATTAGGGTTTGTAGTGATACATCCTCGTAGTCATATGTAGAAATTGACCTTTGTCCGAATTGTTTGCGCAATGTATTACAATTGCATTGATTAGCCTATTTCTGAAACTTAATGCTCCTAGGAATTGAACTTGATTAGCGCAAGGCGTTAGGTTATTCTTTAGGTAGATTTCACATACGCAGCCCTAATGTGTGTGTTGATAACTTAAGAAAATTACGGAGTATTCTTGCAATAAGGTATTCTATGGCTTTTGATGATAGCGAGATTAAATACGAATTCTATTCATATATTCATAAACTTGTTTACAATTGAAGATGAAACCTTTATCCAATATTTTCACATCTTGATTTGTTCACTTTTATTTGTTTTGCTTTTTGTTTATTTTTATTTCCGTTTAAATCAGAAAATTCTCGGTGTTTTATATAGGAAACCATAACAATTTGACAACCTAGACCTCTCTGTGGGATCGATCCTTTCTTGCCCTTGCTATTCATTTTTGATATTTTTATATTTGTAGTAAGAAAGTGTAATCAATTATCATTTGTGTAGAAAGGCAATTACATGAGCAGTCTGTCAAATCTAATCCCCCTAGGCACTATGCAATGTATACTTGTACCTTATGTGGTAGCTTAGACCACCCTGCTGAGAACTGCTACATTTTACATGAGTTTAGACAGTCTAGGGAAAACCATGATTATCCAATGTACGAAGTGTCTAGAAGTGACCATGCTGGCAACTATTGGGACCATAATCAACCTGCACACATGCATCATTCACCACAGTGGGGAGATGAACAATTTTATACTCCCCCAACTCCTAGTTTGCAATCAATAATGGAAACACTCATGGAGCAAAATGCTAGGCTTGAAATGAATGCAATGCATGACCATCCATATAGCAACATGTCTGAATTTCCCTTCTCTAGTGAACCTCATGCACAACCATACAATGAATATCCATATGAGGAATGCATACCCACTAGTGAAGACTCTCCTTCAATAGAACAACTCAAGATGATTCTTCAAAGGAACCCGATTGAGTTACAAAATGATAGGATTGAAAATAGTGTTTCTAGTCTTACTCATGCAACTAACATTGAATATGAACCTAATCTAGAGGTAGATGAGTACACTAAAAATACTACAATTTTGAATGAGGAGATGAATTCTTGCTATGATGATGATGATGATGAATATGAAGAGCATGTGTATTTTGAAAATGTAGTAGAATCTTTAGGTTCAGAGACATTAAGTGTCTCTTCTGTGAACCCCATGAATGATGCTTCTTCTAATATTCATATATGTGATGATGATGTGGAACCTGTGCAATTATCCTGTGAAAATGAACATGATTTACCTTCTTCTGACTTTGGGAAAGTGTGTGATGGTACAAATGATTTTATACATGAAAATAACTTAGATGTACCTAACCTCTCTCCTGAGTCACAAATTGAAACTCCTCCACCAAACCTAGGTGTAGTTTGTCACAAAATTGCAAAACCAACTTTTCTGAAAATGCCTAACTTAGGCCTAGAGCTTTGTGCTTCCCAAGTCCTCTTGGACTATTTTGCATCAAAGTATAACACTCTTAAGGAGCCACAGTTGGAATGTGTATGTCTGCCTGTTCTTAGCAATACTCATTTCGAGTTAGACCTTTTGCATGATGTACCTTTAAAATTGCAAGATTTTGTTCTCACAAACACACCTGTTCACAAGTTTAGGTTTGGGGGAAACTCCTTCACATCTGCAGTCTTACTTGCACTCTCATGTTATATCTGTGTAAGGCTGTTGATGTTTGTATATATTTTCTATTGGGTTGATCCTCAACTCTTTAGACTGTTGGTTTATGGTGAATTTTCATTGTATATATCCAGTAGGACTTGTTAAATTTTTCTTTTCTTGAAACGGTTGAGTCTTCTTGTGCATATTTTGTGCTAATCCGATATGATCTCCGTTGAGAATGTTGGATTTTAGCCTTGATTAATGAAGCTCCAACCTTGCTCCCGCCGACATCCGGTAATCTCTTCCCTTTTCTCTTATCAGCATAGTTCTCTCGGTATGTGACTGTTTAAATTTTTTCCTATCTGTTGACACATTGAGGACAATGTTTGATTTAGGTTTGGGGGTGCATTTGCATTTAGAGTTTTTAGTCTTTTATTTTATCTTTTAATTTTCTAAAAAAAAAAAAAAAAAAAAAAAAAAAATTCAAAACTCTTTTGTAAAAACCTCCAACTTTTAGAGATTTTAGAGTCACTAGCATGCTTCTAGCTATGTTTACATAGAGAATCTGACTGAAATAACAAAAGTTAGAAGTACCGGAGAACACAATTGGGTTCCTTAGTTGATTAGAGCGTTAAAGTTGGATTTAACCATACCGGAGGGCGAATTAGGTGCTGTTTAGATATTCGGTAGTAGAATTGTGATCACCCATAGTGGAGACTACCCAATTTACATCAAGTGAGGCACCAACCTTCAATTTTTGCAACTTTCTAGAAAAGTCATAGAGTGTGTGTCACCGTACGTAAATTCCGTAGGAATGGTGAGCTACCCAACTTCTCACCAATTTCAAAGACTACTTTTGATCTCTTGAGTGCTAGTTTTTGTCAATCATGAGGGTGACGTCTAAAGATGAAAACTCCTTCTAAATACCGATTTGCAGTTAGCATCTCTCTCTCTCTCAATCAGCAAGAACCAATAGAAACACATCATCGTCAACAAACGGAGCGTCATCAGAATATTGAAATAAAAATTGATATAGTCCAAGGTTTATGTGCAACAAAGAAAAGAAAATAGGATGAGAATTAATAAAATTTATAAAATCAAGACAATACAAGTTGTGGAAAAATTGAGTGTTAAAGTCCTTTGTCCATGGAGTTAGTTGTTTCATTATTTGTATTGTTATTTTCACTTATTGTAAAAAAAAAAAAAAAAAAAAAAAAATCAAAAATCAAAAAAATATTGTAGTTTATTTTTGCTACCACCATGGTAAAGAAGAGTTCAAAAAGAAAAATCCAAACAACAAGGAATTTGAGTAGAAAAGTTAAAAAATTGTCAAGTTTTGTGAAGTTTAGAAGTTCGTCATCAACATTTGAAGACCGAAGACCGAAGATTGAAGACGTTTCTATGGTTCTTATGAGAGAGTGATATTAATTGCCGATCGGGTGAGAAGTGAGTGAGTACTCCCACCCCTTGCTAATGGTTGATTTCCTTTCTTAGAGATCATCGAGAAAAAGATTCTTTTTGTCCACACTTCGTGGAGTCTCCAGATTTTATTTCGGAAGGTTATCCTTCTTACCTACAACGTGTGCGGGATTTCTCTCTTTATTCCTGCTGCACACATGAGAGACTAAAAAGCGATCTTTTTGAGTGCAATTATCATAAAATCCTAATGGTGAGGCAGAAGTTGAGACTTATGATCACAATCGAATCCGAATTCTTTCATATGGTATGGTTACTTCTCGCTCGGCACTTAAGGATGAGAGTGCGTTCTTTGGTAGTTCTAACTTCATGTTACTAGCACGAGAAACTCTATGTCCTCATAGCTTCTTGGAGGCTTGAGACTCTTTTACACTCTGAAGTTGGAGAAGGTTTTGTGGGTACACCTCTGGTAAACCCTCACGAGACTACAACTCGTCCACTAGGGACACCTAGGGGTTTAAAGGCTTAGTGCATACGCTAAATGCATTCGAGAGACTGCGACGGGGGTATAGTTAGGATTTCTTATTTTCTGTTTCACTTGAGGACAAGTAAAATTCGGGTTTGGGGGTATTTGATGAGTGCCAAATAGTGCATATTTATACACCTTTTTATTGGCATTTTACTCATCTTTTGCGCTTAGAAATCGAGATATTATCCCAGTTCTCGTGTTTTCTTTGTTTTCAAGAATAAATATTTGTATTAATTAATTTTGTGTTTTTAGGTAATAAATAAAGCTCGGAGAATCGAGGAGCCAAAGGAGCGAGAATTGGAGTCGAGCATCTATGGAGCAGATAGCCCAAGCCACAGTGCGCAACAGTTGCAACCCAACAAGTAGCAACTCATCTAAAAGACATGGGCTTGAGCTAGACCCGACCCGCCACCCGGATCCGAACCCGTTCATTCCGAGCCGTTCAGATCGCGTCTAGCTACATCCTACGGTCGCTCCATCGTTCACATCATGTCTTGATACTCCCGCTCCACAGCAAATCGCCTCAGTTCATCCTCAGCCGTTCAGATCTTCCTCACCGAGATCCTACGCTCGCTGAGGCCTTCTCCATCAATCTTCGATGCACCCGTGCAACACTGAATCACCCATAACCCTATACCCCCATCGACCCACCTCATTTTCTCTTCTCTCTTCTCTTTCATCTCCCCCATACCTCTGCAACCTTACCTTCTCCCTTTCCCCGACAACCCAGAGCAGAGCTCTGCTCCTCCGCCACCATCTCTCCATCTCTGACAGACGCACCATCCCCATCATCACCCCATCTACCTGCTCCGCCATCCTAGCATCAACCTTCTCCATCCATAGCTTCTACCATAACCTAGAAGCTAGGATTGAGACGATTGAAGCTAGGGTTTTTCACCAAACCTCATGCATGGTCAATTCAGAGGTCTGAGAGCCGCACAAGTAAGGGAGAACACGATTCAGAGTATGGGTACTTTGTCTTTTCATTTAATTTCTGTTTTAAAATTAGGGTTTGGTATTTTGATTGTGCATGTATAAATAAGAGAGGTAGAAGATAATTTTGCTCATGCCTGGGCTAGCCAGTGCTTCAATTAGGTTTAATTTGTAGTTTATTTGTTACTTTGATGTTTTAATTACTTTGGCTAGGGTTGAGATGAAACCCAAAAATCTGTTGCTAAGAGTTGTTCATAATTTGGAATTGTTCTTGATTGTGCTTTAATGCTTAGGATACATTTAATCTTAACACCTCGGTATGTTACTTTCACGATGTATGTCATGCATCCACCGTAGTCGGACTATTTCCATGTTGTGTGTGTTGCAATTCATACCTCATTGCTGTGATTGATCCTCAGACTAGTTGTGCCCTGAGAAGACAGCTAGTACTTGGGAGAGATACTCTAATTGCGATTAAATATCCATCTTAGGGTAAGTTTGATCATCTAAGTAGTGGAAACTGATTTGTGATTAGTTGTACTATGATAAGACAGCTAATACTAGGAATTAGTTAATCACTTTAGTTGATAGTAAGCCACCCATTGAGACCACGGATGAATGGTAGAATTGCCATTACAAGGGACAAGAACTTTAGCAAACATTGAACTGACTTAGCTGAGATTAGGAGGTGGATTCGACACCCTAGTCCTCTCTATCTTGTTACAATCTTCTTTTACCTTAGTTTAGTTTCACTACAATTCAGCCGTATCGGCACAAATCCTCTGTTGTCACATTGTCACTCTTGAAATCAGTTTAGAAAGCCATAAGATCACCTTAAGAGCACCACAAGTCTCTGTGGTTCGACCCGTACTTGCCGCGTCTCCGATAGACGCCATGCACTTGCGGTTATCACCGTAGGCCATAAATATAAACACCT
The DNA here is from genome assembly GCA_023531295.1 of Papaver armeniacum. NCBI lineage: Eukaryota > Viridiplantae > Streptophyta > Magnoliopsida > Ranunculales > Papaveraceae > Papaver > Papaver armeniacum. The sequence goes on along the minus strand of JAJJWW010015504.1, from coordinate 357,704 downwards.
TTCGAGGCCTACCAGTGACGATGGTCGCCTCGGCCGAATGAGGGAATCTCAAAACATCGTCCCTCTTCAGAACACCCTTCTGGCCTGACAAGAGCCTGACGTCATATCCATGGAGATCGAACTCATCCTTCAACTGTTGAACGTATTGCTCATCCGACAAGTCTTTAGCAACCCTCTTGTCAGCCCTACAAGAAAACGAAGAAGGTTTATCAGTGAAGATAGAATCTAGAGCGCGGTAATCATACTTGGAAGGACTCTCTACAACAAACAGGGAATCAAGTGAAACGCCGTCTTCATCAGAAAATACATAACTCACACACCTTTTTTCCGTCATCGAGGGAGTTGAAGACGCCATGAAAATCAGTATGAGAAGTGACAGAAAGGGCGAAATACGGCCGGGATCGGAGGTTGCAGCGGTGACGGAAACTAAGAAGATGCAGAACGATGGAGAAGAAAGGAAAGAAACCTGTGGAAAATAGCGGATGACAATGAAGGAGAGGTAGACAGAGAACGGAGAGAAAGAGGAAGATGGCGGAGAAAAAATAAAGAGGGAATGAGGTTTTAGAGTCAGGTTTATAAACCTATCCAATGGTAACAGAAGCGAGGAGGTGAACCGGTGGCAACGCACGAAGGAAGTGGGGAACAAGCATGGCGGAAAACCCGGCATGACCGAGGGGCGTGGGAAGACGGCGGTTTCTTCCCCACGTGTCGATCACACGAGTAGAAGAAGGGGCATAAATGTAGATGTGAATAATCCATAGGGACAGGTGGAGCCATCCCAGTCGAGCGCGTACCAAAGAAAACGAAGTAGTGAAAGCACCGAATCACCCCACCCGGATCGGGGCGCGAGAAAGAGGTATGAAGACAGTCGAGAGATCGAGGCAAAAGGGTAGAAAAAGTTCGATGTGACGATCCTCGGGTTTGAGGACATTTAATGCTCGACAAAGTAGGTAAAGAGATAAGGAAGACTCGGTCAAACTCGTGAGAACCAGAAAGCGACATCGGTCAACATCACCTAACAAGCAACATCGGATGCAGCCACCACTCGGCCAGATGCTTCAACTCGGGTAGAAGGGAAGATCGGATGAAGCATCGGGTAGACACCCGAAGAGATCATCAAGGAAGATGTATTAGGCCCAACACTGTAATATCGTTGTATCACCATTTTATGGCTATAAATAGGAATCATGTATAGGGCTAAGGAGGTAAGTGAGAAGTGAGGAAAGAGAGTACACCAAGAGCATAGAGAGAAAGCATACGATTTGTAACCGGAAAAATAGTAATAAGACCTTCCTTTCACCCCGTGGACGTAGGTAATCATGCCGAACCACGTATCTCTTGTGTTCTTCTACATCTCTACTTTATTTGGTTTCTTTATACATGCATGAGATCCTTTGGATGTAGGGGTAGGATTTTCTACATCTACATAGACCTTGGCAAGTGTGACTTTGCTTCGACCTGATTGTGCACAATTCTGTAATGTACCATTGGCAAGTGTAGGAGTAATGATCCGACGGTTCAGATTTAGAGTAAATGGGAATGGGCATATTTGAACATACTTGGTGAGTATCCAAACACCCTATAAATATAAATATATAGAAATAGAGTGATAAAAGGAAACCATAATTCCCGGAGAATCTTCGGCTTAATTATGTAAGCAGTTTCCAGTTTTAAAGCTTCAAAAAAAAAAAAAGTTTCCAGTTTTATTTTATTTTTGTCTTAAAACTTCCAACAGAAAACCTGAAGTTTAAGAAAAACTACCCAATCATCCCAACTCCTTCACCACGTCACCATGCTGACATGTCAGAATAACTCCATCTGTTTGCAGACACGTGTAACTCCCCCACGTGAATGTATACGTAGATGGGGCCTATATGCTCTCCCACCTCCTTCCACCACTTCCTTAGAACCCTAATTTTCTTCATTTTCTTTTCATAAAACCCCCTCCATTCTCTTCAACCCCGTTTCTTTTAGACACTCCCACGTGTCCTTATGTCTGTAGGTCCTACTGCCCACAGCCCTTCCTGAACCGATAGATAGGTACAATTCTCTACTCCTCTAATTATCCCTCTATCATTCCCTCCCCTCACTATTTATTCCGGCTATTTGTGTCAGATACCGGCCATTCGGTGTCAGATAAACAAATTTTCAATCATTTTCTTTCCTCTATATAAACTCCATTTCCTCTTCTCCCTTTTTTGTTCAGAAGAAAAATACAATAATACTTGGTTCATTTTGCAAAGGGAGAAGTAGACACGCGTTTGGCATGAAAGTTTGCATACGCGCCTCAACTTTATCACCCATTACGTTATTCAGTAACTGAACCGCCTCTTCTTATTACTTTCTGTTTCTGATTCTGATTCTTCTTCTGCTTCTGATTTGTCACCACTCGGTGCGGGATGGACCGCCCCAACCACCCGCATTTAATGCGGCTCGGAGAACACGTGTCGGACGTCCAACGGAAGAAACGAGGGTTGATATAGAAGTCCGCGGATCCGGTGAAGCCGCGGATACTGCCTGGCAGCGGGATAATATAGAAGTCCGCGGACCATGCACGAGTACGAGAAGATAAGATCTCAAAGAACTCATTGTCAGTGGACCCACCCACTCTAACTATAAATATGTATACCCCCCATTGAGAGGGGGATGGGAAAAATAGGGAAGAGAGAGAATATAGAGAAGTAAGTGAGTTTTAGATCATATAAAGCGATGATCACAAGATCTTGTGATCACCTCTCAGAACCATTTATTTTATAATGAATCTCCTCGGACCCGTGGACGTAGGGCCTAGTCTTTGAACCACGTACATCATCGTCTCCTTTACCTTCTTGCACCGATAGTTTCATCTTTATATTCGCATTCCAGATCTGCAGCTGGACCACCTGAGATGATAATGAGATCATGACAAAACAGAGGGGTTTGGAATCTATGAATTATCATCTACCTATGCTTATTCCATACTTCTCACACCACAGTGCACGTATTCAATTTTTATATAGATTGTTTGTGATCATGCGGGATCGTAACCCGATTCTCGTGTTCACAATTTGGCGCTAGAAACAGGGACCTTGTCCCGGTAAAAAGATTTTACCTTCTCCTGTGACTTCACAGCCTCAACCTCAAATATTTTTATTTAAACAAACAGATCTATTCATGGATCCCTTATCAGATCTATTCGTTTTTCGCACACTTCTTCGTCTATTGTGTTTTCTACCAACAGATCTGAACATTGTGACTTTTTAAACAAACGATCTGGGGTTTTTAGCCAACCGGACACATTCTTGGAATTGTTCTGGACCTGCTCTTAGCCAATACATCTAGGTTTTAGTTAGAATTTCAAACAAAGTTTCCACCAAAAGATTTGGGCTTTTTGCAAATATTGACCCATGGACCTTATCCCGATCAAATCAAGACTTTTGTCTTTGTTTGTCGTACTAATCGCCAAACTAACAACCTAAGTACACTCATTACCACTAGAAATTGAGTTAACATAAACAAAGTTGAACTAACAAATGACCGTGGACTCTTGGGTCTCGGATTACCTCCCACTTTCTCTGTGCATTGTTGCAATGGAAAAGAACAAAGATGCTTTGGAAAGACAAAGATAACTCCAAGAGACGCTCCAAGGACCACACCCTGGCGGAATAAGGAGCAAACAAAAGGGCGAAGGACGTACGGGAACGCGGACAATACGCAGGCCAGGGGGCGGAAAGCACATTGCTCTTAAACGCGGGTATCATCGCATTTGAAGCAAAGAAAACTGCGCTGGCAAGAGCCGCCGCACCAACCGAGGGGGTTTCCCAAGTAATTGCTACCAAAGTGACAGTGCGATCGAGGCCAACGACCCTCGGAGGTTATAGCCGAGTCGATAATCCCAGAACCATCCCTATGGGATGCCGCCGGACAATGAACAAAGCAGACAACTACCGGTAGGATCCAACGGAATAATCGAGCCGGGCATACTATTCAGAGGGGAAATCCATACCACGATCCCCGAGGAACCAGCTCAACTGAAGAGGGAACCCCCAATCAAGCGTCGAACCAAACAGCACAAATATTGGCGCAACTGGAGGAGTTAAAGAGGAACCAACTAACATACGCGGATGCGGTGGCCTTGTTAGCTCAAGAAAATCAGCAACTAAGAGATAAGATCCTCCGGAGCTCCGAACGAGAGAATCAGCATGACGAAGCTAACTCAGCGATACAGAACCGGGACCGAGGGACGGTCTTCGAAAATATCCCTGCAACGGCTAACCGAAGAACAATACCCCAGAGAGATGCGCGGAATAACAGAAGGTCTGACCCAGATTACCGACCAGAAATTCCGGACTACTACGACACGGAGGAAGCCACAACATCGCAACCCACAAGAAAGACACGATCTTCCATCCAAGACGAGCACTGTTTGGCAATGGAAAATCTCCAGCGGAAATGCTAGCAGAGATTAATCAACTCAAAACCGAGCAAGGAGGTGGAAGACTAGAACAGATTATGAAGGAAGCCAACACTACCCCCTTGCACGACAAAATTTAGCTACGGCTACCATTCAAAAAAATGTCCCAGTCCCGACCTTTGAATGTTACGACGGATCCGCGGACCCCTCAGCTCATCTACGATATTACAACAGGGTAATGGCCAGGTGGGATTACGATGAGGCTATACTATGCAGATATTTCCCTTCAAGCCTAAAAGGATCTGCGTTATCTTGGTTTGATAACCTCAAGCCAGGATGCATTAATTCATATGATCACTCACCGAAAAGTTCCCCGGCCACCTACATGTACAACAAAGTTGTGAACACAGGGATGGACAAGCTTTTCTCACTTGCAATTAAGTACAGGAATCAGTTCGAGAATACACTGATAGATGGCACAAAGTATGTCGGGCCATTGGACATGTGGATCCGTGGTGAGTATTAAGCTGTTACAAATGGGGCTTGATAGGATGAGTCCGCTGTTTGTCGAAATCCACGGTACCTCCCCAACCACTGAGGGAGATTTAAGGATAATCATTGAAAAACATGCAAGGTTAGAAGAAATTCAAAAAGATAACCCCCGAGCGCAGGTACAACGAACTCCACGGACAAATTCCGCGGAATTAGAAGACAGGCCCAGCCCACACCAAAAGGATCGAAAAGACGATCGCAAAAGGAGTGGCAGAAAGTTTGAAGACCGGGTCTATACGAAGCTCAACACCAGCTATCCACGCATACTGAAGGAGATCAAGGATCGCGAAGACTTAGACTGGCCCTGGTCTAAAGGGAAACAACCGCCAGCCTCTGCAGAATCCAAAGAGTCTGCGATTTCCCACTTTGCTTCTACGGACACACGACAGAGAAATGCAAAAATCTCAAGATAGCAGTACAAAAGCTGATAGATGCAGGGGATCTCAAAAAATATGTGGAAAAGGCTGGAATGGAAGATAGAGCCAAACGCAGCAAACAGGTCCAACTACCTGAGGGTAACCGCACATTGAACTCTATATCCTGCTCAGAAAGCAAAGAACCAACCCTAACAAAGACAAATAGGAAAACGACTGAGAAAACAATTTGAAGATTACTGTGAGCTTTACAGTATAAACGGGAAGGAAGTAGAAGAGCACGAGGAGTGGATGAACGCACCTCTGATTTTTGAAGCCGATGATATTGAGGACGACATGGAAGATCACAACGACCCATTAATCCTCACATTGCCAATCGCAGGATGCAACATAAGGAAAATCCTCATCGACGGGGGAAGCTCCGTAAATGTATTGTTTTACGATACATTCAAACGCATGGAGCTTAACGATGAGCAACTCCTGACTTCACATTACACCATCTACGGGTTCAATGGCACGGCTACGAAGCCCTTGGGAGATATCATCTTACAAGTGGATGCAGGCCCCATGAAAATCGACACTCGCTTTAGCGTGGTAAACACGCCTTCGCCCTACAATGCCATTATTGGACGGAGATGGGTCCATAAGCTCAAGGGAGTCGCAGCTACCTACCATCAATACCTTAGGTTTCCCACTCCCCTAGGAATAATGGAGATAAAGGGAGACCAAGCCTCCGTAAAAGAATGCCACGCGATGCAAATACAACTCAACAACGAAGAAGATGAGAAAAGGAAAACCCGCAAGGCTCGTAGCAAGGCGATATCCAAAGACAAGGCTATCGATGAATATCTGGAGGAAATCTCGGAAAAAGCTTGACTAAAGGGAACTCGTAGAAAATACGGAGGCTTCCACATCAAAGGTTAATCAGGGCGAAGAATCTGAAGCTACCAAATAGCAATTAAAGAAAATTCCCCACCTGGGGGAACCAAAGCCCACTTTTACATCCTTGGAGGCAGTGAAAGAGATCAACATAGGGACGGAGCAGAATCCTAGAAAGATCAAAATAGGAACTCTAATGGACAAAGAACGCGAAGCTTCACTGATAACACTACTAAAGGAATACGCGGATGTCTTCGCATGGAAACTATCCGATATGCCGGAATAGACCAAAGATCTGTACAGCATGAGCTGCGCATTAAACCCAGCACACTCCGCACGACAAAAGATACGAAAGGTAGCCACGAGCATCACAAAGCAGTAGAAACGAGCTACGAAAGCTATTAGAGGCCGGTTTTATAAAAGAAGTCAAATACCCCACGTGGATCTCCAACATGGTCATAGTACCAAAGAAAAATGGAGGAGTCAGAATCTGCATCGACTTCACCAACCTGAACAAAGCGTGCCCAAAGGATAGCTATCCACTACCCAGCATTGACCAGCTAGTCGACGCAGTAGAAGGATATGAAGAGTTGTCATTCATGGACGGATATTCCGGGTACAACCAACTATTTTTGGCAGAAGAAGACCAGCAACACACTGCATTTTACACACCCCATGGTCTTTATTGTTACGTAAGAATGCCTTTCGGGCTCCGAAACGCGGGAGCAACGTACCAAAGGATGGTCGATGCTATTTTTAAGCCATGGATCGGCAGGACCTTAGAAGTTTACGTCGACGATATGCTTGTAAAAAGCAAAATCAGGAAGAATCACCACCAAGACCTGAAGGACATCTTCGGAGCTATGAGAGAACATAACATGAAGGTAAACCCGGAAAAATGCACTTTCGGGGTGACCTCAGGAAAATTCCTTGGATACCTAGTGACAAAAAGGGGCATTGAAGTAGATCCCGAAAAAATCCGAGCCATAGCAAACATGCCATCTCCGAAGAACCTAAAAGAGGTACAAAAGCTCAATGGATCCCTAGCAGCTCTGGGAAGATTCATATCACGATCCTCGGATAGGTGCAAACTCTTCTTCAACATACTGAAGAAAGGGACTAAATTTGAATGGACAACAGAATGCGAAGAAGCCTTTTTGGGCATTAAGCAATACCTAGCGAGAAATCCCCATCCTTCGAAACCGGACCACGAGGAGGTTTTGGCACTCTACATTGCGGCAACGGACGATGCGGTAAAGCGCGGTGCTCGTCGGAACCCATACGAAGGAGGAACAACCGATCTACTATGTCGGCAAGACCACGAATTCCCCGCGAGCGAAATTACACGAGAATTGAACAGCTAATCCTAGCCGTCGTATGGTCTACTTTAAAGCTGAGGACGTACTTCTTGACGCATGACATACGTATCCCATGCCGGGCACCCTTAGAGGCCATCCTCAAAGGGGCGGGAAAGGTAGGACGAATAGCAAAATGGAGCACATACCTCGACCAATTCAACATCCACTATGAGCTCCAACACTCCCAGAAATCGCAGGTATTAGCGGATTTTCTAGCAGACTTGCCTTTGGACAACGAAGAAGAAGTACGCATACAAGGATGGAAGGCTATGAGCGCCCCGAAATAGAAAAATCGAGCCAAATAATATTCTTGAACCGGTGAACCCACGACGATGGGAAGTCTTCGTTGATGGCTCCAAAATAGAGAGGCGCGGGGATAGGCATCGTCATCACCACACCCACGGGAGACGGAGAATCGTACACGCATTCGATTGGAATTCGAAGGCCATACCAATAACATCGTAGAATATGAAGGAGTGATCCACGCTCTCCGCTTAATAATTGAATTGGGCATACAAGAAGTGCGGGTAACAAGCGACTCACAACTGATCATACGACAGATAGGCTACGAATACAATGTGTACGATGAAACACTAGTGGCATACATGGCTCTAGTGCAAGCATTGGCCTCCCAAATACCAAAAATCAACTTCCTACATCTGCGCGAGAAAGGAGCTTAGACATGCGGATGCTCGGCGTATATATCATCCATGCTTAAAAACGAAGACGTCAAAGCAATCAAGGTAACAAGAGTATACGAACCATCCGTCAAACTCCCGAAAACTTGCACGCTAACCAACGCAAATCTAAGGAGAAAGATATCTCTACGCGAGGATGTCGGAGAATACATATTCGACGATTTCCAGAACGAGGATATTACACGACAAGCGGAGGAAGACGACGATTATAGTCAGGAGGCAGATTGGAGATCAGAAATCCACTCTTTCCTCGAAAGAAGGGAAACTCCCCGGGACACCAAACAGGCTAGGAAGGTGCGGTCAAGAGCGAGGATGTACGAACTAAGGGATCAAGCCTTATATCGAAAATCATTCCTCGGACCACTGCGTCGTTGCCTATCCCGTCGAGGGGCATGTCGTTTTAAAAGATATACACAGAGGAGACGCAGGGAATCACAGTGGGATGAGATCCCTAGCAGATAAGGCAAAGACGCAGGGCTATTACTGGCCAACCATGATCCGAGACGCAGCTAGAATGGCAAAGAGATGCGAAGAATGTCAAAGATTTGGTAAACGAATCCACGCCCCAGCTACAAAGTTAAACTCGGTCGATAGCCCTTGGCCCTTCGGGAAATGGGGTATCGACATAGTAGGCCCACTCATATCAGGGACGGGGAAAAGAAGATTCCTAATAGTGGCAACGGATTATTTCAGCAAATGGGTAGAAGCAAAAGCACTGGCAAGAATTCGGGATTCGGACGTCTTCACTTTTATTTTTCAAAATATCATCTGCAGGTTTGGCATCCCCGCAGAGATAGTCTCCGACAACGGTAAACAGCTACAAGGAAAGAATATCGACTTGCTGTTCGACACCTTCAAGATTCGGAAAAACAAATCCACCCCCATATACCCACAAAGCAACGGACAAGCAGAAGCCACAAACAAAACTTTGGCACTCATTCTAAAAAAACAACTAGATGAGTACAAAGGACGATGGTGCGAACAGCTGCATAACGTTCTATGGGCGTATAGGACAACCCGAAGATCAGCCACCGGAGAATCCCCATTTCTACTCACCTACGGAGCTGAAGCGGTCATCCCTGCGGAAATTCTACTTCCAACTACAAAGACAGAAGCCTGGGAAAAGAATCTCACCACGGACATGATGTTGGAAAGGCTTGACGACCTCGAAGAAAGAAGAGAAGCGGCACTGCAAAGAATGGAAAACTACCAACGCCGGCTGGCCAGAGAGTATAACAAAAAAGTGAAATTTAGGAATTTTGTAGAAGGGCAGTATGTGTTGAGGACCATTCCCCAATACCAGCGAGAAAAGAAGTGGGGAAAATTAGCACCGACTTGGGGAGGACCCTACATAGTACACGACATCGCAGGAAATGGTTCTTACTATCTGCGTAATATGAAAGGGGAAATCCTCATGCATCCGTGGAATGCCAAATATCTCAAACCATACTACCCATAATCCATCACCTGCGTGCACATTTCAGAAGAAGAAAATGGACTTGCTAATCCACATGTTTCTATCTCTGACAAAGGAGTAACGCGCCTTAATTTTTCAATCAATACCAAGTTTTCATTTTCAAATATCATATCCCGTTCATTCCCCACGCACATTTCAATTTGTTCAAAACCCGCAACCTACATACAACACACCATATAAACCACATGTATATACTACTTACACAGTGTACATTGAAAACCATGTCACATCATAATAAAATATCGATGCAATTGTTACCCCGTGGATGTAGGCCTTAAGGCCGAACCACGTAAATTGTTGTACAATTACTATTATTAGGAACTGACATTATACTTAGCAAGAGGGATATCTTGCACAAAGCATGAATCACCCCCACTACAATATACCGGGCAATATCCCGTGCAAAACACACACACGCAATATATCGGAGCATACACATGCGATCTCTCAGAACTCCTCTGTAAATGTCTATAAGTGTATGACCAGGAGGCGACTTCTTACAGAATGAGATATCCGTGCAATATTACAAGCCGCGAACATTAATGGAGTATATCCTTAAAACGTCGGCCAGACCCCCACCGTCCGGTGATCCTCGGCCCGGGAGTTAGGCGGACGGGGGTGCAAGGTCACAAGACGATTAGGGGATACCAACCTACGGAGTTGCACGAACAATACACTTATCAAACTCAAAGATTGCTATCCGCGGGTTACAATAACTACGGAATTTTACATTATAGTTAAAGATGATGGACATAAGTTCAACCAAATTCGAAATCAGATTTAAACACCAAAGTTTGATCTAATACATGCAGTTGATTACAAGCCCAGCAGGCAAAATAACAAAAACGCCAAAAAAGGATAAGCAACCGAGATCAATCCCTAGCATACTAACTATGGTTCACTGAGCAGGAGTGTTATCTGCAGGTTTATCCTTCAGCGATGAAGGAACGCTACCACCCGAGGAAGGCCCGGAAAGAACTTGATGGGAGTGCGGGTGCGGACGCCGAGTATAATTCTTGGTTAACCCATGATTTTTCTTAAGGTCCAGCTCAATCTCACCAAGAATCTTATTAATTTCTTCGGCCAATTGTTTGCGGGCCATTAGACCTATGGCTACGCTCCTCATCTCAGCCTGATTTAAGGAAGTACAAAGCTGGTCTATCCTCTGATTAGCTTGCTTCAGCGTTTCATCCTGAGACGAGGCCAGACCGCGATGATAGCTAACTTGACCCTCCAGTTGAACTACCTTAGCCTGAGCTTCGGCAAACTTTCCATCTGCGGCCTTAAGCTGTACTTGGAGTTCTGCGAACAATGAAAGAAGACAAGGAGTTATAGACAGAGATACAATTCAAAGCACACTCGATGACGAAGACGTATACCTTCACAATGATCAACCGCGGAATCCCTCGCTTCTGCAGCATAATCATATTCATTTGACAACTTATCATAATCTACCTGAAGCAGATTATGAGCATACTGACTTGCGCTTAGGTCATTTCGAAGCATCGAGCCCGAATGACGATGCCGATTAACCTCATCATTCTTCAATTCCAACCCCTTGTTGAGACGATACATAGCCACCTCTAAGTCTCTCTCACGTTCAACCCGACGAGCCACATCCGCTCGAGACGCTGAGACGAGCACTACCGAGAGCACTACATTACGCCCTAGCATCGTCTCTCTCTTTGGCTAAACGCCGCATATAAGTCCGCACATCCGAGGGATGCGAAGACCGCGCTTGCCGCAGCTCGCCTTCCGTAACATTAAGTCTAAATCCTAAGGAAGAAATCTGCCCACGGGCTTGCTCAAGATTGTCCGCGTCCATAAAAGGGCCCCGTTAAACAAGTGGCGGTCATGGTTATTTCGATTTTGCAAATCTACCAAGCAATATTTTTTCTTACGCCATTCTTCGACCATCGCGTTATGAATATCCGCGCGGGCATTCCATTTAACAGACTCACTCTTGAGTTTTTCAACCAACTCAGCAATGCGCCCCTTTTGACGAGTCCTCTCACTCCGAAGCCACAACAATTCGGGGACTCCACCCACTGAAGATAATACAGCGGGAGGAGGGAAGAAAGCGAAAACTCAGAATAAATAAGGAGCAAGAAACTACCAAAGAAGAGGGAGCGCAGACCTGAAATGGATGAAGAATTTTCCTCAGCAACAGCCAACTTGGCCTTAACCAGAGCCAACTCAGAACGCAGCTGAGCCTCTTCCGTGCCTTGCTGCTCCTTACGTTTAAGCAAACTCTTTAGCTCGGTTATTTCTTCATCCTTAGTGGATACCGAAGCCTCGACACTTGAAAGCGTCTCTTCACAATGTCGAAGCTTCCCCTCTAGCTTCAGAGATTTGGCCCTAAACAGCCGGTAAAGTTGGTGGTTACAATACTCACTTCTCATCATCTATCAGCAAAATGAATGAAGTTAGCTCACATCACATTCGAAAGAAGTCAGGGATAAAAAGAACAGGACAAACCTCCAATAACCGCTGCTGGGGGTAACTGTATTGATACCCATCGGCAATGGCCATCATGTCAGCAACGGTGGGGGGAGGATCCACTACAAGATCAAGCCCGCTGGCTACGAGATTTTTACCCCATCCTCGATCTACTGCATCCTCAGGGGTTAACTCCATGGACCTCCGAGTAAAAGCATCCGAACCCTTTTCCCCTTCAACCACGGGGGCAGGATGAGGAACAACCAGCAAGTTTTTCTTTCGCAGCCACGCCAAAACAGCATCATCACCATCCGCAGCTAAGGATCGCGAGAAATCATCTAAGGAGGAGCCCGAGGTATTCCCACCATGAGCAGCACCATCATTACCTTGCACCAATGCCCCACCAACAGTGGAGGAGGTACCGGCAAAACCCTTGGAGGGCACTACCAAAGCCCCAGCATCAGACCTGCCAGATGGGTCACCTACGCAGCTATCCTCGAGAACACTCCAATCATCACCAGCTGGAAGTAGAGTGAAGTCCGAAACAAGCCCCATAACCGCGGACATGTCAAATGACTGTTCCCCAGACAAAACCTTGCCAAACGAGAATTCATAACAACCACCCCCGTCCTTGTCACCACTACTCAGAATAAGTCCCTTACCTTTATCTATAACATTCACGCTGGACTGAGTAACCCCCCCGGCATGATTCCCACCACCACCAATAGACAAGTTACCACCGCAATTACCACCAACATCCGAATCACCTTTAAACCCACGGTGGCGGTGGCCGGGTCGCCTTGCCCCCACCGGCGGCCAAATCACCTTGGCCACCCCGATGATCGGGTCACCTTGACCACCACCACCTGGCCGAATCACCTTGGCCACCACCAGTGGCCGAATCACCTTCACCACCACCAATGGTAGGGTCACCTTGACCACCACCAATGGTCGGGTCACCTTGCCCACCACCTATAGCTGGATCGCCCCGACCCAGTCACCAATAGTCGGACCACCTTGACCACCACCAGTGGCCGGATCATCACCAATAGTCGGACCACCTCGACCACCTCCACCGTCAACTGCCCGATCACCGTCACCTTCTTGAACAGGCGGAGAAGTCTCACCCGCTCTTCCCTATCAGAAGAGTCCTCATCACCACACACGGGACTATTTACATCCTCGAAATGAGAGGAACCCTCGGTGGGAGAATTCGATGATTGCTTGGGATTAATCTTCTTCCCTTTACACACCTACAACACATAATAATAAAAGCACCGTTGGCATCACCTTTCCTTGGCATAATTAACATTATTTAAGAAAACGTAGGGGGCACACATATGAAGAAAACAAACAACGCACCTTAACAACATCGGTATTCCGCGGAGGAATAGCGGCATCGGGGATATCTTCATCTTCTCGCATCATCAACATCACGGCTATAAACAAAATCCATACCAGCAAAACTCATCCGCGAGGCGGTAATGCGCGTAACGAGTGGAGAAGCTTCGCGAGGAAGACGCCGTCGGCGGATTGGTGCCAACCACGGGGACCCGGGGACCCAACCATAGGCCCATGGGCCAACAACTTCAAGAACAGTGGCAGACCACTCGTAGTCATGATCACGCTTGATTCTCTCCTCGCGGAATAGGAAGACCTTCGGCACCGGGAATCCTCGCCATCTTGGAATCACTTACTTCGCTCAAAAGACGAACTTCCCCTTAACAAGTAATATTCCGTAGACTCCTGGACCACGGTTTACAGTATTCCTATTAACATAATCTCCGAAGGATCTCATTGAAATTCTCGGGAGTATACCACCCTTTCTCTTTTTCTAGTCTAGGGGCATAGCAAGTCATCATCGTTTTCCCCTTACTACGAAGGTAGCATTCACGAAGATGGCGAAGATAGTTCCCTGTCAACTGTTGCACCCCGCGATTATGACTTTTCTTGGCAGTATCACGGCTAGCCAGGACCCGATAGTAGAAATCATCACCGACTTTATACAAGGGTAACATCAAACCAGCCTCGAAAGCACCCACGGTTGTCGGAAATGAAAGGCATCATACTTATAATTAGTAACCATCTCATAAGTTATGTCTTTATCGGCGGCATAAAAACGAACACAAAATCTGAAGACCATGCTTCATCTTGAAGGCTTCGAGATCAATGTGTCGAAAGGTGAACTTCTTATTACCCAGAGATAAAGGACGGAAAGTAACGGCAGAGTCATCCTCGAAACCTTCTTCCGCGGCATCCTCCACAGGACCCGTAGCCTTCCTTTTAGGAGGAATTAAGTTTCCCGAAGACTCTATCTCAGTAGCCTTTCTCTTCGAGGTAAGAGTTTTAGTCGACTTACTAGAACCAGGCACGGATGGGTTAGTCCGCGTTGGAGGCTGAGTACGGAGGGGTTGCACATCCAAAGGTTCATTACGAAGATTCGGCTGATTCTTAGGAGAATCACCTTTAGAACGAGTCGCGGCATACCTAGATCCTTGCGGAGGATCACCCCTTCTGAGTGAAGGTCTTTGACCTGAGGATGAGGATGTTCGTCCATCCCGAAGATTACCCTGAGAAGGTGGAGGCGAAGCTCCACCCCTTACGTTAGTATCACTCCGGGGAGACCGATGAGGACTAGACGGAGGAGTCTGATAAGGGACCCGCGGATGGTCAGACATGTCTACGGGCACAAACACGAACAGGAACTCAAATCAGAGGCAGAGAAGATCAAAAATCGAGAAAGTCTCAAGAACAGTAGTACAAAGAAAACCCTAAATTTCATCTAACAGTTACCTAAAACTCTCGGATCATTATTCGAACTCAAGAGAAGAAATAAAATCTAAACATGACCAATGGAGCACCCAACTCAGTAATGTCGACTCTCAATACCCAGGGTACATTAAAACTTAAAACTCATCATCAAATCACTATCAGAAGATCAGAAACTTGACGAGCTTAAGCAAGGAGATTAAACGGAATAGAAGGTCATACCTGAATCACGAAGAATCAAGCAACAAGTGACAACACAGCAGCAAGCAGTCTCCGATAAACACAAATGGCAGCCCGAAAGAAGCAGCAGAGCGAAAAAGAAACGATGGCGTCGAAGAAATTAAGAAGATGAAGACAAGAACAAAGAATAAAACAGAGAATGTGAATTAAAGTCACATTCTCTCACTCCTCTTTATATAGAACCAAAAGGAACCGTCCACTACCCAAAGAGCGATTATGGCCGGACGTGGGAAACGTGCACAATAAATGCACGGTAGCACCTTTTTTAGGAGAAGTTATGAGGGAGATAAAAACGTACCACACGGTTCTTCTTCCAACAAAAGCCAAACGCCCAATCGCAAGAAGAGGGCAAATTGTAAGTACACTAATTTATCTCCTTTGCCACGTGCGCTAACGGGGTCCACGTGGATGACATCACTCACGGGATGACACGTAGGGGCATCCGTGGCATTCGAACTATGTGCCATCTGTCAAAACCAACGGTCGGGGCGAAGGAGCACCGAGATAGCTAGCCAGCGTAGCACCAAGGGATGGCTTTAACCCATCACGAGGCAAAGTATGATCAACGGTCGGGAGTAGTCTAACCGACACGGACGTGACAAGAGGATCGACACCACTCGGTGCGGATCGGGCCGCCCCAACCACCCGCATTTAATGCGGCTCGGAACACGTGTCGGACGTCCAACGGAAGAAACGAGGGTTGATATAGAAGTCCGCGGATCCGTAGAAGCCGCGGATCTTTGTAGCTAAGCCGCGGGATAATATAGAAGTCCGGGACCATGCGCGAGTACGAGAAGATAAGATCTCGGCAACTCATTGTCGGTGGACCCACCCACTCTAACTATAAATATGTATACCCCCATTGAGAGGGGATGGGAAAAATAGGGAAGAGAGAATATAGAGAAGTAAGTGAGTTTTAGATCATATAGGCGATGATCACAAGATCTTGTGATCACCTCTCTGTAACCATTTATTTTATAATGAATCTCCTCGGACCCGTGGACGTGGGCCTAGTCTTGAACCACGTACATCATCGTCTCCTTTACCTTCTTGCACCGATAGTTTCATCTTTATATTCGCATTCCGATCTGTCTCACCACGGGAGATGATAATGAGATCATGACAAACCGGAGGGTTTGGAATCTATGAATTATCATCTACCTATGCTTATTCCATATTTCTCACACCACAGTGCACGTATTCAATTTTTATATAGATTGTTTGTGATCATGCGGGATCGTAACCCGATTCTCGTGTTCACATGATTTTTCTGGGCGAGGATGAATAGGGTTCTAACACAAGAGATGCTACACTGTATGCAAGCTTCTTCTATTTCTGGAAATCATAATAATAATCACCGTTTTAATAATGGAACTGACTTAACCGTACTTGAAAGACAAAGAGCTAGACAAAAATGGCAGCAGCAACAGCATCAGAAACAAGAAACTGAAGCTCCTCAAACGTATCTCAGTAATGATGCTAATTTGTTCCAATTACCATTAACCACTTCAAATTTTGATCATCATCAAGGTTTCATGAATGAATCTATGATCAGAGAGTTTGTTAATCGCTCAATGAAAACCGATCCAAGTTTAGAAAATGAGTGGAGAAATTATTTTGGTAAATACCGAGTGCCCAAGACTGGATTTGGTGAAGAAATTATCACTACAGGATTATCAAGTACTTCCAATGGATTTGTTAGTAATAATATTAATTCTGTTAATGAGATGTCAAATATCTCCATTTCTAGAACTACTAGTTGTCCTCCAATTGTGGGTGATACTGTTTTACCTGCGACCATAGTTGCAGCAGCTGCGGAAGAAAAAGGTAAAGAAATCTGTTCACCGGGGAAAATGTCTTCCATTGTTGGAAGGAAGAGAAAAGCTGATAAGGCACCCAACTCAAAGGTCTGTTATTGATGTTTAAAACTAGATTATTTTTTTTTCCAACGTCTTCAGACGTATATAGTTTTTACTTATTTTCTTGTATAATTTTCGTCCTCGAAATTTGAATCAGTCTCTTAGGTCACCATCAATCTCAACTCTCTGTTGGGTCCGTCTTTTCTTTACTTGTACTTGGTCTGTAATAATATCATGATGAGAAGTTTTTGTTGTTGTTGTTGTTGATTACTCAGGTTAATGGTGTAGCGGAGGAATTAAGAGATAAGAGAATCAAAGTAGACATGACCGAGGAAGTAGAATCCAAGATCACCCATGAACAACCCCAACAACATAAGAACAACAGTATCAACAATAAAGAAAATTCTTCGGATACATCTAAAGATAATAATTCAAAGATTTCTGAAGTTCAAAAACCGGATTACATCCATGTTCGAGCTCGGCGTGGTCAAGCTACAGATAGCCATAGCTTAGCCGAAAGAGTAAGTTAATCAACCACTACGTAGATGATTCTGTAATGTTTATATTAATTTCGTTAAGATATGGTTTTAAGTTTTTTTCTTTTTTGTGTAGGTGAGAAGGGAAAAGATTAGTGAAAGGATGAAATATTTGCAAGATCTAGTCCCTGGTTGCAATAAGATTACAGGCAAAGCAGGAATGCTTGACGAAATTATCAATTATGTTCAGTCTCTTCAAAGACAAGTTGAGGTATATTTTTTGCATTCATTTCTATTACTAGTACGAACGTTGCCACGGTGGGAGGGCCGACCGAAGAAGAATCTGAAGATGGGGTTTGTTGGCGACTACTTTCGTCCCATTTAAGAAAAGGTGATACTTTCACTTCGTTTCGGGAAAAGTGATACTTTCGCCCCGTTTCGGAAAAAATGATACTTTCTCCCCGTTTCGGAAAAAATGATACTTTAGCTTCGTTTCGGGAAAAGTATCACTTTTCCCGAAACGAAGCTAAAGTATCATTTTTGCCGAAACAGGGCGAAAGTATCACTTTTCCCGAAACCGAGCGAAAGTATCACTTTTCCCAAACCGAGCGAAAGTATCACTTTTCCTAAACTAAGTGAAAGTATCACTTTTCTGGAAACGGGATGTGAAAGTATCACTTTTTCTAAAACGGAAAATTAGTCGATCCATAAACCAAAATATGGTTGCATGATGTGTTATGCATCCTTTGTGGTGGTTTGCATAATGACTATGCATTCAATTTTCGAGAATTATACCTAAAATGAAAGTATCATTTTTCTTGAAACGGAGGGAGTACATCGTTTTATTAATTGCAACGGAAAATTAGTTGATGGATAAACCAAAATTTTGCTACATAAAGTATTATGTATCCTTTGTGGTGGTTTGCATAATGGATATACATTTAATTTTCTAAAATTGTGTCTAAAATGGTAAAATACCTCCGATTTTTTCATAAAAACTCTAAATTTGATATTGTTGTTTGTACTTGTTGCGTAGAGTTTTTTATAACCTTTCCAACGAGATAAAATTTGTAAAATTCCAAGGCACGGATTTTTAGATATGTTATATTAAAGTATGCTTTCCAATTATACCCCTGAAAAGATAGGATACATAAAGAATTATACTAATTGGACTAAAAGGGAGGGACATTTTTGGTTTTTCAGCATGGACCATTCTCAATCTTTTTGTGGTAATTGATCACTTAGATTTTACAAAAAAAGTGACTATATAAAGGTCCTCCCTCGTTTCGCTCGGTCGGCCCAATCAAGATCCCAAAGATTAGGTAATGTAGGTTTCAGAATTCAGCGGGTCCTCAATCGATTGTGAAAATATGACTTAGACCCAAAGCCATAAGTATATTTAGGTTATGGGGTCGAATGAATCTGACCAAAAAAGTTAAATCAATATGTATTTACATTAATAATTAATTATCTCTCTCAACAAGTTGAAATTTTAGAGCAGCTTAAGTAAAGGTTGTTAATGTCCAAAGTGATGGTTGTATTTCTCTGTCAATATCATCAACTAATTATGTTTCCATTTTGTTTTCATCTGCACCAGTTCCTGTCCATGAAACTTGCTACAGTCAATCCAAGACTCGATGTCAACATTGATAACTTCTTGGCTAAAGATGTAAGACCACAGGCATTGTTACTAGTAAAAATATCAACTAGTGAAAAACTGTTTAGATATCTCAAAGCAATTCTTATTGATAAAATTGGTATGCTACAAACAGATGTGTCCTTCCTCTGGTGTTTTTCCAAATGTGGGAATGTTAAGTGCAGACATGGTCAATTCCTCAGCTTACCTTCAGTCGTTTAATCCAACAATGCAAGAAATGATTTCATCCTGTGGGTTGGATATGGTGATAAATCCCCCCGAAATGGCAGCAGCACTACGGAGAACAATAAGCGCCCCACCCTTACCGTTCCCCGACACATTGTTGGACACGTCTTGCTTCACTGTATTTTCTTTAAACTTTAAATTTTTTTTCCCCTCAAATACATGTATTCGTACTTATGATTATAAAGTTTCTTACTTTTGGATTTCTATTGTGCCTTACAGCAAGATCAACCTACTTCTACAACTTGGGAAACAGATCTGCAAAACATTTACAGTATTGTGGAGTTTCCTCAAGGAAGAGCTCATCCATCTGTTTTTCCTCATCAATCATATACAGGTAGCAATATTAATTAAAGAGTAGTTATAATTACGAAAGTTATTACTTGATGTTTCTTTACTTTTAAGGTTTCATTATCATTAGTTATCGGATAATTATGATTAAAGAACTGTACCAGGAATATAATAACACATAATCTTACACTCTGTTTACATTGCTTTGCTTATGTCTTTGTCACACGTCTATTGGTCTTGTCTAGTTTATATCTTTGTCACACATCTATTGGTCTATCTGCAGATAATCCAGTCTGTATAAATATTAGACTGTCGGTTTATTGTAAATCACAAAAGATATTGTTGAATATTCATTTCCTTCTCTCTGTAAGAATAACTTCTTCCATTAATGAAGTTTATCACTTCTACTATGGTATCAGACTGAGAATCTGGTACATTCTCAGGGTTTGATCCTTTTTCCGCTGCTTATTTTCATTTGTTCACTGCTCTTCAATTCTATTTCTCACTACTTTCTTTAATTTCTTTGATTTGCATTTTCGATTTACTCTCGGATCTTGTTTCTTGATCTTTTTCATCATTTCTTCGCATATGATTCAAGATTTTCCAGAAACCTCATCACGTATGGATAATCCAACATCTAATTCAATTACTAAAGTACCTCTCAATCAATTAACTGGTCTTGTTCATCTCAAATTAAAAGATGATAATTTCATTATCTGGAAGAATCTGATGCTTCCTGTTATTCGCAAATTCAAGATCATGAAATTCATTGATGGATCTCATCCTTGTCCGCCTCAGTACACAAATCAACGAAATCAGACCAACGGTGTGGAAAATCCATTGTACTCAGACTGGATTGATGAAGACAATACCATTATCATGTGGATTCATTCAACTATTTCGGATTCTGTGATTGCTTACTTCTCCAACTTTGTTACCTCCCATCAGCTCTGGACAAACATTGATGATCGTTTCTCTCGTGCTTCATCTACGCATTCGATTCAACTTCGTACTAAACTCTTATCTATCAAACAAGGTACCAAATCCATTTCAACCTTAATTAGTGATATCAAGTCCTTAGCTGATCAATTAGCTGCCACTGGAGAATATGTTTCTGATAATGAACTTGTTGTAGTCACTCTATCTGCTCTTACACCTGACTATATTCCCTTTGCTACTGCTATGCGTCACCGATTTCCACCGATTACTTGTATTGAGTTACATAACAATCTTCTTAGTGAAGATGTTGTCATTAGTGATCGTAATCAATCTTTACTTCTTTGAGTCCAACAATAGAGCTTTTACTGCTCAAATGAATGCTTATAGAGCTTTTGGAAGAGGTACTTATCAGAACTACACTAGTGGATATAATGGTGGTAGAACTGGTTATTTTAATCCCTCTGTTAGTCGTTCTGGTGGTAGATTTGGTTCTTTTGGTAGAGGAAGAACACACAATTCTGGTCGAGGTTCTTCTTCTTCACCTTCTACATCAGCTTATGTTCCTTCGTCTTCTCACCCTAATGCTACTTCACTGCCATCAAATTTGATTCAACCTGATGAAGAGATAGTATGTCAAATATGTGGAAAAGCTGGTCATAGTGCTTTGGAATGCAGAAACAGGTTAAATTTTTCCTATCACAACAATCATACACCGCATCATCTCAATGCTATGTTAGCTTCAGCTAATATAATGGGAGAAAATCCATGGTTTGCTGATACTGGTGCCAACAATCATATTACTCCTGATTTGACTGAGCTTCAGGATTCTTATACTTACAATGGCTCGGAATCTATTCATGCTGCTAATGGAGAAGGTATGAACATCACTCATACTGGTTTTTCTCTGAAATCTACACCTAATCATCACTTTAAACTTAGCAATGTTCTTTTAGTTCCTCAAGCATCTCAGAACTTGCTATCTGTGCATCAATTTACCTCAGAAAACAATTGCTCTATAACATTTGATGGCTCTGGTTTTTCTGTGAAGGACTTATCAACTGGGAAGATACTTTTACAAGGCCCTCACAATAATGGTTTGTACCCACTTCACTTCATTCACCAATCAAAGAATAAAGCTCTCTCTGGTGTTACAACTAACATATCTGCTGAAGTTTGGCACAAGAGACTCGGCTCATCCATCCTTTCAAACAATGAAACATGTCTCGTAGTTCCCTTCACCTATCAAATGTAATCAAAAGTCCACTTTTCTGTACTGATTGTCAGTTAGGGAGAAGTCATAAACTTCCATTCTCTTTGTCCACTCACTGTAGCTCTAAGCCATTAGAACTACTTCATCTAGATCTTTGGGGTCCTTGTCCTGTTACTTCCATTTCAGGTTTTAGATATTATGTCAACATTGTGGATGATTACTCTAAATTCTGCTGGATTTTTCCTTTGTATGACAAGTCTGAATTCAAAAAGATATTCTATCAGTTTAAACTTCAAGTTGAAAATGAATTCCATTCTACTATTGTTACAATTAGAACAGATGGAGGGGGTGAATTTGTTAACAATGAGTTATCCTCTTTTCTCAGTGGTTCAGGTATCCTTCATGAAATTAGTTGTCCCCACACACCTGAACAAAATGGTGTTGCAGAATCTAAGCACAGGCATCTTGTTGATGTTGGCAGAACCTTTTTAATCCAATCTGGTATTTCGCCATCCTTTTGGGTAGAAGCATTTACTACTGCTAATTACACTATTAACCGTCTCCCAACAAGGTCAATTAACTTTAAATCTCCATTTGAGATGCTATATCATAGAAAGCCTGACTACAATTATTTCAGATCATTTGGCTGTCTTTGTTTTCCATGGCTAAGACCTTATACAACTCACAAACTTGAACCTAGGAGTTCTTCTTGTGTTTTTCTTGGATACAGCAATATGCATAAGGGCTATCGATGTTTGGATATTTCTACAGGCAAAGTGTATGTCTCAAGACATGTCATTTTTCAAGAATCCATTTTTCCACTTAAAAGTGCTTTGTCACCACATTCTACATTGGATCCCTTGTCTACTACTCTGCCTACTGCCACTTCTTCTCATGCTTCTGCTACAACAAATGAGATATCATTCATACTTCCTGTTACTCCTTCTGAAGTTTTATCTGATAGTTTATCATCTGCTGCATCGTCTGAGGTTTTACCTGCAGCTACATCATCTGAAGTTTTATCTGAAGCTCCATCATCTGAGTCTGCTACTCCTGCTCCACTTCCTACAATCACCAATCTCCATCAGATGACTACTAGAGGAAAGGCTGGTATCTTCAAACCTAAAGTCTACTCTACTCAACATGCTTTATCTGCATCCTTACAAGCTCAACAATTACCTCCTCTCCCTACCTGTGTAAGTCAAGCTCAGAAACATCCAAAATGGAATAATTCTCTTATTGAAGAACATACTGCTCTTCAAGATGCAGGCACTTGGTCTCTTGTTCCTCCCCATCCTTCACAGAATGTTGTAGGTTGTAAATGGGTCTTTAGAATAAAGCAAAATTCAGATGGTTCTCTTGACAAATTCAAAGCAAGACTGGTGGCTAAAGGTTTTCACCAACAAGAAGGGCTTGATTACACTGAGACATTCAGTCCTGTTGCGAAGGCAACAACTATCAGAATTATTCTTTCATTAGCAGTTAACTTTAACTGGTCTGTCTCCCAATTGGATGTTAGCAACGCTTTCCTACATGGAGATCTTACAGAGGAAGTTTACATGGTTCAACTACCTGGTTTTGTTGACAAAGAGCATCCAGACTATGTTTGCAGACTTCATAAATCTCTCTATGGTCTAAAGCAGGCCCAGAGCTTGGTATGACAAACTTCTTCTTGTTCTACTCTCATATAATTTCGGGCCTTCCACCCAGATTCCAGTTTATTTGTGCAAAAGCATCACAATAGGATTACTATCATTCTTATCTATGTTGATGATATTCTCATTACTGGTAGCTCTAGTGTTTATTGTGATGAGCTTATTACTCAATTGCAAAACCACTTCCCTCTAAAGAACTTAGGCTCCATCCACTATTTTCTAGGCCTTGAAGTTAAGCGTAATGAAAACAGTCTTTTTCTCTCCCAAACTAAATATGCAATGGACTTGTTAGATAAGTTTGATATGGCTGGTGCCAAGCCCTGTTCTTCTCCAAAGACTAAACTTCAAATCACTGCAAATTCGAAACTTTGCTCTTGAAGATCCAACCTCTTACAGGTCTCTTGTAGGTGGCTTACAGTACCTGACTTGGACCAGACCTGAGATTAGTTTTGCCGTTAATCAGGTCTGTCAGCATATGCAATCACCTACTTCTGATCATTTGGTGGCTGCTAAGCGGATATTAAGGTACATCAAGCACACAATTGAACATGGTATCTTATTCACCAAAGGACTCTCTGCTGTGCATGGTTTTAGTGATGCAGACTGGGCAGGTGATCCAGATACTAGGCGGAGTACTGGTGGCTACTGTATATTCTTTGGCTCAAATCCAATCTCATGGTCAAGCAAGAAACAGGCTACTGTGGCAAGATCTTCCACTGAGGCTGAATTTCGCAGTCTAGCAAATTCTGCTGCAGAGGTTGTCTGGGTGTGTAAGCTCCTCACTGATCTTCATATATTTCTACCTGCCACTCCATCACTTTTGTGTGACAACAAAAGTGCCATTTCCTTTTCATCCAATCCTGTCTTTCACACACGCATGAAGCATCTTGCAATTGATTACAATTTTGTCCGAGAATTGGTTCAGTCTAAGGATCTGCACATATCTTACATCTCTACCATTGACCAGGCCGCTGATATTTTCACAAAAGGGTTAGCAGGGCCACGATTTGAATTTCTCAGAAACAAGCTGAAAGTGCTTCCAAGGTCTGCTCATATCAGCTTGAGGGGGGCTAATAACACATAATCTTACACTCTGTTTACATTGCTTTGCTTATGTGTTTGTCACACGTCTATTGGTCTTGTCTAGTTTATATCTTTGTCACACGTCTATTGGTCTATCTGCAGATAATCCAGCTTTGTATAAATATTAGACTGTCGGTTTATTGTAAATCACAAAAGATATTGTTGAATATTCATTTCCTTCTTTCTCGTAAGAATAACTTCTTCCATTAATGAAGTTTATCACTTCTACTAGAATATCTTTGATTGCCCCACATTTGAAACAAATACAACCCATACTTCGGCTTAAAGTTTAAACTTCATTTTTATTTTTATTTATCTTGCTAAAGATATTGGACCCATTGGTGATTAGCCTAAAACCATAAAAGTAACTGAACATAGCTAAGGAATTGTAGTCTTGCCCTGGGGCGCAGGATCACTAGTTGTAGTTCGTCTGGACCACTGGGTCTCAAGTTTCACAAAATGAGATCCATTCGTTAATATTTGCTCTATACTTGCATGCAATTTTACAGGAAGTATGGGGGGAAATAATCTAAAGATGGAGATGTGATTTGATGAATTCATCAATTTGATGATCATTTGAAGGAAGTTCCATCAAGGAGTGCCCATAGAGAGTTGAAAAATCAACACTAGATCGGATTCCTAATTCTTTTTCATCCTTTTCTTAATATTTTTATGCACATTTTGGTATGTATCTTTGTATATATAGTTTTGCCAAGTATTTATATCTAATATCAAATAACATAACTAATAGTAATATTGATGTCTTGTTATTCAATGTATAAACTCAATCATGCATCCTTCTCTATGCATTATTCCCATCACGACGGTGTGCCTGAATCAATGAATCCAATATTTAGAGCAGCCAATAAACGGAACTTATAGGAAATATAAGATTGTTTCCTTGCGGTGAGAAATTTATTTCTTATGTATGTGAGTAGTTTGATAGGCTGGCTAATATTGGGACTAATGTCAATTATTTGGGGCCTATCAGTGGAAGATAAAATAGAATCAATTCAAAGTAAACTTAAAAATTTCTAAATGTTGTAAATAATTATTTGGTGGATTTACACCACCACCTTTATATCTCCTTCACCACCCTTGCACATTCTTATTTCTCTTGTAGCCTCCATTTTAAGTACATGTTAATGGCTAGTAATGGTTGCATGCTATTACCTCTAATACTTAATGCCATTAACCACTCACTTTATTGTATGACCTATAAATAGAGGTCCTTACACAATTGTATTTGGATACACTAATTCCATGAATGAAATTCTCTCTCATATCTTTTCTCTCTACTTGTTTATGTTTAGCATTTTCTAATTCTTTAGTTTATAACACGTCATCAACACGCTTTATCATTGAGAAAAATCAAAATCAAAATCTTTTATTTAAAAAGATACTCATGATTTGATAATTTTTTTGGTTTTCATTAGGTAAAGATTTAGTTGATTATAGTAATATACATTTACTTTATTAATTGGATTTAAAACCTTAAATCGTTTTTGTGGATCATTTTAATCGCAAAATTGCTAGTATTTTTCATATGATAATTCACGGTGATTATTTATTTAGGCAATAATTGATTCATGCATATACATATATATGACATGTATTAGTTAGAATTGCAGATTTTTGAATTTGTCTTTATTTTCTCGATGGATTGCTATCCATTTATTTTATTTTATATATTGTTGTAAATAAAGGTAAAGAATCATGACTTTGCAAGCTCATAAAATTTTATTTATATTTTTGTTATGGTACCAACAATAGTGGATCGCATCATCACATAGAGGAATGGATGTATCCTTGAAGGATAGCGCAACTTTAGTTTTTCCTCCACAATCGGAATCTCCTAAATTCAAAACTGTTCCACCTGAAGTTGGAACTCAATGTGACACAATATGGGCCAAAGGAATTCACTCGGTTAATTGATTGGTCCCTGAAGTGACCCGTAACAAAGTGATATCATGTCTCTATCAACGGTTCTTGAAGTAACCTGATCATGTTATTAAGACAATTTTATTTACAAATAATGTGTCCATGTGTACACTGGTAATGAATTTTTCGACAAACCCGGAGACAACAAAATTGATTCAAATTATGTTGGTACTGTATCTGCGTATGTTATTTATTAATTTACTTTCATTTTTGTTTATTTTAATTATTGGTCTTGTAAAAAAAATTTGATTCCAGGAGTAATCCATTGGATGTTATTGACTCCACAAGTAGTATAACATGTGAATTATATAACAATCCAAATTATTTTGGTTTTTAGCAGTAATCCATAAATATAGACTCCAAAAGTGGTCTATGGAAAGTTTTTGGATTTCAGGAATATCCATAAAATTCTGGGTTCCCGAAGAAGCCCACAATTACTAAATGCTTTTGCTAATGATTTTTTTTTTCTCGTCTATCTATACTATAAGATATGGTTCAGAAGTAATCTATCCAGTATTGATACAGATGATAGATATATCTATCTTAAAAAAACAACGGAACAACAAACACATTTTTTTTTCTTTTTTCGAACCATTTTATAACCTTTTAAGGACTTTGGGAAATGTGAAAATATCATTTCAGGTTCGGATATGATAGACGACTATGGAAGAGCGTGTATCATTTTGGTGGTGTAAAAGTTACTACTCTTTTGTTATTCCGGATTCCTGAAGAATCTGTGGAATTTTGAAATATTCGACATAACTACCACTGAACATTTTATGGTGTATTTATTACTACATTTAGTTTTTGCCAGAAGCATGTTGTAACGAAGCTTAAGACTCTCTTTTATGTGGTGTGCCATAGAGAATTCGAACAATTGATTCTTATGTTGTCATTAAACAGAAGTTTAATGGCTTTGGACTATTCATGCTTAAGCATGGTAGGCTTGGACACCACAGTTTCTACCAAGATGAGTAGATGATACAAAATGCTCATGGATATCATATACAAAACCTGAAGTTTCTGTCGAAGAATGATGTAAATTTTTGTTGTTTGTTCCTTGAGAATTTTTGGTTATAAAACCATCATTAACAAAAACATCATGATGACACATGATGTTGAATTACCAATATTCTTGCAAAAGGTTCATGGTATCATTTATAGGTCTTATTCATCCTCAAAGATTCATGACATTCCCAGGAATGAGATGATAATGCCACCAGCCATTAGCATGACAACCTGTCACCAGAAGTTGGCGCTAGTAAGGTTGATTATCTTTGAGGTTCCTCTACTCTAACCATGCATGGGGAGAAAATTTCATCACATATTACCATGATTGTTTTTAGAAAAATATGTGTTTAATTTAGTGGTGAAATATCCAATTTTAATTAAATGGACCAATACGATATTTATTTATTTATTAATTGGTTGGTTGAGATGATGTACTTTTGTGCTTGAAAGATTTGAATAAATTCATTTCTTCAACTATCTCATATTGCAAAGCATATGGAGACACAAGTTGACTATGGTGTAAAAGACATAATCATAGTACTTGTAAAAGTATTAAAATACTTTAAGAACACAACATAATTGAATTGAGTTGTGTTAATGATAGTTTTTCAATAAAACACCAAATTGCTTCTCACAAAAGAGAACTTAGAGTTCAAACTCAAAATATATGTCATATTCTTTGCTAGAAGAGTATAATTTTTACAGCATTAAACGTTTCCGACATAATAATTGATTAGTACCAATCAAGAGGAATTGCTCGTTCAAGTTTTGGTAGACGTACCAATACAAGAGCTTATAACTATCGTATATAATAAATACTAATCAGGGTGCACACTGATAAAGTATACGCTGTCAATTTTTAATGATATATATGAGCATGGGTGATTTAAAATTATTAATTATAATATTATGATGAACAATCCGAATAAAAAAGTTTTTCGGATGACCTACTTGGATCCAAGTTCACTCGCCCATAAAATAGTTCACATGAATACAACTTGATGTGATGAAACTTCCCGCCGTTAGGGGGAGGAAAGCAGTCGTTATAAGAACGTCGTGAATTGGTTTGATCATAATTCTTGCACCAATTCGGTATAAGGTGGAGAAGTTACTCATGTCACCATGATATCCTTGAAGCATTTATTGTTACAAGAAGAATAATCAAATCTCATATGTTGTTGCATGTATTTTGGCATTAGTTAATGTCCCTGCAGGGCATTAACTAACTTAGCAATAATTGAGTCGTCTACAACTCATCTGAATCTTTGATGAAAAACATATATTCCTTGATAGAGGAATCCAATCACACTGAATCACAGTAATGCTCTTGGGGAGGATATTGATAATGTTCTCAATGAGACTATCTAACTACAATCTTTAATTCCTAAGCCATATATATATATATATATATATGTATATATATCCTAAAGAGGAATTCGTCTCTTAGTGGACAAGTGGTATCAGTATTGAAGAATAATGTTTATACGCGTACATAATCGTAGTTATTGTCGAATATGTATTTAGAGTAGCTACTGAAAACATTAAAAATGATTATGGATGATATCACTTTTCACGCAGAACACGGTGAAGTATCGACAATGTTTATGATTCGTAATATGGGTGAAAGCCATCCATATTTAGTTGTTCCTTCACTAATATACTTTTTTTTTTTTAGATCAATACAAAATTGAGAACCCAGAAGGTTACAAATTTAATGTTTAGTTTACATGAGGGTGTAACGAGAGGAACAAGGGCGTTTATTACACCGCGCCGCTCCTGGCATCTAGTTTCTATAGACGCTTGATATCTGTGAAATTACATCAACTAGTCTTAAATGATTTGAAGATATACAACATTTTGGTAAGTATTGTACACCCCATTGACAGATGAATTTCAACAGAAACTATTATTTGTCAGTTTTACATGTCATAATCTAACATAATTGTTTATTATCAAAGATAACATTCTTTTAAACTTCTAAAAGGTTGTCACAAGTTATATTTACTTATTCAGAGAATTCAAGGTAAAATATCTTGGAAGCATGTCTCAAACTTTTTAAGCATCATAATGGTCGATGATAGGAGCCTAAAATACATCTTTAAAATGTCAATTTCTTGCGCTTTTCTTAGTTATTTCTTTTGTATTAGTGCATATTATGCTTCGTTTGCTTTTTATAGGTACATCGGAGTCATATGATACAAAACAAGGGAAAATAAGAGCTTAATTTGTCACTTGGCGACTTAAGAGTCGACGACGGTAGAAGTAAAAGCTAGAAGTTTTTAATGTATCAAAAATGGATTGTTACAGGAGGCAAATATTCAAAAAAGCTTCATAGTTATAAAAACAGGCTACAGTTGTAAAGCTAATCAAAAAAGTACACTAGTCCATATCTCTCTCCGGGGAGAGCTCTACGAATCGGGCTTTCTTGAGTCGATAAATTTTGCAAATGATTTGCCTTTAAGCCATTAACACACCTTCAGTTTGATCTTGTTTTGTTTACCAGTCAGCTAATACTAAATTAAAACAATATGGTCTTTCAATTCGATGCAGGTTGAATAAGGTTATTTATACAGTTGATGAAATCGGATGGCTGTATTCTTCATACCACTTGAGTTTCCGGATCGTGTTTGGTCGAGTTTGCAACAATCTAATTCTTCCAGAAGTCAGAAACTAAGTTGAGTCCCTGGAATCTCCTCCTTTTTACACCCTGTAAGTCTCCAAAATTCTTAAAGCATCGAGCCTATTGTAGTTTAGTTTGTTTACAATCTGGTTACATTTCTTAGATCTGGAAAGATATATTCATCTCGTTTTCAATTCCTGGTTACGTCCAAATCTCAATTACCGCATATTCCCTGCTGATTTGTTAGTTTTTGCGCACCTTAATCCTCTTTACCCCAAAATCAGTTATCAAATCTCCATCATTCACACCTTGTATGATGAAATCACAAACATGTCTGCAAAGTGGGCGTTTTTTATTATCAAAAACATCACCTCCAAGTCTGGTTCCTTACTTTAATCATAATAAACATCATATATATCGGTTATTCTTTGAGGGGTTTCTCATTCATCCTTTGGCCTCCAAGAGGATTCATAACTCCATCTCCAAACCGATCCAGAAAAAGATGATTAAAGATAGGGATACAAAATTGTTTCTCTCTTATCGGTCAAATAATTATTATCACGGAAAAGGGCTTTGGGAAACAAAACTGGAAAGGCAAACTTTTCGATTGGTGATAGCTCGTCAACAGAACAGGAAGAATATCTCATTTTCTTCATGTTCATTGCATTCTTTGCTGAGCAACTCGACCGAGTCAAAGGCAAACAGGGATGAATCGAAAGGCAACTCACTCCAGAAGAACCCTCTGCTTCAATCGGATATAAATTGGATCTGGTTTACAATGTCTCTGGTGGGGACATGTCTGTTTTGGGGAAGGGAGCCTCACTCCTTTTCTGCATCTATCTCTGTTTCATTTGCTGTCTCTGAAAAAGGAAGAAATAGGGGTCCTGTTGGAAGACACGTGGAGACATATGGACGGGAGGATGTAGGAAGAATAATGAATGACCACGTGATGATGCTGCTTATTATAGATACTCAAGTTCAATACCACATCTTACCAGAAATCACGGGATTACACCCAGGGACATTCAAATATGGTAAACTCAAGTCAGAGGTCATTCAATCAATAAGCATGCAAATCTTGATTAAAACCCCGATCAAACCAATTCAAAGGCGACCACAGCCGGGATGGGATTTCTCCACCGCTGAAGAGGGTCTCACTGGAACCCTTTGTGGAAAAATGCGAGATGTTGGCAAGACCCAACTCTCGCATATAAAATGAGTAATGACTTGGGGGGCTGTCAAAGGAAACTACAGAGTTTGACAGTCCAATTCCTGCGCGAGCTCGCGTATAATGTTAGGTTAACTTTTCCTTTATTGTATATAAATAAGTGTGATATGACACAATACTGTAGTTGTACTTTATATCTAGGTTCAGGTTATGGTCTCTCCCATACTCTGTCTAGGGAGCATTCTGCGCAGCTATGTTCACTCTCGACTACCACAAATGCTTTACACCAACAACTCAGCTCCGCACCATCCCCAGCAAACACAACTACCATCATCAGTCTCTTGCGCCCTTTTCCATAACGGCATGTCTCTCCGGCGGGTACTTTGTTTACCAACTAGGGATGATAGCTGTACAGAAATCGGGTTTAGTTACCTCCGGCGGGTACTTAGTTTACCAACTGGGGTTAACAACTTCATGAAGCAGGACACTGGTCCTTTTAAAATTTGGCTTTGCTTGTGGAAAGTCGTTGAAGAAGAAGGAAGTCCAAACTTCGTTTATCTTCAAGTTCTGGGTTCAACACGGTACCACCCCCATCATAAACAGCTGATTTCAAGGAACGAAGAGAGGAGTCGATACAACTTTGCCAAACAAAGAGTGAAAATGACCAAAATCGTCAACCCGTATCTACTATTATGTATTTTTCTTCCATGTTTTTAGATAAGCTTATTAGTAGTACTAAGGATAGTTTAGGTTCTGCGGGTCATCAACAACAGGATGCCGCTATGCAAGTTTCTCATCACCAACGACAACATGTCCTTACAGAAGGGCGGGACATGAGCCATACACCACATCACAAAGAAGAATGGCTACCAATCTACCAACCGATCGGCTACACAACCATCATCAACACCAAGGGATTATTTCAAGGTTCACACTAAGAAGTACCCATCAAATCTTAGGCTATTCTTATGGATAGTCATTGAAGAAGGTGTCAAAACCTTCACACTCGGTATCTACCACCACCACCACATCAACTATCGGGCTAGCTATAATCATGTTGTGTTGTGCGCAAACCGTGGATTAAAACTCCAAAAAACAGGCTACAGTTCGTTAGGGGCCACCTGCCTGTCCTTTACTAAATCTAAAGAGTTATTAGGTCGAGCCAGCACTACTACCACTCACTTCAGTTGTATCCTCAGTAAAACTAAACAAGAGCAGCAGCTGCACCAAGTCATTCTATCGTTCGAGCCAAGGTTCTTGTGGTCGTTTTCCAAGGTTTAGGTTAGCCATTGAAGCCGAAATGAAGAAGGAACATGTACTCGAGTTTGGTAGTGTTTGGCCGGAAAACAAGGAGCAGAACGTTGCTACTGCCATTAGTTATTGATGATCAATGGTGAGGATTAAATGAAGTTTCCGAGCACTGCAATCATAAGGGAAGATGGGTTAGCATCAAATACGCATTTGAGATGATCTGGGTACATATTTACAGCCATTGAAATTGATACACAGGGAGGAGGAAGAAGTTGGCTGCCATTGATATTTGATGATGAACGAAGAGGATTCAGAGCTGTTTTTCTATTTGTGAATGATTTATGAATGTGGGTTTGTGTTGAATGTAACATTGCTGCAGGGAAGGAGATGAAATGATTAGATATCAACAGCAAAGCCATGTCTTTGGTTTACCAGATTCAGGTGCATAATATGCTTGTAAAAATGCCTGAACGAATTCAGCACTTCAAGTTCAGCCACGACCACGACCAGTCTACAGCTCCAAGGTTGCCAGGGTTCGATGGCTCATGGCTGTGTACAAGGATTGTCGACTATGGCAAAGGAATTGAGTTTCATAACAAAGCAGGGAAGAAAGTTGAGTTAGTCTGCGTACAGGGATTGTTTGGCAAAGGCTAAGACTGGATTTTGAAGCCGAGACAGAGACTGAGCTTTGGGTCACGATGGCGTTAGGCTAAGAGAGTATTTCATGTTCAAGACAAAGAATGGTCAGTTGGGTTTGAGCTGGTGGAATTTTGTTTAGAGTTTGTATGGCATTAAAATCGAATTTTGCCGATGAAGGGTGAAAACTAGGTTGTTGCTGCGGGTTAGCCAATGGCCAGAATGGTTGTCTGCAATGGTTAGTAGCCATGGGTCTGATATGTCTTTGCAATGGGTTCGAAATAGAAAATTTGATAAATAATCTGTGTTGGATGGTGTTGTAACTTGGCCTAGAATTCAGCTGAAGAAATTGTGTCACAGCCGTGGGTTTGATAATGAACGGAGGAGATGAAAAAGTATCTTTGAATTCGTGGTGACAAGGAAAGTTGGGTCTTTTCCCGATTCGAATTTGCAGCACTTGAGAGCTATAAAAGAAAGCTACAGAAGATGGATATAAATCTCATACCCCCTTGCGACTGCTTTCACAACCAACAGAGAGGAGCTCTCTGCTCCTTTCCAATCATCATCACCACCTGCACAATCATATACCGCCTGCATACTATTACCATCTCCATACCATCATCTCCATCCACCTGCATCTCCACCAGCATCGTCTTCTCCATCACCTACATACATCCCACCACTAACACCAGCAGCTATCGCATCATCACCAGTTCGCCAAGCACCGAGCCAGCATCAATCTTTCCACTTCACAGCCACCATTCCACAGTTACCAGGCCACGGTTCCATTACCACCAGCAACGAGCTTCCTTGGTTCACTGCCATACTACCATCAGTCCATACACTCCACCAGTCCCCTTGCTGCTGTTACTTTGGTTTGCTTGTTTAGTTTCACATATTTTGTTATTTCTGTGCCATGAACTCCAGTAGCTAATTGCATCTTGATTAGAGACGATTTCGACGTCCGAACTTGAATTCGAATTGATATTTAAACTGCCTGTTTCTTACAATTTATTTAGTTATTGTTCATTCTCTACGGTGCTAATAGTGGTTATGAGTTATTTGTGAATCGTTTAAGTTGCATATTAAATTGGTTTGTGGATGATTCTATTGCTAATTCGAGAATTCTTCGACCCGTAATTGTCTAGCTATTCCGAGTACAAGTAGTAATATGTGGTCATTGACGATGGGATTTTGTTAAGTAATCATATGTATTGAATGACACTAGTAGATGAGTCGAGCTTTTGTATTTGTCACTAGGAATAGCCTATCTCACGGAACTTATAATGCATTTGTTTAAGTCACACCTAGAGAGCGTACTTCTAGGAAACTTGGCAAGTAGAATCCGGTAGTCGAGCGCTTCCGTGTCCGGTGAATTATGAGATTGCGGGATATTTGAGCGTACTAAATATTCTAGGGTTGTTAGTAATGGGAATTTAGCAGAAACATAGCTATATTGATAAGATTCAAGTTTCGTGACTGAGAAAGAGTCCTTGATAATTCTCATACTCATATTTGCATTAATATTCAGAAATTGAATTGACAACTTTGGACTCAACTCTCCCTTAGGAACGAACCTGCTTGTCATTGTACTACTAGTTAGTGTAAGAGAAATAAGAAATTTATTTTTGCGAGTTCGACACCTCGTCAGTCGACCATCATTTTGTCAACTTCGAAAAGTTATGACATATTTACATGGATGGGTACGTAACCTCCTAATAAAAATTGTGTAATAACAATCTACTTTCATCTCATTAACGGGTATGTAGCACTTTCTCTGGTTTGTATTACGTACTAATTACATGTTGTTTTTGTTCTTGATTTTATGTGTAACTTTATATGTTATACTTGAAATCGTTTGGTAGTGAATTTGTTTGCCAAACTTAATTAGCACTAATATGGAGGCATTATGTATATTGGTTTTTGTGGTACCTCTAACATTTGATATTTGCTTTGACGGTTTATCCAAAGCCTTGTAAGTAATGAACTACAAATACTCAGTTTTCATTTGCCAACTTGTTAGACGATACAACATACTTTTTGCAGCAGCAACGATGATCATCTATTACTATTTGAAAGAAAGTTACGAAGAATAAAAGATACATCAGATCCTAGAAGTCAACCGTTGGGAATTGGACAAAGACAAATCAACTCGAGATTTGAAATTAAGTTATGGCAACATAAAGGTCTTCATTACCAACAAAATTTTTCTTGAGTTGAAGATGGTTGCTGATTAGCTACTTGTGGTATCGTATTGTCAAACCAATCAACTGAGATATCTTCTTTTTGTTGGAGGATATATTGGATATCTTGGACTTTACGCGTTGTACTATTTTTCCTTAGTCAAGGTTTTTGTCCCACTGGGTTTTCATTCTCAAGGTTTTAACGAGGTAACATATTATGTCCAACTCCTTTTCTTAATCTATCTACAGTTGTACTCTTTTTCCTTAGTCTAGGTTTTTTTCTTCTTGGTTTTCCCAACAAGGTTTTGATGAGGCAACGAACTTGAAGAAACTTGCTTAAAGCGATATCTGTAGACATTATTAAAGACAGACTTATATCTTATTTTGAACAGGGACGGCCAGTAATTCTACTTGAAGATCAACATTATGTAACTAGTCTTTCGATACTTCTATGGGTGCATATCACCGGGGGCAGAACATCAGTACTGTGTGATGGAAATTTATGTGCGTTGTACTCGTTTTCCTTCGCTTGGTTTTGTCCCAATGGTTGTTCCTAGTCGGGTTTTAATGAGGCAGTCTTTAACGCGTCCAACACCATGATATGATTTTTACTCTTTTTCTTTCGTCTAGCTTTTGTCCCTTTTGGGTTTTCTTGGCAAGGTTTTAACGAGCTACAAGAAAATTCGTCATAAACGACGAAATGTCGTCGTCGCAAATATAATATTTTCGTCGCTGATACCTTTTTCCGATGACATTATTTCGTCGCAAGTTTGGACGGCAATTGTGTGTCGTTGAATAGTATTAGCGACATAAATTTTTGTTTCGTCGCAAGAAGTTTATTAGCGACCAAATAGAATCATGTGGCTGAAAATCAAATTTACCTACAAAAACTATGGTGTCGCAAATACAAAATTCATGTTTTGTCGGTAAGTTAAATCTTACTGCGACCGAATATTTTGTAGCCAAAATGGACAAGCGTGGACCAAAATACCAAATAATTAAATTACGTTGCATTTGCATAATGAATCCAACTCTAATTGGAAAAAAAAAATTCTAAAATGCAAAGATGATAAAAGATGAATTCAAATACACACTATTATCCCGAAACCACATTCAATATATCACATATTTTGAATGCTAGATAGTATTCTGTTGGAGAAAGGGGTTTATAAGTGGATACCAATAATCACTCAAAACGAATTGAATATGACTATCACTTGTTGTTTTTTTTTTTTTTTTTTTTTTTTTTGATACAAAAAGAACTTTTATTAATGAGTCGCATTTTGATCTCCTAAAAGGAGATTACAAATGACCGAATCGAAATTACTAAACTGTTCAACAGAGATTTGTGTTTCTCTTGCTGACTTAGCTAAGGCGTCAGCGACTTGGTTATCATCTCTACTGACATAATCAAAAGTACATTAAATAAAACTAGATCTTAGATGTTTGATCTCTTTTATTAGATTTCTATTCTCTCATTGAATGACTAGTGAGTGACCGTTAATGGATTGTATAACGAACTTTGCATCCGCTTCAATCTGAATTCTTGAGTGGTTTAAGCTTTTCGCCCATTGTAGTGCTCCACGTACATCCATGCACTCGACAGCTTCTGGGTTCAATGCTCCACCTCCATAGGTTCTTTTCGTCCCAATGCATTCACCTGTTGAATCACGCAGCACAATGCCAATTCCATATTGATTAGTGTCAGCATCGTAAGACCCATCTATGTTAAATTTAACAATGGTTTCTAAATGAGGTTTCCACTTAGAGACATTAGAACATAAAGATGCAGCATTATTATTTTCATGCAAATGAGATGCAAGGTGATAATGTATTCTATGTATAGATATGCAAGGTGATAATGTATTCTATGTATAGAGTTTAGAGGGTTTAAGGAGACTCCCTGGAAAACTACATCACAACGATCTTTCCAACTTATCCAAGCACCAATCATAAGAGAATACAGTTGTAGATGGTGGATTTTTGACAAGTGTTAAAATTGTAAAGCCATAATTTACATATTCCTGATCCAGCAATCAAATGAATATTGAGGCTCATGTCTCTCATTAAAGCGTGAAAGATCATGCCACAAAAATCTCTGACTGAGAATATTGTCTCTCAGAGTATATGTAGATGTGCAGTCTCTCAGCTAAGGCAACGGCATATCTCATGAATACTGAGCAAATTCAGTGGTTACTTCTGTATAGAATCGAAAGATTGGACGACTCCTAGATAGATTGCCTGCTAGTATAAAGCAATAACGTCTCCAGGATGTAACAATGTTTTCCCTGACTATATAAAAGAAATATGACGCTTCAACTAGCGCATATTACTCCTGAATAATCAATGCTCCTAGACGAGCGTACTAGTATAGAGCCATCAATTAATTATTCCTAAATCATCTGATTCATCAACTTAATCGCTGGAAAATATACTATGTTTTCCATAATATTTCATTACTTCAATTCATGGTTCTTCCCAGCAGAATTCCATGGGTTAGTAATAAATATTCAACACACAGGCATCTGAGCTACTATCGAGTAAGCCCCGACTAAAATGGTGCAAGTGTACTCAACAATAATGCACTAACGAGCACCTGAATGCACGAATGAGTATTTCAAAATACGACAGGACGATGAACCTATGCAAAATAGGAAAGAAAATAATAAATAATAAAATACTGACCAAGGCGCTGGAGGACTGGGCCCACCGGCCGTCCGGCCGTGCCGTGACCAGCCCCACACCCAATTTTATATTTTATCATATTTTATTATTTTCCTTGATCTCATGAAAATTCCCTCATTTGAACAAAATTCCTTCGTTTCAAGGAAACTCCTCAATTTCATGGTGTTTCCTACACATCAAGGAAATAATAAATAATTAGGAAAGGTATGCGGGACCAAGCCTACTAGCCGGCCAGTCATGCCCTAGTTGTGTGGCCGGTCCCACACCTTACATTTCTTATTATTTTATTATTCTTTCCTTCATCCCATGAAATTCCTTGATCTCATGGTATTTCCCTAATTTCATGATATTTCCTTCAAGTCATGAAAAATAATATAAAATTAGGTAAACTCGTGGGACCGGGCCTTAGCCGGCCGGTGCCCTAGTCGGTCCCACACGCCTCTTATTTTATGATTATTATTTTTTATGTTTCCTTCACCTCATGGAAACTCCTTCACTTCAAGGAAACTCCTTGATTTCAACAAACTCTTTGATTTCATGGTATTTTCATAAAATCATGAAAAATATAATAAAATTACGAAAAATGCTATGGGACCGGGCTCATTGGCCGGCCGGCCATGCCTTGGCCATAGCCGGTCCCACACTTCATGATTCCTTCATTTTATAATTATTTTCCTTCATCTCATGAAGTTTCCTCAGTTTCAGCAAAATCCCTGATTTCTTCATATTTTCTCAAATGATTGCTCAAATGCACATCAGAAAATATCAAAATTCTCAGGACTGAGACGCGAACACTTTGGTGACACGAGCATATTACCTTGACCGACCAGGGTTGGCTCTTTGGCTTGCAAGAGACCGGTCCCTCATATTTTCATCATTTGACCTAATTTGTTCACATTAGGTTCAAATTCTTCCGAACAATTTTGGAATTTTGTGAAACGATCATCATTCGATCCCGTGACCAACCAGGGCCGGTTTCATGACCCCTTGGTCGGTCCCTCATCTCTTCATAATTAATTAGGTTCTATCACCTAAAGGCTCAGACGAGCATTATTTTAATAAATGATTAAACCAGCATTTAATCATCTTTTCATCAATTGGTTTTCAAGAGACTTTGGTATTTGCTCACTCGAGCATCTAGGCGCTACATGGTCGGCCAATCATCCCATGTAGCCGATCCCTCCTTCACTCCATGGTTAATTTTTAAATAAATCATCAATTGATCGAATTAGGGTTTCGAGTCCAAGGTTCATAATTCCACATTCAAACGCTAATAATTTTACGTTGATCCCATGATCAACATTTTTATTAATTATACTTGGTTCAGCTGCCAGTATTTTAAATTAATATTTTATTTGGTACTGCTACCAATAATTCATCAAACGAGCAATATTTGCTCAAACCAAGGAATATTGGTTCAACTATCAATATTCAACAATTCATCGAATGAGTAATATTTGCTCACCTTAACTATCAACATTTACTTGAGAATTATAGCTCTGTCTCAACGGACACGTTTAATTCATGAGTCTCAGAACATTTGCAAATCACGTTCAACTCAGCAATACAAGGACTCATCGTCCCATGAAGTCAGCAACTGACTAACTAAATACACGTCTGCCTTGCAGACTCCACAATCACGAGACATCAATCGTGTTACATGGGGGATATTAACTAGGGTTTTGGTCTGGCGGTCTACGGCACGTGTGTTCATACACACGATGAGAATGTGAGAAAGTCGTGCAATCAGTTTGAGGAGTTAGCAAAGTAGTGGATGGAAAATCAACCAAGTCTCCGCACGATGAGCAACTGGTTTTAACACGATTTCCACTTCCCCACTCTTTGACTCCACCAATTGTCACACTTCATGGGATCAAGGTGTTTCACAATTCTAGCAATATAAATAAGTCTCTGAATCATGATTGAAAACAAGACAATCTTACGTCAAACAGACAACACGAGATTAACAACTCAACATCTGAACAATTACTCTCAACATAGCAAATTCAATCATTCAGAACTTATCTTATTTTCAGAATACACAACACACCTACAATCTTCGATCACCATTGATCTCACACATTTCTCAGCTTCCCTCCTACAGATCGACCCATCCTCTCTTGTGACCGAATTTACTATGGAACGGCCATTGTCTTGGTTTAGGCCGGAGTATTACAGATTGATCTCTCGAATTCAAAGCACTCCCTTCTTGCAGTGCATCTGTGTGAGGTTTAACAGTTCGCTCGGTTCAAGGAGTTTCCTCCGCACGGTCGTCTCCTCAATTTCATAAAAACCAACAACTCGTTTTGCCCCATCTACAGATTGGCGACCACAGTGGGAGATCATTCTCTCGGTTACAATTTCAATTCTCACAAAGATGGTCGGTCTTAGTTCTGGTTCAGTTACCAATCTGGGTTCAGTACCCAACTCTAACATTGCAAGCTCTAGTGGTACTCTCACTGCAAGTACTACTCCTCTCAACGTTGCAGGATCTAGTGGTACCGCTAACACCACTCCTCCGGCCAGAAATGTCACGCCACATGTTACTCCTTCTCCTCCGAGTGATGGTGCTCCAGTGATCACTCCTGTCAATGTTGCAAGCAATGCTACTGGAACTATCAACAATCCACCTCCTAGAGGATCTCCTGAAGAAACCAGAGGAAATCAGCCTACCATAGTTGATCTCACGAAGGTTCAGACTGACATGGATACAACACAGAAAGAGCTGTATGCTTATATCAAAACTCTCATAGATAAGCTTGCGTCTGAACGAACTCAGCCTCAACGCGATGAAGGAAAAGCTAAAGAAACATCTTCAATCTGTTGATCTGAAATCTCTCCAATCCATGTTGTACATGATGAAGAAGTTCGCAAAGTTTCAGATGAATCGCCAGCAATGGAATCGGCAAGTTTCATCACTCGTGAAGACGTGGAGTACTTTTTTAAGGATCGAGGAAAAGATAAGACATCATCTGTCCACCGTCACCAACCTCCATATCCTGCTGCCACATAGAGGATTCCACTTCCAAAAAGGCAGAGCGTACACCTGGTACAACAACATCGCACCAGGAGGTATCACTAGTTGAGGAGAGATGATTAATGCTTTCTACAGAAAATACTTCTTCGTGTTAGAGCAAGTCACTCTCTCTCAGAAGGATGTTTCAAAGGAGCGATGAACATCCCAATGATTATGTGAAAAGGTTCAAAGTTCAATCCTTGGACTGTCACGACCCAAACGTCACAGAGCAGCAACTTGTAGACTTGTGCATCAACGGAATGATCCCGGTTTACGGAGCTTTATTGGAAAATCTCCGGTTCCAGACTTTTTCAGAACTTCATGAAGCAGCTAAGCTATCAGCAACTACCGCGCCTTCTTTACTAGAAAGAGCAAAGTCTACAAAGATTGAGGAACCTCGTGGAACTTGCGATATCCGACACTCAGTCAACGAACAATACAATCTCCAACCTTCCAAAAAT
Organism: Papaver armeniacum; assembly: GCA_023531295.1. Lineage (NCBI taxonomy): Eukaryota > Viridiplantae > Streptophyta > Magnoliopsida > Ranunculales > Papaveraceae > Papaver > Papaver armeniacum. The sequence continues at coordinate 316,161 of JAJJWW010015504.1, read as the reverse complement.
ATTGTTGCAGAAGGAAGCAAAAGGAAAGCCGAGTCACCACAGCACAAGCAAGCTCCTCCAATCTCTCAGGCTCCTCCGAAAGCGCAAAGAAAGGATAACCAATCCTGAAATGCACAAATCTCGACCTAGCATCAACAAACGGGAAATGATCAGACAGACTCAAACCTCCCTCTTCACAATGAAGAAGCGATCGATTTTTCGGAAGTTGGGGTTCAAGATGATACAATCAAATTGATGTAGAGCCAACTGGAGCAAAAATGGAGAATCCTAGATACTGTCACCTTCATAGATTCATCAATCATCCAACAAGTAACTGCAATATTTTGAAGCACATCTTCAAAGAGAAGGTTGATCCACGATAGCTTCAACTGGGGACTTGACCGGTTGTCAGCCGACACAAATATAATTACACTTTCTTACTACTCAAAATATAAATATAGCAAGGGCAAGAAAGGATCGATCCCACAGAGAGGTCTAGGTTGTCAAATTGTTATGGTTTCCTATATAAGACACCGAGGATTTTCTGATTTAAACGGAAATAAATAAAAGCAAAACAAATAAAAGTGAACAAATCAAGATGTGAAAATATTGGATAAAGGTTTCATCTTCAATTGTAAACAAGTTTATGAATATATGAATAGAATTCGTATTTAATCTCACTATCATCAAAAGCCTAGAGAATCAAGAGAGCAAGATAATCTATTAATTTCCTAATTCATCACACACACATTAGGGCTGCGTATGTGAATTCTACCTAAAGAATAACCTAACGCCTTGCGCTAATTAAGTTCAATTCCGAGGAGCATTAAGTTTCAGAAATAGGCTAATCAATGCAATTGAAATACATTGCGCAAACAATTCGAACAAAGGTCAATTTCTACATATGACTACGAGGATGTATCACTACAACCTAGAATCATATCATGCTACTCGTATTCAAGGTTATCGCTCGATGAAAACCCTAAAATAGCTATAGATATGGATGTGAGTTCAATCAATTCTAGACTCGACTAAACAAACATTCAATCATATTGCAATACTTCAATCATGCAATTATTATAACCCGTAGAAATCAAACGATAATATTGAGAGAAAACTAATTCATAAAAATCATAACTTGGTTGCAAAATCCAACTACATCTTCAACCAATAATAAAAACTTAGTTACTTGTGTTTTCGGAAATCATCATAGAAAGCAAAGAAGAAAACTATCATGTGAAACCCTAGAACAAAAGTAGAAGTCTCCCTAATGGAGATATATCTAGGTTTAGAGAAAAAGTTCTATTTATATGCCTCTCCCAAAAGGATACCCAAAGTAGGTCAAGTCTTCTCCAAACCCGTCTCAAATTCGTCCACCAAGCCCATGTGTGAAAATAAGTCTCTGGAATTTTTGGGTCCAAAACTGGTTGCCGGATTGCTGACGTCATCGCCGGAATCCGGTCGTCGGCGCCTGAATCCGATCGCCGGAAAATTGCCTCAGGCCACTTCTCTCATCAGAAACTGTCACTAGCTAGTGCATACTCCCAGCAGCTCAACTTTACTTTCCTGCAATTCAAACATTCACAAAATACCATCTAAGCCAATTCCTTGTTCTTGCGAAAACGCACCCAAAAGCGTGACTCGTAGCTCATACGTCCGGCCGCCAACTCTTCCATTCGACTCATACCCCCTTCATGATTCAGTGAAATATTGCGATTCATGCTTCAAGTTCTGAAATCCGGCTCTAACTATGCTCACCGCGCGCCATTTTCACCCCAGTTTTCCTGCACACTTTATAACAAAGACCGACTCCTTTCTTCTCAATCCCCATTTGTGGCTCATAATCCCGGAGGTCCAATTCAAGCATACCACCACCGAATTGCAGCTCCACCTATCTTGTTTTCTCAGCTAGCCACATTCCAACTCCATTTGCTGCAGAAACTGCGCAATCACCTCAACTCCAACTCAGTAGCAGCTGCTAAACCTGAAGCTCATTCTTGTTCCAACTGAAATCTCCATTCTGTGCATACATAACCACTGGAACTTGAAACACCACCAGATCATCATCATACTCTTCCCAACTCGAGCTCTTCCATTAATCCCAGCTGCAACCAGCCACTCCTGTCAGTTCATACCAACACCTTAGTGCACGATTGGAACTTCAGAAGCAAACAATTACCACTGCCTTCTCCATTGATTATTGCAGCAACCACACCTTGTCCACCAACAAACCATCTCTATCTTCTTCCATCTTTACCTCGAGCCATTCCGCATATAGCCTTCAAAATCCAACATTCTCTGTAGCAGAAACCACAACTGTAGCTTCTTCACTCCATGCCTGCACAACCCCATTTGCTTCAAGTTCATATTGAACCACCATTAGATCTTTACCAGAACCCCATCTGAATCTCTCATAACTCCAACAACATAGTAGCCCATAATTTCTCATCACTCAGATTCATCACCAACAGCTTAGACAATTTCGCCATTCCTTGTTTCATTACAGACTCGACCATTGTCGCTTCTCTGAACTCACCCATCAATCAATCTATCTTCATCTCACTGCCATTTCCAAACTTTGTTCACACGACCTGGAGTTCAACTCCAGTTGCAGCTCACTTTCCCAGCTGCGCAAGCTTATTCTGCAATTCCCTGTTCCTACAGCACATCCATCCTTTCGGCATCTCGCTGTCAAACTCCAATACTAGCAGTACATATAGCAGCTCCATCTGCCTGATATCATCCTCACTACTTTATACCACCTGCACTGCAATATAACCCAGCCAGTGAACCATTGCAATTCAGCTCTTGTCAGCAACTTCCAATTCGAACCATCAGCTGCAGCTCATCTGCTCAGTCACCTCACTCCATTGCACCAGTTGGAAGCTCCATTGCCTGAAACAACCATTCCTAGCTCTTACTCGAGCTTAACTGCTCCATTTTCTCCATTCTCGGCCTCATCAATCAGCAACTCGAGCTCCTTGAACTCAAACTCGAGCAACTCAGCTTGCACACCTAAATTGAGCACCACCATCTCCATAGTTGCACTGAACTTGGAACTGAGCCTGAACTGTGCAAAACTGGTGGCTCAGGAGTTTTGTCAAACACTTGCTAGGCGTCTTGCAAGGTGTAGATAGATATAGCTCCTTTGGATTTGCAATCTTCCACAGCTCCTTCCCTGCGAGCATTCACATTCAATTCCGACAATAACCCATCAATATAAACCATTCATAACCTCATTCACTGTTCTTCAGGGCTATCGTCTCATCTCTTCACAAATTCACGGCATCAGTTCTACATCCTGCTATCTTGGTTTCATATAGATTAACCCCAAGTTAGATTTCTTCTTCATTCAACATCGAACAACTCCTTCTTCCGTATCTGAATTCCTCTCCGCTCAACTCTGGCAATGACCTCAGACTTTGGTTTGCCGGCAGAAAGAAACTTGCAGCTCTGGTTTGATGAAAAGAACCAATTATGTGTTCTAAAGTGAACTCGTCCTAGATGGGATCTAATACACTAAAATGGATATTGGCACCCATGACTCGGATAAGGGCTACCATGAAGTTGTTTGGCTTGTCGGTTTCAGAGTACCGACAGCCTAGTTCTCTGTTCACTCGTCAGTTCTGCGAAGCTAACAGTTTAATTCCTGCATAACTCCTTCTGCACAACGTGGCCTGCTCCAAATATCGCATGTGAATTGACCTTTTTGCGCTTTACGCTTTAAATGAGTGATTTCTTCTCCTTTTGCTCTCGGTGACTCCGTTGCACCTAATAAACTCAAACTCACACATAAGATACATAATTCGCAAGAAAAATAGCAAAGAAAGCGTAACTACAAGATAGTAAATTAGGTGTTTTAGACACCTATCAGATTCCCCCACACTTAGACTTTGCTAGTCCTCGAGCAAATCAAACAAAACAAATTATGAACAATACATACAACTCCGTGTCGTCGAGGCTACGGTCACTTTTAGCATAAATAACAAGCCTTTAAACCCCTAGGTGTCCCTAGTGGACGAGTTATAGTCTCGTGAAGGTTTACTAGAGGTATACCTACAAAACCTATATTTCCAACTCCGTCTATTTGTGACAAATCAATGAACGAATCCAAAATGACTACAGGAGGAGGTACCTTGCAAATTCAATTCAATTATTAGTAAATAAACTCTAATTAGATAGTCGAACAAGCCACAATACTCGGAAATTAACAAACCACAATCACAATGAAAAGATTAAGAAGATGGAAATAGATGTAGATGTTGGCGTATATTCACAAGTGTTCGATGTTTCCCATATCTGTCTGAAGGTCACTGCTAAGATGAACCTAATCCTATTAGATTGAGCTACTTGGTGCTTTGAATGCTACATCAAATCAATTGGCATATACAAGGGAACCAAGAGTGACTTTATTCAACACAATAATAATTTCTTCTCTTTTTTTTTTTTTTTTATATGATTGGATCAAACTGGATCCAATTTCTCTTTTTTTAGACGGCATGATTAGATCTTTTGGATCCAAGCGCATGCTTCCTTGTCAACACGTATATGATAGTTGCCTTGGATCCTGCATTCCACGCTTGTTTAGGCGACGGAGACAGGGACTACGTTTCACACATACTTCTATTCCCAAGTGTCATTCTTTATTCCGTTTTGGTCTAATTGGTCGGTCTCTTTTTCTTTTTTTATATATATATATTTTTTCATTTTTTTTTTTTTTTCATTTTTTTCTCTTTTTTCATTTTTTTTTTCTTTTGTTTTTCTAGTAACTCAGTCACTCTATTCCATCCTAGCAGTAATAACACGTCGATGTTTAGTGACCCACCAAAGCACTTAGAGAACAATAGATAAATATGGAAAAATAAAAATAGAATGCGATATGGTGATATTCCGAGATATGGTAACAACTATCATGTTAATTGTGATTTCTGAGCTATGTTCGTCCCCTTTGGTTAATTGGTTCCTCAACTCCTGCATTCAAAATGGTTCCATCCACTAATGGTGTCATCCTAAAGGCATAAGTTTCTAGATTTCGGAGTTCAAAAAGCACAAATTTTTTCTTGGTTTTTCTATTTTTCTCTCTCTTTTTTTTTTTTTTTTTTTTTTTTTTTTAATGCATAAAACAAACTAAAACATATAAATGCTCCCCCACACTTAAACTTTACATTGTCCTCAATGTAAAATTGAATCGTCCAAAGAAAGTCCAAGGTGGGAAATTCCGCAAATAATATGCAAAAACAAGAAAATAAAGATAAAAGCAAATGCATAAAAATAAAAAGATAAGGATAAAGATACAAAACCGGTGGGTTGCCTCCCACTAAGCGCTTGTTTTAAAGTCGACGACCCGACTTAGCTTCTTGTAAGATTCACTCCCCATATACTAACAATCGGAAAAGTTGGGGATCCTTCCATAGAACCTGTTTTGCAAACACTAACTTCACACAAATATTAGTAATATAAAGCAAAAGTGAAGCTATGAACCGATAAAAGCGTCCCCCACACTTATTCTTGTCCACACTTGGAAGTGTATAAAGAATATAGAAGTCGGGAACTTCCACGGTTTCTTGTTCCAAAACCTGCATAGTATGAGAATCAAGTATCTCTAATGGAGGATATCGAGAAACAAAGTCATTCAACAATATTCTCGAAGCACATACATTCAAACCAATAAGAGGTAAAGGAGAAGAAACAATAGGCAACGGGTTAGACAAACCTTGCACAATCTCTTGTATTACGGAATCCTCTTCATCCTTGAAAAATTCAAGTGAATAATTCACCTCTTTTATATCATGGTCCTCTATTAAACCTTGCAACCATTCTTCGTCCGTTTCTGCCTTAACCAAAGTATCGACATAAACATCATCATTATAATCATTTGCAAGCTCAATTGGGTCTTCCACAATATTGGTCATAACCGTCTCATTCTCAACATACTCCTCCTTGTTGTAAGGCACATACTCTTTTGCGGATGCAATATTATCCATAAGGAATTTCTTTAGAACACTCCTTGCATCATCCTCAAGCTCTACCTTTTGAATAGGTTCTTGATCATTATAAAGATCAATGCTCGAGTAAGCTACACTAGTGTCATCACATTCCTCTTCGTCTTCACCTTGATCGCAAAAAGACTCCATTGTACACTCCTCGGGGATGTCACCATGAATTGGTTTAGGCAATGTATTTTCATAATAATCATCACTATCATAGTCAACATAATCTTGTTCGTTGCTGAATTTAGTGTTGCTAATCTCTAACTCATCCTTTTGAATAGGTGAATGATCATTATTACGATCAAGAGTTGAGTTAACTACACAAATATCAACAAAAGTCCCCAAAGGTTTGCCTTTTTCAACATAATTATTCATTTCCTCCTTGTATTCTTCAATGCCTTGTCTTAAAGTGGAAACACCTTTTTGAAGCTCTTGGAGTGTTCCATCCAAATTCTGAATATAGTGTTCCATTTGTTTGTAAAGCTCATTCGACAAAGAAAAAGTAGAATTACTTACTTCAGTATTGTTAGGCCAATTATAATCCCTTTGAATGGGTGATCATAACTACGATCAGAAATTGGGCCAAACATACTATGAGCACATTCGGTCGATGAAATTGGTTCCACGCTGGGTTGTCCACAAATTGACTCCATGCTGTCCATAAATTGTTGCATTTCATCTACCAAACTAGAGGAAAAATTAATAGGAGCACAAGTATCATCCCCTCTTTGTGGTTGCTCACTTAAATACCCACCGTAAGAAGGTTGGAATGTATGAGAGTAACTAAAAGGGTACGTGGAGTATTGATCATAACCAAAGGATTGATTTTGATTGTACTCCCCATAAGGGTGATAGTTTTCATGTTGTTGAGGTTGAAAGCCGTATTGATTGCTCCAATATGCTCCGTCCATAGAAATTGGTACCTGAAACGAGATTCTCAAAACTCGAATAAGAACCAAAGAATAAGAAAAAGTAAAACAAAACTAAATACAAAAATAAGAAACCAAAAACAATTAACAACCGCTGCCTCCCGGCAGGCGCAAAATTTGACCCTATTGTCAGTAGACACAAATATAATTACACTTTCTTACTACTCAAAATATAAATATAGCAAGGGCAAGAAAGGATCGATCCCACAGAGAGGTCTAGGTTTTCAAATTGTTATGGTTTCCTATATAAGACACCGAGGATTTTCTGATTTAAACGGAAATAAATAAAAGCAAAACAAATAAAAGTGAACAAATCAAGATGTGAAAATATTGGATAAAGGTTTCATCTTCAATTGTAAACAAGTTTATGAATATATGAATAGAATTCGTATTTAATCTCACTATCATCAAAAGCCTAGAGAATCAAGAGAGCAAGATAATCTATTAATTTCCTAATTCATCACACACACATTAGGGCTGCGTATGTGAATTCTACCTAAAGAATAACCTAACGCCTTGCGCTAATTAAGTTCAATTCCGAGGAGCATTAAGTTTCAGAAATAGGCTAATCAATGCAATTGAAATACATTGCGCAAACAATTCGAACAAAGGTCAATTTCTACATATGACTACGAGGATGTATCACTACAACCTAGAATCATATCATGCTACTCGTATTCAAGGTTATCGCTCGATGAAAACCCTAAAATAGCTATAGATATGGATGTGAGTTCAATCAATTCTAGACTCGACTAAACAAACATTCAATCATATTGCAATACTTCAATCATGCAATTATTATAACCCGTAGAAATCAAACGATAATATTGAGAGAAAACTAATTCATAAAAATCATAACTTGGTTGCAAAATCCAACTACATCTTCAACCAATAATAAAAACTTAGTTACTTGTGTTTTCGGAAATCATCATAGAAAGCAAAGAAAAAAACTATCATGTGAAACCCTAGAACAAAAGTAGAAGTCTCCCTAATGGAGATATATCTAGGTTTAGAGAAAAGTTCTATTTATATGCCTCTCCCAAAAGGATACCCAAAGTAGGTCAAGTCTTCTCCAAACCCGTCTCAAATTCGTCCACCAAGCCCATGTGTGAAAATAAGTCTCTGGAATTTTTGGGTCCAAAACTGGTCGCCGGATTGCTGACGTCATCGCCGGAATCCGGTCGTCGGCGCCTGAATCCGATCGCCGGAAAATTGCCTCAGGCCACTTCTCTCATCAGAAACTGTCACTAGCTAGTGCATACTCCCAGCAGCTCAACTTTACTTTCCTGCAATTCAAACATTCACAAAATACCATCTAAGCCAATTCCTTGTTCTTGCGAAAACGCACCCAAAAGCGTGACTCGTAGCTCATACGTCCGGCCGCCAACTCTTCCATTCGACTCATACCCCCTTCATGATTCAGTGAAATATTGCGATTCATGCTTCAAGTTCTGAAATCCGGCTACCGGAACTATGCTCACCGGCGCGCCATTTTCACCCCCGTTTCGCACGCTTTATAACAAAGACATCCAGCTCCTTTCTTCTCAATCCCCATTTGTGGCTCATAATCCCAGTAGGTCCAATTCAAGCATACCACCACCGAATTGCAGCTCCACCTATCTTGTTTTCTCAGCTAGCCACATTCCAACTCCATTTGCTGCAGAAACTGCGCAATCACCTCAACTCCAACTCAGTAGCAGCTAAAACTGAAGCTCATTCTTGTTCCAACTGAAATCTCCATTCTGTGCATACATAACCACTGGAACTTGAAACACCACCAGATCATCATCATACTCTTCCCAACTCGAGCTCTTCCATTAATCCCAGCTGCAACCAGCCACTCCTGTCAGTTCATACCAACACCTTAGTGCACGATTGCAACTTCAGAAGCAAACAATTACCACTGCCTTCTCCATTGATTATTGCAGCAACCACACCTTGTCCACCAACAAACCATCTCTATCTTCTTCCATCTTTACCTCGAGCCATTCCGCATATAGCCTTCAAAATCCAACATTCTCTGTAGCAGAAACCACAACTGTAGCTTCTTCACTCCATGCCTGCACAACCCCATTTGCTTCAAGTTCATATTGAGCCACCATTAGATCATTACCAGAACCCCATCTGAATCTCTCATAACTCCAACAACATAGTAGCCCATAATTTCTCATCACTCAGATTCATCACCAACAGCTTAGACAATTTCGCCATTCCTTGTTTCATTACAGACTCGACCATTGTCGCTTCTCTGAACTCAGCCATCAATCAATCTATCTTCATCTCACTGCCATTTCCAAACTTTGTTCACACTGACCGGTTGTCAGCCGACACAAATATAATTACACTTTCTTACTACTCAAAATATAAATATAGCAAGGGCAAGAAAGGATCGATCCCACAGAGAGGTCTAGGTTGTCAAATTATTATGGTTTCCTATATAAAACACCGAGGATTTTCTGATTTAAACGAAAATAAATAAAAGCAAAACAAAATAAAAGTAAACACGCAAATCAAGGATAAGCAGCTATTGGTCATGGATTTCGTTTTCATTCACAAACATGTTTTCAACACAATAACTAGAATTAATATTTTAATCTCAACTTTTATCAAAGACCCTAGAATACCTTGATCGCAAGAATATCCCGCTAATCTCCTCTTGTCATCAACAAACACATTAAAAGATGCGAATATGAATTCTACCTAAAGGAACAACCTAATGTGTAAAAGCACTAATCAAGTTTAATTCCCTAGATGCATTAAGTTCTATGAAATCAGGCCAATCAAAGCAATCGAACGTGGAAAGCGCACTAATCCGATTTAACAAAGGTTATAACTCACATATGATCATAAGAATATATCACTACAAACCATAATCATATTTATGCTACTTGCAATCCGGAATTATCACTTTTGCGTATAATAACCCTAATCTAGCAATAAAGATGAAAGCAAACTCAATCGACTCGCGACTCGACTAACAAGCATTCAAATCATGTAACAATATTGATGGTGAATCATAAACGATAATATGAGAGAAAACTAATATTGAATTAAAACCCATATTTGGAAATCCAACTTATTCCATAACCAATAACAAAACTCTAGCTCATATTCATGGAGTTCATAACAAGAAGAAAGAGAAAAGACTTCATGGTGTAAAACCTAGAATAAAGTAGAGGCAAAAAGATTAAAAGATAAAAGATATCCTCAATTAGGTAAAAGTCCTCTTTTTTATGTTTCACTCCTTCCAAAATTAGGTTTTGTCTTCAAAGTCCATTAGTTAGAAATTCACCCGGCCCACCATGGAGAGAAACCCGTGCAGAAAATATGTCCCAAAAACGCTCGCCGGAAAACTGGGATTATGGCCGGAATCCGGCCGGAATAGTCGCCGGAAAACTATCTCAGGTGGCCGGCAAAGTCCACCCGGCCACCGGTCAACGGGTCAAAACGGTCAACTAGTCAGCTCGGCGGGTTAACTCGGTCAAGCACCGAGTCAGGGAGAGTCAGGGTGAGTCATCAGGTGAGTCAGAGAGTCAGATCAGGTTCAGCCAGACAAGCTAAATAGCTAGTCAGACTCAGCTGAGCTGAGTGACTTTGGCCTGAGCCTTTGCACAGGCCAGAGCTGTGTATTGCACCAGGATTGTGCATCACACTTTGCTCCCAGCCATAGTGGCTCATTCCTTTTCTGCCACTTCCACACATCAGCTGCAATTGCACTCTACCCTGCAGTTCTGCAACATTCACCATTTTTTCCTGAATTCTTCTCAACAATCGAGCCATGGCAGCAACTTCAACACTGCCTCATACCAGCTCACATAACCTCATCCAATCCTGGTGGATTCTCACATCACTGCAGTACCAGCATTCTCCTACCTTCCATACACTTCTCAATTCTCCCGCCATCTCCAAGCTCAACTGCATCAATAACTCACTACTGAGTCGACCTCAAAAGCGTGTCACAGCTCCCATTTCTTCATTGCCACTGCCCATTATCGCATCCCTGTTATCACAACCATCTCAAGCCATAACAGTCATCTCTTGTCGCCAGCACCAACACCATATTCTGCCGTGCCATTGCCTCATTTCAGCTCCAAGGACTTCCTCTTCTCAGCAAACACAAATCATTGCCAGCAATTGCTCCTCAGCTGCAATGTCAGACCAGTTCCACCTGCTATTCCCTGTCCTTCAACTTAGCTTCAGTTCAACTCTCCAGCATTAGCAGACATAACCTCTCTATCACAGCCATACTTCACAATGCCAACAGCAGCAGCATCTGCAGTACCATCTGAACTGCACCTACATCTCCGCCAGCAAACCATGAACCATTCCCCTGGACTAACCTCAAAAGCTCAAAACCACCAGTGCCATTCAATTCCATTACCATTGCAAGCCTGAGCTGCTTCCAGGCCATATTTCAGCCACTCTATTAGTCCTTCTCTGCACATTCCTAGCACTCATCTAGCATCCGCTTTCAGGTCCATCACCACCATCAGTAGCTCATTGCATTACTAGCTAGCTCCTGCAACTCGAACTCAAACTCGAGCAACTCAGCTTGCATTGTTACAGCCAAACTCAGTTCTCTGTCAGGTTTCGTTGCTCGCTGCGGCATCAACTCCTCTCAGTAACACTGCAATGTAGCTCCATCTTAGCCACCATTCTCCACTGATTTCGAGAGCCAACTCATACCACCAGGTTCTTTCAGGTCTCAGGCCCTGTAGTTTCCTAACATGTATCAACGGCAATAACACCATCACTCTAGCTCAGCTGCACTACCTCCAACAACATCAGTTTGGCTGTGATCACCATCTGCAATTCTCCTTCTTTGTTGCCAATTACAGCACCCTTTTGCAATCCACCAACTCCAATTCGAACCCATTAACAATTCTTCCTCTCCAGTTCACCCTAACCAATTCATATCAGCTTCAGTTCAATTCAAACACCCAGTCTTTTCTCTGTTATCAACTGATTGCAATCACCAGAACCCTAATTCCATCATCAATCTCTTCCAGATACGACATCCCATTCATTCTTGACTTCACAACAGCAGCCATGGTGTTCTTCCCCGATTTGATTTGAATCCTCCAACACACCTTAACTTCCAATCTCAGTAAACCCTAACTCAATCCCCATCTTCTAATTCAATATCAGTCGAGCTACAGACTCTGACTTCTCGATCCAGACTTCAGCTTCTAAATCTTCTCCATCAAACCCTAGTTTCATGGCCTGTAAACTCCAATCCACCATTAAATCAATTCTGCTCAACTACCTGACTTCGAAGCATCACTTCAAATTGCACCATCTCAAGTCTGAGAGTAACCCATGTTTCTAACACTGAATATTATCATTTCTCAATCTCTCTTTTAAGTTCTCTTCCTTTCACTGATACATTGGAACCGCCGTAAATCAACTCTCTGAGATTTCGACGATCTAGTTTAGGGACATGTAATGACCAAATTTGCTATAGGCGCCCAGAAAATTGATAAGGACCACCTAAGCAATCTTTTCAATTGTCAGTTCTGCGAAACCGACAAGCTTAAATGTTGATTTTGCTCGTCACCTTCTCATACGGAACCGGAATGGCCTCGTTCTTTCGCCGATAGCTTCGCCTTTTCGCTCTCTTCAAGATGAGAATAAGAAATACAAAATTTGAGCGAATTCCACTTCTTTTTGCTCCAATGACTCCAAAATACCTAATGAACTCAAAACACACGTAAAGTACATAATTCACAAGAAAAAATAGCAAAGAAAGCGTAACTACTAGATAGTAAATTAGGTGTTTTAGACACCTATCAGATTCCCCCACACTTAGACTTTGCTAGTCCTCGAGCAAATCAAATTAAACTAAAATACATACAACTCCGTGTCGTCGAGGCTACGGTTAATTTTAGCATAAATAACAAGCCTTTAAACCCCTAGGTGTCCCTAGTGGACGAGTTATAGTCTCGTGAAGGTTTACTAGAGATATACCTACAAAACCTATATTTCAAACTCCGTCTATTTGTGACAAATCAATGAACGAATCCAAATTGACTACAGGAGGAGGTACCTTGCAAATTCAATTCATAAATTAGTAAATAAACTCTAATTAGATAGTCGAACAAGCCACAATACTCGGAAACTAACAAACCACAATCACAATGAAAAGATTAAGAAGATGAATATAGATGTAGATGTTGGCGAATGTTCACAAGTGTTCGATGTTTCCCATATCTGTCTGAAGGTCACTGCTAAGATGAACCTAATCCTATTGGATTGAGATGTTGGTGCTGAATGCTACATCAACTCACTGGCATATACAAGGGAACCAGAAGTGACTTTATTCAACACAATAATAATTTCTTCTCTTTTTTTTTATATGATTGGATCAAACTGGATCCAATTTTTTTTTTTTTTTTTTTTAGACGGCATGATTAGATCTTTTGGATCCAAGCGCATGCTTCCTTGTCAACACGTATATGATAGTTGCCTTGGATCCTGCATTCCACGCTTGTTTAGGCGACGGAGACAGGGACTACGTTTCACACATACTGCTATTCCCAAGTGTCTTTTTATTCCGTTTTGGTCTAATTGGTCGGTCCCTTTTTTTTTCTTTTCTTTTTCAATTTTTTCATTTTTTTTTTTTTTTTTTTTTATTGTTCAATTTTTTTTTTTTTTTTAGTAACTCAATCACTCTATTTCATCCTAGCAGTAATAACACGTCGATGTTTAGTGACCCACCAAAGCACTTAGAGAACAATAGATAAATATGGAAAAATCAAAATAGAACGTGATATGGTGATATTCCGAGATATGGTAACAACTATCATGTTAATTTGTGATTTCTGAGCTATATTCTTCCCTTTTAGTTAATTGGTTCCTCAACTCCTGCATTCAAAATGGTTCCATCCACTAATGGTGTCATCCTAAAGGCACAAGTTTCTAGATTTCGAAGTTCAAAAAGCACAAAAAATTTCTTAGTTTTTCTATTTTTCTGATTTTTTTTTTTTTTTTTTAAAAAAAAACACACTAACACAAACTATACAAACATATAAATGCTCCCCCACACTTAAACTTCACATTGTCCTCAATGTGTAAAACCGAAAGTTCTGAATTCTGACGTAACAGCAGATAAAACGCAAAAACTGTGCAAATTGGTAAGGAATTTGGAAAAACTCCATTTCACAAAAGTTGTTCACCTACGTGTTTTCTACACAGTGTCAAAATTTCATAGTGTTTTGATAAACGGTCTGACAGTTATGGTCTCTGGACTGAACTACGCGCAGTCTGAAATTTTCTGACGAAAAGGTATTCGTCATAATTCTCTTCTAAGATAGATTACGGACTCAATGAAATTAAACATAGGGATGCAAATATGATATGAAAACAGTAAAAAATAAATAAACGAAACAAAAATAAAATGCAAAAGGATAAGAGATACAAAACCGGTGGGTTGCCTCCCACTTAGCGCTTGTTTTATAGTCGACGGCCCGACTTAGCTTCTTGTAAGATTCATTCCTCATACACCAATAATCTGAAAAGTTGGGGATCCGTCCATAGAACCTGTTTTGCAAACACTAGCTTCACACAAATATTAGTAATATAAAACAAAAGTGAAGCTATGAACCGATAAAAGCTTCCCCCACACTTATTCTCGTCCACACATGGAAGTGCATAAAGAATATAGAAGTCGGGTACCTCCACGGTTTCTTGGTCCAAAACCTGCATAGTATGAGAATCAAGTTTCTCTAATGGCGGAAAACGAGAAATAAAGTCATTCAACAATATTCTCGAAGCACATACATTCAAACCAATAAGAGGTAAAGGAGAAGAAACAATAGGCAACGGGTTAGACAAACCTTGCACAATCTCTTGTATCACGGAATCCTCTTCATCCTTGAAAAACTCAAGTGAATTATTCACCTCTTGTGTATCATGGTCCTCTATCAAACCTTGCAACCATTCTTCATCCGTTTCTACCGTAACCAAAGTCTCGACATAAACATCATCATTACAATCATTTGCAAGCTCAATTGGGTCTTCCACAATATTAGTCAAAACGGTCTCATTCTCAACATATTCCTCCTTTTTATTGTAAGGCACATACTCTTTTGTGGATCCAAATTTTATCATAAGAAACTTTTTTAGAACACTCGAAAATGCATCATCCTCAAGCTCCACCCTTTGAATAGGCTCTTGATCATTATTAAGATCAATGCTTGAGTAATCCACACAAGTGTCGACATATTCCTCTTCATCTTCATCTTGATCCCAAAAAGACTCCTCGGAGATGTCACCATGAGTTGTTTCAAGCAATGTATCATAATCACCGTCACTATCATAGTCAACATAAGATTGTTCCTCGCTGAATTTAGTGTTGCTAATCTCGAACTCATCCTTTTGAATAGGTGAATGATCATTATTACGATCAAGAGTTGAGTTAACTACACAATTATCACCGAAAGTGCCCAAGGATTGGCCTTTTTCAACATTAGCATCAATCAAATATTCATCACAAACCATATGCACATTAGAATTATCCATATCTTCCTTGTATTGATCAATGCCTCTTCGCAAGCTAGCCATACCTTCACGAAGTTCTTGGAGTTGCTCGTTCGTAGTCTCTTTAGCTTTTTGAAATTCCTCTTGTAAAAAGGTGGAAACTTGATCTATAAAATTAGAGACTTTTTGTTCACAAGCATAAGAATCCTCCCATCCTTGTTGTTGTTCACACACATACTCACCATAAGGTTGTTGAGGAAAACCACAAGGTTCCATGGAATATTTATCATAACCAATGAATTGGTTTTGATTATACCCATGGAATTGGTAGTTGTCATATTGTTGAGGTTGTTGAAAACCGTATCCATCCATATAGTATGCTCCTTCCATTAAAATAAGCACCTGAAATAAGAATTCTCAAACCAAGGTTAAAACCCAGAAAATAGGAAAAATAAAACAAAAACAAGTTACAAAAATAAGAAACCAAAAACAATTAACAACCGCTGCCTCCCCGGCAACGGCGCCAAAATTTGACCGGTTGTCAGCCGACACAAATATAATTACACTTTCTTACTACTCAAAATATAAATATAGCAAGGGCAAGAAAGGATCGATCCCACAGAGAGGTCTAGGTTGTCAAATTATTATGGTTTCCTATATAAAACACCGAGGATTTTCTGATTTAAACGAAAATAAATAAAAGCAAAACAAAATAAAAGTAAACACGCAAATCAAGGATAAGCAGATATTGGTCATGGATTTCGTTTTCATTCACAAACATGTTTTCAACACAATAACTAGAATTAATATTTTAATCTCAACTTTTATCAAAGACCCTAGAATACCTTGATCGCAAGAATATCCCGCTAATCTCCTCTTGTCATCAACAAACACATTAAAAGATGCGAATATGAATTCTACCTAAAGGAACAACCTAACGTGTAAAAGCACTAATCAAGTTTAATTCCCTAGATGCATTAAGTTCTATGAAATCAGGCCAATCAAAGCAATCGAACGTGGAAAGCGCACTAATCCGATTTAACAAAGGTTATAACTCACATATGATCATAAGAATATATCACTACAAACCATAATCATATTTATGCTACTTGCAATCCGGAATTATCACTTTTGCGTATAATAACCCTAATCTAGCAATAAAGATGAAAGCAAACTCAATCGACTCGCGACTCGACTAACAAGCATTCAAATCATGTAACAATATTGATGGTGAATCATAAACGATAATATGAGAGAAAACTAATTTATTGAATTAAAACCCATATTTGGAAATCCAACTTATTCCATAACCAATAACAAAACTCTAGCTCATATTCATGGAGTTCATAACAAGAAGAAAGAGAAAAGACTTCATGGTGTAAAACCTAGAATAAAGTAGAGGCAAAAAGATTAAAAGATAAAAGATATCCTCAATTAGGTAAAAGTCCTCTCTTTTATATGTTTCACTCCTTCCAAAATTAGGTTTTGTCTTCAAAGTCCATTAGTTAGAAATTCACCCGGCCCACCATGGAGAGAAACCCGTGCAGAAAATATGTCCCAAAAACGCTCGCCGGAAATCTGGGATTATGGCCGGAATCCGGCCGGAATAGTCGCCGGAAAACTATCTCAGGTGGCCGGCAAAGTCCACCCGGCCACCGGTCAACGGGTCAAAACGGTCAACTAGTCAGCTCGGCGGGTTAACTCGGTCAAGCACCGAGTCAGGGAGAGTCAGGGTGAGTCATCAGGTGAGTCAGAGAGTCAGATCAGGTTCAGCCAGACAAGCTAAATAGCTAGTCAGACTCAGCTGAGCTGAGTGACTTTGGCCTGAGCCTTTGCACAGGCCAGAGCTGTGTATTGCACCAGGATTGTGCATCACACTTTGCTCCCAGCCATAGTGGCTCATTCCTTTTCTGCCACTTCCACACATCAGCTGCAATTGCACTCTACCCTGCAGTTCTGCAACATTCACCATTTTTTCCTGAATTCTTCTCAACAATCGAGCCATGGCAGCAACTTCAACACTGCCTCATACCAGCTCACATAACCTCATCCAATCCTGGTGGATTCTCACATCACTGCAGCATACCGAGATTCTCCTACCTTCCATACACTTCTCAATTCTCCCGCCATCTCCAAGCTCAACTGCATCAATAACTCACTACTGAGTCGACCTCAAAAGCGTGTCACAGCTCCCATTTCTTCATTGCCACTGCCCATTATCGCATCCCTGTTATCACAACCATCTCAAGCCATAACAGTCATCTCTTGTCGCCAGCACCAACACCATATTCTGCCGTGCCATTGCCTCATTTCAGCTCCAAGGACTTCCTCTTCTCAGCAAACACAAATCAGTGCCAGCAATTGCTCCTCAGCTGCAATGTCAGACCAGTTCCACCTGCTATTCCCTGTCCTTCAACTTAGCTTCAGTTCAACTCTCCAGCATTAGCAGACATAACCTCTCTATCACAGCCATACTTCACAATGCCAACAAGAAGCAGATCTGCTGCAGTACCATCTGAACTGCACCTACATCTCCGCCAGCAAACCATGAACCATTCCCCTGGACTAACCTCAAAAGCTCAAAACCACCAGTGCCATTCAATTCCATTACCATTGCAAGCCTGAGCTGCTTCCAGGCCATATTTCAGCCACTCTATTAGTCCTTCTCTGCACATTCCTAGCACTCATCTAGCATCCGCTTTCAGGTCCATCACCACCATCAGTAGCTCCTTGCATTACTAGCTAGCTCCTGCAACTCGAACTCAAACTCGAGCAACTCAGCTTGCATTGTTACAGCCAAACTCAGTTCTCTGTCAGGTTTCGTTGCTCGCTGCGGCATCAACTCCTCTCAGTAACACTGCAATGTAGCTCCATCTTAGCCACCATTCTCCACTGATTTCGAGAGCCAACTCATACCACCAGGTTCTTTCAGGTCTCAGGCCCTGTAGTTTCCTAACATGTATCAACGGCAATAACACCATCACTCTAGCTCAGCTGCACTACCTCCAACAGCATCAGTTCGGCTGTGATCACCATCTGCAATTCTCCTTCTTTGTTGCCAATTACAGCACCCTTTTGCAATCCACCAACTCCAATTCGAACCCATTAACAATTCTTCCTCTCCAGTTCACCCT
Source organism: Papaver armeniacum (assembly GCA_023531295.1). Classification (NCBI taxonomy): domain Eukaryota; kingdom Viridiplantae; phylum Streptophyta; class Magnoliopsida; order Ranunculales; family Papaveraceae; genus Papaver; species Papaver armeniacum. Next base: position 297,651 of record JAJJWW010015504.1, on the reverse strand, counting down.
AACCAATTCATATCAGCTTCAGTTCAATTCAAACACCCAGTCTTTTCTCTGTTATCAACTGATTGCAATCACCAGAACCTTAATTCCATCATCAATCTCTTCCAGATACGACATCCCATTCATTCTTGACTTCACAACAAAGAGCCATGGTGTTCTTCCCCGATTTGATTTGAATCCTCCAACACACCTTAACTTCCAATCTCAGTAAACCCTAACTCAATCCCCATCTTCTAATTCAATATCAGTCGAGCTACAGACTCTGACTTCTCGATCCAGACTTCAGCTTCTAAATCTTCTCCATCAAACCCTAGTTTCATGGCCTGTAAACTCCAATCCACCATTAAATCAATTCTGCTCAACTACCTGACTTCGAAGCATCACTTCAAATTGCACCATCTCAAGTCTGAGAGTAACCCATGTTTCTAACACTGAATATTATCATTTCTCAATCTCTCTTTTAAGTTCTCTTCCTTTCACTGATACATTGGAACCGCCGTAAATCAACTCTCTGAGATTTCGACGATCTAGTTTAGGGACATGTAATGACCAAATTTGCTATAGGCGCCCAGAAAATTGATAAGGACCACCTAAGCAATCTTTTCAATTGTCAGTTCTGCGAAACCGACAAGCTTAAATGTTGATTTTGCTCGTCACCTTCTCATACGGAACCGGAATGGCCTCGTTCTTTCGCCGATAGCTTCGCCTTTTCGCTCTCTTCAAGATGAGAATAAGAAATACAAAATTTGAGCGAATTCCACTTCTTTTTGCTCCAATGACTCCAAAATACCTAATGAACTCAAAACACACGTAAAGTACATAATTCACAAGAAAAAATAGCAAAGAAAGCGTAACTACTAGATAGTAAATTAGGTGTTTTAGACACCTATCACACACGACCTGCAGTTCAACTCCAGTTGCAGCTCACTTTCCCAGCTGCGCAAGCTTATTCTGCAATTCCCTGTTCCCACAGCACATCCATCCTTTCGGCATCTCGCTGTCAAACTCCAATACTAGCAGTACATATAGCAGCTCCATCTGCCTGAAACCATCCTCACTACTTTATACCACCTGCACTGCAATATAACCCAGCCAGTGAACCATTGCAATTCAGCTCTTGTCAGCAACTTCCAATTCGAACCATCAGCTGCAGCTCATCTGCTCAGTCACCTCACTCCATTGCACCAGTTGGCAGCTCCATTGCTCAAACAACCATTCCCGGCTCTTACTCGAGCTTAACAACTCCATTTTCTCCATTCTCGGCCTCAGCAATCAGCAACTCGAGCTCCTTGAACTCAAACTCGAGCAGCTCAGCTTGCACACCTAAATTGAGCACCACCATCTCCATAGTTGCACTGAACTTGGAACTGAGCCTGAACTGTGCAAAACTAGTGGCTCAGGAGTTTTGTCAAACACTTGCTAGGCGTCTTGCAAGGTGTAGATAGATATAGCTCCTTTGGATTTGCAATCTTCCACAGCTCCTTCCCTGCGAGCATTCACATTCAATTCCGACAATAACCCATCAATATAAACCATTCATAACCTCATTCACTGTTCTTGGGGCTATCGTCTCATCTCTTCACAAATTCACGGCATCGATTCTACATCCTGCTATCTTGGTTTCATATAGATTAACCCCAAGTTAGATTTCTTCTTCATTCAACATCGAATGACTCCTTCTTCCGTATCTGAATTCCTCTCCGCTCAACTCTGGCAGTGACCTCAGACTTTGGTTTGCCGGCAGAAAGAAACTTGCATCTCTGGTTTGATGAAAAGAACCAATTATGTGTTCTAAAGTGAACTCGTCCTAGATGGGATCTAATACACTAAAATGGATATTGGCACCCATGACTCGGATAAGGGCTACCATGAAGTTGTTTGGCTTGTCGGTTTCAGAGTACCGACAGCCTAGTTCTCTGTTCACTCGTCAGTTCTGCGAAGCTAACAGTTTAATTCCTGCATAACTCCTTCTGCACAACGTGGCCTGCTCCAAATATCGCATGTGAATTGACCTTTTTGCGCTTTACGCTTTAAATGAGTGATTTCTTCTCCTTTTGCTCTCGGTGACTCCGTTGCACCTAATAAACTCAAACTCACACATAAGATACATAATTCGCAAGAAAAATAGCAAAGAAAGCGTAACTACAAGATAGTAAATTAGGTGTTTTAGGCACCTATCAGGACTGAAGGAGTACCCAAGAATCCTCTCTTAATCAGAACTTTTACACTCTCTGAACAACCAGTCAAAGAAGCAGTTCAATCGTTGATTGAGCATATCTGTGAAATTGCTTTATCTGTCTAAGGCACAAAGGAAAGACATGTTTACAGCACCGAATATTGTGTCAGGCGTCTGTCCATCCCGGAAATACCCCTTGAAGATGCACGATTGGGGACTGCTTACCACATTCCATCTTCGAGGAGAGGAAATAACTTCGGAAGAATGTTAATCGATGCTGACACCGCCATCAACATCATTCCACTGAAAACCCTCAGAGTCGCAGGCATCACTCGAAAAGAAGCTGCTTGTGATCCCGTCTCAATCAGAGACCTTGAAGGAACGTTCGAAAATACTTATGGCTACATCACTCTCAAAGTGAACATAAGTTCAACCTGGACAGAAACCAAGTTTCACATAATCAGAAAGATCCAGGATATGACATGTTCTTCAGACGATCATGGATCCACGGTAAAAAGATGGGTACTGACAAAGCGAGTTTGGTTTCACATCTCTCCAACGAAGAAAGTTCTGATCCGGAAGATTTGGCGGACATTCCATCATCAGAGCACTTGGAGGAATTTCGAACTTTGACGAGGTTGAAGCAAGAACCTGCAAAAAGATGCATAGACATTCATCAAGAGGTTTCGCACTCAGGCAAGTCTCATTCCTTCCATGTCTATATCATTTATTTCCTCACATGATATCCTAGCATGGGGACTCAATTCTGCTGGCAACTCTGCAAGACGTTATGAATGGATAACTCCACCATCTCTCCTAATCGAGCATCTCACTGAGACATTCATTACTGAGATGATATCCAAGCATGGCAAAGAACACTTTGGGCGTTTCTCCATAGCCTTGCAGGAGTGTCCATGTGTGCCACAAAATCAGAAAGCTTTGATGTTTGCACAAGCGTAGAATCCTACCGCAAAAATAATGCTGGATCAACAGATTATACTCGGAGTCGAGACAAGCATAAGATATTCAACACTCAAGAGATATGACGCTTCAACGCTCAAGCATCTAAGAAGCCTTCAAATTTTACTCCCAATCAAAGAGTACACCTTGCGCCTCTAGATTCAGCATAAAAATATCGACGATGATATGTTGATTCAACGACATCACGATCAATCAATAATCCATGATAGGACTTCTGAAGCAGATGCAACATCATCAATAGACGCTACAAACCCCTGCTGAGGAACTTCCTCTCTTCACCGATCATATCGAGAATGAATACCGGTGCTGCCATCTTCCACAACAATGTCGATTCACTGACGAAGCCGGATCATAGTAAAGTTATATTGTTCACAAGAATTCGGTCTGATCAGTACACCTTCATCTTGAGAATGCTTAACCCGCCAACTAGCTCGTGAATATAAAGACTCACTGGATGGATGAACTAATATCATGTCTATAATCATGGTTCTAGACTTTTTGGTCTCTGGAGCAACTCCGTCCATGGTCTCAACACCAACAACGATCTTAGGAGCAACATCCTCATGACAGGGCTTCATCAACTAACCATTCTCTGAAGTGTTACACATGAAGCGGACTTCTCTAAGAACCAATGATTCATATCAAGATGTGTAGACCTGATAACATGCTCACATGAAAGTCTTCCCAAAGCACGACTGGTGGGCATAATCCAAAGTCTTCTGCAAGATGTTCTCATCACCTCTACAAATGAGATACAACACAGTTCAGGCCATGGGTTTATAAAAACGTACCAATGGGTGAGGAATTGGACAATACTTCCTCAATGAAAGATGTTCGTATATGTCTCTTATACAACATACCAAAAGGGCGCATCAATCGGACATACGAGCTCAAAGATGTGGCCTTTACCGTCAGGTCTACGAAATCTGAAAAAATTGTACGGGATTACAAATTACAAATGTTCACGCTTCTTTGGATGACCTCTACAACTCCAAATTGAGTGATTCTTTTCTCATGTGATAACTCAGTCTCTTAGCTTCAAAAGTTGGGGTCAATCATCGAATTCCGACGTCGTATGAGGTTCCTACAGCTTCCAGAGCATACAACATGCAAGCAGTAATTCTTAGACGGGATTCATAAACCTCTACAGTCGATCGATGTCCACCAGGTCTTTTTGATAAGTCCTTCATCAAGGTACCTCCAATTTCGACCACCTAGGTCTTTACATAAAGTCTTTGTACCTGGGTCCTCTATCTAGGTCCTGCCAGAAGAAGGGAAAACGAAAAAGGAGATTCAACTAAATACTGGGGACTGACGATCCACTGATCATGACGGTCAGTTTCACAGTCCAAGACTCATGACTGAAACCAAGCTCGCTTATGCTAATCATTCATCATAAAACGAATGCTACAACCGAGACGTACAACCATGGTCATTACATCATCCCTTCTTGAGAGCAGTTATGGTCCCGTGACCAGGGTTTCAGAAGTAATGTTTCTACGACTGACAGAAACAAAAAATGGTACTGCAAGCACCAGGCTCATGTATCAACCAAGGGTTTCAGATTTCAAATTAATCAATAACATTAAAATCCTTCATCAAGCGTTCGAGACACAAGCAAATGGTCTAAAGACACAACAGGGGCGTTTTACAACAAGCTTGTCTGAGACAATTTTACTTTGCCATGCACAAAGAGGAGAGCTGGGAGCAATTGGTGAGGAATCTAAGGTTGAGTCATATGTCATTCTCTTCGTATAGATGTATTCTACAACATATCCAAAATTCACAGCAATTGGATGAACGAGCAAAACGATGTGGCCAAAACCTTGGAATACATGACAGCTGAAAATTTTCTGAAAACCTTCTGGAAGTTTAATGTTTCATCAATTTCAGCGCTTAAACGTGCTCAAAAGCTGAAAATATTCTTTGTAAAAGCTTGGAAATTTTCCGAGGATGAAGAAACATTGGGGTAGATCACAAAAATCCGACATCGGACGAAGATTCTACATCAATTTCAATGAAGACCTAACTTCTAAATTTTCTGATAACGAAGTATGACGAAATTCTTCATTCATCCACATCTGAATCAGGAGCTACACACTCAACACAAGGCCGAACTTCATCTTCAGCCGATAGTCTCACTTGCAAGTCGGCGGTGCTTTTGCTGATGAGATATGAGCTTTTCATCTTCAGCTCTTTTCTTCTGTGATATTTCATCATGCTTTCCCTCCGCATCTGCTAAGACCAAGAAAGCATATATCTTAGCACGAACAACTCTAAGAAGTCTTCATCTTTGACTTGATATTTCTGGAGCGTTCCCCGGAAGAGCCAGAAGGGTGGTTGTAACTGGAAGTCACCATTATCTGAGGCGAAAAACGTGGAGTCATGGATATACCAATAACAAACACGCAACAAAAATGGTAACAATCTAACTCTTACCTATTTACAATTTTACTAGTTTTAGTGATTATAACGTCAGAATTTCGAAAACTTGCACGTTCCTTAAAACCTACAAAGACGAGCAAAATTCATTATTCAAAATCATGACTTGATTTTCATAAAACCGTGAACCCATGTGAATTTTAACATCCACTGGTTTTTCAAAAATTGGACAGACGTCCATTCTACAATTGTGAAAACTCACATACAAACATTATTTCACCATGTATAATTGTCTACTTTCAACAGTTGTTCAAAATCAAAACATTGATTTTACAAAAAATGTTTTAACGTGAAAATCACGTGAATTTGAAAAACATATATATATATATATATTATTTTTGCTTTTTTTTTTTCACTAAAGAAACTATTTTTTGCTCCCTCGAGAGTATATTTTCAAATATTTGTGAAAGCTTACATATCGAAAATAATTTTTTTTTTCATGAAAGCTCATAAACAAATTTTTACTAACAGACGCACGTCTATTCAAAAAAAAAAAAAAACTTTTTCTCTCGTACAAGCATCCACCTTTGAAACGAGAGTTTATTAAAATCTCTCATATTTAAAAAAAAATCTCTCATATGTTAGGGATTATTGTTAGTTTCTTAAACTAACGATCGAACGAACGTCCGTTCCTAAAACAAGGGTTTTTACAAAACTCACGTCTATACATGCATATGTATATATTATTTTAAAATGAACAACTCATGAACAAGTTATCAACTTCTGAAAAAGAAATAAAAAAAAGAGCGGTGCTACACCAATTTACGCTCGTCAGACGATGCTCTATCATGCCATTGGGATGTTCAAGCCACGGTTTGCTCGTGCAATCGAAAATCCGGTAATATTCTTTCTTACGACTAAGTTCAATTACTTGTTTCATCTGTAACTAGAAAAATCACCATTCAGTGCTGACTGAGGAACATGACTGTCCCTCACTAAGCAGTTAATGTAGATGGTGGATTTTTGACAAGGGTCAAAATCATAAAGCCATAATTTACATATTCCTGATCCAGCAATCAAATGAATATTGAGGCTCATGTCTCTCGTTAAAGCGTGAAAGCTCATGCCACAAGAATCTCTGACTGAGAATACTGTCTCTCAGAGTATATGTAGATGTGCAGTCTCTCAGCTGAGGCAACGGCATATCTCATGAATACTGAGCAATTTCAGTGATTACTTCTGTATAGAATCGAAAGATTGGACGACTCCTAGATAGCTTGCCTGCTAGTATAAAGCAATAACGTCTTCAGGATGTACCAATGTTTTCCCTGACTATAGAAAAGAAATATGACGCTTCAACTAGCGCATATTACTCCTGAATAATTAATGCTCCTAGACGAGCGTACTAGTATAGAGCCATCAATTAATTATTCCTAAATCATCCGATTCATCAACTGAATCCCTGGAAAATATTCTATGTTTTCCATAATATTTCATTACTTCAATTCAAGGTTCTTCCTAGCAGAATTCCATGGGTTAGTAATAAATATTCAACACACATGCATCTGAGCTACTATCGAGTAAGCCCCGACCAAAGTGGTGCAAGTGTACTCAACAATAATGCACTAACGAGCACCTGAATGCACGAATGAGTATTTCAAAATACGACGGGACGATGAACCTATGCAAAATAGGAAAGAAAATAATAAATAATAAAATACTGACCAAGGCGCAGGGGGACTGGGCCCACCGGCCGTCCGGCCGTGCCGTGACCAGTCCCACGCCAATTTTATATTTTATCATATTTTATTATTTTCATTGATCTCATGAAAATTCCCTCATTTGAATAAAATTCCTTCGTTTCAAGGAAACTCCTCAATTTCATGGTGTTTCCTTCACATCAAGGAAATAATAAATAATTAAGAAAGGTATGCGGGACCAAGCCTACTAGCCGTCCGGTCATGCCCTAGTTGTGTGGCCGGTCCCACACCTTAAATTCCTTATTATTTATTATTATTTCCTTCATCCCATGAAATTCCTTGATCTCATGGTATTTCCCTAATTTCATGATATTTCCTTCAAGTCATGAAAAATAATATAAAATTAGGTAAACTTATGGGATCGGGCCTTAGCCGGCCGGTCATGCCCTAGCCGGTCCCACACGCCTCTTGTTTTATGATTATTATTTTTTATGTTTCATTCACCTCATGGAAACTCCTTCACTTCAAGGAAACTCCTTGATTTCAACAAACTCCTTGATTTCATGGTATTTTCATAAAATCATGAAAAATATAATAAAATTAGGAAAAATGCTATGGGATCGGGCTCATTGGCCGGCCGACCATGCCTTGGCCATAGCCGGTCCCACACTTCATGATTCCTTCATTTTATAATTATTTTCCTTCATCTCATGAAGTTTCCTCAGTTTCAGCAAAATCCCTGATTTCTTCATATTTTCTCAAATGATTGCTCAAATGCACATCAGAATATATCAAAATTCTCAGGACTGAGACGCGAACACTTTGGTGACACGAGCATATTACCTTGACCGACCAGGGTTGGCTATTTGGCTTGCAAGAGACCGGTCCCTCATATTTTCATCATTTGACCTAATTTGTTCACATTAGGTTCAAATTCTTCCGAACAATTTTGGAATTTCGTGAAATGATCGTCATTCGATCCAATGATCAACCAGGGCCGGTTTCATGACCCCTTGGTCGGTCCCTCATCTCTTCATAATTAATTAGGTTCTATCACCTAAAGGCGAGGACAAGCATTATTTTAATAAATGATTAAACCTGCATTTAATCATCTTTTCATCAATTGGTTTTCAAGAGACTTTGGTATTTGCTCACTCGAGCATCTGGGCGTTACATGGTCAACCAATCATCCCATGTAGCCGGTCCCTCCTTCACTCCATGGTTGATTTTTAAATAAATCATCAATTGATCGAATTAGGGTTTCGAGTCCAAGGTTCATAATTCCAGATTCAAACGCTAATAATTTTACATTGATCCCATGATCAACATTTTTATTAATTATACTTGGTTCAGCTGCCAGTATTTTAAATTAATATTTTACTTGGTCCTGCTACCAATAATTCATCAAACGAGCAACATTTGCTCAGATGAGCAATATTTGCTCAAACCAAGGAATATTGGTTCAACTATCAATATTCAAAAATTCATCGAATGAGCAATATTTGCTCACCTTAACTATCAAAACTTACTTGAGAATTATAGCTTTGTCTCAACGGACACGTTTAATTCATGAGTCTCAGAACATTTGCAAATCACGTTCAACTCAGCAATACAAGGACTCATCGTCCCATGAAGTCAGCAACTGATTAACTAAATACACGTCTGCCTTGCAGACTCCACAATCACGAGACATCAATCGTGTTACATGGGGGGATATTAACTAGGTTTTTGGTCTGGCGGTCTATGGCACGTGTGTTCATACACACGATAAGAATGTGAGCAAGTCGTGCAATCAGTTTGAGGAGTTAGCAAAGTAGTGGATGGAAAATCAACCAAGTCTCCGCACGATGAGCAACTGGTTTTAACACGATTTCCACTTCCCCACTCTTTGACTCCACCAACTGTCACACTTCATGGGATCAAGGTGTTTCACAATTCTAGCAATATAAATAAGTCTCTGAATCATGATTGAAAACAAGACAATCTTATGTCAAACAGACAACACGAGATTAACAACTCAACATCTGAACAATTACTCTCAACAGAGCAAATTCAATCATTCAGAACTTATCTTATTTTTAGAATACACAACACACTTACAATCTTCGATCACCATTGATCTCACACATTTCTCATCTTCCCTCCTACAGATCGACCCATCCTCTCTTGTGACCGAATTTACTCTGGAATGGCCATTGTCTTGGTTTAGGCCGGAGTATTACAGATTGATCTCTCGAATTCAAAGCACTCCCTTCTTGCAGTGCATCTGTGTGAGGTTTAACAATTCGCTTGGTTCAAGGAGTTTCCTCCGCACGGTCGTCTCCTCAATTTCGTAAAAAACCAACAACTCGTTTTGCCCCATCTACAACAGTCATTTCTCATCCCTGTTTTGATTTGAAGTAGTGAACCAACTAGTAACCCACTCAGAAACTGTGCTGCAGTTAGCTCTGACAGCATCAATGTTAATGCTTATGCCTCTTCATACTGCTCTAGCATGCCTACAATCAAAAATAATGTGCTCTATTGTTTCTTCATTTCCCCCACAAATATCACAACTAGTTTCAGTGATGCTGTTATACATTGCTGTTGATGGTGGATTTTCATTCAAGGTTAAATTTGTAAAAAACCAGAAAAAATCATGCGCTGACATCTTGTAAAAGATAAAGCCATTTATAAGTGTTGGATACTCCCTCACTTAATTCACCCGGAATGGAGCATGTAGCAACAATCCCATTCTCTGTGAATACATGAAATTCCTCCAGGTTTGGAGCATGTAGCAACAATCCCATCCTGAATTTCATATCGGCCTTGTATTTCCGACTCATTATCGGTGTGGCATGACGATCGAGTGTTACTCTTACAGAGTAACACGAACCTCCAAGCACTATAATGAAACCATGTACGAAATACCCGTGCAGGCCGACTCTCGGTGTGTTATACTAGCCCGATTGAGCCCCTCTCGGTGTGTTATACTATCCCGATTGAGCATCCTGACTGACCGTATCGATCCGGGATATGATATGATCGCAGTCATCCAACTCCATAAGCATGATTGGATGACCCCGGATCAATTCCATCACCCCAAGCGGTATGGAATACCCACGGCCGACCCCGCATGGTCGGTCATTGGCCTAGCTTGCCAAGAAACCGTTCATACCAAGCATTATGGACGGAAAACCCTAAATTAGGGTTTGCGGCATATTACATGTATTGCAAAGCAGTCTCAACCATCCATCTTCGCAGGTATAGATGGAGGGTGTAGATGTAGACTCAAAGGGCCCAGAGCATGTCAACACGATCACCGTGGGCCCGCCTACACACTTGACCAATCGGTCAAAACCAACCATGGTTGGTCGTGACAAAATTGTCACCCAAACAAGAGATGGCGCACGGCTTTGAAAGCCAAAATTAGGGTTTCAAGCCATCACGCGCGTCCATCTTCTCCGGCACGAATGGAGGGTCACAGATTAGATTAAGCGGGCCGGTCATACCAAAGATGACCACCGTGGGCCCATCTACCTCCTCATGTGTTCGGCCAAGGCATATCATGCCTGGTTAATCCAAAATGTGCGTCCAAACTAGCATGGCCACGCCTCCCAAACCACAACCGATCTCGACCGCTCAACTTCACCGGATGATTTGAGTGGCTTAGATCACGTTTTCATGGGATAGTCGGTATAGGTGTGAACACCAGCCTACCACCTACACGCTGGTATGATCGACCAAGACCGACCAAGATGGGTCGTCTTGAAACGCGTGCCCAAACTAGAGATGTCACGCGGTTTCCAACTCCTTTGCGGCAATGGATTTTCTGCCGCAAAACCGATCTCAACCACTCAACTTTACCGGTCAAATTGAGTGGCCTAGATCGCGCCTTCATGGGACAGTGAAGTATGGACGTGCACACCGGCATGCTTGTCTACACACATGCCCTAGTCGGTCCTCTCCAAATCCCTTTCCATGCTCGGTTTCGACCAAGTCAAGAGTAATGCTTGCGCACCTCTTCAAAAAACCCTAATATTCATTAACGGTCGCAGATGAGTGTCTCAAAGATCATCTCATCCGTCCAACTTCACCACTTGGTTATACAACCACAGTCGGGAGTTAATTGGTCGGTGAGGCGTCATTACCCATCACTTTACCACACCATGATGCGCGCACTGCACAAAATACACACGATACTTCACAAGTATCAACTTCCCGAATAACACGGTTATTCAATTCAACATTACATGCTATCTTTTGTGGATCCACGATCCACACATTCCAGTTTATCAATCATGTCACAAATGGGGGATACATATCTGGGGTATTGGTCTGGCGGTTTACGGCGTGCGGCGTGTAACGCGCCATCACAAGAACGTGTCGGGGAAGTCATGGACGGTTAGAGATGAACAAGAAGTGGGCAAGACCGGTCGTGTGGCACCGACGCACAACTCCACTACTCCATCACTCCACTTCCTCCACTTCCCACGAGAGACGTGAATAAGGCTCAATGACTTGTATAAATAGGTTCTCCGCCCTATTTCAAACAACAACACACAAGTCCGGACGAGACAGAAAACCAATTGTTAATACAAAAACGTATTCCAACACCCGAGCTTGCTTGCATCAATCACAAGCCTGCTCACCTTTACTGTTACAAGTCATAAGCAAGCCAACACCTTCACAATCTCAACACCTTCTTCGCTTCCCTCCTTAAGATCAACCCCATCTCCTTCACTTTGTGACCGAAACAAGTCCAGAACGGCCATTTCTTGGTTTAGGCCGGACTTGCACTGCATTGATCTCTCGAATCTACAAGCACTCACCGCGCGCAGTGCATTTGTTTAAGGTTTAAATTCATTCCTCATCCACACCCCAAATTACCAAATTCTGCAGGAGTAGTTTTCACCCATAAACAATTGGCGACCACAGTGGGAGGTTGATCTCTCGGTTACAAAAAAATCGAATTCTCAATTCTTCGATTTTCATCTCACGATGTATCCTCACCCGGAATCCACAGGTGGTTCAGATATCATGGGAAGCATAGCTGGAATGTTGGAGGATGTCTTGGCAAATCAAGCCGGTATCACCGGAAAGCAGAGCGAGACATTTCGCCTTTTGAATGATATAGCAAAGACAATTACAAGGAGGGTCGATAGGCATCAACTCAGACAGTGCAAGAAACGTTGAGTCCTTAGTCAGGAGTCACACCTTTATAAGTGGAGAAGCAAAAAGAGCACGTAGTCGAAAACGAATCAGGAAAGATGGAAAACATGGTCCAGACAGAAAAGACTTGTCCGGAGTGCTACAATGTCTGCCAGATAAAGAAAGGGAGCCTGCAGCCTACGGAGCCCTGCTAGAAGATTTATATCTCAAAACTCTTGTTGAAGCCCGGAAGACTGTCCAATCAGCGTCGTCCTTCCAACCGACTGAAGAAATGCTTGAGGAAGGAGAAATCAATCAGGAAATACCTGAATACAGAGGATGGGAACGTTCAATCCGGTCACTCAGCAGTGACATTACGACACCTTCCACATCCCTTTACCTAGGCAAGCGATCCGCAGATATGATGGCATTCGCAAATCTCCCAACTTCATCTCTTGTTCCACATCAAAGCCACGGAGAGACATCACAACGCCCACTAACGCAGGAAAAGCCAGACTCAAGGCACTTACATTTCCCCTTCCCAATGAAGAAGATTCTGGAGCTACTGGAGGCGTGGGTACGAAATGGAGAGGTGGAGCTACCCCCGGTATGGCGTCCGCCTACTGATCAAGAAGTAATGGACCCGAGGTACTGTCATTTCCACCGGTTCCTCCATCACCCCACCAGCGAATGCAACGCTTTGAAGCGCATTGTTCAGGAGAAGCTTGGTCCAGAGCGATAACTCTGAGAGATTGGTGCGGAGGATTTTCTTAGAGAGGCTACTCCGGTTTGATACAAGTGAGGCTTCAAAAGCAAGTAAGTTTTACTCAACAATTTTACAAGAAGGATAGTTTTAGAATTCACTGGGGACTTAGCATCCCGCACATGGAGAAAGAGGCTCAACGATCAAATGCCATATTTGTTTCCCTTCATACCTCCCTTTTACACGACATTTGCAATTTCATATGACATGTGCAATCATTCATGACCAAGATGCAAATTTCATTTAACATAATCTCTTTCAAAAAGGTTGTTCACAAAACTATCTCAAAATAAGCCAATTCAATTTCCTATTAATTCAAAACCGGAGGTCAAAGAAAATCCTCACTATCACTCAAGAGAGAAAAGCATCTAAAAGAAAAGGCAAGTATATAGCATGAATACTTCAAGGAAAGTCCTTCAGCAACAACTCGTCCTTATGGGCGAGAGAGACTTTCATCCTTTGAAGCGCAACTGTTTCGACTCCGGTTCCTTTAGACAACTTCTCAACCTCTTCTTCCTGGCGAGCAACACAGTCCGCAGTAGGGACTTCATCCTGTAATTTCTAAAGCTCCTGAATCTTGGAGAACCCTTTGAAGAACCAAGGAGCATTGAAACTGTACTGCGCAAACACGTCCCGATGGCACCTCCAATCTTCAATCATCTCCTCAGAAACTGTTCGACCAGTCGTGACGCTCATCCCATGGATAGAAACTAAAGCTTCTTGGACGCGGTTGACCAACGCAAGACGACTTTTGAGCTTCGTGGTGGTAGCAATATGGCCGTGCTTCTCCCATATCGCTGTGTACAACTCTTCGAACTGAACCGAACCGCACCCAAATCCACCAACCAACACATGACCTGGATAAGGGACGGTAAAGGAGGATCGAACAAAGCCCCGGGCTGCATCACCGGTAATTCACCAACCACAGGAGCCTTGTCGGTTGCGGAGGCCTTTCGGAAGAAGTCACCACAATAGCCATATTCACCGGAACCTCCGCTCGGGACGGATTTCAAGGGGAGCCGCCTCAATTATTGCGAGACGCTACCTTTCTTATACTCCTTCCGGCATCTACTTTGCTCGGGTACTAATTTCCATCACGACCCCGTCAACAAGATCACTCAGGGAGGCGGCTTGTCCAACCGAGCTTGCATCATCTCTGTCATGGTCGGAAAAAGGAGCAGTTTCTCCATACTTCTCAGCATGAGGAGCAGTTTCTCCAGACTTCTCAGCATGAAGATCAGTATCGCCAGACTTCTCAACATGAAGGCCGACATTACCAGCCTTCTCATTCTGAATACGCGCCAACCTTGTGAAGGCATTCTCTTCCGGAATTCCCTGATTCCAAGCAAGGATCACTCTTAGAAGATTCACCCTGGAGAAATAAAGGAACCAACGGGAAGAAATTTAAATACCTGCATGTTGGAGGAATTGAGGATCACCGAACCACATGCCTGCCTCTTGGATCTCTCTCCTGCTTGGGGACTGCAATCCTCAGCTCTGGTCCGTTTGGCTGGAAGTGGCTTCAACCGGAAATGCTTTTTCAAAACGTCATAAGATGGTTCACCACGGAAACCTGTCACAATACTCTCCGAGAATTCCTGGAAAATCAACAGTTGCCTACTCCAAAATTCCTTGTACTTATCGGTTACCACTGGGTTTCTCCCAATAGGCCAGAAGGGAAGGCTCACCCGTTCCAAAAACATGCCAGCGTTAAGAATATTCGGGAGAGATTCTTTCGGAACCCTTGGTGAACGAATAAATGGGACACCCTGATCAAATCCCATTTGGCGAGCAGCCCTGTCAATATTGTACGGAGTCACAGAAAATTCTCCGTTAAATAGAGACGGGACATATCCTGGAATGCAGCTGCGCAGGTAAATAAGTTCTCCAGATTTCATAGTTTCGACATCGGTACACAACACAACATCAGGGCCATCAGAAGCAATAGCAAAAGTCTTTAGCTGAAGAATGGAAGGGTGGACCGGCTCCCACGGACGGAAATCTACAGAAGACACATTGTCAAATATGTCCACAAGTCTCGCACCAGCTCTGGGACGCCTCTTATTCCAGCGAAGTATTCTCGAGCCACCATACAAGTTGGTGAGAAAATTTGCAGGGGAGGGAGCGTAGCTTTTGAAGTGTTCCCATAAGAATGCTCAAGAAAAGCGAAGTGAACGTGCGATTCCACCTTCTTGTACCCGTTAGAAACATGCATGTCCATTGCTAAGGCGTCCAGGATGAGAATACGATCCAAGGAACAATGCGCCCGGAGGAAGAACTTCGCCATTCGCCACTCCTTTATAGCAATCTTAACAAGGTCACTTCTAATGGTCTTCTTTCCAGAACCATCATCGAATACATCTCTGGATAACCATAAAGACAGGAACGCAATCATGCTGAGCTCATTCTCCAACTCTTGATTAGGATCTGGGTCTGTAGGAGACCACTCTGACACCCACCAGGTGTAGAAGCATCTCGTATCTTTTTTCTCCTCCTTGTCCAGACTGTCGAATTCCGCCACTTTTCGAAGTATAGCACCATAGTTACTTTTTTCCGTATCAGAGAGCTCGTGAGAAAGACTTCTAGCAACAGGCAGGTTCATTAATGCAGCTACACTCTCCAAAGTGATAGTCATCTCTCCCCATCTAGATATGGCTGTATGAGTAGAAATACGCCACCGAGAAATGAAGGTAATCAAACCCGCAGCGTCTTTCTTAATTTCAAGAGCAGCAGATGCCATGACCGCATTGAGGATTTGCGCTGAAAGAAAATTATCTTTAATGCCCTTATTACTCAACATGCGTCTCATCCATCCTTCATAAGAACCCAGTGGAGCATGGCAAATCTTGAAGTCAATAGGGGAAGGCGGATATTCATTTCTCCGGAGGCAAAATCTCATCACAAGTGTTGAAGAAGAAAATGGATCGGCATCCATATTTTCTGAATCGGAAAGCAGGACTATCTTATGAGAAGGATGTCTTCTAATATTTGGAAAAGGCGAGGTGAACAACTCATCATCAATGTTCGGCATATCTTTGAAGCTGTCAACACTTCCTGACTTGGCACCAGCATTATCTTCAGAAGACATCTCAACAGGGATTCTTTTCTTCCACAATGAAATAAAAGACATGAGTTAGAACTCGTATAAAGGCACTTGAGATATGTAGTCACGCACGGCAAGACACAACTCACACCGGAGCACACAAAACCGGTCCAAACACCGACTCAAATTCGGTACGGATTTCAAGACTGGTATTAGTTTTCAAGTCCATGCAAGTTTCAAGTCTGGTACAATTTTCAGTCTGGTATTGATTTCAAGTCAGGTGCAAGTTTCAGTCTGGTATTGATTTCAAGTCAGGTGCAAGTTTCAGTCTGGTATTGATTTCAAGTCAGGTGCAAGTTTCAGTCTGGTATTGATTTCAAGTCCGGTACAAATTTCAGTCTGGTATTGGTTTCAAGTCCGGTACAAGTTTCAAGTTCGGTGTAAATTTCAGTCAAGCATATGTGAGTAAGACCCACGTTCCGGCATACACGGCGGGCCCGCATTCATTCATCCGCATGCATCATAACACGATTTTCTTTATTCATGGGAATCGTGTCTACGGGATTCAAGCCAAATGGTGGAAAAAGCTAAGCATATACATGTCTTACAAAAGGTGTTTACCTAACAAACTAGGGTTTTACCTTTAAAAAAAAAAAAAAAAAAAAAAAAAAAAAAAAACTACCTCGGACGGCGGCGCACAGTAGCAGTTCCGTCGAACGGAGGGCGGCGCAAAATAGCAGCTCCGGCAACGGCAGGAGCGGCGATGGTCACGACGAGAGCTACTCAAAAAAAAAAAAGGGGGAGAACTCGTGAGGAAAAAGAAAGGGGTTTTTTGCCTCTTTTATAGACAAAAAATTAGAAGAATCCCAATAGAAGAAGGATTCCTCCCTTATTTGGTTTCCTCTTTTGATTCAAATACCCAAAGAAAGAAAGAAACCGGCCCCACCAAAGGATTCCATACAAGCGTGACGGCGTGGGCAACTAGCGGTCGGCCAACACTCTTCCGGGTAAACTCCTTTTATCATGTCTTTCTCATATATGTATGTCACCATCTCATGCCTACCACACAATAATGTAACCATTATGTGCTAGGAAGGGGACTTAATGTTGATGGTGGATTTTCATTCAAGGTTAAATTTGTAAAAAACCAGAAAAAATCATGCGCTGACATCTTGTAAAAGATAAAGCCATTTATAAGTGTTGGATACTCCCTCACTTAATTCACCAGGAATGGAGCATGTAGCAACAATCCCATTCTGTGAATACATGAAATTCCTCCAGGTTGGAGCATGTAGCAACAATCCCATCCTGTGAATTTCATATCAGCCTTGTATTTCCAAAGACTCATTATCGGTGTGGCATGACGATCGAGTGTTACTCTTACTGAGTAACACGAACCTCCAAGAACTATAATGAAACCATGTACGAAATACCCGTGCAGCTGACTCTCGGTGTGTTATACTAGCCCGATTGAGCCCCTCTCGGTGTGTTATACTAGCCCGATTGAGCATCCGGACTGACCGTATCAGTCCGGATATGATCTGATCGCAGCCATCCAACTCCATAAGCATGATTGGATGACCCCAGATCAATTCCATCACCCCCAAGCAGGTATGGAATACCCACGGCCGACCCCGCATGGTCGGTCATTGGCCTAGCTTGCCAAGAAACCGTTCATACCAAGCATTATGGACGGAAAACCCTAAATTAGGGTTTGCGGCATATTACATGTGTTGCAAAGCAGTCTCAACCATCTATCTTCGCAGGTATAGATGGAGGGTGTAGATGTAGACTCAAAGGGCCCAGAGCATGTCAACACGATCACCGTGGGCCCGCCTACACACTTGACCAATCGGTCAAAACCAACCATGGTTGGTCGTGACAAAATTGTCACCCAAACAAGAGATGGCGCACGGCTTTGAAAGCCAAAATTAGGGTTTCAAGCCATCACGCGCGTCCATCTTCTCCGGCACGAATGGAGGGTCACAAATTAGATTAAGCAGGTCCGGTCATACCAAAGATGACCACCGTGGGCCCATCTACCTCCTCATGTGTTCGGCCAAGGCATATCATGCCTGGTTAATCCAAAACGTGCGTCCAAACTAGCATGGCCACGCCTCCCAAACCACAACCTGATCTCGACCGCTCAACTTCACCGGATGATTTGAGTGGTTAGATCACGTTTTCATGGGATAGTCGGTATAGGTGTGAACACCAGCCTACCACCTACACGCTGGTATGATCGACCAAGACCGACCAAGATGGGTCGTCTTGAAACGCGTGCCCAAACTAGGGATGTCACGCGGTTTCCAACTCCTTTGCGGCAATGGATTTACTGCGCAAACCGATCTCAACCACTCAACTTTACCGGTCAAATTGAGTGGCCTAGATCGCGCCTTCATGGGACAAAGTGAAGTATGGACGTGCACACCGGCATGCTTTGTCTACACACATGCCCGGTCGGTCCTCTCCAAATCCCTTTCCATGCTCGGTTTCGACCAAGTCAAGAGTAATGCTTGCGCACCTCTTCAAAAAACCCTAATATTCATTAACGGTCGCAGATGAGTGTCTCAAAGATCATCTCATCCGTCCAACTTCACCAAACTTGGTTATACAACCATGGTCGGGAGTTAATTGGTCGGTGAGGCGTCATTACCCATCACTTTACCACACCATGATGCGATACACGCACAAAATACACACGATACTTCACAAGTATCAACTTCCCGAATAACACGATTATTCAATTCAAAGATTACATGCTATCTTTTGTGGATCCACGATTCACACATTCCGAACATCAATCATGTCACAAATCGGGGATACATACTGGGGTATTGGTCTGGCGGTTTACAGGCGGCAACGCGCCATCACAAGAACGTGTCGGGAAGTCATGGACGGTTAGAGATGAACAAAGAAGTGGGCAAGACTGGTCGTGTGGCACCGACGCACAACTCCACTACTCCATCACTCCACTTCCTCCACTTCCCACGAGAGACGTGAATAAGGCTCAATGACTTGTATAAATAGGTTCTCCGCCCTATTTCAAACAACAACACACAAGTCCAGACGAGACAGAAAACCAATTGTTAATACAAAAAACGTATTCCAACACCCAGAGCTTGCTTGCATCAATCACAAGCCTGCTCACCTTTCTGTTACAAGTCATAAGCAAGCCAACACCTTCATAATCTCAACACCTTCTTCGCTTCCCTCCCTAAGATCAACCCCATCTCCTTCACTTTGTGACCGAAACAAGTCTGGAACGGCCATTTCTTGGTTTAGGCCGGACTTGCACAGATTGATCTCTCGAATCTACAAGCACTCACCGCGCAGTGCATTTGTTTAAGGTTTAAATTCATTCCTCATCCACACCCCAAATTACCAAATTCTGCAGGAGTAGTTTTCACCCATAAACAATTGCCCTTCTGATCTTGGTGCTGTGAATACCTCTTATGCACTTCCAAGTGAAGAGTTTTATCCTTTGTGCAGCTTTACATTTCCATAAACTTTTCCAGACCTTTCTATCAATTGTTCTGCCTTCTATTTGTACTTCTCTGTCATTGTAGGTAAGCATTTTGTATGTGCTTTTCACAGAGAATACTCCATCTTTAGCTGGCATCCATATCATAGAGTCTTCCTTACTGTTATCTATATAAAGTGCTTGAATTTTGAGTGCAGTATCAGCATCAAATAAAGTGGTGATAAGGTGAATATTCCATTGAGCAGTTTCTTGTACCATTAACTCTTCTACAAACTCATAGAACCTAAAAAATTCATTCTGAGGAGTAGGAGGTTGAGACATACCAGGGATCCATCTATCTCTCCATATTCTTGTTTTCTTGCCATTGTTGATCTCCATGAAGTAGTTCTGCCTGACAATTTCCGGACCCTTTGAAATCCCATTCCATGTATAGGAGCAATTGTCAACTAAGATGTGCTGATGAAGAAAATCTCCAGACTTAAAATATTTACTTGAGAGAGTTTTGAGCCATTAGAGTATTAGGTTCATTGCAGATTTCCCAAGCCAATTTGGTAAGGAGAGCTAAATTGAGTTTCTCCAGATCTCTAAAATCTAAACCTCTCATTTCAGTTGGCCTGCACACATTCATCCAAGCAATTGGATTATGACCCTCGTTATTATGATAACCCCAGAAAAACTTCCTCTCAATGGTTGTAAGTTGTTGAAGAAGGTTTGCTGGCAGCTTAAAGGTGCCCATCTGGTAAATAGGTACAACATTGAGTACATGTTTATCATTGTACCCCTCCCTGCTTGTGAACGAGAAGTAGATGACCATGCATTAAACCTGCTTTCAAAGTTATCTTTAATGCTTTTAAAAGCTTCTTACTTTGAATGACCAATTATGAGTGGAGACCCTAGATACTTTTCTTTTGAGTTCATACTCTTGACTCCAAGAATCAGCTTGATTGATTCTGCAACATCTGGCTTGGTTTTCTTGCTGAAGTATACAACACTTTTCTCAAAGTTGATAACATGGCCTGACTGAGAACTGAAGTTGTTAAGTAACTCCAGTAAGTTGTTAACTGAAGTAATATTTGATTGAGTAAAGATCAAGCAATCATCTGCAAAAAGTAGATGATTAATGGCCGGTGACAAAGCAGCCACTTTAATACCTTTTATTTTGTTGTCTTGTTGAGCTGTTGTGAGTTGTCTTGAAAGAAACTCCATAGCTAAAATAAATAGATATGGTGACAGAGGGTCACCTTGCCTAATTCCTTGTAGTTGCAGGAAATCCTACACTACACCCCTCACAATAATCCACACAACTAAGACATTTGAAGATTAATAACAATGATTTTATTGATTAATTCCTTGAATGTTTACAAGATAAGATAGAAAAGAGCTAAAGAAATTACAATCACCACAAACTTTCTCTCTCCTAATGACTTGTCTAACACTCTGAAAATAACCCTCCCTTACAACTGGTTCATTCGACTCTTTATATAGGGTAGTATACAATTGATGACAGCTAAGTTGTCCTTTATTTTCGGGAGTGACTTGCGAAATATCGCAAGTGTGCAAGTATTCATTCTCGCAACTCTCCTAAATTTCGCTAGGTCTTCACACCTTTCTCGTGTTTTGGCTGTCGTCATTCATTGCGTCATTTATATTACTCTTTTGCGACGCCCTCGCAATGCTATTGTTTATTGATCCCGCGAAGTATTGATGTCGCGATATTCTGATCCTACATTGTAGTTGCAGGATTTCCCACACTACACCCCTCACTCAAATCTGTTTAATCAATCCATTTGAAGATGAATAATAATGTGTTTTATTAATTGTTTTCTTGAAAGATTTACAAAGAAATGTAGAACAAAGCTAAAGAAATTACAATCACTCTTAGCTTTCTCTCTCCTAATGACTTGTTTCACAACTCAAAGAGACCTCCCCTACAACAGACTTACTCGACCCTTTATATAGGGTACATAGTGGATGACAGCTAGGCTGTCCTTTATTTTCGGAAATAACTTGCGAATCCTCGCGAGTGTGTGACTGCTTGTCCTCGCGACACCCCTAAATCTCGCCAAGTCTTCACACTTTTCTTATATTCTGGTTGTCGTCATTTGATGCGTCATTTAAATTATTTACTTGCGACACCTTCGCAGCGCTGTTATATATTGATCTCGTGAAATATTGTTGTCGCGATATTCTGGTCCTACATCTTGCCTCTTTTTCCTTGAATATCGCTTGGAGAGTGATTTTTAAGGAAAAATTTGTTATTGTGGTGATCTTTGACATTTGTTGATGAAGGAACGAGCGAAAGAATACTTGGACTTGAAAAGTACGTACTTGCCTCTATTCTTTTGCGAAGTTCCGAAGCTTTGCGAAGTGAACAAGAAGTAATATATCTTCAATTTCCCACAGAAATTTGATTCCTTGAATCTTGGGATGACCGTTTACACGTGTCTTAAATTACTCTTTCTACCGGTATATTTAATGTTATCCGGTCACCCTTTTTTCTTCTATTTAAGGGAAAACTGCCTGTGAAAACCATTCCTTCTCTTCTTCTATATCTTCTTCATCGTCTGCAACTATTTCCTGCTATTTATCTTCATCCTCTTCTTTTTATTATCTTTCATTATCGTTTTCATGGCATCCGGGTTCGTTATTTTCATTGATTTTGATTATTCTCTTGATTGATCTCCTTATTGAAATTACTTCATCTTGATTTTGTTCTTCTTTTGATATTTCTTTCGCCATTTTTGTTTCAAAGAAGAACAAACCCAGCTCTAAATATACTTGTGGTGAACCCTAACATCCCCAAAGTGGTTCGCAACCAAAATCTTCTTCGCAATCAAGTCTCGGCTTCCAAAAAACAACCTGCGAGTAGTAAGGTATTTTTAGAAATATTTACTCCTTTAATAGCAATTTTTTTTGCCTCTGTTTCTTAGTTGATTTATTATTCGCAGGATAATAAGAATGATGATAGATCTCCCAAAAGGTCTCGCCATAATACATTAGATGCCTCTGGCTCTTTGCTCCAACTGTTCCTTTTCGGGATTCAAGCATTCTTCTTTCCCTACGATGTCTTCGCAAGGCAAATCTCTTCTTTGCAGAGACTTCTTCGCAAGATAATCCCATTTCTTCTTCTCAAGATAATGTACCATTCCCTACAAAGTGCCATCGCAGATAAATCAATCCACGAATTTTCTCGAATGAAATTCTTCAGGACATGCCTATTCCTACTTTTACTTTTACCTCGCCTCCACCTATTGATCAGGTCTCTCCAATTGGCGGTCTTATAACTATGGGTGACTCAACTTTTCCTTCTTCCTCTACCATTTCTTCTTCCTCAAAATCTATCTCTCTTAGCAAAGAAAATTTGGAAGGGATAGACATAGCTTTTAAAATTTTATCAGATACCATGAATGATGTTAAAAAAGCCTCCATTGATCCCACCAGATCTAGCGTTTTCGAATCTTTGGGTAAATACTTTGGTTCCGATACGATATCGCGAGTATCCTTAGAACAAGAAATTAAGACTTTGAAGAATAATCTTCATAATACTTTGTTGGACCGCGATAACCTTCGCAAGAAAAATGAAGAATTAAAAGGTATCTCTCATCCCCCCCCCCTTTTTTTTTTAAAACTTGGTTCAACTCTCAAGTTTTGCACCAGAAACGTAAGATGGAGATATACCAACTGGAATCTATTGTAGAAGAAACTCGAGTGGAAAGAGACGCCTGGATGGAGCAATATAATCGTTTAGATAATCTCCATACATTTTCTATGGATCAAATAAATAATCTTTCTCAAGAAAACATCTGCTTAGTTCAAAACCAAGAATTATTAAGTAATGAAGTGTCGCGTCTCTCATATGCTTTGAATAAATCTAATTTGGAGTTGGAAACCTTATCAAATGAAAATGGAACTTTATCTCAAGAAAAGCGAGCTTTATTGGATAAAGTGGCGATATCCTCGCAACAACTTGATGCTTGTAAAAAATCATTGAATGAGCAAGAACAGTCTATCCGCCTAACAAAACTAAACTTGAAGATACTACCATTGAAAGAGATAAACTTATTCAGAATAGAATAAATCTAAGTGTGAAAACCAACCAACTCAAGGATGATTATACCAAGTTAAAAGAATCCCATTCTTCTCTTGCGAATCAAAATAAGTTATTGATTTCTAACGAAAAGAGTTTGCGATCGCGGTTAAAAGGTCTTGTCGGTGATGGTTTTGATAATGCCATGGAAAATCTGGGAATAATTGCTTGGCCCTTACTCAATATCTTGTCTCGCAGAAGGAAGGTAGTCATAAAATTTGACTTTGCCTTTTCCATTATTTTTCTTTTCTAATTTTCTATACCACTTTCCATCTTATAATTTTAATGTCTTTCTTTACTCCTGCGAGAATGCGAGAAAAATCTTCACTCTTCTCTATCTACTTTGGAAGCGGCGCATGCTAAAATTCGCAAGGAAAATGCAACTCTAGTTGCTTCTCTTGCCCAATCTCGCGACCGAGCCAGAAGGAGGTTTAACTACCTTAATCATCTTAAAGATATCCAGTAGAAATCAACAAAAAGCACTTCTTCGTCAATTTCCTCCCAAAGCGAAGTTCTTGTGAATAATATCTTACTTTCTAAATCCCTTGATCCTGTCTATGTTGAGCCATTGGATGTTGAATATGATGAAGTACCCAACTCTCCCCGACAGTGATTATGATTATGAAAGCTGCGAAGACCTCGCTAATAATGAAGTTATCAATAAGGAACCTTGCGAAAGAATTTCGATGAAAACCCTTCAATTGGCGAGGTGAAGTGATAAGATTGTTGAAGAATCTTTACCATCTCCTTCAGTGAGCAAGTTGATGTAGAGAATTAAGTTTCTTTGTAACTTTGTTGAATTTTTCTTTTTGATTGCAAACTACTAAGTCTGGTTTTGGATGAATTAGTTTCTATTTCTTTCTTATTATAAGAACTCATCTCGCCACCTTATCAAGTAATCCCTTTATTTTCCATTAAACCTTTTGTTGTAATCTTTCTCGCGATGGAAAGATCTCGATTGCCTATATCAAAAATGTTTAAAGATCTTTCTTGAATGCCGTTATTGCGACAAGATCGCAGGATGTCTCTACATTTTCATGTAATGACCCATTGGTCTTGCCTTATCATTATTTGTGTGGTCTTATTTTGCCTTCCTAAGTAAAGGTCTTATTTTGCCACCCCTCATTGCGACAAGATCGCAGGACGTCTTTACATTTTCATGTAATGACCCATTGATTTTGTCTTATCGTTTCTTAAGTATTTTTGCCTCTGCGGGACATTGTATTTGCGACAATATGACAGTTTAAATGTTCTTGCGACCATAAAATCCCGCGACATTGTCGTCTTTGCGATGAAATCGCAGGACGTTCTTACATTTTCATGTAAAAACCCATTGATCTCATCTTACCCTCGCGTTAGTATTATTGCCTCTGCAGGATCATTGCACAAATATGACAAGCCTAAATTCTCTTGCGAGAATAAAGCCTCATGACATTTGCGTCTTTTGACACTTATCAGCTCCCTAATGGAGGGTGCCGCCCTTATCTTCTCCCTGGTTGCCCCTTCAAGGAGGCGTACATCGGCCATACAAGACTAGCTCCTCCCATCCGGTCTTAAAAACAACTAGTTGTTTTCGCAGTCTCTTATCCCTTATACCTATAGGGCTTATGGTTACGAGACTACACCCTAAGTGGAGTTTTCTTCGGGCCGAGTGCAGCATGTGCCAAGACTTGTCAAGAGTGGTAAGGAAGTTCCATGCTCCCCGCACTCTTGACTCAACCGTGTACCTCGGCGCCTTGGTCATACACTGACTCCTTGGAAGAGACCCTCGGGCGTCCAACCAGGGTATAACCTTATATATATAGTTGGAAATCCAAGGTATCTCCCCCGGATAGGCTTTCATGGGCCCCAAATCTCCATGACCCAGGTTTCAGGAGCGGTGTAACCTTCCACCTGAGTCATGTTAAGAGATACCCCCTTATATGACGTACTTTAGGTCTTACATTTGCCTCTTGCGAAGTATCATTCGCGAACTAGGGTGTACGCCATAAAGGTTTGTCCCATTCACTCACTCATTTATTTTATCAATTTATTCAATCATTTGTCTGCGAAGGTTATCGCACAATCTTGCTTTATTTCCATTGATCTCGCAATCTATCTCATCGCGAAAACATTACATTACCAACTCATTCTATTTCTCCCATCTTCTATGGATAATATTTCTTGAGATATAACCTATTCCACGGCCTATCTAATTTTTGCCCTACATCTTTGCCTTCAGGATCCATTAATTTATATGCCCCTGTGCCAACTATCTCCTTGATAATATAAGGTCCATCCCATTTTCTTGCCACTTGCCACCATTTTCTCGCTGATATATAGGTGTTTCTCGCACACCAAGTCACCTGGCTGAAATTCACGTTTCTTGACACGCTTGTTATATTCTCTAGCCAATCTTCGCTGGTAATTCTCCATATGCTGTAGTGCTCTCCTAATCAATCCATTTAAATACGTACTACACGTATCTTGACATTATTATTATTCATCTTTCACGTATTTAAGTACGTACTTGCCTCTATTCTTTTGCGAAGTTCCGAAGCTTTGCGAAGTGAACAAGAAGTAATATATCTTCAATTTCCCACAGAAATTTGATTCCTTGAATCTTGGGATGACCGTTTACACGTGTCTTAAATTACTCTTTCTACCGGTATATTTAATGTTATCCGGTCACCCTTTTTTCTTTTATTTAAGGGAAAACTGCTAAAAAGTCTGCAACAACCTGTGATTTTGGCGAAGATAGTATTTCATATTTGAGTTTGCAATGACTTATTTGAGCATTCCATCTCTCAACTCTTCCCGACCTCTTTGAATTCTTCATCACTGATTCTATTGGTACTTTTGTCACCACCTTGACAACATGCGCTTGAAAATATATACGAAGCTTAAATGTTGCATAAACTAATGCTAAGATTAGTTTTTCAATTTTTGAGTAATTCCTTTCCGCAGCGTTGAAAGTTTTGCTTTGATGTAATAAATTGGTTTTTCTACTCTGCAAGTCCACTCGCAGAACACCGCACTTAATGCATGCGAAGTTGTCGCAAGATAGATCAACAATTCTTCTCCTTCTTCCGCTTTTTGCAAAATTGATATGTCCATTAAATGTTCTTTTATTCCTTGCAAGGCTTTCTCACACTCATCTGTCCATTTAAACTTCGATCCCTTTCTAAGGATGTTGAAAAAGTGCTTGCATTTGTCAGACGATCGCGAGATGAACCTCCCTAGCGAAGCTAACAACCCATTTAACTTTTGAACATCTTTTATCGTCGCCGGTGTTGGCATATCGCGAACTGCTTGTACCTTTTCTGGGTCGACTTGAATTCCTTCTTTGGATACAATGTACCCTAAAAATTTTCCAGAGGCGACCCCAAAGGTGCATTTTTCTGGGTTTACTTTGATATTAAATTGCCGCATTTGTTCAAAAATTTCTTTCAAATCCTGTACGTGGTCTTTTGCTTTTCTACTTTTTATTAACATATCATCAACATATACCTCCACTGTTTTATGTATCCATCTCGCGAATACCTTCTCCACCATCCTTTGGTATGTCGCACCGGCATTTCATGAGACCAAATGGCATTTTTGTATAACAAGTACAATCCTCTTGGAGCAAAGAAAGCGGATGTTCTTGATCTTCTTCGGCGAGAGGAATTTGATTGTAACCCTTGTATCCATCAAGAGAAGATATCCTTTCATTTCCTGCCGCTGCTTCAACCAATTGTGGAATATCTGGTAACGGGAAACTATCTTTAGGACAAGCTTTATTTAGATCAGTAAAGTCTATACAAATTCTTATTCCTTTTTTCTTCTTTGGAACTATAACCATATTTGCTATCCATTAGGGATGTTTTGCTTGTCTAATAATTCCTGCGTCCAACATTTTCTGCAATTCTTCTTCTATTTGAGGATGATATGCTGTCGCGATCTTTCTAATTCTTTGTTTAAAGGGTTTTACATTCTTGTCAATTTCTAATTTATGGCAAGCCACGAGATGGATCTATACCGGGCATTTCATCCATATCCCATGCGAAAATGTCTTTATAATCTCGCAACAACTCAACAGTTCTTTTCTCTTCATCTGCTTCCATTTTAGTCCCAATTTTTAAGATTTTAGGCTCCTCCTCGGTTCCAACATTCACTTCTTTTGTTTGTTCTCACTGCGACATAGCTAGACTTCGGTTCTCCCATAGGAGTTGGTCCTCTTATTTCCTTCGCGAATTCACTCCCTTCTCCCATGATTTCACCAGGTATTCCTTTTCCTTCTTTTGCTCTTATCATGTAAATTCTAAATTCCTCTTCTTTCTTAGCTGCTTTTATCATCTTCCTGCGATCTTTTCGCTTCTTCATTTGCCCTTCATAATGCTTTACCTCGATTTGATAATATATTCTTCCTTTATCAATGTCTCCTCTGATCTCACCAATTCCACTCGGCACAGGAAATTTGATGCACGGATGAAGTGTTGATGCTACTGCCTTAATCGCATGTACCCAAGGTCTCCCTAACAATATGTTGTATGGCGATTCCATATCCACTACACTTAATGTCACTTGTGTTTCAATTTCTCCAAGTAAAATTCGCAATTTCATCTCCCCTTTTGGTACCAAGTATAGATTTTCCAAAACCATGAATATTATATCTTGGAGAACTCATTTCTTCATCTTTATATCCTAATTTTTTGTAAGTATGGTAAAACATGATACTCACCAAACTCCCGTATCCACCAAAGTTCTATTTATTTCCCATTCTTCCGCTACCTTTGCCGATTCTTCTCTTTTTTTTGCTTGCATTTATCGTGATCACTAGTGGAGATGTATGATTCAAATTTTCTCTAGGAACTTCCGCTTGGTGTGAATGTTATTTTCTGCTTTTCCCATTCCTTCAAAGACGATGCCTTCTCCTCATCTATAATCTTCTTTCCTTCGAAATCTCGTTTATGTATCCTTCCTCTAATATTTTCATGGAATTCATTAACCATTGCTTTTGTAATTGAATTGTATTCCATTTCTTCACTATGTTCCTTGCTTCTTAATTCTTCTATCTCATCTGATTTAACCTTTTCCTTTCTCATTTTCTTGATTTAAGCGATTTTAATTGTACTCTTCAATCTTCAATCTTGTTCGTCCATGTTTCTAGCGCATATGTAGTTGCAGGATTTCCCACACTACACCCCTCACTCAAATCTGTTTAATCAATCCATTTGAAGATGAATAATAATGTGTTTTATTAATTGTTTTCTTGAAAGATTTACAAAGAAATGTAGAACAAAGCTAAAGAAATTACAATCACTCTTAGCTTTCTCTCTCCTAATGACTTGTTTCACAACTCAAAGAGACCTCCCCTACAACAGACTTACTCGACCCTTTATATAGGGTATTACATAGTGGATGACAATAGGTCTGTCCTTTATTTTCGGAAATAACTTGCGAATCCTCGCGAGTGTGTAACTGCTTGTCCTCGCGACACCCCTAAATCTCGCCAAGTCTTCACACTTTTCTTATATTCTGGTTGTCATCATTTGATGCGTCATTTAAATTATTTACTTGCGACACCTTCGCAGCGCTGTTATATATTGATCTCGTGAAATATTGTTGTCGCGATATTCTGGTCCTACATACATCTTGCCTCTTCTCATGTCTTCTCTGCGAAGAAGAGAATGTCGTGAGAACCAATGTTTTGAAATGCCGCAACTGTTCATCTTTATCTGTTACAATCCCGTACTTTTACACGGAATTTATTACACATGTTTCTTCTTCCACTCTTTTCTTGACATGTCTCTTTCAACTGTTTTTTCTTGACCATTCACGTTCCATCTCGCATTAAATGCATTTGTTTTCTCGAGAATTCTTCTCTCTATATATAGTTTTCTCACCCTCTTCTTCTTCTCTTTTACTTTCCCTCTCGCAACTTTTCTTTAACTCTCTTCCTCCGCAATTTGCGTTTACACTCTTGTAAATCTTCCTTTTCTTCTTTCTCTTGATCTTCAATTCTTTAATCATTCACATATTCTAAGAATGGCTCCTTCTGGTCGTAAATATGAAACCCTTTTAGATGAAACTCAAAAGAAATTACAAGAGAAAGGTTTCACCTTGTCTACTATTCCCAATCAAGAATCTTCATCTATTCTTTCTGCAAAATTGTTTACTGATCATCAGTGTGATGGTCAGAAAATCATGATCTCGCTAGGTCAAATCCTCGCAGGTCTTCCCATTCCCCTGTACGATCCCGAACTGCCCTTGTTCTATGAAATCCTTGCTCATGAGAAATTCTCGCGAGCTATTTCTCAATTAAGTGGTGATTGCATCCGCTTAATGCTTGAATTTTCCAATCGCGGCGCTGGTAAGGGATCTCTATATCCTGATAACGTTAAAGATCCTAACTTCGCAAGTTTAGAGATAGTCGTTGCAAAATACACTGTAGAAAACTTCTTTGAAAATTATGAAGTAATAAACATGAAAAATGATAAGTCTCGCTGGGGTGCCCGATTGAAAAGAAAAGAAAACGTTTCCGACGATAAGATACTCATGCTAGATATTGACTGGCATTCTTGCAAGAACAACGTTCCTCGATACTCTAAAGATGAGAGGTGGTCTGTCTTTCCACTATTTTTGAGTGGACCTTACATTTCTGGTTCCAATATACTCCCTGCGAATCTCGCAAATTATCAGCCTTGGGTATTTAATTGGCCCGAAAAGGCAAAAGAGGTATACTTCCTAATTTTTACTTATTTTACAATCTTCACTCCCTCTTATATCTAATCTTGCGATTTTTTCAGATCATCAAATTAAGAAAGAGCTACAAAATAAATCCAAGAGCGAGTACTCTGGCGATACTTCGTTCAATCACGGATGAAGTAAGAAATATTTTCCCTTATTATTTTTAACAATATTGTTGCCTCTGTTTCTTATCTTCATTCGTGTGCAAAGGTTGGCGTTGAAGAAATTGACATTCATGAAGCTGCGAAGGCTAAAGGCAAGAGTAAATCACTCTTCGCAAGGATAAATCTTCTGCTCCATCTTCTAAAAAACGGAAAATCCATCCCTCTTCTCATTCTAATTCCCAAACCAGCGAGAATTCTGATGAAGATGAAAATGAGGTTGATACTTCTTTTGCAAAGGAGAATCATTCGGTCAAATCTGCTATGGTGCAATTGTCTAGTGTTTTCTCTGATTCTATGCAAGGATTGGGAGATGATCGTTTATCTGCTACTTGCGAAGATCTCGCAAATATCTGCGATGCCCCCCTGCTAGTGGATAATGATTCTTTTCGTGGAGTTTCCCGGACAATGACTCCCAGTTTCTTAAATGCACTTAGTGCCTTGGTATGTTCATATTTCTTTATTTCTTTGTGATTTCGATTATAAACCTTACCTTAACAATTCCTTTATTTTCCTTTATAGTCTGGGAGAACTTCCTTTGTTGTTGCCTCAGGCCTCGAGAAAAGACGCAACAATCTCGAAAAGAAAAATCTTCAACTTAAGGAGAAGAACAAAGAACTAGAAATTGAAGTTGCGACATCTCGCAAGAAGGATGAAAAAATTCAACAGTTGGAAGTTGAGTCTTCTACCCCAGGAAGGACAAAATATCTACTCTTGAGTGCTAATCAAGAACTTTATGGTATAACACCCTTCTCTTTTCTTCATTTCTACTTTGTCATTTATTTCTCTTTGCACGACTTATCATTTTTCGCAGACATTTATAATCTTTAAACGAAGCCATCCTTCTCCATTCATTCCCCGAACCTATGGATGATGATGCTCTTCTCGCTCATCTCAATGAATCTTTAAGTAGTTCTTCAAACAAGATTAATTCTCTCTCATTAAATGAACTTCGAACCAAATTTCATCTCTTAGAAATTGAACATAGATCTAGTTTAGGTTTAGCCAACCGATTTAAACGTTTATATCTTAGCTCCCAGGAGAATAATAATATTCTAAGGAAGAAAATTAGCACCTTATAGATGATAAGGATCGCATTGCTAATCAAGGTGCACAAGCATTAGCGAAATTCCAAAAACTCTTCTTGAAGTCCAAATTGAACGAGATGAATCTCTTCGCCAAAATGCCATACTTAATGAGCGAAAAAAATCAAATTCGTTCACTTCTTGTCATAAATAATGATGATGAATTCGCTTGGGCTGCGAAGGTTCTAGATAATGCCAGAAATAACTTAGGTGTTAGCGTCGGTCTTCATGCTTGAGCATACTTGCCTTGGTTAAAGATATGATTTCGACGAGAGAAGGTTGTTTACTGTTCTTCATTACTTTTCCGCCTCTTTTTTATGAAACTGCTATTAAGTTGCTAACTCATTGTCATTTGTTCGCAGAATCTGAGAAGAGGTTTCAAACTAGAATCAAGGAACTTGAGTCTGAGAAAGCACAACTTGCAAAAGACTTCTCTCTTCGTAATGACAAATATTCTAAGCTGAAGAAGCAACTACAAACTACTGTAGCGAATTTCAATAATGATGATGTTCGTTTTCGCAATCAAACTATTGAAAAAGTTTGCAATGACCACAACATTCCTCTTTCTTCATATCCTTGTCTTCTCGATGCAATTCCTGAAAAATATGCTTTCCTCAGATGTCTCTGATAGTGATGCAAGCGAAGAAGAGGAATCTGATAAAGAATCTGATGAAGGAGAAGAATAAGTTGAAAGATTGTTCCATTTTCCTTTTTCTCTTCTTGTGATACTTGTACATTTATCCTTCTAACCTTCCATTTTTGTAATCTCTTCTTTGTAAATCTATCATATGAAAATAAATAACAAGTTTTTACTCTAATCATTCCCATACTTGCCTCTGTTATTTATTTTCACATGAGAGAAATTAAGTCGATAATCTTTAAGTAATGATACTTCTTAATTTCGCAACTGCTGTTGCTAATTCTCCACAAATAAATGAAGAAATATAGTCGTATTCGCAAGCTTATTTTCTTACTCAATTTCTTGTGTTATCTTATCTTCATTTATGTTGAAATTCATCATTGCGACAAGATCGCAGGACGTCTTTACATTTTCATGTAATGACCCATTGATCTTGTCTTATCATTGTTTTTGTGTGGTCTTATTTTGCCTTCCTAGTTAAAGGTCTTATTTTGCCACCCCTCATATTGCGTCAATATGACAGGCCTGAATATTCTTGCGAACATAAAGCCCCATGACTTTGCCGTCTTGCGACAAAATCGCAGGACGTCATTACACTTTCATGTAACGACCCATTGATCTTGTCTTATCATTTCTTTAGTATTATTGCCTCTGCAGGATGCTTTTGTTGCGACAATATGACATGTCTAAAAATTCTCGCGAACTTGAAGCCCCATGACATTGCCGTCTTGCGACGAAATCGCAGGACGTCTTTACACTTGCATGTAAAGACCCATTGATCTCGTCTTACCCTCGCGTTAGTATTATTGCCTCTTCAGGATCATCGCACAAATATGACAAGCCTAAATTTTCTTGCAAAAATAGAGCCTCATGACATTTGCGTCTTTTGACACTTATCAGCTCCCTAATGGAGGGTGCCGCCCTTATCATCTCCCTGGTTTCCCCTTCAAGGAGGCGTACATCGGCCATACAAGACTAGCTCCTCCCATCTGGTCTTAACAACAACCAGTTGTTTTCGCAGCCTCTTATCCCTTATACCTATAGGGTTTATGGTTACGAGACTGCACCCTAAGTGGAGTTTTCTTCGGGCCGAGTGCAGCATGTGCCAAGACTTGCCAAGAATGGACGAGACACTTCAAATGTCCTAGGCACTCTTGACTCAACCGTGTACCTCGGCGCCTTGGTCATACACTGACTCATTGGAAGAGACCCTCGGTCGTCCAACCAGGGTATAACCTTATATATATAGTTGGAAATCCAAGGTATCTCCCTCGGAGAGGCTTTCATGGGCCCCAAATCTTCATGACTCAGGTTCCAGGGGCGGTGTAACCTTTTCCCTGAGCCATGTTCAAGAGATACCCCCTTATATGACGCACTTTAGGTCTTACATTTGCCTCTTACGAAATATCATTCGCGAACTAGGGTGTACGCCATAAAGGTTCGTCCCATTCACTCACTCATTCATTTCTGTCAATTCTTGTAATCATTCATTGCTTTTTGATTATTTCTTCTCATCTTCTTTGCGAAATTATCACATAGTCTTGCTTCATTTTCTGAGATCTCGCTGTAATTATTTAACCAAACTTTCATCATATTCATATATCGCGAGTTTTTCGCGCACTCCTTCTTCGATCATCATGACACACACACATTTTTTTTATTTTTTTTTTTACAAGACTCTGAAATCAATTATTTATTTCTTACACCTCTTACTCCTGTTGCTCTCTGTTTCCTCATTCATATTTCCAGATACTTCCTTCCCTTTTGCGAGACCTTCGCAATTTTCAATTGTCTTCAAACAATGATTTCGCAATATATCTTCATCTCTCACTTCTATTGTGTCCACCATCAGTCTTTCTCTTCTTTGTTCTTCTTTGATATTCCTTTTCCAATTCGTCTGTTGAACATCCCTTTCCTCGCAAGATTCCACATCGACTTCATAGCTTTTTAGTCCCTCAGCCCAATCTCTTTTTATAACTCCAACACCACTGGGATGTGGAAATTTGATGCATTGGTGGTAAGTTGATGCTACACCCAAGATTTTATGTAGTCATGGTCGCCCAATTAATGCATTATAGGGGGATTCCACATCGACTATGCAAAACAAGATTTCAGTTGATAACCCTTTCAATGGTATTCACATGCGAGTTTCTCCTTTAGGTTTATTGGCAGTGCCATTAAAACCATAAATCTTATAGGTTGAGGGTATCAAATCTTCGTCTTTCCCTCCCATAGTCTTATAAGTGTGGTAAAAAGGATGTTTACGAGCTTCCAAAGATATCAATTAAGATTCTATTTATTGCCCATGAATTTTCTCGCACCATCACTTTCATCATCAACGGTTTTGGATTAATTTCTAATCTTACCACTAATGGACTGTCATGCAACTCGCCACCCTCGGGTACTTCTTACGCGGTAAAAGAAATAATCTGCGCTTGCCATTCTTTCAGGTGGCGATGACTTCGCGATATTCATTACTTCTCTATTGTCAACATCTCTTGCGAAAACTCTGTTGAGAACACTATCATGAAAAATCTTCAATTGTCCCGTCACGAATGTACGATAGAGTTGCGAGAACAAGTTTTTGGCCTTCGTTCCAACTTCTACTACAAATGTCTCTTTCCCTTTTGTCGTATTTACTCTGTGATTTTAAGGTGTTGGTAATGGTTGAGTCTTCTCTTCACATTTTAAGAATTGGTTTAACTTCCCTTGATCTATCATTCGAGGATAATTCTTTTTATATTCCTACAATCATTCGTTAAGTGTCCATGAAAATGGTGATAGGAACAGAATTCATGACTTCACACTGGAGGTGGTTCATTCTGCATGTTCCATGGTGCAGGTATTTTTTCCATCAGGATTATAGCTTCCCATATCTTCTCCACGCTAGCGTTTAGTGGTGGCATCTTGATTTCTTCCCATACGACTCTATGACCTCGCTGTCCTCTATGATAATTCCGCTCTCGGCCTCCATAAGTCTCTTGTGGATTATGCCTCTGTCCTCCATAGGTTTCTTGCGGTTGATCGAGCCTTTGAATTTTATTATTTCCGCCACGGTTGTAGAAATTTCTTTCTCTTTCAAATTCTTCCTGATCGCGACTCCCCATAGCTACCAATTTTTGCTGACCATCATTTGGTATCCTTACTCCTTGTTGACCTTGCGAGGTACTCGCTACAGTGTTTATCAATTTGGGTAACAAACTTGCATTCGCAGCTCCCCGAACTTGTATTCGCAATGGGTATGATTCCATCTCATTTTGCTTTTCCTCTAGAGCAATATACTCCTCCCGAAGTTCTCGCAATTCAGTCATTGTGATTGTATTTTTGACTCTAAAAATTTGAATATATAACGATTTGTCGCAAACATAGCATTAATGAATGATAAGATAAGATATCTCTCCTCTACTCGGCCAGCCATTTCGCTACACATTGTCTTCCATCTCACAGTTAGATGCTTCAAACTTTCACCAACTCTTTGCTTTAACCCAAATACATCTTCAATACCTGGTCGCGAGGAATTATTACTTATATATGGCCCTAAAAATATATCCTGCAAGTGATTGAAAGATGTTATTGTATTTTTCGGTAGCCCTTCAAACCATTTCAAAGCTTCTCCTATCAGACTTGATGCAAAATATTTGCATAATATAACATCATGATTCTCCCATTGTAGCATACATCTCGTATAAGCTTTGATATGATGTATCGCACAAGTTGTTCCATCGAAAATGCTGGTTAATGCCGGTAAATTGCACTTCGGTGGTATTCCTCTTAATTGTATCTCTTGTGTGAACGGAGTTTTCGCAGCTTCTTCTATTGCTTCATCCAACTGTCTCTTTCCTCCTCCCTTTTCTTGTTCATCAATCCTCTCATTTCTGCCAATTCTCTCAAAATTTGTTCATTTACGTCAGAATTTGAATCCACTGGTCTTTTTAGTTCCGCTTCTCTTCGCCTGCGTTCATGTCTACTTTGAATTTCTTGTTCATCATTCCCTTCTCGCATTTCTCTGCGATCTTCTCCTTCATTTCTTTCGCGAATTCACACACCATTATATCTATTGATTTCTCTTCTTTGGTGCCTATCAGTTCTCCTTTGTGCTCTTTCGTATTCTTCATTAATATTATCATTGTTGCGATTTTGTTCTCGCCTTCTTTCTCGATTATCATGATTATTCTTGCGAATTGCCTCTTCTAACTCCTGTTCTTCCATTTATGTTCTCAATCTTTCTCTCTCGCGAGCTAGACGTGCTTGTTCGGCATAGTGCCTTTCAATTTCATCTTCAATTTCTTTTTGCTTCCTCCGTGCTTCTCTCCCATGCAATATTCTTCTTCCTTCTTCTTGATTTTCTTCATCCATTGGTTGATTCTGCTCCTGACGTTGCCTATTTCCTTGGTTTCCACCATTCTGCCCATTTTGAAGAGTCTCGGGACGTGGAATATAACGATCTTCCATCATTTCTCCTCTCTCGCAATGTTCCCTGCCTCGATTTTGCGCTTCTCCTTGGTTTTCTTCATCAACAGCTTCTGTAGGTAAATTTCTCCTTCTTTCCTCTTTAACTGATCTTGAGCTTGATCTTGTAGTGCTTCTCGACCTTCTTCTTTGTAATATCATGTTTTCCATCCTCAATTCATGATTCTGTCTTGTTAATTTTGCACGTTCTTCTGCCTCTAATCGTCTTTCTTCATGTATTGTTTGTCTCAATGCCTCTAATGCTGCGATCTCTTCATTTCCATGAATTATCTCTCCAATCTCTTCTCGGTCTCTCCCTTCTTGTCCATTGTTTACCAATTGTTGTTCTTCTTCCCCTTCGTCCACAAAGTCTGATCTCCAAGTATGCACACTTACTCTATCATAATCCACAATTCTATCTACTACTGGTTGAATTGGTGATTGAATTTGATTTTCTTCATCATTCCTTATGTTCCTTCTTGAGGATTCTCCCATTTCATTTCTCTCTTCTCCGGCAAGTCTCCTACTTCTCCTAACAGTTGTTGGTTGCTCAGATGCATTTCTCCTTCTAGCCATTTCTTAATTTTGGTAAACTGTTGAAAATTATATCAAATTTCTTCTTTACTACTCCAAATTCTTTCAAATCACAATGTCAATCCTTACTCAAACAGCTGTTTCTAGCGCCATTATGTAGTTGCAGGAAATCCTACACTACACCCCTCACAATAATCCACACAACTAAGACATTTGAAGATTAATAACAATGATTTTATTGATTAATTTCGTGAATGTTTACAAGATAAGATAGAAAAGAGCTAAAGAAATTACAATCACCACAAACTTTCTCTCTCCTAATGACTTGTCTAACACTCTGAAAAGAATCCACCCTTACAACTGGTTCATTCGACTCTTTAGATAGGGTAGTATACAATGGATGACAACTAAGTTGTCCTTTATTTTCGGGAGTGACTTGCGAAATATCGCAAGTGTACAAGTATTCATTCTCGCAACTCTCCTAAATTTCGCTAGGTCTTCACACCTTTCTCGTGTTTTGGCTGTCGTCATTCATTGCGTCATTTATATTACTCTTTTACGACGCCCTCGCAATGCTATTGTTTATTGATCCCGCGAAGTATTGATGTCGCGATATTCTGATCCTACATTCCTCTTGTAGGTGTAAAAGTATCACAGGGAGAACCATTGAGCATGACTGAAAGTTGAGTTGTGCTGATGCATTGTTGTATGAGTTCACAAAATTCATCCTTAAACCAAAAGAAGTTAGAACTTTAAGCAAGAAAGGCCATTCTAACCTGTCAAATGCCTTTGACATGTCAAGCTTTAGTGCCAGCCATCCATTTTCACCTCTTTTTTTCTTCATTGAGTGAATTATTTCTTGAGCAATGACAGTATTGTCACTGATTAATCTGCCTGAGACATATGCAGCTTGATAAGGGGAGATGAGTTTCTCCATTATGGGCTTCATTATGTTAACTAACACCTTGGAAATAATCTTGTAAGAAGTATTGCATAGGCCAATTGGCCTATAATCAGTAGCACAAGTACACTTCTTCTTTTTTGGAATTAAGGAGATATAAGTCTGGTTAATCTGCTTGAGAATATGTCTTGTTTCAAAAAATCTTTTTACCATATTACAGACATCATCCCCAACTGTGGCCCATTGACTCTTGTGAAATCCAGCTTGAAATCCCTCTGGTCCAGGTGTGCTTCAGTTTTCCATACTCTTGAGTGTAGCAAATATTTCTTCATTACTTGGGATTCTGGTGAGAGATTCATTTTCTTCCACTGAGATGATTGAAGGAATATTGGTGTAAAAGTTATCATCTATCACATGATTACTTATAGTGCTGATACTCTTGAAATGATGTGTCAGATGCTGAGCAATGTCTTCTCTAGATTGAAACCAGTT
This sequence comes from Papaver armeniacum, assembly GCA_023531295.1. Classification (NCBI taxonomy): domain Eukaryota; kingdom Viridiplantae; phylum Streptophyta; class Magnoliopsida; order Ranunculales; family Papaveraceae; genus Papaver; species Papaver armeniacum. The sequence continues at coordinate 258,935 of JAJJWW010015504.1, read as the reverse complement.
ATTACTGTGATCTTGAATGGCATCAATGTTATTTCTTGTTCTTATTTTGTTCACCTTAGTGTGAAAGAATTTGCTGATGGAGTCCATATCTTTAATGAAGTAATCTCTAGCTTTATGCTGATAGAATTCAGACTTGATTTTGTGCCATTTATTGAGTTCATTGCTTACTTTGATAATATTGCTTTCAATACTTGCAGCTTGTGGGAGTTCTTGAAGCTGCTTGAGTTCTAGCTGGAGATTGTCCACCTTTTGATTGATGTTACCAAAATGTTCTTTGTTCCACAAAGAGAGTTCTCTTCTTGTATAAGACAATCTTGACACTAACTGATAACCAGGTGACTATCAATTGGTTACAAGAATATTAAAAATGCCGAAGAACGAGTATCTTTTGTCAACTATGGAAGTTCTTTCTCCTCCACACTTTAACTTATCCTCCGTATACAGAACTCCAAATTGCCAGAGCATGGATACATTCATCCGTCAGTCCATGTTCTTTCTTCTCGCCTTAATTCGCTTACTGCCGCTGACATTCTTTCCTGACTGAAAGATATAGTTCTGAAATAGAGGTCACCATAGGTTATAGCAATAAACTTCCACTGTTCCACACTAATATGCTACAATCCGGAAGCAAAAGTAACACACTAGTTCGAGCAATCCATGGGAATAATAAGCAAGTGATGAATCACTTTTTGTTGAAATAATTTCAACAAACTAAAAACAAAGGAAATCGACCTGTATGCCACATATTCAACACAAAATTCTATCCCAGTCACAATACACAAACACAATAGACAAAACTAGAAAAAAAAGTTATAACCGAGGAAAGCAGACTTTGCCTAATGACTGCAAAAAAGGTGGATTTTATCGAAAGCTGTATGGAGTATGGGAACTGTAGTTGCAGGAAATCCTACACTACACCCCTCACAAGAATCCACACAATCAAACCATTTTAAGATGAACAATTATAATTTTTATTGATTAACTTCTTGAATGTTTACAAGGTAAAATGGAAAAGAGCTAAAGAATTACAATCACTATCGACTTTCTCTCTCTTAATGACTTGCTCCACACTCGAACATATCTCCCCCTCAATAGGCCTGTTTGGCTCTTTATATAGGGTGTTACATAATGGATGACAGCTAAGTTGTCCTTTATTTTCGGGAATGATTTGCGAAGTGTCGCAAGTGTACAAATGCATAATCTCGCAACACTCCTAGATCTCGCTAGGTCTTCACACCTTTCTCGTGTTCTGGCTGTCGTCATCCATTGCGTCACTTATTTTACTCGTCTGCGACGCCTTCGCTATGTAACTGTTTATGGGTGAAAACTACTCCTGCAGAATTTGGTAATTTGGGGTGTGGATGAGGAATGAATTTAAACCTTAAACAAATGCACTGTGCGGTGAGTGCTTGTATATTCGAGAGATCAATCTGTGCAAGTCCGGCCTAAACCAAGAAATGGCCGTTCCAGACTTGTTTCGGTCACAAAGTGAAGGAGATGGGGTTGATCTTAGGGAGGGAAGCGAAGAAGGTGTTGAGATTGTGAAGGTGTTGGCTTGGTTATGACTTGTAACAGAAAGGTGAGCAGGCTTGTGATTGATGCAAACAAGCTCTGGGTGTTGGAATACGTTTTGTATTAACACTTGGTTTTCTGTCTCGTCTGGACTTGTGTTGTTGTTTGAAATAGGGCGGAGAACCTATTTATACAAGTCATTGAGCCTTATTCACGTCTCTCGTGGGAAGTGGAGGAAGTGGAGTGATGGAGTAGTGGAGTTGTGCGTCGGTGCCACACGACCAGTCTTGCCCACTTCTCCCGTTCATCTCTAACCGTCCATGACTTCCCGACACGTTCTTGTGATGGCGTGTTGCACGCCGCACGCCGTAAACCGCCGCACCAATACCCCAAAGATATCCCCCAGTTTGTGACATGATTGATGTCCTGGAATGTGTGGATCGTGGATCCACGAAAGAAAGATAGCATGTAATCTTTGAATTGAATAACTGCGTTATTCGGGAAGTCGATACTTGTGAAGTACCGTGTGTATTTTATGCGAGTCGCATCATGGTGTGGTAAAGTGATGGGTAATGACGCCTCACTAACCAATTAACTCCTGACCAGGGTTGTATAACCAAGCTGGTGAAGTTGGACGGATGAGATGATCTTTGATATACTCATCTGCGACCGTTAATGAAATTAGGGTTTTGAAGAGGTGCGCAGGCAACACTCTTCAGCTTGGTCGAAACCAAGCATGGGATACAATTTTGGCCAGGCCGACCATACATGCGTGTAGACGGCATGACGGTGTAGGCGCCTGTACTCCATTCCCTCAACAAAGTATGATCTGGGTCACTCAATTCATCCGGTGAAATCGAGTGGTCAGGATCAATTTGCGATAGAAAACCAATGCCGCAAGGGCCGCTCATCACGCCCTCTTCAGGCGCGCGTTCCAAGACGACCAATCTTGGTCGGACTTAGTCGGTTGGCCTGGCGTGAAGGTGGTAGGCTGGGGTTCACGCCTATACCTGAATATCCCATTAAAACGTGATCCGAGCCATCTAAATCGTCCGGCGAAGTTGAGTGGTCGAGATCAGTTTGTGGTTTGGGAGGCGTGGCCATGCTAGTTTGGGCGCACGTTTTGGATTAACCAAGGCATGGTATGCCTTGGCCGAACACATGAGGAGGTAGATGGGTCCACGGTGGTCATGCTGGTATGACCGGACCTGTTTAATCTAATCTGTGACCCTCCATTCGTGCCGGAGAAGATGGACGCGCGTGATGGCTTGAAACCCTAATTTTGGCTTTCAAAGCCGTGCGCCATCTCTTGTTTGGGTGACAATTTTGTCACGACCAAACATGGTTGGTTTTGACCGATTGGTCAAGTGTGTAGGCGGACCCATGGTGCTCGTGTTGACATGCTCTGGGCCCTTTGAATCTACATCTACACCCTCCATCTATACCTGCGAAGATGGATGGTTGAGACTGCTTTGCAACACATGTAATATGCCGCAAACCCTAATTTAGGGTTTTCCGTTCATAATGCTTGGTATGAACGGTTTCTTGGCAAGCTAGGCCAATGACCGACCATGTGGGGTTGGCCGTGGGTATTCCATACCTGCCTGGGGGTGATGGAATTGATCTGGGGTCATCCAATCATGCTTATGGAGTTGGATGACTGCGATCAGATCATATCCGGACTGATACGGTCAGTCCGGATGCTCAATCGGCTAGTATAACACACCGAGAGGGGCTCAATCGGGCTAGTATAACACACCGAGAGTCGGCTTGTACGGGTATTTCGTACATGGTTTCATTATAGTGCTTGGAGGTTCGTGTTACTCTGTAAGAGTAACACTCGATCGTCATGCCACACCGATAATGAGTACCGGAAATACAAGGCGATATGAAATTCACCGGGATGGGATTGTTGCTACATGCTCCAACCTCGGAGGAATTTCATGAATTCACAGAATGGGATTGTTGCCACATGCTCCATTCCTGGTGAATTAAGTGAGGGAGTATCCAACACTTATAAATGGCTTTATCTTTTATAAGATGTCAGCGCATGATTTTTTCCGGTTTTTACAATTTTAACCTCAAATGAAAACCTACCATCAACAATAACATTTATGGATTTCGCAGTGGTGTTGGTGTTGCGATATTCTGATCATACATCTTGCCTCTTCTCATGTCTTCTCTGCGAAGGAGAGAATGTCATGAGAATTATTATTTTCAAACTGCCGCAACTGTTCATCCTTATCTGTTTGGCGATTTGACTTCATACTTTTACACAAAATCTATAATACGTGTCTCTTCTTCCACCCATTTTTTGACACGTCCCTTTCAACCGTTACTTCTCAACCATTCACGTCTCTTCTCGCATTAAATGCGTTTATCTTCTCAAGAATTCTTCTCTATATATAGTTTTCTCATCCTCCTCTTCTTCTTTTTTACTTTCTCTCTGCAATTTTTCTTCAATTCTCCTCCGTAACTTCCGCTTCTGCTACTGTAAATTTTCTTTTTTTCCTTTGATCTTCAACTCCTTAATCATTCCCATACTCTGAAAATGGCTCCACCTGGTCGTAGATATGAAGTTCTCTTGGGAGAGGCTCAAAAGGATTTACAAGAGAAAGGTTTCACATTATCCACTATTCCCCATCAAGAATCTTCATCTATTCTCTCCGCCAAATTATTTACTGATCATTGTTGTGATAATCAAAAGATCATAATCTCGCTAGGTCAGATTCTCGCCGGCCTTCCCATTCCTCTCTACAACCCTGAACTTCCTTTGTTTTATGAAATTCTTGGTCATGAGAAATTCTCGCGAGCTGTTTACCAATTAAGTAGGGATCGTATCCGCTTAATGCTTGAGTTCGCCAACCGTGGCGCTGGTAAGGGGTCTCTCTATTCTAATGCAATCGAGAGATCCTAAATTTGTAGATTTAGAGATATTCGCTGAGAAGTATTCGATGAGAGTTTCTTTGAGAATTATGAAGTAATAAACATGAAGAACGATAGAACTCGCTGGGGTGCACGTTTGAAAAGAAGAGAAAATATCCCCAGCGACAAAGTACTTATGCAGGATATCGATTGGCATTCTGGCAAGAACAATGTTCTTCACCATTCTAAAGACGAAAAATGGTGTGTCTTTCCGCTATTTTTGAATGGACCTTATATTTCAGGTTCGAATGTACTCCCTGCGAACCTCGCCAACTATCAACCTTGGGTATTTAACTGGACCGAGAAATCTAAAGAGGTGTGCTTCCCGAATTTCGATCAGTTTGTAATTATTACTTCTTTTTACATCTACTAATCTTGCGAAATTTTCAGATTTTTAAATTGAGAAAAAGTTACGAGAGAAATAGTAAGGCGAGTACTCTGGAAATTCTCCAGTCGATCACGGATGAAGTAAGAAATACTTTTCTTCATTATTTTTAACAATATTATTGCCTCTGTTTCTTATCTTCATTCGTGTGCGAAGGTTGGCGTTGAAGTTGTTGAAGAAGAGGATATTTCTGAAGCTGCGAAAGCTAAAGGCAAGAGTAAAATTCCTCTTCGCAAGAAGAAATATGCTGCTCCACCTTCTAAAAAATGGAAGATCCATTCTTCTTCTCGCTCCAGTCCTCAATCCAGCGAGAGCTCTGATGAAGATAATGATGATATTGACACCTCTTTTGCGAAGGAGAATCATCCAATTGAATCTTCTATGGCGCAACTATCTAGTATCTTCTCTGACTCTATGCAAGGGATGGGAGATGATCATTTTTCTGCCACATGCGAATCTCTCGCAAATATCTGCGATGCCCTCTTACTAGAGGATGATGATTCTTTTCGTGGAGTTTCCAGAGCAGTAACTCTCAGTTTCCTAAACAAACTTAGTTCCTTGGTATGTCTATATTTCCTTATTTCTGCATGGTTTCAACTATAAACCTCATCTTGACGATTTCTTTATTTTCCCTTATAGTCTGGGAGAGCTTCCTTTGTTCTTGCCTCAGATCTCGAGAAAAGGCGCAACATTCTTGAAAAGAAAAACCTTCAACTTCACAAGAAGAATGAAGAATTGGAAGCTGAAGTTGTTGCTCTTCGCAAGAGAGATAAAGAACTTGAAAATGAAACTGCTACACTTCGCGAAAAGACCAAACAACTGGAAGTTGAATCCTCCTCTCAGAAGGATAAGATATCTAGCCTTCAAAATGCTAATCAACAACTTTATGGTACAAGATTCTTCTCTTTTTCTTGCTTTTGTTCTGTCATTTATTTTTCTTTACCTGACTTATCATTTTCGCAGACGTTTATAACCTTTCTGATAAAGCCATTCTTCTTCACACATTTCCTGAGTCTATGGATAACGATGCTCTTCTTGCCCATCTCAATGATTCTTTAAATAGCTTTTCAAATGACAGAATCAAACATCTTTCTCTAAATGAACTTCAATCCAAATTTCGTCTCTTAGAAGCTGATCATAGATCTAGTTTAAGTTTAGCCAACCAACTTAAACACCTACACCTTAGTTCCCAAGAGAAAATTAGTACTTTAAGGAAGAAGGTTAGTGATCTTATAGATGACAAAGATCGCATTGCTAATCAAGGTGCCCAAGCATTAGCAAAATTTAAAAAAACTCTTATTGAAGTTCAAGTTGAGCGGGATGAATCCATTCGCCAAAATACTATTCTTAGCTAAAGAGAGAATCAAATTCGTTCCCTTCTTCTCATAAACAGTGACGATGAGTTCGCTTGGGCTGCGAAAGTTCTAGATGACGCCAGAAATAATTTAGGTGTTAATGTTAGTCTTCAAGTTGAGCATACAACCTTGATTAGGGATATGATTTCTGATAGAGAAGGTTGTTGATCATTCCTCTTTACTTAATTGTTTATTATATATGAAGTTGTTATTAAGTTGTTGATTTATTGTTCTACATTCGCAGAGGCTGAGAAGAGATTTCAGAAAAGAATTGAAGAACTTGAATCCGAAAAAGAGCAACTTGCAAAGGACTTCTCTCTTCGCAATGACAAGTATTCCAAGTTGAAGAAGCAACTACAAATTACTATGGCGAACTTCAAAAATGACGCTGTTCTCTTTCGCAATCAAACTATTAAGACCGTCTGCGATGACAACAGTATTCCTCATTCTTCATACCCTTGTCTTCTTGACGAAATTCCTGAGAACATTCCTTCTTTGGATATCTTTGATAACGATGCTAGCGAAGAAGAATCTGATGAAGATAATGAAGTAGAAGGATCTGATGAAGAAGAAGAATCACACAAGAAATAGCTCTATTTTCTTCTTTCTCTTTTTGTAACATCTGTACATTTATCCTTTTAACCTTCCATTTTTATAATCTCTTATTGTAAGTTTCTTAGATCTCCAAATAGAAATTCTACTTTTGTTGTCCCTTTCTGCACGTGTTAAAAAAGCAATTCTTGTTTTCAATATAGTTAATCAATATATTGTGAGTGCGTAAATCTATCATATGAAAATAAATAACATATTCTCAATCTATTCATTCCCAAACTTGCCTATGTTATTTGATTTCAAATGAAAGATTAAGCAAATAATCTTTAGATGATAACATGCCTCAGTCTCGCAACTGTTGCTGCTGAATTCTCGCAAGAGAATGTTTCTTGGTTATTTTCAAGATCTCATTTTTTCTTTTTCTTTTGTGTGGTCTTATTTTTCCTTCCTAGTTAAAGGTCTTATCGCGCCACCTCTTATCATTGCGACAAAATCGCAGGACGTCTTTACACATTCATGTAAAGACCCATTGATTTTGCCTTATCATTTCTTAGTATTGTTGCCTCTGCAGGATAATTTTATTGCGACAATATGACAGGCCTAGATTTTCTTGCGAAAATAAATCCCCATGACATTGCCGTCTTGCGACGAAATCGCAGGACGTCCTTACACTTTCATGTACTGACCCCTTGATCTCGTCTTATCTTTGTCTTTTGTATTATTGCCTCTTCAGGATCATCGCACAAATATGACAAGCCTAAATTTTCCTGCGAAAATAAAGCCTCATGACATTTGCGTCTTAAGACACTTATCAGCTCCCTAATGGAGGGTGCCGCCCTTATCATCTCCCTGGTTGCCCCTTCAAGGAGGCGTACATCGGCCATACAAGACTAGCTCCTCCCATCCGGTCTTAACAACAACCAGTTGTTTTCGCAACCTCTTATCCCTTTTACCTATATGGCTTATGGTTACGAGACTGCACCCTAAGTGGAGTTTTCTTCGGGCCGAGTGCAACATATGCCAAGACTTTCCAAGAATGGCCGAGACACTTCAAATGCCCCAGGCACTTTTGTCTCAACCGTGTACCTCGGCGCCTTGATCATACGCTGACTCCTTAGAAGAGACCCTCGGTCGTCCAACCAGGGTATAACCTTATATATATAGTTGTAAATCCAAGGTATCTCTCCTGGATGGGCTTTATTGACCCCAAATCTCCATGGCTCAGGTTCCAGGGGAGGTGTAACCTTTTCCCTGATCCATGTAAAGAGATACCCCCTTATATGACGCACTTTAGGTCTTACATTTGCCTCTTGCGAAATTTTATTCTCGAACTAGGGTGTACGCCATAAAGGTTCGTCCCATTCTGATATGTCATTGATTTTAGATTGTTTCTTGTCATCATTTCTGCGAGAATTATAGTCTTTATCACTCAAATCTCTGCGAAAGCTTCGCGTATTCTTTTTTCGATTATCATAATCTTTGCATCTTCAGCCTGTCTTTATCATTCAAAAGTTAGATTTTTTTTTTTTTTTTACAACCTTCGCAAGTCTAGAATCAATCATTCACTCCTTTCGCCTCTTACTTATGTTGCTCTCTGATTCTTCATTATTCAAATTTCCTAATACTGCCTTCCCTTTTGCGAAATCATCGCAACTTCCAACTTTCATCAGGCATTGGTTTCGCAACGTACTTTCTTCTCTCACCTCTATTGCGTCCACCATTAGTCTTTCCCTTCTTTGTTCATTTTTGATGTTTTGCTTCCAGTTCTTCTTCTGAGCAGCTCTTTTCTCGCAAGATTCCACATCAACTTCATAGCACTTCTGTCCTTCAACCCAATCTCCTTTTATGACTCCGACACCACTGGGATGAGGAAATTTGATGCACTGGTGATAAGTCGATGCTACACCCAAAATCTCATGTAACCAAGGTCGCCCAATCAATGCGTTATAGGGGGATTCCACATCGACTATGCAGAACAAAATTTCAGTTGATAATCCTTTCATTGGTATTCGCATATGAGCTTCTCCTTTAGGCTTGTTGGCAGTACCGTTAAAACCATAGATCTTATAAGTTGAAGGTATTAGATCTTTGTCTTTTCCTCCCATAGTCTTGTAATTATGGTAAAAAAGGATATTTACAGAGCTTCCAGTATCGATTAAGATTCTATTGATTGCCCATGAATTTTCTGCCTCATCATCTTCATTACCATTAGGTCTTGGGTTAATCTCCAACTTTACCACTAATGGGTTGTCATGTATCTCGCCATCCTCGGGTACCTCTTTTGCGGTAAAAGAAATAATCTGCTTTTGCCATTCCTTTAGTGGCGATGTCTTCGCGATGTTCATTATTTCTCTATTATCAGCATCTCTTGCGAAAACCCTACTGAGAACGCTATCATGAAAGTCTTCAATGGTTCTGTACGAATGTACAATAGAGTTGCAAAACAAATTCTTGGCTTTCGCTCCAACTTCTATTACAAATGTTTCTCCTCCTTTTGTTGCGTTTGCTCTGTGAATTTCTGGTGGTGGTGGTAATGGTTGAGATTGAGGTTGATTTTTTAGAAATTGATTTAGTTTCCCTTGGTCTATCATTCTGAGGGTGATTCTTTTTATATTTCTACAATCGTTTGTGGAGTGTCCATGAAAATGGTGATAAGAACAAAATTCATGACTTCTGTCACTCGGAGGTGGTTCATTTCCCATGTTCCATGGCGCATGTATATTTTCCATTAAGATTATAGCTTCCCATATTTTTTCCACACTAGCATTCAATGGTGGCATCTTGATTTCTTCCCAGACTACCCTGTGACTTCGCTGTCCTCTATGATAACTCTGCCTCTGACTTCCATAAGTTTCTTGCGGCTGATCAAGTCTTTGAATTTTTTTATTTCCTCCACGGTTATAGAAGTTTCTCTCTCTCTCAAATTCCTCCTGATCACGACTCACCATGGCTACTAACTTTCGCTGACCATCGTCCGTTATCGTTTCTTGTTGACCCTACGAGGTGCTCGCCACTGTGTTTATTAGTTTAGGTAACAAGCTTGCATTCGCAGCTTTTGAACTTGTGTTCGCAACGGGGTATGATTCCATCTCGTTTTGCTTTTCCTCTAGAGCAATGTACTCTTCTTGAAGTTCTCGCAACTCAGTCATTGTGATTGTATTCTTGATTCTAAAAATTTGAATATATAGCAGATTGGTTGCGAACATAGCGTTAATGAATGATAGAATGAGATATATCTCATCCACACGACCAGCCATATCACTGCACATTGTCTTCCATCTCACTGTTAGATGCTTCAAACTTTCACCAACCCTTTGTTTTAACCCAAATACATCTTCAATACCAGGTCGCGAGGAGTTATTACTTATGTATGCCCCTAAAAATATAGCCTGCAAATGATTGAAAGATGTTATTGTATTCCTCGGTAATCCTTCAAACCATTTCAAAGATTCTCCTGTCAAACTTGATGCAAAATATTTGCACAATATAGCATCATGGTTCCCCCACTGTAACATACATCTCACGTAAGCTTTGATATGTTGTATCGCACAAGTTGTTCCATCGAAAATGCTGGTTAACGTAGGTAAATTGCACTTTAGGGGTATTCCTCCTAATTGTACTTCTTGTGTGAATAGAGTCTTCGCAGCTTCTTCTATGGCTTCATCCAATTGTCTCTTACCTCCTCCCCTTTTATTATTTAACATTCTTCTCATTTCCGCCAATTCTCTCAGAATTTGTTCATTTACACCAGAATTTGGCTCCATTGGTCTTTTTAACTCCGCCTCTCTTCTTCTGCGTTCATGTCTGTTTTGAATTTCTTGTTCATCATTCTCCTCTCATCTTTCTCTGCGATCTTCTCTTTCATTCCTCTCATGAATTCGCACACCGTTATATCTATCATTTTCTCTTATTTGCTGCCTTTCGATTCTCCTTTGTACTATTTCATACTCTTCATTGATGTTACCATTGTTGTGATTTTGTTCTCTCCTTCTTTCTCTATTATCATGATTATTCTGGAGAATTGCCTATTGTAACTCCTGTTCTTCCATTTATGTTCTCAATCTTTCTCTTTCACAAGCTAGACGTGCTTTCTCAACATAGTGTCTTTCAATTTCATCTTCAATTTCTTTTTGCTTCCTCTGTGTTTCTCTCCCATGCAATATTCTTCTTACTTCTTCCTGATTTTCTTCATCACCTGGACTATTCCGCCCCTGACGCTGCCTATTTCCTTGATTTCCATCATTTCGCCCATTTTGAAGAATCTCGGGACGTGGGATATAACGATCTTCCATTATTTATGTTCTTTCACAACGTTCTTCGCCTGGATTTTGCACTTCTTCTCGATTTTCTTCATTAGCATTTTCTATAGGTAAAGTTCTCCTTCTTTCCTCTCTAACTAATCTTGAGCTTGACCTTGTAGTGCTTCTCGACCTTCTGTTTTGTAATCTCATATTTTCCATCCTCAACTCATGATTTTGTCTTGTCAAATTTGCACGTTCCTCTTCTTCTAATCGTCTTTCTTCATGTATTGTTTGTCTCAATGTCTCTAATGCTGCGACCTCTTCATTTCCATGAATTATTTCTCCAATCACTTCTCGGTCTCTCTCCTCTTGTCCATTGTTTATCAATTGCTGTTCTTCTCCCCTTTCATCCGCAGAGTCTGATCTCCAAGTATGCACGCTTACTCTATCATAATCCACGCTTCTATTCGTCTTGGTTGAATTGGTGATTGAATTTGATTTTCTTCATTATTTCTTGTGTTCATTCTTGAGGATTCCCCATTTCATTTCTCCCTTCTCCAACAAGTCTCCTACTCCTTCTAACAAGTTGTTGGTTGTTCCGATGCATATCTTCTTCTAGCCATTTCTCAATTTCAGGTAAATTGTTGAAAATTATATGAAATTCCTTCCTATTACTCCAAATTCTTTCAAATCACGATGTCAATCTTCACTCTCTCCCTGTTTCTAGCGCCAATATGTAGTTGCAGGAAATCCTACACTACACCCCTCACAAGAATCCACACAATCAAACCATTTTAAGATGAACAATTATAATTTTTATTGATTAACTTCTTGAATGTTTACAAGGTAAAATGGAAAAGAGCTAAAGAAATTACAATCAGTATCGACTTTCTCTCTCTTAATGACTTGCTACACACTCGAAAAAGATCTCCCCCTCAATAGGCCTGTTCGGCTCTTTATATAGGGTGTTACATAATGGATGACAGCTAAGCTGTCCTTTATTTTCGGGAATGATTTGCGAAGTGTCGCAAGTGTACAAATGCATAATCTCGCGACACTCCTAGATCTCGCTAGGTCTTCACACCTTTCTCGTGTTCTGGCTGTCGTCATCCATTGCGTCACTTATTTTACTCGTCTGCGACGCCTTCGCTATGTAACATTTATGGATTTCGCAGTGGTGTTGGTGTTGCGATATTCTGATCCTACAGGAACACAGTACAAAAATGGTTAGAAGGATCGGCATACCTAACATTGTCATAATTGAATATAATATGAGGTAGATGATGTAAAAAAAAATCTTCACTAAATACTATCGCCGCTTGTCGATAATAGAGTACCATACCCTGTATACAAACTCTGCCATTCAGATAAACCCAATTTCACAAACCAACAAAATTGTAAAAAAATAAATACTCTATAGAAAAAATTTTAAATTTCACCACCATGATTATCAAACAAATCGACAATTACTTGAAGATTTAGGAATTAATTGACCACCAAACTAACATATTTGAACAAGAATAAAATTACATAGACCGTCGATTTACCTGAATAGATCCATATTCTAACAATGATCACAAGTCAAACTCCTCGTCTATGACAATCAATTCTCTTATAATGAAAACGAGTTTCCCTTGCTTCTCTATTTGTTTTCTTCTTCTATGTTCCGTTTCATATCTCCTAGTCGGAACAAATCAGATCAAAAGCCATTGACATCTTGTAGTTCAGAACCCTAACCTCAGAAAATCATAATCTGACGAACTAATTTACAAAGATCCTACTCTTAAGTGATCCAATTTTCTTTCTATGTAAACCAAACAAAAATACAGATTAAACTAAAGATCTTCTTCGCAACTAAATAAAAATGACCAGAGTAGAGGGGAAGTTAGGAAAGTTTGCTAATGAAAATGAGAGGGGCGGTTTCTTAATTTTGTTTAACGTATTCTTTTGGTGGATGGTGTCATGTAAGTTATAATAACTAAGCCTTGGCAGAAGTCCACGTAGCTACGGCTTATTGTTTCTCGGCCATAAACCCTAACTAGTCCAAAGACTCCAAACATCATCCGTGAATATTAAACAGTATAAAAAATTAGAAAATATTTGGTCGACCAAAGGGAGACCTTCTATAGGGTAGCTCATATGGATTTTGTCCGTCACACTTTTATGGTCCTCAAAATTGAGTTCCAAAAAAAAAATTTGATTTTCCAAAATTGATCAATTCTAGATCGTTTTGCTTCAAATTTTTTGCAATAAACAGATCTTAATCATAATATATCTCATAAATCGAAAGAACTATCGAAAAATATCATCCATGATCAAATAATTTCTTGATTGAAATTTCATTGAAAAAAAAAGTGTTTTCTTAAAATTTTGATTTTTCAATTTTCATAAATAGTACGTCGATTTTCTTCGAAAATCTACCCCAATATAGTTTATAATCACTAATTTTATATGGGTTGAAAGGAATTTTGATAAATTTGATCAAAATCGGAAAAAAAATTGTTTGAAAAAAACCCAGAAAAACGGGTCGCGCGCTGTTGATTCGGGCGGGGAAGAAAGGCTCCATGGGTTATTTTGTAACACATATAACTGTTACAAATTCCGTGACCGAGATCGTTACTAAGAAAGGCTCCATGGGTTATTTTGTAACACATATAACTGTTGCGGATATTCTTTTGAACCGTGGTCAAATAGTTTATAATTAATATATCTGTTGCAATTTTTTTGTTTTTCTTGGGCGACCCCAACTGCTGCAGCAGTAATCTAGTAAACAGTTACTACAGCCACCAACCAAAGCTAATATAGGATCTTTGAAATCAAATGAATAGTATACCTGGTCTTTACAAATAAATTGTATACCTGAGAACGGCAAGAATACCAAACGAATAAAATTGGTATTGATGTGTAGCATAATGCATTAATTATTTGTTGATTAATGCAAATATAATTAATTGATTACTAAAAGCAACACCATTTGGCGACCTAAATGAAGTACGTCCCTAAAATTTGCTTTTTAACGACTAAAAATATCGTCGGTAAAATATTGTATTAGCGATAATATCGATTTAGGTCGTTGTTTATCTGATTTAGCTACAACATCAAATTTGGTCGTTGTTTGTACGATTTAGCGACGATCTTAGCTACGATTTATCAACCATGTCGCTGAAACTATTATTTTGCGACCGTAATTTTATTGGTCGATGTTTATTATATATAACGACGAAATCTTATATGTCGCTCAGAATTTCGTCGTTGATGGCATGTTTTCTTGTAGCGGAGGCAGTATCGTAGTAGTGTGTTGTCATCCAAGGGGGACTGTTGTAAATAATTATTTGGTATATTTACACCATACTTACACCACCACCTTTACATCTCCTTAACCACCCTTACACATTCTTATTTCTCTTGTAACCTCCATCTTAAGTGTAGTTGCAGGAAATCCCACAATACACCCCTCACTATATTTTGTTTAACTAATTCATTTAGAAGATAATAGATGAACAATTATGAATATTTATTAATAATTTTCTTGTAATGTTTACACAGGAGAACGGAATTACACTTAAGATCTTACTACATTCGCTCTGTTTCTCTCTCCTAATGACTTGCTTTTCAATCCAAAAGAACCTCTCCTCACAACAGATTCACTCATCCCTTTATATAGGGTAATACATAGTGAATGACAGCTAAGCTGTCCTTTATTTTCGGGAATATCTTGCGAAGTGTCGCAGGCGTACAAGTATTCGTATTCGCGACACTTCTTACCTTTCGCCAGATTTCATATCTTCCTACCGTCATCCAGTGCGTCATTCATACTTAACTCTCTGCGACTCACTCGCAATGTTGTTATCCATTGTCTCCGCGTAGAGTTGTTGTCGCGATATTCTGATCCTACATCTTGCCTCTTTTTTCTTGAATATTGCTTAGAGAGCGATCTTTAAGAAAAAATTCGTTGTTGTTGTAGTCTCTGATTTTTATTGATGAAGGAACGAGCAAAAGAATACTTTGGACTTGAAAAGTACGTACTTGCCTCTATTCTTTGGCGAAGTTCAAGTTTTTAGAAGTATGTATGAAATATCATTTCTTGCCTCATGGGTTATGGAGAATAATGGATTTTGCAATCTCTCCTCGCGAGTTAGGAAAATAATTGAGTCTCATATGATAAGAAAATATGTTTGTGCAATACCCGAATATTACATCTTCTCGCCTCTCTTTATGTTTCCTTATGTTGTGCGATATCCGAATTCTTTGTCGCAACCGTTCATTTTCCACTAAAAATCTTCTTCAGCATAACTCCATGAATCTAGGAATGACCGTTTACACGTGTTTAAAACCATTCTTTTTACCGGTACATTTAATGTTATCCGGTCATAACACTTTCTTGCCTATTTATAGGAGAGTCTTTTGTGTAGAACACTTCTTTCCTTCTATTTCATCTCCTTTATCGTCTGCAACTGTTCTTCTGTTATTCTTATTCAATATCGTCTTCATCATCCTTCTGTTATTTCTTATTTGCTATCATTTCCATGGCATCCAGGTTTGTTAATCTTGCTAGATTCGATTGATTCTATGATTGATTGATTTTGTGATTAACTTCCTTTTTTGAGATTATCTTATTCTTTTTAATCTTTTTCTGCCATTTTTGTTTCAGCAAGAACAAACCCAGCACCAAGTTCACCGTGAAGAACCCCCTTCTTTCTTTGGATTCACAGTCGAAACCAACTTCTCAACATGAATCCACCTTGCCACCAAAGTCCTCTTCGCAAGCTAAACATACCGTTTCTAAAAGAAAGCTTGCGAGCGAGAAGGTATTTTAAAGAAGCATTTGCTTTTTAATAACAATATCGTTGCCTCTGTTTCTTACTTAATTTATCATTCGCAGGATGACAATACTATTGACAAGACTCCCAAAAGATCTCGCCACTCTAAACCTGTTACTCCTGATGTTCCTTTTCCCTCATTTTCACCTTCTTCTCCTGTTGCGAAATCATCGCAAGACAATCTTGTCACAAATGACAATATTCCTATGCCTCAACTCCTTATAGATCAGGTTCCTCATAATAATCCTACTACAAATGAACTTATCCCTTCTCCTACCATCAATGTCCCAATCATTCCTCCAATCACTACCTTTCCCGAAATCTCCCCTTCTCATGATGTTCCTTTGGCGAAGAATGATTCGTCTCTTCCTTCTTTACCCGAGCAAATCCCTCTTCTTTGAGAAAATTTGGAAGGAATAGACGTGGCTTTCAAAGTTCTCTCGGACCTTGTGAATGATGCCAAGAAGACCTCTGTTGATCCTGTCAAATCTGATGCTTGCGAGATTTTAAGTAAACATATTGGTCCTGATAGGATCTCGCAAGCATCCTTGGTTCAAGAAATTAATGTGCTTGAAAAATGATCTTCAAGCTATGATGACTGCTAAATGCAATAATCTCCATCTTGAAAATCAAAATTTCACAACCTCTCACTAGATCGTGATAATCTTCGCAAGAAGAATGAAGAGTTAAAAGGTATACTTCTTCCCCTTAAGCTCTTTTTTTTTTTTTTTTTTTTTTTTATTACAACTTAAACTTTTGTTCGCCCTTTAAGCTCTAAACCAGAAACGAATAATGGAGATATATCAGTTGGAATCAATCTGTTGAAGAGGTTCGAGTTGAAAGAGATGCTTGGATGGAGCAATATAACATCTTAAATAATCTTCATACATATCTTTGTTGATCAAATAGATAATTTGTCTAAAGAAAACTTTGATTTAGTTCAAGAACAAGACTCATTAAGTAAAGACTTATCTCGCCTCTCTTACTCTTTGACTAAGGCTAATTTGGAGTTGGAAACTTTATCATATGAGAATGGGACCCTTTCTCAGGAAAAGCGATCTCTGCTAAACAAGGTCGCGACCTATTCGCAAGAATATGATGCTTGTCAAAAATTACGTGAAGAACAAGAACAAACTATTCATTCCTTGAAAAAGCAACTTGGAGAAATTAATTCGAGAGAGATAAACTTATTCGGGGTAGAATAACCTTGAGTCTAAAAGCAAACCAATTCAAGGATCAATGTTCCAAATTAGAAAAATCCAATCGTACTCTTATGACCGAGAATTCTATACTTGTTTCGAATGAAAAAAGCTTGCGAGCTCGATTGAAAGGCCTAGTTGGAGATACATTTGATGATGCCATGGACTGTTTGGGGAATAATTTTGCGGCTTTAATTCAGCATCTTACTTCTCAGAAGGAAGGTAGTCATATTATTTGACTATCTTAATCCATTAATTATTCTAAAAATCTTTAATTATCTTTAATCTTGTGCACTTGTTATGCGGACTCGAGAAGAAACTTCGCTCTACTATCTCCACTCTCGGATCAGATTACTCTAGGATTCGCAAAGAAAATGGGTTACTCGCCGCCTCTCTTGCTCGTTCTCGCGACCGTGCGAACGAAGATTTGATTATATGTCTTCTTGTAAAGACATAGATAGTAAGAATCGTCGAAGGCGTTGCTTCGTCAATTCCCCTCAAAGTCAAGTCCTTGTGAATGAGATTTTATTGTCTAAGTCCCTTGATCCTATTCATGTTGATCCTTTGGAAGTAAGTGATGATGAAGTCCCTGATTCTCCTGACAGTGATTATGACTATGAAAGCGGCGAAGATATCGCTAATATTGAAGTTATCAACAAAGATCCGACTGAAAAAATTTCTGATGAAAATCCACCAGCTGGCGAAAATGAAGGTGCTGAAAACATTTCTGATGAAAATCCACCGACCGGTGAAGGTGAAGCTGATAAAGGCAGTGAAAGATCTCAACCATCCTCTGTAGTTGATAATATTGATGTAGAGAATTAAACTTTCTTTGTAATTTGTCAAAACTTCTTTTTGTTTGTAAGGATTAAGTCGTTGATCGAGTAATCCCCTTATTTTCTCCTTTTTCTCTTATTTAAGATGTTTGAACATAACCTCGCGAGCATGTTCGCTTACTGAATCTTTTGTTAAGTAAAATCATCCCAATTAGGAATTTCACTTTATTTCTTCTCATTGCGACAAGATCGCAGGCCGCCTTTACATTTTCATGTACTGACCCATTGATCTTGCCTTATCATTTTTGATGGTCTTCTAAGTTTGACCTTCCTAATTAAAGGTCTCACTCTGCCACCCTTTATTGCGACAAGGTCGCAGGACGTCTTTACACTTGCATGTAAAAACCCATTGACCTTGTCTTATCATTTTTCAAGTATTTTTGCCTCTGCAGGATATTTTGTTTGCGACAATATGACAGGCCTAAATTTTCTTGCGAAAGTAAAGCCCCATGACATTGTCGTCTTGCGACGAAATCGCAGGACGTCTTTACACTTGCATGTAAGGACCCATTGATCTCGTCTTACCCTCGCGTTAGTATTATTGCCTCTGCGGGATCATTGCACAAATATGACAAGCCTAAGTTTTCTTGCGAAAACAAAGCCTCGTGACATTTGCGTCTTTGGCACTTATCAGCTCCCTAATGGAGGGTGCCGCCCTTTATCATCTCCCCTTGTTGCCCCTTCAAGGAGGCGTACATCGGCCATACAAGGCTAGCTCCTCCCATCCGGTCTTAACAACAACCGGTTTTCTTCGGGCCTCTTATCCCTTATACCTATAGAGTTTATGGTTACAAGGCTGCACCCTAAGTGGAGTTTTCTTCGGGCCGAGTGCAGCGTGCGCCAAGACTTGTCAAGAGTGGTAAGGAAGTTCCATGCTCCCCGCACTCTTGACTCAACCGGGTACCTCGGCGCCTTGATCATACGCTGACTCCTTGAAAGAGACCCTCGGTCGCCCAACCAGGGTATAACCTACATATATAGTTGGGAATCCAAGGTATCTCCTCCGGATAGGCTTTCATGGGCCCCAAATCTGCATGACTCAGGTTCCAGGGGCGGTGTAACCTTTTCCCTGAGCCATGTTAAGAGATTCCCCCTTATATGACGCACTTTAGGTCTTACATTTGCCTCTTACGAAGTATAATTCGCGAACTAGGGTGTACGCCATAAAGGTTCGTCCCATTCATTCGATCATGTTTATTCATTCATTCATTCGTTATTTCTTGCCATTACGCTTGCGAGACATTCGATATTTTGGTTTGAATTTTATTGATTTTCTCAGATATCTTGCATTAGAGTACTTCATCTGACCCACTTTTATGGGTAATATTTCTTTAGATATAATCTGTTCCACGGCCTGCCCAATCTTTGTCCCATGTCTTTACCTTCAGGATCCATCAATCTATAAGCCCATGTACCAACTACTTCTTTGATAATATAAGGTCCATCCCATTTTCTCGCCAAATTGCCTCCATTTTCTCGCTGATATATTGGTGTCTCTCGCAATACCAGTCCCCCGGTTGAAATTCACGTATCTTCACACGCTTGTTATATTCTCTGGCCAATCTTCGTTGATAATTCTCCATGTGTCGTAACGCCTTCTCCCTTTTCTCTTCTAATTCGTCCAACTTGATTAGAATGTTTCCTGCACTAAGATTTTTCTCCCAAACTTCTTTTTTAGTTGTTGGGATCATGACTTCTGTTGGGAGCACGGCTTGAACTCCATATGTTAAGCAAAAAGGTGACATTCCAGTAGCTTCTCTTCTTGTTGTATTGTATGCCCATACTGCACTGGGTACTTGTTCGCACCATCCTCTATTGTGTCCTTCTAACTTCTTCTTCAATATATCCGCAATTGTTTTATTTGTTGCCTCCGCCTGACCATTAGCTTGCGGATATAGTGGAGTCGATTTCCCACATTTTATTTGAAATGCATTAAGTAACAACTCTATGTTTTGCCCTTCAAATTGTTTCCCATTATCAGATACCAACTGTGCAGGGATCCCAAATCTGCATATAATATTCTCAAATATGAAAGTAAAAATATCTTTGTCGCGAATGTGTTGTACCGCTTTCACTTCTGCCCATTTTGTGAAATAATCCGTTGCGACAATTAAGTATCTTCTCTGCCCTGTTCCTGGTAAAAAAGGTCCCACGATATCTAAACCCCACTTTCCAAAAGGCCACACACTCTTAGAAGAATTTAATGGTGCTCCTGGTGCATGTATTTTCTTCCCATGTCTTTGACATTCTTCGCAGCGTCTTGACATCGCTCTCGCATCCTCATGCATATACGGCCAGTAATATCCTTGCATTTTTGCTTTATACGCTAAAGATCTTCCACCGCTATGATTTCCAAAGATCTCCGCTATGCAACATCTTCAATATGATTTCTCCTCTTCCCTTGTTAAGCATCGAAGTGAAGGTCCATCAAAAGATCGCCGATAAAGCACACCATCTCTTAATTCATAATTCGTTGCACGGCTTTTTAATTTGTGTGCTTCTAATCTATTTCTTGGTGTCTCCCCTTTCATCAAGTAAGCGTGAAGTTCTGTTCTCCAATCTTTATCGCGACATTGTGGTATGTCTTCTACTAACATTGCATCCGCTTCTTGCCCTTCTTCTTTATTAATTGATGGTGCCAAAAGTGTTTGTATTTTGATATTCCTCGCAATGGGGTCTGTCATCATGCTTGATATAAAGGCAAAAGCGTCTGCCAGTCCGTTATTTCTCCTTGATATATGCCTCCATCTCATTTTTGGTATCTGTCTTGACAATTCCTCGACAAGCTTTCTATACTTTTGCAAAGATGGCTCATTTGTAGCGTATTTCTCTCGTTATCGCGAATTGCTAATTGCGAATCACTTGGTAATCCTCACATTTTCTAGCTTCATTTCTATTGCGAATCGCAAAGCATGTATTATGGCTTCATACTCCGTTTCATTATTAGTGGATTCAAACTCCAATCTAAAAGAGAAAGCTAATTTATTGCCTTACCTCGGCGAAATCACAACAATTCCCACTCCATTACCTTCTCCATTTGATGATCCGTCTACCAATATTTCCCACCTATCTGGTTCGGTTAACAAATCATTTGGGTCTCCATGCTCTTCTTCTACATCCATCATTTCATCCACTCGCTTCATCTTCCTCCAAAGGAAATTCGCAAAAAGTCTGCGACTACCGTGACTTGGTTGAAGATAATATTTCATATTGGAGTTTATAATGACTTATTTGGGCATTCCACCTTTCTACTCTTCCCGATCTTTTTGAATTTTTCATTACCGATTCGATTGGTACTTTTGTTACCACCACTGACAAGTATGTTCTTGAAAATATATGCGAAGCTTAAATGTTGCATAGACTAACGCCAGGATTAGTTTTTCAATCTTCGAATAATTCCTTTTTCTGCGGCATTAAAAGTTTTACCGATATAGTAAATCGGTTTTTCTACTCCAGCGTCTATTCGCAGCAATCTGCGCTTAACGCATGACGTTGTCGCAAGATATACCAACAATTCCTCTCCTGTTCTCGCTTTTTGCATAATGGATACTTCCATTAGATATTCTTTAATTCCCCTGTAAAGCCTTTTCACATTCGTCTGTCCATTTAAATTTCGATCCCTTTTTCAAGATCTTTGAAAAAATGCTTGCACTTATCGATGATCGCGAAATGAATCTTCCTAGTGATGCTAACAACCCATTCAAACTTCACGAACATCCTTTATTGTCGCAGGTGTTGGCATATCGCGAATCGCTTTCACTTTCTCCGGTCGACTTGTATTCCTTCCTTTGATACTATATAACCCAAAAATTTTCCCGATGCCACTCCGAAGGTACATTTTTCGGGATTTACTTTGATGTTGAATCGCCTCATCTGTTCAAAAATTTCTTTCAGATCTTGTACATGGTTTTCTGCTTT
Organism: Papaver armeniacum; assembly: GCA_023531295.1. Lineage (NCBI taxonomy): Eukaryota > Viridiplantae > Streptophyta > Magnoliopsida > Ranunculales > Papaveraceae > Papaver > Papaver armeniacum. Next base: position 237,192 of record JAJJWW010015504.1, on the reverse strand, counting down.
CTTACTTTTTACGAGCATATCATCTACGTATACTTCCAGTGTTTTATGTATCCATTCCGCGAACACTTCTTCTACCATTCTTTGGTACGTTGCTCCAGCATTTCGTAAACCAAACGGCATTTTCGTATAACAATATAACCCTCTTGGAGCGAAAAAAAGCAGTATGCTCTTGGTCTTCCTCGGCGAGAGGAATCTGGTTGTAACCTTTATACCCATCCAGAGATGATATTCTTTCATTTCCTGCTGCTGATTCGACTAGTTGTGGGATATCTGGCAATGGAAAACTATCTTTAGGACAAGCTTTGTTTAAATCAGTGAAATCTATGCAAATCCTTATCCCCTTTTTCTTCTTTGGGACTATAACCATATTTGCTATCCATTCAGGATACTTTGCTTTGGCTCCGATGATTCCCGCATCTAGCATTTTCTCGCAATTCTTCTTCTATTTGGGGGTGATAAGTCACATTTTTTCTAATTCTCTCGCTTGAACGGCTTCACCCTTTTATCTATTTCCAATTTGTGACAAGCTATCGATGGATCTATACCAGGGCATATCATCCATGTTCCACGCGAAGATATCCTTATAGTCTCGCAAAGAACTCTACTGATCCTTTTTCCTCATCCGTTTCCATCTTTGGTCCCAATTTTCAACATTTTGGGCTCTTCATTAGTTCCGACATTCACTTCTTTCGTTTGATCTGCCGCGACATAACTAGCTTGCGGTTCTCCCATAGGGTTTGGTCCTTTCAACTCTTTCGCGAGTTCATTTTCTTCTCCCGAAATCTCGCTAGGTATCCCTTTTCCTTCCTTTGATCTTATCATGTAAACTCTAAATTCTTCTTCCTTTTTAACTGCTTTCGCCAGTTTTCTGCGATACTTTCGCTTCTTTGCTTGCTCTTCATGATATTTTATTTCAATTTGATAACATGTTCTTCCTTTATCCACATCTCCTCTAATCTCGCCGATTCCAGTTGGTGTGGGAAATTTGATACATTGATGAAATGTTGATGCTACTGCTTTTATTGCATGTACCCATGGTCTCCCTAGCAATACGTTGTATGGCGACTCCATATCTACTACACACAAGGTTACTCGTGTCTCGATGTCTCCCAACAGAATTCGTATTTTTACTTCTCCTTTAACCTTTGTTACGGATTTACCAAAACCATGGATGTTGTAGGCCGTGGGAATCATTTCTTTATCTTTTTATCCCATCTTCTCGTAAGCATGATAAAACATAATATTCACCAAACTTCCCGTATCGATTAAAGTTCTATTTACTATCCATTTTTGCGTTGCCTTTATTAATTCTTCTCCTTTGCACGCGTTTATGGTGATTACCAGTGGAGATGTGTGATTCAAATTTTCTTTGGATATTTCTGAAGCTGTGAATGTTATCCTTTGCTTTTCCCATTCTTCTAAAGGCACTGTTACCTCTCTATCTGTGATTTTCTTTCCTTCAAAATCCCGCTTGTGTATTCTTCCTTTGATATTTTCATGAAACTCATCAATCATTATCTTTGTGCCCGAACTGTACTCCATATCTTTCTCCTTTGCCTCATCTAATTTAACATTGTCTTTTTCTTTCATTTTCTTGATTTAAATGATTCTTATTGCCTTCTTTCTTTCTTCAGGTTCCCTGTTTCTAGCGCCAATATGTAGTTGCAGGAAATCCCACAATACACCCCTCACTATATTTTGTTTAACTAATTCATTTAGAAGATAATAGATGAACAATTATGAATATTTATTAATAATTTTCTTGTAATGTTTACACAGGAGAACGGAATTACACTTAAGATCTTACTACATTCGCTCTGTTTCTCTCTCCTAATGACTTGCTTTTCAATCCAAAAGAACCTCTCCTCACAACAGATTCACTCATCCCTTTATATAGGGTAATACATAGTGAATGACAACTAAGTTGTCCTTTATTTTCGGGAATATCTTGCGAAGTGTCGCAGGCGTACAAGTATTCGTATTCGCGACACTTCTTACCTTTCGCCAGATTTCATATCTTCCTACCGTCATCCAGTGCGTCATTCATACTTAACTCTCTGCGACTCACTCGCAATGTTGTTATCCATTGTCTCCGCGTAGAGTTGTTGTCGCGATATTCTGATCCTACATTAAGTACATGTTAATGGATAGTAATGGTTGCATGCCACTACCTCTAATACTTAATGCCATTAACCACCCACTCTATTGTATGACCTATAAATAGAGGTCCTTACACAGTTGCATTTGGATACACTAATTCCATGATTAAAATGCTTTATCATATCTTTTATCTCTACTTGTTTATGTTTAGCATTTTCTAATTCTTTAGTTTATAACACTAAAACTATTTTTATTAAAGGTTGATTTATCCCAGATTAATTAGTGTTAATTTGGTCGATTAATTGATGTTTATTTTTGTTAATCTATTAGAGTATAACCCATGTCGTAACGGCCCGGGCTTTGAGTTGTTGTTGAAGGTTGAAGATTAATTTGACAAAACCAAACCATGTTGCTTTAAATTTCGAACACGCGGTGATAATTTGGAACATTTGGTGGGATAAATTTTATTGGGAAAAATTTAACAGGAACATTTGGTTGGATAAATTTTATTTGAAAAAAATTAACAGGGTAGCAAACCCCATGGTCTACTTGATTCACTTGTTTGGTTGTGGGATGGGAATTTTAGATTAGATTGGAATCGAAAGAAGGATTCTAGGCGTTGATGTTAGAGCACTGCTTGGTCGAACTCGTAAGCATTGCTATCTCAAGCTTGTTCGTCAAGTTTAGTTAATCAAAACTATATACTTGATTTCTAGTCTAGTTATAACTATGTCTCGGATTAGGATAGAAGTGTGTAGCTGAGCTTTAGATTTCACGGCGTTCACCAATTGAAGAAGAAGATCTACTGAAGAGCTGGGAGGAACTTCATCAACACAAGGTATGTGGAGACTAAAACTTATCTATCACTCAGAAGTCTATTCTATTATAACTTCTAAAGACACTAAGTCGTATATCTATATAGACTTTTACATTATACATAATTGAAAATTTGAGCCGAGTTTATCCCGTTTATATATTTATCGAGATACGTATTGGAAGCTTTTAGAATTAGCTTAAACTTCATCATCTACTTGACGAGTTTAGTTTGAGACAATTTATTTTTTGGAAACTAAATATTAAGTCAAGATGATCATGTGAAAATTACCTTGAACATCTTACATGATTTGTGTGAGACAATCATTTGATGTTAACTTGGGAATTTTCGTATTGATCGATTAATCACTTGAAAATTACTTAAAGCTAGTGGTATGTGTAAGATTACCATTGTTGTCTTCTAAGGATGTTTCAATGATTAAATGAGAGTTTAGAACTACTACCAATATCTGGATATAACATAGGTTGTATACTTTGTATGCTCACTGTGTAACTCTAGTTCAGGTCGGGAACTCTTGTTTGCTAACGGGTTTACCTGTGAAAGGCCCGGAACTGTGGTTCGTGTACTCTGTTTGCGAACGACTAGACAAGGCTAAGTCTGGAACTGTGGTTTGCGAACGCCACGACAAGGCCAAGTCCAGAACTGTGGTTTGCGTACTCTGTTTGCGAACACAATGGTTAGGTTCTAAAAGCAGTAAGTATGAAATTCATACTCAAGAAAACTCAGGTTCGTTTGCGAACTAAAGTGATACGTATGATCTCTGTACTTTGGTGACTATTATTATAGATGCGGAATTCAGAATAATAATAGACAAAATCTAGAAAATAAAAGACAAACAAGTAATTCGAAGAAATATATCTTCTCTAGATTATGAACAAGAAAACTATTACAATTATCTCTTTGTTACACTCACAATCTCTCTAGGTAAATAACCTTAAAATGTTTGCTAAGCTTGCTTTTACAATAATTAATTGTCTCACAAACTTCTCTCTAGGTGATTTGTCTCACAAATCTCCCTCTATGGTCTAGGTATGTCGGTATCACAAACCACACTCTAGATCTAGGTGTGTCTGTATAACAAACCACACGCTAGATCTAAGTATGTTTATGTCACAAACCACACTCCAGATATCCTTAGCTATGAGCTAAACATGTCTATTTATAGCTTTAATTGTTTCCCAAACCTTCTAGAAATCCATTTCCTTATCTAGGAATGATTCCTTTTCTAGGTATATTTCCTTACCTAGGAATATTACCTTGTCTAGGAATATTCCTTATCTAGGAATAATTCCTTATCTAAGTATATATTTCCTTATCAAGAAATATTACCTTGTCTAGGAAATGTTCCTTTTTTAGGTATATCTCCTTATCTAGGAATATTTCCTTGTTCTAGGAATATTTCCTTATCTAAGAATACTGCCTAAAAATCAGTATTCCTTCCCAAAATAGAAATCTATCCTCAATATAACTTGAGGATTGCTAAGTTCCCAAAAGAGGAAAGATACACCTGTATCATCCCCCCCCCCCAAAAAAAAAAAAAAAAAAAATCAGTATTACTTCCCAAAATCAGTATTCCTTCCCAAAATAGAAATCTATCCTCACTAAAACTATTTTTATTAAAGGTTGATTTATCCCAGATTAATTAGTGTTAATTTGGTCGATTAATTGATGTTTATTTTTGTTAATCTATTAGAGTATAACCCATGTCGTAACGGCCCGGGCTTTGAGTTGTTGTTGAAGGTTGAAGATTAATTTGACAAAACCAAACCATGTTGCTTTAAATTTCGAACACGCGGTGATAATTTGGAACATTTGGTGGGATAAATTTTATTGGGAAAAATTTAACAGGAACATTTGGTTGGATAAATTTTATTAGAAAAAATTTAACAGGGTAGCAAACCCCATGGTCTACTTGATTCACTTGTTTGGTTGTGGGATGGGAATTTTAGATCAGATTGGAATCGAAAGAAGGATTCTAGGCGTTGCTGTTAGAGCACTGCTTGGTCGAACTCGTAAGCATTGCTATCTCAAGCTTGTTCGTCAAGTTTAGTTAATCAAAACTATATACTCTCTTTGCCTTGGTACAAAAGCTAAAACCAGGAATCGATGGAAAGTGCTGTTGATTATTGATGAAGTCAGGAAAAGGTTGTTTTCACTGTTGCCATTAATGGAAATTGGGACTGTGGTGGAGCTGAACAGTAATGAAGATGGTCGAGAAGATGGATGTTTCTATGCTCGGGTAGGACTTCAGGGAAGAAGTTGAGACCGGTGATAGTGAAGATTAAAGAGAGAAAGAAGGAGCTGAGATGGAGTTCGAGTTAAAGGAAAAATTCAGAAGAGAATCTTTTCACGGAGGGCCTGGTATAAGTGAGTTGCTGCCGGAAAAGAAACAAAATCCAGGGAAGAAAAATACTCACTGATAGATGAGTATCTGTGAGATGACGAAAAGAAACAAAATCCAGGGGAAAAATATTTTCACGATCACCAGAGTGTCCGTGTAATAGATGGGTTTAATAGTTGTCACATGTCTCATTAGATGGCACTCTTACATGAGCTGGCATTAGCCATTCCCAACTCTACACGTGTACTGTCTCTATAGGCTGAGCCTGATCTCTCACTACCTCTCCTACACCGCCACACCTGGGCATAAATAGTTTTCATACTTTCTTTATTAAGTAATTCTCTTTTCTGCAAGAATATCATCTTCTGTAACTGTGTGTGTTTTCTTCATTAATGAATATCTTCATTTTCTTAGATCTACTATGGTATCAGATTGAGAAAGCTTAATCTTTCTCAGGTTTTTCGATTCCTTTCTACTTCCGCTTCAACAATACATCTTTATGATTCAAGATTTTCCTGCATCTTCATCTGATTTCATGGAAAATCCTACTTCCAATTCCATTTCTAGGGTTCCTATACATCAACTACATAGTTTTGTTTCTCTAAAACTCAACGAATCAAACTTTCTCATCTGGAAGAATCTTGTTCTCCCTGTTATTCGCAAGTTCAAACTAATGAAATTTCTTGATGGTTCCTTTCCCTGTCCTCCTCAATTCACCAACAACCGCAATCAACTAAATGGAACTGAAAACTATCTCTACACAGACTGGATAGATGAGGATGCTACGATTATGATGTGGTTACATTCTACCATCTCCGACTCAGTCATTGCTTATTTCGCCGGATCTGCAACATCACATCAACTCTGGATTAGTATTGAAGAACGCTTTGCCAGATCATCTTCAACTCATACAATTCAACTTCGAACAAAACTTTTGGCGCTCAAACAAGGTGATAAATCGATTCCTGCTTTAATTACTGAAATCAAATCTCTTTCTGATCAACTTGCTGCCGTCGGTGAAATAATATCTGACAAAGAACTAGTTGTAGTCACACTATCTGCACTCAATTCAGATTACATACCTTTTGCTACCTCTATGCGCCATCGTTATCCACCAATTACTAGCTTAGAACTTCATAACAATCTTCTTAGTGAAGAATCTGTTATCAGTGAAAGAAACAAATCAATACTCATTGAATCATCAAATCGAGCTTTTCTTGCTGAATCATCACATCAAGCATTTGCTGCTTCTCATTTGCCTAATTTTCGCTCATCTGGACGCGGATTTGGTGGTCGATTCAATGGTTTTGGTGGTCGTTTTGGCCTTGGCCGTGGTGGTGGTGGTAGATCATCCAATTTTTATCCAGGAAGTAATTCCACACCATCCTTGTTAGGTAAAGGACCTTCTCCTGGTTTTTCTTCTTCTTCCTCCTCTTCTACTTCACCTGCTGGTAGAACTCAATCAGGATTTCCACCAACAACATCTTTACCACCATCTGGATTTCCATCTCCCATCAATTTACCTATACTACTTTGTCAAATTTGTGGTAAACATGGTCACACTGCTCTAGAGTGTAGCAACATGCTCAACTTTGCTTATCAAAGTCAGCACACACCACATCATCTTAGTGCAATGTTAGCTTCAGCAAATATTTTGGGAAGCAATCCTTGGTATGCAGATACAGGTGCAAATAATCACATCACTGCTGATGATTCTGAGCTTCAAGCTGCTACTACTTATGAAGGTCTTGAAGAAATTCAAGCTGCCAATGGAGAAGGTATGAGCATTACTCACACAGGTTTCTCTTTGAAATCTACTCCAAATCATACTTTTAAACTCAATAAGTACACAAATTCACAGAACCTTCTATCAGTACACAAATTCACTTCAGATAATCATTGTTCCATAACATTTGATTCTTCTGGTTTTATTGTGAAGGATTTATTCACTGGGAAGATACTTTTGGAAGGCCCTCACAGTAATGGACTATATCCCCTTCAGTTCATTCATCATTCTACCCTAAATAAAGCACTCTCTGGTGTTTCAACTATCTCAACTGATGTATGGCACAAGAGACTTGCTCATCCATCCTATCAAACCATGAAGTTAGTTTGTAGTTCTTTGAATTTACCAAATATGCTTAAGTCACCTATCTTTTGTAGTGATTGTCAATTAGGCAGAAGCCACAAATTACCATTTACCATGTCTTCTCATTGTAGTACCAAACCAATTGAGTTGTTACACTTTGATTTGTGGGGTCCTAGTCCGGTAAAATCCATTTCTGGATACAGCTATTATGTCAATATAATTGATGATTACTCCAAGTTTTTCTGGATCTATCCTTTGTATACAAAGTCTGATTTCAGAAAGGTGTTTTATCAGTTCAAAACCTATGTGGAAAAACATTTGCAGCATCATATTCTTACTGTTAGAACTGATGGTGGAGGAGAATTTCTACATGCTGAGCTTACTTCTTTTTTATCTAATTGTGGTATTAATCATGAAATTTCATGCCCACATACACCTGAGAAAAATGGAGTAGCTGAATCTAAACACAGGCACTTGGTAGATATTGGCAGAACATATCTTATTCAATCAGGTATTTCAGCTAAATTTTGGTTTGAAGCTTTCTCTATAACAAACTACACTATTAACAGACTGCCTACAAAGTCCATTGGTTTTAAAATCTCCATATGAAGTTTTGTTTCATAGAGCTCCAGATTATACCTTATTAAGAGCTTTTGGTTGTCAATGTTTTCCTTGGTTAAAACCCTACACCACCAACAAACTCCAACCTAGAAGCATTTCCTGCATTTTTATTGGATATAGTAATTATCATAAAGGGTATAGATGTCTAGATGTTGCTATTGGTAAGGTCTATGTCTCCAGACATGTTATTTTTCAAGAAGATATTTTCCCCCTCAAAGTTTCTCCAGCTTTGTCACAATCTCCTACATCTACTGAGGTTTCTTCATTAAATATGACTGAAGTGTCATCCATAAATGCAACTGCAGTTGGCACTACTTCATTAAATGCTTCTACAGATGGTCTTGCTTCATCACCAGTTACTGCACCTCCTTCATTTAATGCTACTGAGATTCATACTGCTTCTTTAAATGCTCCTGAGATTGGTACTGCATCATTACATGCTACTGAAGATGTTACTACTGGTACTTTGACCAATGCTGCACTCCCTTCATTTACTGCTACTGAGGTTGATAGTACTTCCATAAATGCCACTGAGGTTGATATTAACACTCATTCAATGGTTACAAGGGCCAAAGAAGGTATTTTTAAACCTAAAGTTTACTCTACAAAATACACACTATTTGCTTCTCTGCAAGCTCAGAGGTTAATAGTTCCAACCTGTGTCAGTCAAGCTTAAAAATCTCCTCCTTGGAGACATTCTCTAGTTGAAGAGTACAATGCCTTACAATCAGCAGGTACATGGACTAAAGTTCCTCCTCATCCCTCTCAAAATGTAGTAGGCTGTAAATGGGTTTTTAGAATCAAGCAACATCCAGATGGTACTATTGCCAAATATAAATCTAGACTAGTAGCTAAGGGTTTTCATCAACAGGAGGGTATTGATTATACAGAGACCTTCAGTCCTGTAGCTAAACCAACAACCATCAGAGTTATTCTTGCTCTTGCTGTTAACTTAAACTGGTCCATTACTCAACTTGATGTGAGTAATGCTTTTCTGCATGGTGACCTAGCTGAGGAAGTTTATATGCAGCAACCTCCTGGATTTATTGATGAAGATCATCCACATTATGTTTGTAAACTTCATAAGTCAATCTATGGCCTTAAACAGGCTCCCAGGGCCTGGTATGAGAAATTAATGCATGTTTTGCAATCTTATGGCTTCAAGATCTCAGCAGCAGACTCTTCTTTGTTTGTGAAAAAGCAGGGCTCCAGGATCACGTGTCGTGATGTAGCACTGGGCACGTACGGGTCGAACCACGAGACTTGTGGTGCCCTTATGTGATCTAAGGCTTGCTACTTAACCAAATTTCAAGTGACAGAAGTAACAAAATAGTGTTTTGCCAAACGGCGAGATGTTTAAATGTGATGATGAACCTAAACTAAGGTAAAAGATAGTGACAGAGGAGTGCTTGGGTTATCAAATCCACCTCTAGTTCCAGTTATGAGCTTCAACTAAATTGAGAATTCTTGTTCCTAATACAAGTAAAGGAAGTGTGTCGAGCTACCTTATACCTAAGGAGTTTCACCTCGGTGGATGATCAATTATCACTAAAGGTGCTACTCGAGTATTACATGTCTAGTTAAGCACACATAATCAAAGAAATAGCAATGTCGGTTAAAGCATGAGCTGAAACATACTCAAAGACAATGTTATCCTAACTACAATGAATGCTTGACATTCATTGTGAGAGCAGAAACATTGAGATGTTTAAATTGAAATTCTCTTAAACTTTAAGCATGCAAAAACACATCAATTATAGTTGAATAGCAGAACTGTGAACTAGGGTTTCATCTCAAACCCTAGCACTTTGAATTAAAACATCTAAACAAGAACAAAACTAAATGAAGCACTGGCTAGCCCAGGCGTGAGTTCTATGAACTCAGTTCTTCTATTTATACACAAACCCCAAACCCTAGAAATTGATAAAACATAAATTAAATGAGAAATAATCTCACCCACGCCTCTGACTCGTACTCCCCTCTTGTCTATTCGGCTCGGCAACTCCTTGATGTTGATGGATGAGAAAAACCCTAAATTTGTTTATCTTTAACATAGCTTCTAGGGTTTTGAGAAGCTATTTTAAAGATAAATACAACTTGGGTGTGGCGGAAAAGGGTAGTAGTTGGCTCACGGGTGTCGGTGGTGGTGATGGTGACGAAAGAAGAGATGGTGGTGATGGTGCGGCTCTTGCAAAAGCATGGGGGTGGAGCCGGGTTTGCAGAGCTCGTGGGAAGAAGAGAAGAAAGAGAAGATGAGAAGAGAAATGAGTATGGGTCGATAGGGTATAGGGTATGGTGGCTTCGCTGTGATGCACGAACAGCGGGGGATGATAAGAACGCTTCAGCGAGCGTAGGATCTAGCAGGTGGAGGATCTGAACGGCTGAGGGAGGTAGCCGGTTTTTGGAGCGATCTGGTGTTGCGCGAGTACATCGAGGGTTGATGAGGAGGCTGTAGCGACCGTAGGATGTGGATGAGAGAGATCTCAACGGTTTGGAGTGGACGGGCTCGGATCCGGGTCGCGGGTTGCTTTAGCCCATGTCTTCCTTGTTGGGTTGCAATTGATTCGCGCGCGGGCTTTGGCCATCTACTCCATAGATGCTCGACTCCAATTCTTTGCTCTTTTGCTCCTCAGATTCTCCGAGCTTTATTTATTACCTAAAAACACAAAATTAATTAATACAAATATTTATTCTTGAAAACAAGGAAAACTCGAATATGGAATAATATCTCGATTTATAAGCGCAAAAGATGAGTAAAATGCCAATAAATAGATGTATAAATATGCACTATTTAGCACTCATCAAATACCCCAAACCTCGAATTTTACTTATCCTCAAGTAAAACAGAAATAAGAAATCCTAACTATACCACCGTCGCTGGTCTCTCGAATGCATTTAGCGTATGCACTAAGCCTTTAAACCCCTAGGTGTCCCTAGTGGACGAGTTGTAGTCTCGTGAGGGTTTACAAGAGGTGTACCCACAAAACCTTCTCCAACTTCGAGTGTAAAAGAGTCTCAAGCCTCCAAGAAGCTATGAGGACATAGAGTTTCGCATGCTAGTAACAGTTAGAACTATCGAAGAACGCATTCTTATCCTTAAGTGCTGAGCGAGAAGTAACCATACCATATGAAAGAATTCGTATTCGATTGTGATCATAAGCCTCGACTTCTGCCTCACCATTAGGGTTTTATGATAATTGCACTCAAAAAGATCTCTTTTTAGTCTCTCATGTGTGCAGGCAGGAATAAAGAGAGAAATCCCGCACACGTTGTAGGTAAGAAGGATAACCTTCCGAAATAAAATCTCGGAGACTCCACAAAAGTGTGGACAAAAAGAATCTTTTCTAATGATCTCTAAGAAAGGAAATCAACCATTAGCAAGGGTGGGAGTACTCACTACCTTTTCACCCGATCGGCAATTAATATCACTCTCTCATAAGAAACCATAGAAACGTCTTCAATCTTCGGTCTTCGGTCTTCAACTATCGTTGATGACGAACTTCGAACTTTACAAAAACTTGACAAAATAATTTTTTTTTTTTTTTTTTTTTTTTTTTTTTATCTTATGTACATGAAACGAAAATAATATCACAACATTTTTTTTTTTTTTTTTTTTTTTTTTTTTTTTCTAAGTTACAATAAAACGATAAATTTTAAATTTTCACAAACTTCATTAATTCTCATTTTCTTTTTCTTTGTTGTATGTAAACCTTGGACTATATCAATTTTTCTTTCAATATTCTGATTCTGCTCCGGTTGCTGACGATGATGTGTTTCTATGGGTCTTGGCCGATTGAGAGAGAGAGTGATGCTAACTCGCAACCGATATTTAGAAGGAGTTTTCATCTTTAGACGTCACCCTCATGATTGACGGAATTAGCACTCAAGAGATCAAAAGTAGTGCGAAAGTGGTGCGGTTGGGTAGCTCACCATTCCTACCCTAATTGACGTACGGTGACACACACTCTAAAAGCTTTTCTAGAAAGTCACAAAGAGTGAAGGTCGGTACCTCGCTTGATGTAAAATGGGTAGTCTCCACTATGGGTGATCACAATTCTACTACCGAATATCTAAACAAAGACCTAATTCGCCCTCCCAGTATGGTTAAATCCAACTTTAACGCTCTAATCAACTAAGAAACCCGATTGTGTTCTCCTAAGTACTTCCAAGTTCGTTATTTCGGTCGAATCTCTATGTAAACATAGCTAAAAGCATGCTAGTGACTCTAAAATCTCTAAAGTTGGAGGTTTTTACAAAAAGAGTTTTGAATTTTTTTTTTTTTTTTTTTTTATTTTTATTTTTTTTTTTTTTTTTTTTTTTTTTTTTTTTTTCAAAATAAAAGGTGAAATAAAAGACTAAAAACTCTAAATGCAAAATAAAAGATTAAAAACTCTAAATGCAAATGCACCCCCAAACCTAAATCAAACATTGTCCTCAATGTGTCAACAGATAGGAAAAATTAAACGGTCACATACCATGAGAACTATGTTTGAAAAGATAAAAGGGAAGAGATTACCTAGGTATGTCGGCGGAGCAAGGTTGAGCTTCATTCGTCAAGGCTAGAATCCAATATTCTCAACGGAGATCATATCGGATTAGCATAATATATGTGCAAGAAGACTCAACCGAATCAAGAAAAGAAAAATTTAACAAGTCCTACCGGATTATATACAAAAATTCACCATAAACTAACAATCTAAAGAGTTGAGGATCAACCCAATAGAAAATATATACAAACATCAACAGCCTTACACAAAAATAAAATGAGAGTGCAAGTAAGACTGCAAATGGGAATGAGTTTCCCCCAAACCTAAACTTGTGAACGGGTGTGTTTGTGAGAACAAAATCTTGCAATTTTAAAGGTACATCATGCAAAAGGTCTAACTCAAAATGAGTTTTGCTAAGAACAGGCAGACATACATATTCCAACTGTGGCTCCTTAAGAGTGTTATACTTTGATGCAAAATAGTCCAAGAGGACTTGGGAAGCACAAAGCTCTAGGCCTAAGTTAGGCATTTTTAGAAGAGTTGGTTTTGCAATTTTGTGACAAACTACACCTAGGTTTGGTGGAGGAGTTTCAATTTGTGACTCAGGAGAGAGGTTAGGTACATCTAAGTTATTTTCATGTATAAAATCATTTGCACCATCACACTCTTTCCTAAGGTCAGAGAGGGGTAAATCATGGTCTTTTCACAGGACAATGGCACAGGTTCCACATCAATATCACATGCATGAATATCGGAGAAGCATCATTCATAGGGTTCACAGGAGAGACACTTAATGTCGCTGAACCTAAAAATTCTATTATATTTTCAAAATACACATGCTCTTCATATTCATCATCATCATCATCATCATAGCAAAAATCCATCTCTCCATTCAAAATTGTAGTATTTTTAGTGTACTCATCTACCTCTAGATTAGGTTCATATTCATTGTTAGTTGCATGAGTAAGACTAGAAACACTATTTTCAATCCTATCATTTTGTAACTCAATCAGTTCCTTTGAAGAATCATCTTGAGTTGTTCCATTGAAGGAGAGTCTTCACTAGTGGGTATGCATTCCTCATATGGATATTCAATGTATGGTTGTGCATGAGGTTCACTAGAGAAGGGAAATTTAGACATGTTGCTATATGGATGGTCATGCATTGCATTCATTTCAAGCCTAGCATTTAGCTCCATGAGTGTATCCATTGTTGATTGCAAACTAGGAGTTGGGGGAGTATAAAACTGTTCATCTCCCCACCGTGGTGAATGATGCATGTGTGCAAAGTTGATTATGGTCCCAATAGTCACTTCTAGACACTTCGTATATTGGATTATCATGGTTTTCCCTAGACTGTCTAAAATCATGCAAGATATAACAAAGTATTCAACAGGTGGTCTAAGCCACCACATAAGGTGCAAGCATGCGTTTCATATTGCCTAGAAAAACTAGATTCGACAGATTGCCTTTCTAAAGCGGCATTGCCTATCTAAAGCGATAGTCGAGCCTCTAATTGATCTAAAAGTGATGACCGGGTATGAGGAGAGTGTTCATTCTCAACCCGTGATGGATGATACATGTGCTCATAGTGATTAGGGTATGTGAGGTCGGGGCCCCGAGAAGGCGCATAAAATTCTCTAAAATCACTATGGTATGTGGGGTTCATCTCCGTGAAGCGTGCCCGTAAGCACGCTCTCTAAGGGATTTGTTTCCATCCCCGCATGCGGACTCAAAAATCCCGACATGATTTATCACGCAAATTGAACTCAAAGTCCAGGAAGTGGACTAAGTTTGGTTTATTGGGATTGGTTTGGTTTATTGGGTTTCATTTGGTTTGTTGGGAAGTCTAGTAGTTGTTGGCTCAATTTGGTTTTGATGGGTTTAGTTTGGTTGCGGCCAAAGTGTTTGCAAAACTTAATGGGTGTGGGCTGAAATTTTTGGTTTTGAGAAGCCCAAAGAAGGTGAAACTCGCACAGCCGGAAAGTGAGATGATTAATAGTAAATGTGCCTTGGTTGGTTGACTAGCCCAGGGTGTGTTAAAGTGGGCTCGGTTCGGTGTAGCCCAAGTTATGGGTTCAAAGGAGCCCACTGGTGTGGGCTTCGATTATAAATGTAAATTTCGATTCAACTCGGTAAATCGGCGAGTTAGGATTGACTCAAATATACAGGAGGCAACTCAACTCGGCCGGTTTGACTCGGTGAACAAAACCAACTGGCCCACTCACTCGGCTTAGTCGACTTTTACTCAAATTTAGTCAAAGTTTCCTATTCAAATTTCACGATTAGTGCAGAGTGTATGTGGAGCCCAGTTGATGGTGCAAGCCCGGATGTATGTGTAAGCCCCGATAGTTATTGATGGTGCTTTGGGTTCGGCTTAGATAGCACAGCTTATGTGTATTGGGCTCGATTGGTATGTGCAAGCCCGGAAGTGGGTTTAGCTTACACAGCTCAGCTTTTGTGACAGCCCAAGCGGTTGGGTTGAAGGCAAATTGCCGTGCCAGTGGTGAGCAAGTTTGCGAGCCACAGGGTCTGTTGGTGCAGAGTTGGCAACTCACACCTTCTGTGTGCAATGCCTGCAATGCATGTAATCACAGCTCAAGCACAAGGTTATGTGCTCGGTTTGGTCAGTGCCAAGTTGCAACAAAGCTCCACGGCTTGTGGGGTCAGTTGCACAGTTAATGCTCGTGGCTTAGCTCAACAGGGGTCAACATGGTTCACACGGATGCACAAATTGAAATACGGGGGCTAGCCTGCTACCTCAAACAAACAATTAGTTCAACAGGGGTTTGCAAATCGAGGCACAACAGGCTCAACAGGGCATTACACGGACTTGCGGCTAAACGGACACAGTTACCTCAGTTGTATCTCACCTCTACAAGAAAGAGGGCTGGATTGGAGCACAACAGGGTCTCACAAATGGCTTTATCAAGGCAATCACTCAAGGTCATCCAACAAAGTTGAGTTGTCACAACCATCCTAGCTCAAGTGATCTAAGGGCTTTCTAGGATATGCTCGTGGTCATGCAACCTTCTCGGCTACAAAAATGGAGATTATCACTCAAGTATAACTTGTTCACAGTCACCAACAGACCCAACAGACTAATTGACAAAGGGTCTGTCAGTTAAGGAGTTTTGGCACAGACACACATGGCACATAATCAATTACTAACCTCGGATTCTCGCGCCTAGCCTCGTCTTTCTCCCTTTTGGCAAGCACTGGTATGCTCGAGGCTCAACAAACTTCAGGCCTTGCTCGAAAGAAAGACAAAGAAGACAAAGGTAGAATGCACCCGCAGCTCAACAAAGAATTCGGTTCCCGAGCTTCACAATCAAAGCTACGAGCAAGAATGCTCGGCAGCTCGTGGTTATGCCCGAGCCAAGATTAAGCCACGAAAAACAAACTAACAGCAAAGTTAAACTAACAAAACTAATAAATAAATTATACTAGAATTCCTAAGTTACATATGCAAGTTAAACACTAAAACTAAGTTATCATGCTTATAACAACCTAAATGAAAAAAAAAAAAACAACTAAGTTATCATGATGGTGCGATACGGGTGTAAAATAAAATGCAATAAAAGAAAGCTATAAAAGATGCAAAT
Source organism: Papaver armeniacum (assembly GCA_023531295.1). NCBI lineage: Eukaryota > Viridiplantae > Streptophyta > Magnoliopsida > Ranunculales > Papaveraceae > Papaver > Papaver armeniacum. The sequence continues at coordinate 221,115 of JAJJWW010015504.1, read as the reverse complement.
GACAAGATGCTTTGAAATGCCACAGATGAGCTAAGTTACACTATAATGCAAATAATATGTACAGGTGAAACTCAGTGAAGTATTAGCCAAAAAAAAAAAAAAAACAGCAAGGCACGCGCCAAGTCCCCGGCAACGGCGCCAAAAACTTGGTAGGCCCGAAAAGATGTTTAAATTACGGCCTACGGTAATACCGCAAGTGCACGGTGTCGTGATGTAGCACTGGGTACGTACGGGTCGAACCACAGAGACTTGTGGTGCCCTTATGTGATCTAAGGCTTGCTACTTAACCAAATTTCAAGTGACAGAGTAACAAAATAGTGTTTTGCCGAAACGGCAGATGTTTAAATGTGATGATGAACCTAAACTAAGGTAAAAGATAGTGACAGAGGAGTGCTTGGGTTATCAAATCCACCTCTAGTTCCAGTTATGAGCTTCAACTAAATTGAGAATTCTTGTTCCTAATACAAGTAAAGGAAGTGTGTCAAAGCTACCTTATACCTAAGGAGTTTCACCTGTGGATGATCAATTATCAAAATAAAGGTGCTACTCGTAGTATTACATGTCTAGTTAAGAACACATAATCAAAGAAATAGCAATGTCGGTTAAAGCATGAGTGAAACATACTCAAAGACAATGTTATCCTAACTACAATGAATGCTTGACATTCATTGTGAGAGCAAACATTGAGATGTTTAAATTGAAATTCTCTTAAACTTTAAGCATGCAAAAACACATCAATTATAGTTGAATAGCAGAACTGTGAACTAGGGTTTCATCTCAAACCCTAGCACTTTGAATTAAAACATCTAAACAAGAACAAAACTAAAATGAAGCACTGGCTAGCCCAGGCGTGAGTTCTATGATCTCAGTTCTTCTATTTATACACAAACCCCAAACCCTAGAAATTGATAAAACATAAATTAAATGAGAAATAATCTCACCCACGCCTCGACTCGTACTCCCTCTTGTCTATTCTACTTCAACAACTCCTTGATGTTGATGGATGAGAAAAACCCTAATTTGTTTATCTTTAACATAGCTTCTAGGGTTTTGAGAAGCTATTTTAAAGATAAATACAACTTGGGTGTGGCGGAAAAGGGTAGTAGTTGGCTCGGGTGTCGGTGGTGGTGATGGTGACATGGAAGAAGAGATGGTGGTGATGGTGCGGCTCACAAAAGCATGGGGGTGGAGCCGGGTTTTGCAGAGCTCGTGGGAAGAAGAGAAAGAAAGAGAAGATGAGAAGAGAAATGAGTATGGGTCGATAGGGTATAGGGTATGGTGGCTTCGCCGTGATGCACGAACAATGGGGATGATAAGAACGCTTGAGCCGAGCGTAGGATCTAGCGGTGGAGGATCCGAACTACCGAGGGAGGTAGCCGGTTTTGGAGCGATCTGGTGTTGCGCGAGTACATCGAGGGTTGATGAGGAGGCTGTAGCGACCGTAGGATGTGGATGAGAGAGATCTCAACGGTTTGGAGTGGACGGGCTCGGATCCGGGTCGCGGGTTGCTTTAGCCCATGTCTTCCTTGTTGGGTTGCAATTGATTCGCGCGCGGGCTTTGGCCATCTACTCCATAGATGCTCGACTCCAATTCTTTGCTCTTTTGCTCCTCAGATTCTCCGAGCTTTATTTATTACCTAAAAACACAAAATTAATTAATACAAATATTTATTCTTGAAAACAAGGAAAACTCGAAATATGGAATAATCACAGATCACCATTGTTCTCATTTATGTGGATGATATTCTCATCACTGGAAACTCTCAAATATACTGCAAGGAACTTATTTCTCAGCTTCAACGGCATTTTCCACTTAAAGACTTGGGTGAGTTACATTATTTTCTTAGTCTTGAAGCTAAGAGGAATGATAATGGTCTGTTTCTATCTCAAACTAAATATGCCATTGATCTGCTTGATAAATATGACATGGGTGGTGCTAAGCCATGCACCTCTCCAGTTCCAGCCAATAGTAAACTCACAGCTACTTCAGGCACTCCTTTGTCAGATCCTACTCTATACAGGTCTCTTGTTGGTGCTCTGCAATACCTGACATGGACTAGACCAGAAATCAGTTATGCTGTGAACCAAGTTTGTCAGCATATGCAAGCTCCAACTTCTGAACATCTCATTGCTGATAAGAGAATTTTACGCTACATCAAAGGCACCATTGATTATGACATTCTCTTCAGTAAGGGTCTCACTGCAGTACATGGTTTTAGTGATGCCGATTGGGCTGGAGATCCAGATTCTAGGCGCAGCACAGGTGGATATTGCATCTTTTTTTGGATCCAATCCAATCTCTTGGTCAAGCAAACGCCAGCCCACTGTGGCTCGCTCTTCAACTGAGGCTGAATTTCGCAGTTTAGCTAATTCTGCAGCTGAAGTTATCTGGATATGCAAACTTCTTCGAGATCTTCACATTTTTCTCCCCACAGCTCCATCCTTACTTTGTGACAACATCAGTGCCATTTCTTACTCTTCTAATCCTGTTTTTCATTCCAGAATGAAACATCTTGCTGTGGATTTTAACTTTGTCAGGGAACTCTCACAGGCCAAGGAATTGAAGATTGCATACATCTCCACTATTGATCAGGTAGCTGACATCTTTAGAAAAGGCTTTGCAGGGCCTCTCTTTGATCTTCTGCGTGGCAAATTGTGTGTGTTGCCAAAGTCTGCCCTACTCAATTTGAGGGGGGCTAATAGTTGTCACATGTCTCATTAGCTGGCACTCTTACATGAGCTGGCATTAGCCATTCCCAACTCTACACGTGTACTGTCTCTATAGGCTGAGCTTGATCTCTCACTACCTCTCCTACACCGCCACACCTGAGCATAAATAGTTTTCATACTTTCTTTATTAAGTAATTCTCTTTTCTGCAAGAATATCATCTTCTGTAACTGTGTGTGTTTTCTTCATTAATGAATATCTTCATTTTCTTAGATCTACTAGGGTTGAGATACAAAATCTCGGGACTTTGGAAACTCACGTAGGTTGATATGTCTGTGATTCTGGCGGAGAAACAATGAAAAGTCAGGGAAAAATAAAACACACGGCTAGGTGAGTAACCGAGATTCTGATGGAGAAGAAAGAGTAAGATGTCAGTCCCTTGGAACTGACAAGCCAAATAATGAAAATGGGTTGGACTTGGATATTTGAGCATGGGCCCATTAGCTGTGATTACTTCTTTACACGACCAGACTTTGGGAGTGAGTTGTTTGGCGAGTTTTTGGCAAGTTGCCATGCTGTTTCGGCTGGGAATTATGCACAAGCACAACTACAATTGGGACACTTATAAAAGAGATGTTTCTATAACTTCTAAAAAATTTCTTTTAATCTTTAAAATCAAGTTTTGGAGAGAAGAACACAAGGAAGAAAAACTAGGGTTTTGGGAGCAATTTAATCACTATAACTATTTCTTATACTTTGATCATATTGTTGATGGTGGATTTTCGGCAAGGGCTAAAATCGTAAAATCATGATACTGCATGTTTCTGACCCGGCTTCAGGAACGCATGTGATGATTCATATTTTACGATCCATGAACCGTTTCACGAACTCTGACTGAGCAAACATTTCTCTCAGAGCTATGATGAATATGTTTCTCGAAAGGCGTCCTAGCTGAGCGTTCGATGTTTCACACATTTCATCATCACCTCTATATATAATCAAAATGATTGGGCGGTTCCCTAGACATAGTGTTTGTTAGAGAGCTTAACGCCTTCAGGACGTCGCCCCGCTCATTGTTCCCTGACTACGTAGAGAGACCATGTATAGAATCTCTTAATGATTGGGAGGTTCCCTAGACATAATGTTTGTTAGAGAGCTTAACGCCTTCAGGACGTCACGCAGCTCGTTGTTCCTTGACTATGCACCCCTCAGAATGAGTATGATGCTTCAATTATCTCATATCTCGATTCTGCAAATAGATTAATTCTAGCGTGTCATTCATCAAACGAATTCCTAAAAAATAATCTATTCTATCTTATTACTCCGTTCCATGGTTGATCCCCAGCTGGATTCCATGTATTAGTAATAGATAACCATTTTATCTCATTACTCCGTTCCCTGAATCCCCAGCTGGATTCATGGATTAGTAATAGATACTCAACTCATTTTTATTACTCCGTTTCATGAATCATTCTCGGCCGAATTTCATGAATTAGTAATAATTATTAAACAATCAGGCATCTGGGCCACCACCGAGTAAGCCCCGAGAAAATGGTGCAAGTATACTTGACAATAGTGCACGAACGAGCACCGGAACGCACGAACGAACGTTCAAAAATATGGACAAATGGGGAACTTATGAAGAAAAATAATATTAAATAAACTAAACAAAAGGCGTGGGACCGGGCCCACCTGCCGGCCGGTCATGCCACCGTGACCCCCTCTCCCATTATTTTATTTTATTTCAAATTGTTTTCCTCATCTCATGGAAACTCCTTCATTTGAGCAAACTCCCTTGTTTGAGCGAAACTCTTAGTTTCTCTATACTTTCATCGAACAAAAATAGGGAAAGGTGTCACGGGACCGGGCCACCTAGCCGGCCGGCCATGCCATAGCCGTTGTCGGTCCCACACCTTACAATCCCTTATTTTCTCATATTATTATTTCCATCATCTCATGGAACTCCATCGTTTGAGCGAAAACCCTAGTTTTTCAATATTTTCTCAAATATTGCTCAAACCATTAAAAAAGCCAAAAAGTCAAATGGTCACATGACCGACTAGGCTACTCACATCAAGTATTAAAATATTATTATTTTCAAAATATTGGTCGCATGAGCAAAGTTCTACTTGCTCATTCGAGAAAAATTGAGAGTTTCAGTCAAGATTAAACTCTACTGAAAATCCAGAGTATTGCTCAAACGCGCACCAGGAAATACCAAAACTCTCAGGACTGAGACACGGACACTGTGGTGACACGAAATGCTACCTTGACCGACCAAGGTCGGCCCTAAGGCTTGCAATTAGCCGGTCTCACACATCTTCATAATTTTGACCTAATTTGCTATCAATTGTTCGTATTAGGACCAAACTCTCTCCAACCAACTGGAGATTTGCTCAATCGACCATCAGATGGTCCCACGACCACCTAGGGACGGTCCCATGACCTCTTGGTCGGTCCCTCATCTCTCCATAACTAGGTTTTACTACCAAACGCTCACACGAGCATTATTTTAATAAATGATTAAACCAGCATTTGATCATCCTTTCTCCAACTGGTCAACAAAGGACTTTGGTGCATGCTCACTCGAGCAATCAGGCATGTATCCGGTCACTCCTTCACTCAGTGACCTATTTTCAGTAAATCATCAATTGATCAGCAATTGATCAAAATTAGGGTTTCAAACAAATGCATTGCAAATCATAATTTTGAGCAAGTTCAAACACCAATAATTTTATGTTGATCCAGAAATCAACATCTGGGTTAAAAATATAATACTCGGTCAGGCTACAAATATTTTAGTTAATATTTTATTGGGTCACGTTACCAATAATTCATCGAATGAGCAATACTTGCTCAGTTGCTCGAATATTGATTCAACTATCAATATTCAGTAATTTATCAAATGAGAAATACTTGCTAAGATGCTTGTATATTGATTCAACTATCTCAACAATTCATCATATGAGCCATATTTGCTCAGACTATCAATATTCATCATGCTAATTCAATTATCACCATCATTCATTCGAGAACTATACGTCCCAACAGACATGTTCAATCCATGAATCCTAGAGCATTCATCAATCATGCTCGACTGAACAATACTTAGACTCATCGTCTAATTAAGTCAACGACTGACTGATCAAATACACGTCTGCTTTGCAGACTCTACGTTCATGAGATATCAATCACGTCACATAGGGGATATTAATTATGGTTTTGGTCTGGCGTCCTACAACACGTGTTCATCCACGATGAGAAATGTGAGTAAGTCATGCAAGCAATTCAGGGAGTTAGCAAAGTAGTGGGTGGATAATCAACCAAGTCTCCGCACGACCTGGAACTAGTTAAACCACTTTCCCACTCTTTCACTCGAGCAACCATCACACTTACTAGAGATCAATGTGTCTACTATTCTGGCAGTATAAATAAGTCTCTGAATCCACGATTGAAAGATAGACAACTTTCGCCAAAAAAAAGAAAAATTCTGATACGAGCAATCACTCTCAGGAATTCGATCAATCGACTTGAACGTATTCGAAATCGACATTTCACAGAAAACTTACAGAAACCTTAAACACATTCACAATCCTTGATCATCATTGATCTCACACACTTCTCAGCTTCCCTCCTACATATCAACCTTCTTCCCTCTTTGTGACCGAATTGACTTTGGAACGACCATTGTCTTGGTTTAGGCCGGAGTCTTACAGATTGATCTCTCGAACTCAAAGCACTCCCATGCAGTGCATCTGTTTGAGGTTAGGCAGTTTGCTCGGTTGAGGAGCCTCCGTCCACACGGTCGTCTCTCCATTCCCTAAAAAACCAGCAAATCGTTTTCCCCCATCTACAGATTGGCGACCACATTAGGAGATTAAATTCTCGGTTGCAATCCTAACTTTCACGAAGATGGTCGGTCTTAGGTCTTATTTAACTATCCCATATCCTGGTCAGAGTCTCTCGAACGGTGATGCCCCTCATGCTCATCCGAGCGATTTTAATCTTCATCATTCCTACTTTACTATTCCTTTTCTCTCTATCGGTACATACGACGGAGAAATTCCATCATTGGCTGAACTAGCACGAAGGCAAGAAATTTTGGAAAGAAATATAAATCGATTGAAAGGAGCAATCGATAATTTATTCAACTGCATGGTGGATTTGACAAGAATTCTGGGAGATCAGGTGGTAGAACGTTCATCTCCTGACACCACTGACATCAATCCTCAAACCAACAGTTTCACTACTTACGAGAAGCCCAGAGATCGGAAGTTACGCATCTGATCGAGAATCTGTGCGAACTCCTACACTTCTCCAGGGATCAGCGTACGAACACGTTTACTGCACTCAACCGGATATCGTCTGATGTGCCAGTAATTCCCTCATCTCTAGCAGTTGAAGAAGAATCCATGACGCCTGAACATTCGATAAACAATATTACTTTCACTGAAGTAGATCGAATGGTAGAAGAAGGACATAACCGGGCCTTGTTCGTGACCACTTCCATCAAAGACTCTGAATTCAGGAGAGCCCTTGTCGATACAGGCGCTTCTACAAATCTCGTCACTATGAAGACTCTCAAGGAAGCCAAGGTCCCACAAAGAAAAATCGTTCATCATCCTATATTGATGACAGGTTTCGAATGAAGCCAGAGCCACACATACGGGTACGTCTATGTGGATCTGAAAGTATGACCTATTTAATCCACGGTCAAGTTTTACGTGATCGAGAAAGACCCTATTATCACATGATACTCGGACAACCATGGCTCCATGACAATAAGGTTCTTCCCTCGACATACCATCAATGTATGAAAGCTTTGCAAAATAACAAGATTATCCGCATTGTAGCTTCTGTGTCTCCTTACGCTCCGGTCTATGATGCTGAGTTCCTAGAACCACCAAAAATCATCCCCGAACGTCCGAGCAAGATCTACAATACTCCACTCCTAGGCTGGAAGTCCATCGAGAAAGCTGCTGACAAACCGTCATCTTCAGGTGCTAACCCGACCAATCCACTTGCCACACCGCTCAAGCGTCACCCGGATCAAGCTGTGACTCATAAGAAATCCAATTTATAACCAGCTATAATGCAGAAGGAAGAGTCATTTATCTCCGACGTAAAGATTAGGAATTAATAGGGGAGGTCGGCGAAAAATCTCCCCGCCCTGAAGAATTATGTCAGAGCGAGCAATCGCCTGATGAAGAAATTCAATATGGCCCACGACAGTTACAAGATGGCATAAATTCCACTACTGATGACCTTGAGACAATCAACATTGGAACAGAGAAAAATCCAAGACCAATCTCGATCAGTTCTACACTGTCACCGGAGGAACGAGTAGGATTAATAATCATTAATCCTATTGAAGGCGCATCAAGATATTTTTGCTTGGACGTACGAGGAAATGTCGGGCCTGGACGACAAGTTGGTCACACATCACCTACAAATAATTTCTGGGTTCAAGCCTGTCAAACAAACGCCCAGGCAGTTCAGACATGAAGTTGAGGAACAAATTAAAGTTGAAGTTCAGAAGTTACTAGCAGCAGGATTCATCAAACCCATTCAACATCTGACGTGGCTAGCAAACGTTGTACCAGTCAAGAAGAAGAATGGTCAGATCCGATGCTGTGTATATTTCCGAAACCTGAACAAATGCTGCCCGAAGGACAACTTTCCATTACCTAACATTGACATGCTCGTTGGTGCAACCAGTGGTCATGGCATGTTCTCATTTATGGATGGTTATAGTGGCTACAACCAGATCAAGATGTATGAACATGATGCTAACAAAACCGCGTTTCGAACGCCCATTGGGAACTTTTACTACACGGTGATGCCTTTTGAATTGAAGAACGCGAGTGCTACCTACCAGCGAGAAATGACCGTTATCTTTCATGACATGATGCATAAACAAGTATAAGATTATGTCGATGATGTGGTCGTCAAATCAAAGACTCGATCATCTCACCTAGATTTTTTGAGACAGGTCTTCGAAAGATGCAGAGAATACAAATTGAAGATGAATCCCATGAAATGTGCATTTGGTGTTTCTTCTGGGAAGTTCCTAGGATTCCAGGTCACGGCAGAAGGCATCAAAGTGGACCCAGACAAGACCAAAGCTATCACCACCATGCCTCCTCCACGCACTGTGAAAGAGTTTCAAATCTTTATGGGCAAGGTAAACTACATCCGACGTTTTATTCCTGGATTATCTCAACTTATTACTTCATTCACTCCTCTGCTGAAGAAATGAGCAAATTTTTCATGGACGACTGTCTAACAAGATGCATTTCAAAAGATCCAACAGATACTATTATCACCCGATATCATGAAATCCCCGGTGCAAGGATAACCATTAATAATCTATACGGCCTCTAATGATGTTGCTATTGGGGCTCTTCTCGCTCAAGAGGACGAAGAAGGTGTCGAGCGTCCGATCTACTACTATAGCCGTACAATGAGAGATGATGAACTCCGGTACACTAAAGCTGAAAGAGCATGCTTACCATTGGTTCATGCGATTCAGAAATTTAGAAATTATTTGCTGTCAAACAGAGTCATACTTGTTGCTAAAGCCAATCCGGTAAAATTCTTACTATCAAAGCCAGCCTTGATAGGGAGACCTGGAAAGTGGTTACTTCAGATGTCAGAATTCGACACAGTGTGTGTCTTACCCAAAGCAATCAAAGGCCAAGCAGTTGCAGAATTACTCGCTGCTTTCCCAGGGGAAGACATCGCAGTGCTACATGAAGATGTGTCAGGTGAATTTCCAGAAATTCAGTCAATAAAGAGGAAACATGGTTACTATACTTTGATGGATCTGCCACTCCTAGAAATGATACTGGAGGAGTGGGTGTAGTGTTAGTATACCCATCCGGTGAAGTCTTCTCACACTCATTCAAGCTAGATTTTCGTAGCACCAACAATTCAGCAGAATATGAAGCTTTCTTGCTGGGATTATCCTTGGCTAAGCAAGCAGGAGCGATGCACCTGGAGATAAGAGGAGACTCGAAGTTGTTAGTCAACCAGATGAATGGCGTGTAGTCTCTCAAAGAATTAACGCTTTCTCCATTCAGGGCCGAAGCACAACATCTATTAGCTCATTTCTATGAGGCAACGATCATCCATACCGGTCGTACTAACAACAAACACGCTGACTTTTTAGCAAATCTTGCATCCAAACTGCAATTTGAAGGGTCAGAGAAATCTTGCATCACTGTACAAAGGAGTTCTGTGTCATCAACCTGACTCGCTCAAGTTGAGGATGCTCAAATGAGCGACTGGCGAGCAACTATCATTCATCTATTGAGCAGTTCTCTTACAGGAGGGAAAATTAGCCTCAAGGAGTTGAAGAACTTTTTTCTGCTAAATGGAGCACTATATTATCGCAATCCTGATGGGTCTTTGTCTCGGGGACGAAGAAGCGAGCGTGCAACTCAAGCGCATACATGAGGAAATATGCAGACAAACGTTGGTGGTCACACTTTACAGGAGGCTCCAAAGGCTCGGGTACTATTGGCCCTCCATGGAAGCTCAATCGAGGATGGTTCAAGGATCTTGTTCAAATTGTCAGACACCACCTCATCATTAGGAATCTATGACAGTCTATCAAAATGGGGACTGGAGAGAACCTTACATCAAATACCTACGCGATGATGATTTGCCTTAAGAAAGAAAAAAGTCATCAAACTCACCTAGAGGGCCAAGCGGTTTGTCTATCTGGAAGGGATTCTGTACCACAAAAGCTTTGGTGGGAACCTGCGGAGATGCTTGGCCGAGCATGAAATCCTAACAATCCTCAAAGAAATGCACGAAGGAGAACATCAAGGAAAGAAGACGTTATTTCTCCAGATCCATGAGAAATATTATTGTCCAACCATGGAAGACGATGCAGCTGCATATTTTCAGAAATGTCATCAGTGCCAGATCCATGGTAACCTCATTCATACTCCTTGTCTCCCATTACATTCTGTGAGCAGTCCATGGCCTTTCTATAGCTGGGTACTGGATATCATCGGAAAAATCAATCCAGCATCTTAGAAGCAGCATGAATACATCATCACAACAACTGAGTATTTCACCAAATGCGTTGAAGCTATTCCTCTTCGAAGCACCACTGGAGTCACGATTGCAGCCTTCATCAAGGAATACATCATATGTAGATTCGGCGTTCCTAAATATATCATCACAGATAATAGGACTCCTTTCGCTAACAGACATGTCGAAGAATTACTCGAGGAATATGGTATCAAACAAATTTTATCTATCCCGTATTATCCCCAAGTAAACGTACAAGCGGAGAGTACCAACAAGACTTTGATCCGGATTCTCAGTCGAACGATTCATGATAACCCTCGAACGTGGCATGAACAACTGCCTATGGCCTTATGGGATTATCGAGCCGCACCTAGAAGCTCAATTAGGACCTCACCATACTCTCTCGTCTATGGTGCTGATGCCATTCTCCCCGCTGAGATCAAGATTCCTTCAGCAAGGATTGCAGCAGCTAGTGGAATACAATGGGATGAAGCTGAAGTATCCAATTCGAGAATTGCTGAACTGGACATGCTCGAGTCAAGGAGGACCAAGGTAGAAAGATATGTGGAAGCTTACAAACAAAGGATTTCCAGGGCATACAACAAAATGGTGAGACCTCGAACATTTCAAGTAGAAGATTTGGTTCTAAAAACAACAACGCATATTCAACAAGACATGTCCGCTCCCAAGTAGTTCTCTCCAAAATGGGAAGGTCCGTATGTAATCACCAAGGAAGTATCTAGCGGATATTACAAAATCTTGGCTGTCAATGGAGGGGTGGAAGGAAACATCATCAATGGCAAGTGTCTTAAGTCATATCATGCCTGAATGATGAGTAAAACAATTACTTTAATTTCAAAATGTAATTTTTATTCCTCCAAAGAGTATGTAATATGCTCAGTCGTTCTAAATTCAAAATAGATTTCATTAATCTAACAAAAAAGTTGTTTCATCTATCAATCAACCTACTTTATTCAAAAAACAAGTCTTAAACCTAAAAAGAAAAAAATCTCTCTCAAACGCTTACTCAGAGCAAACCATCCAACAAAGAATAATTTTTACTAAAAGCCATTTCAAGCCTCTTCTGAAAGTTTTCAGTCTTCACTTTCAAGTCCTGGACAGCTTTCTCAACCCTCATCGACTCCAGTGCGAACGCCTTCTCCTCTTCCATGATAGCATTCGTAGCAGAATTATATTAGCAGCAACAACCGCCGCTCTATCAATTTTGATGACCTCGAACCGATGACGGAGCCAACTTACGTTGAATATAAAGATCTCACAGTTTGAAATCATGTCATCCCATCGATAAATATTTTTATACTCGATGTCACGAAGATTCTTCTTGTTCATCTCATCGATCATTGGAAACAGTCCAGCAACGGTAGTCAGAAGAGTTGGAAAGAAGTTTCTCCATACTTCAGTGGTGGCAATATGTTCATACTTTTTCCAAATCTTGGTATAGAGAGACGCGTACCGCTAGGGCACTATGAAGCCACCGAGCAAGTATTCTCCATAGGGATATCAAACAGAAGTCCGACCATTGGATACTCGCAAACGGGAAGGCTAACATCTACAGGGGCTGAATCATTATCAATATGAGCGTCATCATCAGTTGTACTCGCAGACTGTCTGCCTCTTTTCTTTTCAACACCGACAGTGTGTATCTCAACCTGCAAAGATCAAACAAAGTTCAGTAAAAGCTTGGAGAACTGATCAAATCGCTGATTAACTATAGACTTACAGATGTTTCGGCATACGCACGAGAGGATTTGAAACGGTTAAACTCAGTAATGGAAGAAGATATACTAGTAAATGGAAAACCCTAAGTCTTGAGAGTCGATACGCAAGACTTGGGGGATATTTATCTTCTACAAATGGTCAAATCGGTTGCAATTTTTATTGAGACTCTAAATATAAAATGAGATTATGTTGGTGACGCGGAAGAAAAGCGATGATACTGGGGACTGACCGCTCAGAGCCATGACCAGACGCGGTCAACAATCAACTCTTCAACTTGGAATCGATCATACGTGCACATAATATGCTTTCTTGGATTGCTCGTCCATCCATAAAAAATTTTGCACGCATGGACATTGGTCCATCTCACTCAATTGAGAGCGCAACGAAATCAAGCAGAGGATATAATAAAGGATGTCATTCTAATAATTCCTGATGCAATATCTATGCTGTCAAGCTGCTCAAAAAAAATGATAGTATCTACTTCAATGAAAAATGAATGATCAACTACTCAAGGAGGTTGCAAGAAAGACTAATCATCAGATTTATCGGATTCATCATCGTCTTCACGATCATCATCCATATCATCTTCTTCAAGCTCTTCTTCGGAATCTTCACTGAGGACTTCTTCCAATTGTTCTTCAGGATCAGCATACATTGCGCCTAAGTATTCATCTTCTTCACATTCGTCTCGGAAATCCGCTCTAGCTAATCGCTCACCTCTCATACTAGGTGGATATGCTTAACCTCGCATTCAACAGGTTCCCAGACAGATTCAACTTCTTACGCATCTGAATGTGACGGCACACCATAAGCACGAGACCGAATTTCATCCTCAGCTGCTAGCCTTGTCTGCTGAAGTCAACGCCGTTTTTATTGATAAGTTGCCAGCTTTTCATCCTCGGCTTATCTCTTCAAAAATTCATCATGGACAGTTCTCAGATGATCGAGAGACATACTATTTATTATCTCCTTGGCATCCTTCTCTGACTGATCCATTTTGGCACGTGCCTCCGCTGCAGAAATCTTTGTATGTGGCCCGGAAGTCTTGGAATCTTCCTCAGAAGAGCTAGAAGAGTGGTCACTACAAGAAATCATCTGGAGTTAGAAACATAGAGTCATGGATATGCCAATTTCAAATATGCAACAAAAATGGTAATATTCCAACTCTTACCTTTTACAATTTCACTAGCTGTAGTGATTACAACGAAAAATTTCGAGAGTCTGTTCGCTTCTTTAAAACCTGCAAAGACGAACAAAAAACCTCAATATTCGAAATCATAACTTGATTTTCATAAAACTGTGAAAAATTCACGAAATTTTCATCATGTGAGCGGTTCAATAACCACCGAGTGAACGCTCATTGATTTTCGTGCATACACTATCAAATCACAAAATCCATACAAACAATATTTTATCAAAAATTATTTGCTTCTAACAATTGTTGAAAATCAAAATTTGTTTCACAAAATTTTAAAATTTCGTGAATAACTCACGTATGCTAAAAAAATAAAATAACGTGTTAACTCACGTAAATTTCAATTTTTTTGTTGTTTTAACGTGAACAGGTCACGTATATATATATAAGAAAAAAATTCGCTAGAACGAGAGTTCGTCTATCAAATGGGTCTTTTTCTAGTTTTACAAAGGCCCTCATGCTCAAAATAAAATTTTCTTTTCATGAAAACTCATAGATAAAATTTTCTCTACTGCAACTAGATCATGTCCATTCAAGAATATATGTATCTCTTTCATATTAGGGATTATTGTTCGTTTCTTAAACTAACGGACGGAAGGGCGTCCGTTTCCTAAAATAAATTTTCATAAAACTTACGCATGCATATACACATATGAAATTTCGTTTTATGAACAACTCACGAATAACACACATCAAAAAAAAAAAAAAAAAAAATCACGCACCTGGTCAGTGCCGACCGGAAATTGGTCGGACGGTGATCGACGACAATTAATTCCGGTGGAAATTTTTTCCTCCTCCTTCCTTGCTCGGACGTGAAGAGATCAACAGGGGAGGGAGGTGGTCGGCCAGTTAAGAAGAAATAATTTTTTTAGGGCTTCTTCCCTTTTATATCAATTTTATTTCCAAATACCTAATAAAACAAGGATTTCCTTTTTTGGGCCGGGCCCGTAAACACTAAATCGACCAAAACTAGACGTCCGACCGTCCAAATCAGCAGTGCCTCGTCTCTCTGAACTCACGAGATGACACTCTATCATGCTGACAGGATCCTATCTGGGCATTTGCTCGTACATGACATCATTGGAGCAAATCGGGGATTCTGAAAATGCCTTTGTACGACTAAGTTCAACTACTTATCTCGTTTACTGGAAAATCACCATCTAGTCCTCACTGCGGAACATGATTGTCCCTCACTAAGCAGGGGACTTAATGTTGATGGTGGATTTTCGGCAAGGGCTAAAATCGTAAAATCATGATACTACATGTTTCTGACCCGGCTTCAGGAACGCATGTGACGATTCATATTTTACGATCCGTGAACCGTTTCACGATCCCTGACTGAGCGAAAATTCCTCTGAGATATGATGAATATGTTTCTCGAAAGACCTCCCAGCTGAGCGTTCGATGCTTCACACATTTCATCATCACCTCTACATAGAATCAAAATGATTGGGCGGTTCCCTAGACATAATGTTTGTTAGAGAGCTTAACGCCTTCAGGACGTCACGCCGCTCGTTGTTCCCTGACTATGTAGAGAGATCGTGTATAGAATCTCTAAATGATTACGCGGTTTCCTAGACATAATGTTTGTTAAAGAGCTTAATGACGTCACGCCGCTCATTGTTCCCTGACTATGCACCCCTCAGAACGAGTATGATGCTTCAATTATCTCATATCTCGATTCTACAAATAGATTAATTCTAGCGTGTCATTCATCAACCGAATTCCTAGAAAATAATATATTATATCTCATTACTCCGTTCCATGGCTGATCCCCAGCTAGATTCCATGGATTAGTAATAGATAACCCTTTTATCTCATTACTCCGTTCCCTGAATCCCCAGCTGGATTCATGGATTAGTAATAGATACTCAACTCATTTTTATTACTCCGTTTCATGAATCATTCTCAGCCAAATTTCATGAATTAGTAATAATTATTCAACAATTGGGCATTTGGGCCACCACCGAGTAAGCCCCGAGAAAATGGTGCAAGTGTACTTGACAATAGTGCACGAACGAGCACCCAAACGCACGAACGAACGTTTGAAAACATGGACAAACGAGGAACTTATGAAGAAAAATAATATTAAATAAAATAAACAAGAGGCGTGGGACCGGGACCACCGGCCGGCCCTCCTCTCTCATTATTTTATTTTATTTCAAATTGTTTTCCTCATCTCATGGAAACTTCTTCATTTGAGAAAACTCCCTCGTTTGAGCGAAACTCTTAGTTTCTCCATACTTTCATCGAACAAAAATAGGGAAAGGTGTCAGAGGACCAGGCCACCAAGCCGGCCGGCCATGCCCTAGTCGTGGCCGGTCACACACCTTACAATCCCTTATTTTCTCATATTATTATTTCCATCATCTCATGGAACTCCATCGTTTGAGCGAAAACCCTAGTTTTTCGATATTTTCTCAAATATTGCTCAAACCATGAAAAAGCAAAAAAAGTCAAATGGTCACATGACCGACTAGGATACTGATATCAAGTATTAAAATATTATTATTTTAATATTTTCACAATATTGGTCGCACGAACAAAGTTCTACTTGCTCATTCGAGCAAAATTGAGAGTTTCAGTCAAGATCAAACTCTTCTGAAAATCCAGAGTATTGCTCAAACGCGCACCAGAAAATAGCAAAACTCTCAGGACTAAGATGATATGTGCAATATTCGCACTAGTTAGGTACTCAAATGCTTTGTTTTCTTGGTAGTTCTTCTATCATTATGCTTTGATTTTGTTTGTTTTGAGTTTCTTAGGTGTTTTGGGTAATCTTAACCAAAAGGAAGTGGAACTCGCTCAAATCCAGAATTTCTTGGCATCACCTAGAAGATGACGAAAAGACGAAGCTAATGGAGAAAGAATGGAGTCATTCCGACTTCATATGAGGAAGTTGAGCGCAATTGAAGCAAGCTAAAGTTGTCGAAGTAAAGACGCACAGAATTGATGAAGGCGAACAAGAAAACTGAACTGTCAGTCTTCTAAGACTAACAGTTAAAATCACCAACTCAATGGAGGAGGGCACGTTGTCGTCTCTTTCCTCCCTGACAGGATCAGACGGGAATGGTGCATGGACGGTGATGGAAAGTTGAAGATTTTGGCTGTTGCCACTGAATGGCAACGGAAGAGTCGTTGATGCTTGAGGGAGACAAATTAATGCTGTTGTTTCTTAATGATTTTGGTGCTGGAAAGAATTGCCGAGAGCTGATGATGCTATGGTGGTGCTGTACGTAGCCAATGATGATGCTCGGCAATAGAGATGAAAGGTTGATGTGGATTTACTCGAGTTTGATTGATGCCATGGCCTTATGGCAGTAGTGATCAATGGTGAAAGAGTTGGGACTGAGCTCAGGAAGTGATCATGAGAAGATTTATTGGATGTTGCGATGATGAGCTATAATTGGAAGCTGTATTGTTGTCCATCTTAAATAGCAGTGATAAAGCTAAGCTGTTGCCAATGGTGATAATAATGTATTTGACAGAGTATATGAAGGATGGCCGGAGGAGTTGGACTAGACAAGGGTCATGGCCGTGATAACGAGAAGCAAGAGGTACTGACTGCTGTCCTTGGCAATGAACGATGGAGTTTCTACCATTGACGGGAGATGATATGTGTTTGTCTCAAAAGAGAGTTTGGAAGTGATGTTGGCTGCTCTAGTGATGGTGTCATGGAGTTGCTGCCATTATATCGATGGTTGTGACTGGTGAACTGTTGATGGTTGAACAAGGAGACGAGAAAGAAGAGAGCTGTTGCAACTGGAGCTGTGACCAATGGCAGTGACGAGAAGGAGTCTGGTGGCAGTTCGATGGTGATGGGTTTGCTGTAATCGATTAAGTGGAGAAGACGACGTTGTTTGGTGGTTGTTTGACATTGTTTAGAAATGCCGGGCAACAGAGAATCAAGTATCGAGCTTTGGTGCTGGGAACTCAGAGAAAAACAATTCGTGATGGATGGTGGCCGTTGAAAGATGATCAGTGATTGCTGCGAATGATGGAGAAGAAACCCTGTCTGGTCTGCTGGTTGGACTCGAATAAATAGAAAGTGAAGCTCGAAGTTGGGAAATCTCAGGGACTTGAGGAGTTCTTAGTCAAATCTTGCATGAGGAATATGGATGAAGTAGGAGTCATGGAGAAGTTGGCTGTTGTAGTTAGGGTCGGAGGAATTTAGCAAACTCAGAAGAATAAAAATTTCACGGAGGGCCTGGTATACGCGGAACTGATCGGAAAAGAATACAAAGTCAGGGAATATGATTTTTCATTGACAGATAAGTGTCCGCAGAATGTTTTGGTCGATAATTGAAATCCTGGGACTTATATTTTTCAAGGAGTTGTTTGTGTCCGCAGAAACATGACACACAGATGGATCAAATTGAAGTTAAACCGTCAGTTCCATGGAACTGACAGTTGATCGACATGCCAAAGAGTTATTGAGCTGGGCTTTTTCACCGGATTCTTATGCACGACCAGCTTTGGACGTGACTAATTTTGGCACAACATTTGAGCACGGGATTTCACACCCATATGAGAGAAACTCCAACTTCTATTCGGGATTATCTTTATCATATACTTTGGATTTGGAAGAGAAGAAGAAGAACCAAGGGCTTGGAGTTGCGATTGACAATCACGATTCTAGGGTTTGCTATTTCATTCTCTTTTAATATTTTTCATGGGTTTTAAGAAATCCATGAGTAGATAAACTCTCCATATTGGTTAAGGATGTAGTCGGATATCATAAACATGCTAATAAATTAATATATTGGGTTTGTTATCTCAATCAATTTATTATTGTCTTGTTCTACGATTTATTATTACGTATGATTGTATGATTGTTTGTTTAGGAGCGCTACTAAATAACCATGAATGCATATCTATAGCTAGACTAGGGTTTTGAGATACGTAATTGTTGATAAACCTTGTCATAAGTAGCATATTGTGTTTACCAATTGTATTCAAAACCTTTGTGTGATTGCAAGTAGAAGCTTGACCTATGTTAAATAGTTTACTCGTAGTATTTCTATTGCATGGATTAGTCTAATTCTTAGAACTTAAGGCTCTTAGAGGATTAAACCTAATAGCACGTTGCAATAGGTTGTTCGCTGAGTAGTATTCACATATTCATCGTTATGGTACGTGATGATATAAGGAATTTACCGGAGTATGCTCTCGATGGGGTACACTAGTTATTAGTCGAAGTGCATGTATTATGATTGATGATGAACCCTTAACCAGTATTCTCAACTTATTGATTCTCTTTATTCATTCTTTGCTTTTATTATTAGTTTAATTTTTTTAAACCTAAATTAAAAATCCCCCCCAGGTTACTTAAGTTTTCAATTACGAATAACAACCCATATCTCCTTGTGGAACGAATCTATTCTTATTACTATACTATTATTTATAATTATGAAGTGAAAGAACTTAAATTATTTTTGCGTCGGCTGACAACCGACCAAATTTTGGCGCCGCTGCCGGGGAGGCATAGCGGATTGTTATTTTGTTTTTGATTTCTTATTTTTAGTTTTTAATTTGTTTTTGAGAATCTTGTTTCAGGTACTTGATCTCTGGCATCCAAACATTGGGATTATCAAAGGTGCGGAATTTCAACTCGCAGAGGAACAGTACTACAAGAGCCTCAAAATTCACAACAAGAAGAGATGGTTGGCGGAACGAACAACCAAAACACTGGTAACCTGGGAAATGATGGTGCTCCACCACCTCCACCTCCCAAGAGGACACTCAAAGATGTGACTTCCCCATCGTTTGATCAACAAAAGTTGTGTGTTAACTTGGAAGATTTAATTGAGCTCAAATCTCAGTTGATTCATTGGTTACCGAAGTTCAAAGGGCTTCCAGGAGACGACCCAAATCGTCATTTACTACTGTTTCAACATAGGCTGACAAGTTTGAAGCCAACTGGAACTGATCAAGGAAGAGCTTTACTGACAACTTTTCCTTTCTCTTTGATTGACTCTGCAGAAGAATGGTTTTATGGTCTTCCACCTGGAAGTATCACAACATGGAATGAGATGCAGAAAGTATTTTTAGAAAAGTACTTTCCCGTCTCTAAAGCAGAAACTATTCGTAAAGCAATTAGTGGGATTGAACAAATTACTAGTGAGACTCTTTATGACTACTGGGAACGATATAAGAAGTTGTTAGCGAGCTGCCCATATCATCAAATCTCTGAGCAACTCATAGTGCAATATTTTTACGATGGTTTGCTCCAATACGAGAGAAATCTTATTGATGCAGCTAGTGGTGGTGCTTTGACAACCAAAACCATTGACGAAGCAACAGAATTGATCAAGAATATGGCTACAAACACGCAACAATTCAACACAAGAGGTATGTCAATGAGTCGTAAGGTTAATGAGGTTACTTCTTCACGGCACTTAGAATATATGATTGGTAATATGGAGAAGATGATACAACAAATGGCCTCAGTAATCATTCCTTCTTATGAGGAAGAAGCTGAACAAGTCAATGCAGTATTTCGAATCAGCAGAGACAACGGTATAATCCTTATTCCAATACTTATAATCCAAGGTTGAGAGATCATCCCAATTTTAGTTATGCAAACAAGCAAGCCGCAGCTCAAGGACCGGTTTTCAATCGTCCTAGTGGTTTTCAACAACAACAACAAAACCACAACTAGTGCAGAACTCAGAATCATCAGAGATGCTTGCTATGATGAAGAATCTAACCACAATGGTGCAAAAAAATCAGCAAACGACTGATGGTGCAATCAAGGAGTTGCAGACACAAATGAGCACCATGGCAGGTATATTGAATCATTTGGAGACATAGAATAGTGGTAAACTCCTTTCTGAACCTCTTAACCCAAGAGATTCTGTCAACGCTGTGACATTGAGAAGTGGTACACGAACTGTGCAACCAGAGGATGCTGAGAAAAACCCTAAGGGGCCGGTATTGGAGAAAGAGATTACTGACTTTTCCCAAACCGATGAGGTACCTAAAACAAACTCTAACCTCCTATTTCTACTTACGTTCCCCCTTTACCTTTTCCTCACAGGTTTGCTAATTCTAAAAAGGTGGAACAAAATAAGGAGATTTTAGATATTTTCAGGAAGATTCATGTGAACATGCCATTGATAGATGCAATTAAACAAGTCCCAAAGTATGCGAGAATTCTTAAGGACTTGTGTACCAATAAGCAAAGGTTAACTGGTAATGAGGTAATGAAAGTAGG
The DNA here is from genome assembly GCA_023531295.1 of Papaver armeniacum. Taxonomy (NCBI): domain Eukaryota; kingdom Viridiplantae; phylum Streptophyta; class Magnoliopsida; order Ranunculales; family Papaveraceae; genus Papaver; species Papaver armeniacum. The sequence goes on along the minus strand of JAJJWW010015504.1, from coordinate 200,253 downwards.
GGAAAATGCTTCGGATATCTTGCAAAAGTAACTCCTACTTAAATGTAAAGACCCCGGTAGTTTTGATATTCCTATTGTTATTGGTAACACTAAGTTTAATAAGGCTATGCTTGATTTAGGAGCATCAGTAAATGTTATGCCTGCATCTATATATGAGTCTCTCAATTTAGGTCCCTTGAAAGAAACTGGAATTACTTTTACGCTTAGTCGACCGTTCTAATGTATACCCTAGAGGTATTATTGAGGATGTGCTTGTGCAGGTGAACCAACAAATTTTTCCAAATGGATTTCGTGTGTTGTTGAGATGATGACAGACGGATCAAATGACACATCTCTACCTTTGCTTCTTGGTCGACCATTTATGAGCACGGCTAGAACTAAAATTGATGTGCATGATGGTTCGTTGACTATGGAATTTGATGGAGAAGTAATACGTTTCAACATTTATGAAACGATGAGATATCCTAGTGATGTCCATTCTTGCTTCTCTGTTGATGTGATTGATAACTTGGCTCAACAGTTATTCAATATAAATGGGGAGGATGTGCTTGAAACCGCGTTAACGACACCCATTGATGGTAGATTTGAGTGTGGAGACGGAATCAAGGAAGCCTTAGGCTTTCTCAATTCTTTACAAGAAGTACCAAAAAACTCAAATATTTCTTTTATCTCTTTGCCCTGCTCTGATGAAAAATTATTGCCATCTATTTTGCAGGCTCCGAAACTAGAACTAAAGCCTCTTCCTGATCACCTAAAATACATGTATTTGGGTGATAATGAAGAGTTGCCAGTAATAGTTTCGAATGCACTAACTGAATTGCAGGAATAAAGACTTCTTCGAGTTTTGAGGGAGTACAAAACTGCTATAGGATTGACAATTGTTGATATCAAGGGAATAATCCCATCGACGTGCATGCATAAAATACGGCTTGAGGATGAAGCAAAGTCTACAAGGGAGGCACACCGCCGCTTGAATCCTCCAATGATGGAAGTCGTAAAGAAAGAGATACTAAAGTTATTAGATGTGGGAGTTATCTACCCCATTTCTGATAGCAAATGGGTTAGCCCGGTACAAGTGGTACCAAAGAAGTCGGGCGTCACAGTGGTGCAGAATGATAATAACGAACTTTTCCCAACTCGTGTGCAAACCGGTTGGAGGGTTTGTATAGATTACAGAAAACTGAATGCAACCGCTAAAAAAGATCATTTTCCTTTACCATTATGGATCAAATGTTGGAACGTTTGTCTTGACACTCTCACTACTGTTTTCTTGATGGTTATTCAGGCTACAATCAGATTGCTATAGCACCTGAGGATTAAGAGAAAACTACTTTTACGTGTCCGTTCGGAACATTTGCATATAGAAGGATGCCTTTTGGTTTGTGTAATGCACCCGCTACCTTCCAAATGTGTATGGTAAGTATCTTTTCTGAATATATCGAAAACATTATTGAAGTTTTTATGGATGATTTCAGTGTGTATGGTGATTCATTTGACTTGTGCTTGGATAACCTTATATTAATTCTTAAACGATGTGTTAAGACTAATCTTGTGCTAAATTTGGAGAAGTGCCATTTTATGGTAACTCATGGCATTGTTTTAGGCCATATTATATCTTCTAAAGGATTGGAAGTTGATAAATCTAAGATTGATCTTATTCGTGCTCTAACTCCTCCCACTACGGTGAGGGAAATTCGTTCTTTTCTTGGTCATTGTAGGATCAGAATATCGCAACATCAAAACCTTTGCGAAATCTTTATACAACACACTGCGAAGATATCGCAGACGGGTTACAGAAATGACGCAACAGATGACGACAGCCTAAACACGAGAAAGATGTGGAGATCTAGCGAGATTTAGGAGTGTTGCAAAATCTAACACTTGTATACTTGCGAGAATATCGCAAGTCAGATCCGAAAATAAAGGACAACTTAGCTGTCATCCACTATGTAATACCCTATATAAAGAGCCGAACAGGCTTGAGAAAGTGACCGGTTGTCAGCCGAGCAAAAATAATTTCACTTTCTCACTCTACGAAATATAAATGAAGTACGTGATAAGAAAGAGTTCGTATCCACAGAGAGGCAATTGTTGTTATGCGATTTCAGTTTCTTAGTAACCAAGGGGGGATTTTTTGTTTTATCTAAACAATAAAAATAATTGAAATCAATAAAATAATTTAAATAATCAATAAGGAGAAGATATTGGTCACGGGATAGTATCATTCACAAACATGTATTTTCATCAATGATTAGAATTGATAATTTAATCTCTCATTTACTAAAATTCCTAGGATACCTTGATTGCAAGAATATCCCGCTAATTCCCTGATTTCATCACAACCACATCAAAAGATGCATATGTGAATTCTTCCTAGAAAGCAACCTAAAGTGTAAAAGCACAATTAAGTTTAACTCCCTCAAAGCACTAAGTTCTATGGAATAAGACTAATCAAGGCAATCAAACGTGTAAAAACACTAATTCAATTTAACCAAGGTTATGATTCATATGCAATTATAAAGATGTATCACTACAAGTAATAACCACACTATGCTTCTTAGAATCAGGGATAAACAACTATTTCGTATTGAAAACCCTAATCTAGCAATAGAGATGAATGTAAATCGGATTGATTCCGGACTCAACCAAACAAACAATCAAATCATATGACAATATTAATAATGAATCATAAACAATAAAGTATTGAGACAAAACTAATTCATAGATTTAAATAACATGTTGAGAAATCAACTTTATCCTATAACCAATAATATGTGTTTAGCTACTCATAGCTATGGAGTTCATCATAAAAATATTAATTGAATAGAAGAAGATGAACAAAAGCAAACCCTAGTAGCGTAAACAAAAGCGGCTCTCTCCAAGTTCCAAGAATAATACCCCCTCTCCCAAGTTGTAAAAGTCTTTCTTTTATATCCCTTTGCTTTCCAAAATTAGGTCATGTCTCAAAGGTCCAATAGATAGAAATCCACCAAGCCCATATGTGAGAAAAACCCATGTAGAAAATATGCCCCAAAACTGTCGCCGGAAAACTGGTATTATGGTAGGAAATTGGCTGGAAGAGTCACCGGAAAATAGCTCACGTGACCGGCAAAGTCCGCCCGGTCACCGGTCAAATATAACAGTCAACCGTTAAAACTAACGGTCAAGATAACGGACTCTAACGGCGTTATTGAGTCAGAGGTTGAGTGATCTAAGTCAAAGTCTAATTCAATAGCTGACTTGTCCTGGCCAAAGCTGTTGCAATCTTGCACATGCCAAATGATGTGCTGCGGCAAGATGGCCCTGCGTCTCTTGCATACTGACATCGCTCAACTGAAGCCAACACAAACTCTTCACTGCTTCATATCAGCTCCATGATCTCTGCATCATACACAACTTATCCACAGACAATACCAATGCAATCTCATTCGAACTCCACCATAATCTCCACCTGTAATACCTTCTTATCTGCAGCTCATCCATTTCCTTCACTTCCATTTGAAAACTACAACACAACCCCCTTCAGCTCAGATTAAGCTCCAAATACATATAGCTGCATCTCAGCTCATCACTGCTAGCCATTGTCACTGCACTTCATACAACCCATTACAGCATCCTGACTCTACTCCATCTTAAGTCGCAACCAACGTACACAACCAGCACCACTGCGATCTCAGTCTTGTCACTGCAACAATTCAAATAATCACTTCATATCTGCCAATCCCTGGCAACGGCATCACCAGTACATCAAGCCATGGCAGTTCATAGCACTAGGTCTGGCCCTTACACTACTCCTGTTCTCGACTGCAATCCAGTTCAATACCATTGCTAACACAACTGCAATTTCAAGCTTCCCTGCATTCAGATTCAGGCTTTGTGTTGTTTCAACCCTAACATTCATCTAAATGTAGCAATCACAAGTACATGATCTCATTCAAATACCACCATCAGATTAAGAACTGCACTAGAACCTTTTCCCTTTTATCTCAAAGCCACTTGACCTGCAATTTCAATTCCACCAACACAACAGTCCCAGAACCAACAATTCATCCTTACTCTCCTCCATCTTGACTGACAAGAACCCAATTTCAACCCTTGTTGCCAATTCTTCTTTCTTGGCCATTCCATACTCAAAGAGCCTCCTCAAACCAACAACATCAACAAATACAGCCCATCCTAAACTCATATTCCATCTTCCAATAACTTGTCCTTGTGCTCATCAACAACAACAACAGTATCACCAAGGCATGTACTTCATCTCTGCCAACAACAACCGCTTCATCATCTCATCACTTGAATTGAGACTCAACTCAGTTCTCCCAATTTATCAAAGAACCATGAACATAAACAACACCCACATAATCTTCTCTTCCTTCCAACATAACCCTAACACCAATTCAGACACAACCAGTTCCTTCTTTTCCCATACTTGCATCTCAGCAGCACCAAACCATCACTTGCAATTCAAGACAAACCCAGTAACACTCAGATTCAGGAACCCATCTCTAATTCAAGCCATTATCACCTCTGCGATGTTCCAAGTCTCAGTATACTATTAACTCCAACTGCAACACCACAAGCGCATGTGCACTACCACTCCTAACCAGCACTAATACCCTTAATTCCTGTAATTCTAGCTCCATTTTAGTCACAAACAGCAGCAGTTCATACCATTTTGTCTACCACTGCCTAACAACTTCAACTTCAGTTCTCAAGCAAACTACCACCACAAAATCATTCACATATTCAAACCAAAGCCCCTTCTTTACTTGCCTGTGTTCTTCCCAACTCTGTCATTCGAATTCTGTAATCTTGCTCAAAACCCATTCTCTGAAACTTGTTCTTCATCAACAGCAACATCCAAACCTAGCCAGCAGCATCTCATTGCATTACTGAGTCTTCAGAGCCCTAATTTCAGAACCCTAATTCGAACTCATCTTCTAATCTTCTCCACTGCCAGACTCATACCTCCTTGCATCAATATCAGACTCCATTGCAGTACCAGCGAAACAACCTTCAAACACCACCAGTTCAGAGCTGCAATTCTCAATCAAATCTGAGAGCAAAAGAAACCCATTCTTCCCTCGATTCTTCTTCGTCGACAAATTCCTTCTCAATTGCAACACAGATTCAGAATTGAACCAAAACCCTTGAAAATAATCACCCTTCTTCTGGATCGATTCATCACTGCCCTTCAGATTCAGCAGCATCATCTTCAGTCTGTTCAAACTCATCTTCTCTCTCTCGATCTCACCATTAACAACGCCTCCCTTTCTCAGAGCTTTATGAGCCGTCATAGATTCAGACCATGATGGAAAAATAACAACAGATGAAGAAAAATGAATTTTCTCTGATTTTTAGGTTTGGTGTAGGAAATGAGGTTGGATATAACCACCCAGGTGATGCAGATAAGGGCCAACCAACCCATACAGTGCTTGTCGGTTTCAGCTAACCGACAACTCAATTTTTCGACTCAACTATCATTTATGTGAAACGGACAGTTCATTCTTCACCTCCTCCTTGCGCAACTTAGCCTGCTCCCCAGTGAGTTGACCTTTCGCCCTTTACGCTCCAAATGGCTAATTTCTTCTTCTTTTGATCATAATGACTCCATTGCACCTAATACTCAAAACTAAACATAAGAGATGCAATTCCCAAGGATAATAGCAAAGAAAGCATAAATACTAGATATAAAATTAGGTGTTTTACAACACCTATCAAATTCCCCCACACTTAGACTTTGCTAGTTCTCGAGCAAATCAAACAAAACAATTCTAAATCATACATACAACTCCGTGTCGTCGAGGCTACGGTCACACTTAGCACGTATACCAAGCCTTTAAACCCCTAGGTGTCCCTAGTGGACGAGTTATAGTCTCGTGAGGGTTTACTAGAGATATACCCACAAAACCTATTTTTCCAACTTACGAGTTCTCCATAATGATAGCATCCAACGCGCTAAGAAGACATAGAAATTCTGCACACTAGTCATAAGAAGTTAGACACATAAATGAACACAATCTCATTCTTAAAAGTTGAGAGAGAAATAACCATCCCTTATCGAAAGAAATTCGGATTCAGAGTGATCGAAATTCTCGACTCTGCCTCACAAGAAAGGGTTTTATGAAGTTGCTCTCAATAATAAACAGCTTTTTATGGGTCACACATGTGTCCAGGTAGGAGTAAAGAGAGAATCCTGCGACACGTTGAATGGTAGGAAGGCAAAAACCCTCCGAATTGTTTTGAAAACCCACATCTTTTATTCATTTTGAAAACCCTTTTTTCTGACGATCTCTAAGAAAGGAAATCAACCACTTAACGAAGGTGGGAATATTCTTACTTACCTCGTTATCCGTTCGGCGTGCAGCTAGCACCACTCTCACAGCATCCATAGAAACGTCTTCAGTCTTCAATCGGTGTCTTCATCTTCGTCTTCAACTCTTGATGATAACTCTTGAACTTCGTAGAATCTTGACAATGTAACTCTTTTCCTCTAAATCCTTATTGCTTGAAACTTCATTGTAGATATTCCTTCTTCCATTGGCTTTATTGAAAGAATACAAAACTAAAAACGAACTATACAAACCCAAAATATAAATTTTTTTCTTGTCTCTCTCTTTTTTTTTTTTTCTTTCTTCCTTTTTTTTGCTGTTTTTTTTTTTAATATGAGACAAGAAAAATAAAACAAATACAAAACAAAACGAAACGAAATAAAACAATAAAACTAGTAATGAACCTAAAAAAAAAATTCTCTTGTCTCTTTTTTTTTTTTTTTTTTTTTTTTTTTGACAAGAGAAAATGAAATACAAATAAAGATTAAGTAAAAATGCAAGTACAAAGGCCATGGTGTAAGTACTTTACCGCTTTATTCTTCACAACTTATATCTTGATATCATAAACTTCTCGAATTCTCATCTTGATAATCTTCACTCTTGTACAATAGTCTTCAACTTATAAAAATTCTGCTCCTTGTCTTGTTGCTTTACTTGAATCTGAAATCTGCTCATTTCTGTACCATTGCTCGTAAACCTTGAACGTCTTCAACTTTCCTTCGAATTTGTGATGCTCCTCTTGTTGATGACGATGGTGTTTCTATGGACATGTTGGTGTAGAGAGAGATAAAGTGGATGGTGCTAACTGCGAACAAGAATACAAGTGGTATGTAAGTTAGCAATTCGATGTCACCATCATGGTTGATAAAAATAGCACTCAAGAGATCAAAGTAGTGCTTCTATGGTGGGAGGTTAGTTAGCTCACCATTCTACCCGGAGTTTACGTACGGTGACACACACTCTAAAAGCATATATTTAGACAGGTACAAAGAATTGAAGGTCTGTGCCTCTCATGATGTAACATGGGTAGTCTCCACTATAGGGGACCACTACTCTAATACCGAATTCGACCTCGCACCTTATTTTCCACTTTGGCATGGTTAAATCCAACTTTAACTCTCATACAAGTAAGAAACCCGATCATGTTCTCTCGTCATCTCTAAGTTCAGTCACTCTTATGAGAATCTCGATGTAATCTTAGCGACATGTATACTATGTGACTCTAAACTAACCACAAGTTGGAGTTTTTTATTCACTAATTTACAAAAAAGTTGAAAATTTCATGAAAAAATTACAATGCAAATGCTTAACCACTCCCCCACACTTAAACTTTACATTGTCCTCAATGTAAATTGAATCGTCTAAAGTAAGTCAAGGTGGGAAATTCTAACATGATATGTGACAAGAAATCAGAAAAAATATAAACAAGACAAGAAATAGATACAAGACAAGAAATACTCATCCGATGGGTTGCCTCCCATTTAGCGCTTGGTTTAAAGTCGTCAGCCCGACTATCACCTTGCTTTCTATGACTCCTCTAGAGGGAGTACATCCACAAAGTTAACTCCTTCCACAACTTCGGAAGTGAAATTCTCATAATATGGTTTCAACCGGTTCCCATTAACTTTAAGTTCTTTGCCTGTAACTATGCTACGAATTTCTACTGCACCATGAGAAAACATATTAGTAATAATAAAAGGTCCGATCCATCGTGACCTTAATTTTCCCGGAAATAAATGCAAGCGAGAATTAAACAAAAGCATTTTTTTCTCAATGCAAAATTGTTTCCTAGAAATCATGTTATCATGAAATGCTTTCGTCTTTTCCTTATAAATGCGTGAGCTTTCAAATGCATCATTGCGAAGCTCCTCTAGCTCTTGGAGTTGTAACTTCCTTTGCTTTCCAGCCCCATCCATCTCCATATTGCATTACTTAATAGCCCAAAACGCCTTATGCTCAATTTCAACGGGTAAATGACAAGGTTTACCATACACAAGCCTAAAGGGAGACATCCCCATAGGTGTCTTGTATGCGATTCTATAAGCCCACAAAGCATCATTAAGTCTCTTGCTCCAATCCTTCCTTGTTGGATTCACCGTCTTCTCTAGAATGGATTTCACCTCTCGGTTAGACACCTCGGCTTGTCCATTTGTTTGGGGATGATAAGGTGTTGCAATCTTGTGCGACACATTGTACTTCTTTAACAAGCTTTGTAAAATCCTATTTTTGAAGTGAGAACCCCCATCGCTAATTATGGCTCTTCGAATTCCAAACCTTGCAAAAATATTAGCTTGCACAAAATCTGAAACCACTTTAGAATCATTAGTTGGGGTGGCCTTAGCTTCCACCCATTTCGAGACATAATCAACAACAAGTAAGATATAAAAATTTCCATGAGAGTTGATAAAAGGACCCATAAAATCAATACCCCATACATCAAAAACGTCAATAAATTGAATAAAAGTTTGTGGCATTTGATTTCGGGCACCTAGATTGCCTGTTCTTTGGCACCTATCACAAGTTGTACAAAATATATGTGCATCCTTAAACAAGGTTGGCCAATAGAAATCGCTTTCAAGTACCTTGTGAGCGGTTCTCTTACTCCCAAAATGTCTTCCACAAGCATAGGAGTGACAAAAAGACAAGATAGAATTAAATTCAGACTCGGGAACGCACCTTCTTATTACTTGGTCACTACAATGTTTCCACAAGTATGGATCATCCCATATGTATTGGTTTCCCAACTTCTTAAGTTTGACAGTCTCAGCACGAGACAAGTTCTTTGGGATTTGTTTAGATACCAAGTAATTGAAAATATCGGCATACCATGGTTCTCCAAAGGCAATTGAGAATAGTTGCTCATCCGAGAAACTTTCACGCAATGGGATAACTTCCTTGTCCACAGCAAGACGGCTCAAGTTATCCGCAACGGTGTTCTCAATTCCTTTCTTGTCCTTGATTTCAATATCAAACTCTTGCAAGAGTAAAATCCATCGTATGAGCCTCGGTTTCGCTTCTTTCTTCATTAGCAAGTACCTAAGTGATGCATGATCAGAAAAGACAACAACTTTTGTACCAATTAGATAAGAGCGAAACTTTTCCAAAGCAAAAACAATGGCTAACAACTCTTTTTCAGTGGTTGTGTAGTTTTGTTGGGCCTCATTTAACGTTCTCGAAGCATAATAAATAGCATGAGGTATCTTCCCCACACGTTGCCCAAGAACCGCACCAACCGCATAGTCACTTGCATCACACATGAGCTCAAAAGGCTTGCTCCAATCCGGTGGTTTAATGATAGGGGCTGAAATCAAAAGTTCTTTCAAACAATTGAATGCCGCCATACACTTTTCATCAAAGTTAAAAACCACATCTTTTTGCAATAAGTTACTGTTTATGGATGAAAACTATTCCTGCCGGATTTGGTAATTTGGGGTGTGTGGATGAGAAATGAATCTAAACCCTAAACAAATGCACTGCACGGTGAGTGCTTGTAGATTCGGAAATCAATCTGTGCAAGTCCGGCCTAAACCAAGAAATGGCCTTTCCAGACTTGTTTCGGTCACAAAGTGAAGGAGATGGGGTTGATCTTAGGGAGGGAAGCGAAGAAGGTGTTGAGATTGTGAAGGTGTTGGCTTGCTTATGACTTGTAACAATAAAGGTGAGCAGTCTTACGATTGATGCAAGCAGGCTCGGGTGTTTGAATACGTTTTGTATTAACACTTGGTTTCGTCTCGTCTGGACTTGTGTTGTTTTTCTCCTGTGTTGAAAATAAGGAGGAGAACCTATTTATACAAGTCATTTGAGCCTTATTCACGTCTCTCGTGGGAAGTGGAGGAAGTGGAGTGATGGAGTAGTGGAGGTGTGTGTTGGTGTTACACGACCAGCCTTGCCCACTTCTCCTGTCATCTCTAACCGTCCATGACTTCCTAACACGTTCTTGTGATGGCGCGTTGCACGCTGCACGCTGTAAACCGCCAGACCAATACCCTAGTATGTATCCCCCAGTTTGTGACATGATTGATGTCTAGAATGTGTGGATCATGGGACCCACAAAAGGTAGCATGTAATGCTAAATTGAATAACTGCGTTATTCAGGAAGTTGATACTTGTGAAGTATCATGTGTATTTTATGCGCATCGCATCATGGTGTGGTAGAGTGATGGGTGGTGATTACCATGACGCCTCACCGACCAATTAACTCCCGACCAGGTTGTATAACCAAGCCGGTGAAGTTGGACGGACGAGATGATCTTTGAGACACTCATCTCGCGACCGTTGATGGAATTAGGGTTTTGAAGAGGTGCGCAGTATCATTCTTCAGCTTGGTCGAATCCAAGCTTGGGAGACGATTTTGGCCAGGCCGATCGTACATGGGTGTAGACGGCATGACGGTGCAGCGCCCATACCCCATTACCTCACGAAAGTATGATCTGGGCCACTCAATTCGTCCAGTGAAGTTGAGTGGTCGAGATCAATTTGTGACAGAAAACTAGTGCCGCAAGAGCCGCACATCACGCCATCTTCAGGCGCGTGTTCCAAGACAACCAATTCTTGGTCGGTCTTGGTCGATCGCTCTGGAGCGTAGGTGGTAGGCTGGTGTTCACGCCTATACCTGACTGTCCCATGAAAACGTGATCTAAGCCACTCAAATCGTTCGGTGAAGTTGAGTGGTCGAGATCAGTTTGCAATTTGGGAAGTGTGACCACGCAAGTTTGGACGCGCGTTTTGGGATAGCCAGGCATGATATGCCTTGGCCGATCATGTGAGGGGATAGACAGGCCCACGGTGGTCATGCTTTGGTATGACCGGACTCGCTTAATCTAACTGGGACCCTCCATTCGTGCCGAGAAGATGGACGCTCGTGATGCTCAAAACCCTAATTTTTGGGTTTCACTACCGTGCGTCATGCTATGTTCTAAGCGCACGAATTGGGATGACCAACCATGGTTTGTCCTGACCGATTGGTCAGGGTATGTAGGAGGGCCCACGTTGATTGTGTTGACATGCTCTGGGCCCTTTGAATATACATCTACACCCTCCATCTATACCTGCGAAGATGGATGGTTGAGACTGTTTTGCGACACATATAATATGCCGTAAACCCTAATTTAGGGTTTTCCGTCCATACGCTCTGGTTTGGACGTTTTTTTGGCAAGCTATGCCAATATTTTGGGAGGCCGACCATGCGGGGTCCGCGTTGGTTCGGAAGTGAATATTCCATACCTGCTTGGGGGTTATGGAATTGATCTGGGCCACCCAATCACGCTGGTGAGGTTGGATGAACGAGATCATATCCGCATCGATACGGACAAATTTCCGGATGCTCAATCGGGCTAGTATAACACACCTAGAGTTCTCAATCGGCTAGTATAACACACCGAGAGTTGCAACCCGTACGGGTATTTCGTACATGCTTTCATTATAATGCTTGGAGGTTCGTGTTGCTCACGAGAGCAACACTCACCGTCTTGCCGCACTGATAATGAGTACAAGAAATACAAGGCTGCTCACGCATTAATTAATAATGCTATAAATTCATAGGGTATATGGGATTGTTGCTACATGCTCCAACCTGGATGAATTTCATGTATTTAATTCACAGAATGGGATTGTTGCCACATGCTCCATTCTAGGTGAATTAGTAAAGTGAAGGAGTATCCAACACTTATTAATGGCTTTATCTTTTACAAGATGTCAGCGCATGATTTTCTCGGTTTTTACAATTTTAACCTTAAATGAAAATCCACCATCAACATTAAGTCCCCCGCCTAGCACATAATGGTTACACTATTGTGGGGTAGGCATGAGATGGTGACATATACAAACGTAAGAGGACAAGATAAAGGAAGTCTACCTGGAGGGATTCTGGCCGTGGGCAATCCTCCATACGTGCGCGATATTAAGCCTTGATGGACCGGCTTCCTTGCTTAGGGTATTTGAATCAAAAGAGGAATCCAAACAAAAGAGGAATCCTTGTTCTATTGGGATTCTTCTAATTTTTGTCTATAAAAGAGAACAACCCCTTCTCTTTTTCTCACGATTTTTTTTTTTGTTGAGCAGCTCCCGTCCGTGACCAACGCCGCCGCTCCTGCTGACGCTGCCGCCGTTGTTGCTGCCGGAGTTGCCGCCGTCCGTCCAAGGTAAGATTCGTTTTTTTTTTAGGAAAAACCCTAATTTCTTAGGTAAAAATATTTTGATAGATACATCATGCCCATTTTGCTAGAATTGTTTAGTTCCACGAGCCCATGAATATGCCGTTTTTGCTTATTCTTCCGTCGTTGCATGTAAAACCTAGTTTCTTAGGTTGTAGCTTGGATAGAAATTTGGCTTGAATTTCATGAACACAATTCTCATGAGAAAACCGTGTTATAATACGTGTATACGAATGCATTCCCACCATGTGCGTTTGATCCGAACGTGGGTCCCACCCACACATGCTTGACTGAAAGTCGACCTCATACTAGCCTTGTGCCCGGACATGAGGCTTGAGTAATACCAGACTTGAAACCAATACCGGACTTGAAACTTATACCAGACTTGAAACCAATACCGGACTTGAAACCAATACCAGACTTGAAACTTGAGCCGGTGTTTGGACCCGATCCCAGTCTTGTGCATTCCAACGTGAATGCAGTTCGCACTCGTTTTTTTTTTATCAAGTAATGACTCCTGTATTTATTATAGAATGAAGAAAAGAACTCCTGTCGATATGTCTTCTGAAGATAATGTTGGTGCCAAGTCGGGAAGTGTTGACAGCTTCAAAGATATGCCGAACATTGCTGATGAGTTGTTCACCTTGTCTTTTCCAAACATTAGGAAACATCCCTCTCACAGGATAGTCCTGCTTTCCGATTCATAAAATATAGAAGTTGATCCATCTTCTTCTTCAGCACTTGTGATGAGGTTCTGTCTTCAAAGAAATGAATATCCGCCATCTCCTATCGACTTCAAGACTTGTCATACTCCACTGGCCTCTTATGAAGGATGGATGAGGCGCATGTTGAATAATAAGAAAATTAAAGCCAATTTGACCAAAGCGCAAATCCTCGATGCAGTCATGACATCTCGCTACTCTTGAAATTAAGAAAGATGTCAGCAGTTTGATTACTTTAATTTCTGGGGCGCCTTCTACTCATACAAACTATATCTAGATGGGGAGAGATGATCATTACTCGGAAAGCGTAGCTGCATTGATGAGCCTCCCTATTGCTGGGAATCTTTATTATGAGCTTTCTGACACGGAACAACGTGATCATGACACTATACTCCGAAAGGTGACAGAATTCGACGATCTGGACAAGGAGGAGAAAAAAGATACAAGATGCTTTTACACCTGGTGGGTATCGGAATGGTCTCCCAGAAACCCGCAGCCGAATCGGGAGTTGGAAAACGAGCTCGGTGTGATTGCATTCTGTCTTTGTGGTTATCCGTAGATATATATGACGCACTTGCTCGGAAAGAAAACCATAAGGGGTGTTCTGGTTAAGATTGCTATAAAGCTAGCAAAAGGAGAAGTTCTTCCATTAGGTGCCTTGTTCCTTGGGTCATTATATTCTCATCTGGACGCCTTAGCAATGGATATGCATGTTTCCAACGGGTACAAGAAAGTGGAGTCGTATGTGCACTTCGCTTTTCTTCAGGCATTCTTGTGGGAACATTTCAAAAGTTATGCTCCTGCTCCTGCAACTTCGCTCGTCAATTTGTATGGTGGCTCGAGAATACTCCGTTGGCAGAGGAGGCGTCCCAGTAATCGGTGCGAAACTCGTGGATATCTTTGATAATGTGTCTTCTCAGAACTTTCCGTCCATGGGGGCCGATCCACCCTTCCATTGTTCAGCCAAAGACTTTTGCTATTGCTTCGATGGTCCCGATGCCGCGTTGCGTGCGATCGATGCCGAGACTATGAAATTTGGAGAACTTATTTACCTGAACAGCTGCATTCCAGGATATATCCCGTCTCTATTCAACGAAGCTCTTACTTTGACTCCGTACAACATCGACAGGGCTGCTCGTCAAATGGGATTTGACCAGGTGTTCCCTTTATTCGTCCTTCGGAGGCTTCGAAAGAACTTCTCCTGCTATCTTTGATGCCGACATATTCTTTGCATCGCAGAGTCTTCCTTCCGGCCTAATGGGAGAAACTCAGTGGTAACCGACAAGTATAAGGAATTTTGGAGGAAGAAAATGTTGGCTTTCCAAGAGTTCTCGGAGGATGTTGTGACAGATTCCCGTGGTGAGCCATCTTCTGACGTCCTGAAGGAGCATTTCCGGTTGAGGCCACTTCCAGCCAAACGGACCAGAGCTGAGGATTGCAGTCCCCAGGTAGGAGAGAGATCTAAGAGGCATGCATGTGGTTTGGTGATCCTCAATTCCTCCAATATGCAGGTATTTAAATCTCTTTCCGTTGGTTCCTTCATTTCTCCATAGTAAATTCTTCTAAGAGTGATCCTTGCTTGAAATCAGGGAATTCCGAAAGATAATATCTTCACAAGGTTGGCGCGCATTCAGAATGAGAAGGCTGGCAATGTTGGCCTTCATGTTGAGAAGTCTGGTGGTACTGATCTTCATGCTGAGAAGTCTGGCGGTACTGATCTTCATGCTGAGAAGTCTGGCGGTACTGATCTTCATGCTGAGAAGTCTGGAGAAACCGCTTCTTTTCCCGACCATGACAGAGATGATGCAAGCTCGGTTGGACAAGGCGCCTCCCTAAGTGATCTTGTCGATGGGGCCGTGATGGGAATTAGCACCCAGAGCGAAGTAGATATCGGGAGGAATGTAAGAGAGGCAACATCCGCTATTGTTGAGGTGGCTCCCCTTGAAGAATGTTCTGAGCATGTTCCAATCAATAAATCTATCGTGGCGACTTCTTCTGAAATACCTCCTACAACTGACAAGGCTCCTGTGACTGGTGAAGTATTGGTAGCGCAACCTGGAGGTTTGTTCGATCCTCCTTTCATTGTTCCTTATCCAGGTCATGTGTTGGTTGGAGGATTCAGCAGCTGCGCTCGGTTCAAAGAGTTGTACACGGCAATATGGGAGAAACACGGCCACATTGCTACCACTACGAAGCTCAAAAGTCGTCTTGCATTGGTCAACCGCGTTCAGGAGGCTTTATTTTCTATCCATGGGATGAGCGTCCACAACCGGTCGAATGCTTTCGAGGAGATGATTGAAGACTCGGAAGTGCCATCGAGATGTGTTTGTGCAAAGACGACTTCAATGCTCCTTGGTTCCTCAAAGGGTTCTCCGAGATTCAGAGCTCCGTAAATTACAAGGTGAAGCCCCTTCTCGCAGAATGTGTTACTCGCCAGAAGAAGAGGTTGAAAAGTTGTCTCGAGGAGTTAAAGTCAAGCAGTCAGTACTTCAAAGGATGAAAGTCGCTCTTGCCCAGAAGGACGAGTTGCTTCTGAAGGACTTTCCTTGAAGGATTCGTGCTATACACTTGTCTCTTCTTTTTCTTTTGAGTGATAGTGAGGATTTCTTTTCATAATTTGACTTCTAGTTTTGAATTAATAGGTAATTGAATTGATTTATTTTGAGATAGTTTTGTGAATAACTTTTCTGAAATAGGTTATTTTAAATGGAATTTGCATCTTGGTCATGAATGATTGCACATGTCATATGAAATTGCAAATGTCGTGTAAAAGGGAGGTATGAAGGGAAGCAAACATGCGTTTGATCACTGAGCCTCTTTCTCCATGTGCGGGATGCTAAGTCCCCAGTGAATTCTAAAACTATCTTTCTTGTAAAATTGCTGAATAGAACTTACTTGCTTTTGAAGTCTCACTTGTATCAAACCGAAGTAGCCTCTCCAAGGAAGTCGTCCGCATTAATTTTTTAGAGAATGAGAGCTATCCCTCTGAACCAAGTTTCTCCTGAACAATGCGCTTCAAAGCGTTGCACTCACTGGTAGGGTGGTGAAGGAACCGGTGGAAATGACAGTACCTTGGGTCCATTAATTATTGGTCAGTGGGTGGACGCCATACCGGAGGTAACTCCACCTCTCCGTTTCGCACCCACGCCTCCAGCAACTCCAAAATCTTCTTTATTGGGAAGGGAAAGTGTAGGTACCTTGAGTCTAGCTTTTCCTGTGTTAGTGGGCGTAGTGATGGCTCTTCGTGGCTTTGATGTGGAGCACGTTCCGGAGATGAAGTTGGAAGATTTGTGAGTGTCATCATATCTGCGGATCGTTTGCCTGGGTAAAGGGATATGGAAGGTGTCGTAATATCACTGTTGAGTGATCGAATTGAATGTTCCCATCCTATGTATCCACGTATTTCCTGATTGATCTCTCCTTCCTCAAGTATTTCTTCGCTTGGTTGGAAGGTCGATGCGGATTGGACAGTCTTCCAGGCTTCAACAAGAGTTTTGAGATATAAATCTTCTAGCAGTGCCCCGTAGGCTGCAGGCTCCCTTTATTTATCTGGCAGACATTGTTGTATTCCGGACAAGTCCCTTCCTCTGTGGAGTTGCCTCGAGTCTTCATTGCTGGCTGGACCATGTTGTTCCTCTTTCCTGAGTCTCCTGCGATTACGCGCTCTTTTTGCTTCTCCACTGGTAAAGGTGTGACTCCTGTCTAAGGATTCAGCGTTTCTTGCACTGCCTGAGTAGATGCCTGCCGACCCTTCTTGTAATTGTGATGTTATATCATTCAAAAAGGCGGAATGTTTAGCTCTGTCTTCTAGCGATACCAGCTTGATTTGCCAAGACATCTTCCAACATTCTAGCTATACTTCCCATGGTATCTGAACCACATGTGGTTTCCTGGTGAGGATACATCGCGAGATGAAAAACCGAAAAATTGAGAATTCATTTTTTTGCAACCGAGAGATCAACCTCCCGATGTGGTCGCCAATTGTTTATGGGTGAAAACTATTCCTACCGGATTTGGTAATTTGGGGTGTGTGAATGAGGAATGAATCTAAACCCTAAACAAATGATTCGGAAATCAATCTGTGCAAGTCCGGCCTAAACCAAGAAATGACCGTTCCAGACTTGTTTCGGTCACAAAGTGAAGGAGATGGGGTTGATCTTAGGGAGGGAAGCGAAGAAGGTGTTGAGATTGTGAAGGTGTTGGCTTGCTTATGACTTGTAATAGAAAGGTGAGCAGGCTTACGATTGATGCAAGCAGGCTCTAGGTGTTTGAATACGTTTTGTATTAACACTTGGTTTCTGTCTCGTCTGGACTTGTGTTATTTTTCTCCTGTGTTGAAAATAAGGAGGAGAACCTATTTATACAAGTCATTTGAGCCTTATTCACGTCTCTCGTGGGAAGTGGAGGAAGTGGAGTGATGGAGTAGTGGAGGTGTGTGTTGGTGTTACACCACCGGTCTTGCCCACTTCTCCCGTCATCTCTAACCGTCCATGACTTCCTAACACGTTCTTGTGATGGCGCGTTGCACGCCGCACGCCGTAAACCGCCACCAATACCCCAAAGATGTATCCCCCAGTTTGTGACATGATTGATGTCTAGAATGTGTGGATCATGGGACCCACAAAAGGTAGCATGTAATGCTAAATTGAATAACTGCGTTATTCAGGAAGTTGATACTTGTGAAGTATCATGTGTATTTTATGCAGGTACTGCATCATGGTGTGGTAGAGTGATGGGTGGTGATTACCATGACGCCTCACTGACCAATTAACTCCCGACTGTGGTTGTATAACCAAGCCTATGAAGTTGGACGGACTAGATGATCTTTGAGACACTCATCCGCGACCGTTGATGGAATTAGGGTTTTGAAGAGGTGCGCAGTATCATTCTTCACCTTGGTCGAATCCAAGCTTGGGAGACGATTTTGGCCAGGCCGATCGTACATGCGTGTAGACGGCATGACGGTGCAGCGCCCATACCCCATTACCTCACGAAAGTATGATCCGGGCCACTCAATTCGTCCTGAAGTTGAGTGGTCGAGATCAATTTGTGACATAAAACTAGTGCCGCAAGAGCCGCACATCACGCCATCTTCAGGCGCGTGTTCCAAGATAACCAATTCTTGGTCGGTCTTAGTCGATCGCTCTGGAGTGTAGGTGGTAGGATGGTGTTTACGCCTATACCTGACTGTCCCATGAAAACGTGATCTAAGCCACTCAAATCGTCTGGTGAAGTTGAGTGGTCGAGATCAGTTTGCAATTTGGGAAATGTGACCACGCAAGTTTGGACGCGCGTTATGGGATAGCCAGCATGATATGCCTTGGCCGATCAGTGAGGGGATAGACGGGCCCACGGTGGTCATGCCGGGTATGACCGACCTGCTTAATCTAATCTGGGACCCTCCATTCGTGCTTGAGAAGATGGACGCTCGTGATGCTCAAACCCTAATTTTTGGGTTTCACGGCCATGCGTCATGCTATGTTCTAAGGCGCACGAATTGGGATGGCCAACCATGGTTGGTCCCGAACGATTGGTCGTATGTAGGCGGCCCACGGTGATTGTGTTGACATGCTCTGGGCCCTTTGAATCTACATCTACACCCTCCATCTATACCTACGAAGATGGATGGTTGAGACTGTTTTGCGACACATGTAATATGCCGCAAACCCTAATTTAGGGTTTTCCGTCCATACGCTCTGGTTTGGACGTTTTTTGGCAAGCTATGCCAATATTTTGGGAGGCCGACCATGCGGGGTCCGCATTAGTTCTAGCAAAGGAATATTCCATACCGCTGGGGGTTATGGAATTGATCTAGGCCATCCAATCACGCCGGTGAGGTTGGATGAACGGGATCATATCCAGACTGATACGGACAGTCCGTATGCTCAATCGGGCTAGTATAACACACCGAGAGTTCTCAATCGGGCTAGTATAACACACCGAGAGTTGCAACCTGTACGGGTATTTCGTACATGCTTTCATTATAATGCTTGGAGGTTCGTGTTGCTCTGCGAGAGCAACACTCGGTCATGCCGCACCGATAATGAGTACAGAAATACAAGGCTGCTCACGCATTAATTAATAATGCTATAAATTCACAGGTATATGGGATTGTTGCTACATGCTCCAACCTAGATGAATTTCATGTATTTAATTCACAGAATGGGATTGTTGCCACATGCTCCATTCTAGGTGAATTAGTAAAGTGAAGGAGTATCCAACACTTATTAATGGCTTTATCTTTTACAAGATGTCAGCGCATGATTTTCTGGTTTTTACAATTTTAACCTTAAATGAAAATCCACCATCAACAGTTACAAAGTGGTGATGCTATCTTGGAAAAATCCTTGATGAATCTACGATAAAAACCTGCATGACCAAGAAAAGAGCGTATCTCCCTCACCGTAGTGGGAGGGGTTAAAGCACGAATAAGGTCTATCTTAGATTTATCGACTTCCAAGCCTTTAGAAGATATTATATGGCCTAAAACTATGCCATGAGTTACCATGAAATGGAACTTCTCCCAATTCAGCACAAGGTTTGTTTCAACACATCGTTCAAGGATTAGAGACAAGTTGTTCAAGTAAAGGTCAAGTGAATCACCAAAGACACTAAAGTCGTCCATGAACACTTCGATTATGTTTTCAACATATTCTGAAAAGATACTTACCATACACCTTTGAAAGGTAGCTGGATCATTGCATAAGCCAAAAGGCATCCTTCTATAAGCAAATGTACCGAAAGGACAAGTGAAAGTAGTTTTCTCTTGATCCTCCGGCGCTATCACAATCTGATTGTAACCTGAATAGCCATCAAGGAAGCAATAGTAAGAGTGTCCAGCTAAATGTTCAAGCATTTGATCAATAAAAGGCAATGGAAAATGATCTTTCCTAGTGGTGGTATTCAATTTTCTATAGTCAATACAAACCCTCCAACCGGTTTGCACACGAGTTGGGACAAGTTCATTCTTATCATTCTCCACCACCGTCACACCTGATTTCTTTGGTACTACTTGTACCGGGCTCACCCACTTACTATCGGATATGGGGTAGATAACACCCACGTCCAAAAGCTTGAGTATCTCCTTTTTCACAACTTCCATCATAGGGGGATTCAAATGACGTTGTGCTTACCTTGTAGGCTTTGCATCGTCCTCCAAACGGATTTTGTGCATACAAACGGCATGGCTTATACCCTTGATATCAGCAATTGTCCATCCTATGGCCGTCTTATACTTCCTTAGCACCCTTAGAAGTTTTTTGTCCTGTAAATCACTAAGCTCATTAGAAACAATCACAGGTAACTCTTCATTATCACCCAAGTACAAGTACTTTAGGTGATCGGGAAGAGGTTTCAATTCTAACTTTGGAGATTTAACAATTGAAGGTAAAAGCTTTTCATCACTGTATGGTAAAGAAATAAAAGAGATATTATGAGTTTCCGGGCAAAATTGTAGTAAATTAAGATCACCAAGGGCTTCCTTGACTTCATTACCACACTCTACACCATTATCTATGGATGTAGTTAACACGGTTTCCAAAGCATCATCACCATTTAATTCAAACATTTGTTGTGCCAATGTATCCATAAAATCAATGGAGAAACAAGAGTGGACATCAATAGGATATCTCATCGTGTCGAAAATGTTGAAACGTATTGTTTCTCTATCAAACTCCATAGTTAGTGTTCCCTTGTCCACATCAATAATGGTTTTCGCCGTTTTCATGAAGGGACGCCCAAGTAGCAATGGAAGAGATGAGTCCGGTGAAACTTCATTCATCTCTAACACACAAAAGTCAGCTGGAAAGACAAGTTGATTAACCTGCACAAGAACATCCTCAACAATACCCATTGGGTAGACATTAGAGCGATCGGCTAATTGCAATACAATTTCAGCCTTTTTAAGAGGACCAAGATCAAGTGAATTATACATTGATGCAGGCATAACATTAACGGATGCACCTAAATCCAACATAGCTTTGTTAAATGTTGTGTTACCAATTGTGACGGGAATGTCAAAACTACCGGGATATTTGCACTTAAGTGGGAGTTTGTGTTGTAACATTTCTAAAGCATTCTCCCCCACACTAAGCACTTCATTACCTTTGAGCCTTTGCTTATTGGTACACAAGTCCTTCAACACCTTTGCATACTTTGGAACTTGCTTAATAGCATCAATGAGTGGTATGTTCACATGGATCTTTTTAAGAACGTCTAAAATCTCCTTTTCTAGTTCCGCCTTCTTGGAACTTGCAAATCTGCGAGGGAAAGGTAAAGGAGGAACATAAATAGAAACCGGAGTTTTAGAGTTAGGAATAGGTACCTCAGAAGTTTGGGGAGAATCCTCATTCTTCTCCTCCAAAACAGGTTCCTTTGGTGTTTCCACCTTGCCCGAATCGCAACCCGGGTTGCACAAGTTGTGTACCACTTCTCAACGTAATAGCATTGACACCCTCTTTTGGGTTAATAGATTGAGAAGGGAGTTTCCCACTATTTTGTGCCTTCAATTGGTTCAACTCAATGGCCATGGAGCTCATTTGTGTCTGCAACTCCTTGATAGCACTCTTAGTTTCCTGCTGACTTTCTTTAAACATGGTGGAAATGCCTTGCATCATTGTTTGAAGCTTTGAATCGATATCGGAACCTTGATTTTGCATTGATTGTTGTGCTTGTGGTTGCTAAAACTGTTGTTGTTGTGGTTGAAATCCACTCGGACGGTTGAAAGTAGGTTGTTGGATTGCACCTTGCTTGTTGGCATAGCTAAAATTGGGGTGATCTCTCCATCCCGGATTGTAAGTGTTAGAGTAGGGATCATACCGTCTTTATTGATTTGGAAAGAACGCATTAGCTTGCTCATCTTCATAAGCTTGAGAGGAACTTGGTATCACCGCGGCTGCAAATTGTTGCATCATTGTTGTCATGTTACCCATTTGTTGACGAAGTTCCTCAACCTCGCTCACTTCATTTACTTTCCTAAGAAGCACATCCGAACCACGACTCAAAAATTGTCGGGAGTTTGCTGCCATGTTTTCAATCAACTCTCTAGCTTGTGCCACCGTCTTACTCACTAGTACACCACCACCCGCAGAGTCAAGAAGATTCCTATCACTTGATTGGAGTCCTTCATAGAAGTATTGGATGATCATAGAGTCACTGAATTGGTGGTGAGGGCAGCTTGCCACCAATCTCTTGTATCGTTCCCAACATTCATATAAAGATTCTCCCACATTTTGCTTCATCCCACAAATCTCCTTGCGAATTTGAGTAGCCTTTGATGTAGGAAAATATCTCTCTAAAAAGAGTTTCTTCAGCCCATTCCATGTCGTGACACTTCCGGAAGGTAAATAGTACAACCAATCCTTAGCACTATCCATCAAAGAGAAACGAAAAACTTTCAACATTGCACCATCCGCCTCACCATCCGCTGGAAGCATGGCCATGACAATGGTGTGGAAGTCCATAAGATGCTTGTTTGGGTCTTCATTCACCATGCCATGGAACTTTGGTAATTCTATAAGCAACCCCGGCTTGATCTCAAAAGTAGAGTTTGTTTGAATACACCCCTGTTGTGTATCAAGCCTATGAGAAGCCAAGTCCTTGAGTGTACGATTTGCATCACCCATTGCTTCTTCTTCTTCAACTTGTGGTTCGTCTACGAATGGAACCTCTTGTTCTCCTTCTATTTGTAACTCTTCTTCCACTTCTAACTCTTGATCTTCTATTGTGTCTTGACTTGGTTGGAGTATGTGCCTCTTCGAGTAGCTATCCCGCACCTTGTATAGTTCTAATCTTTAGAAGCCAGGGATTAGGTACCTGAAAACAATTCTCGCAAACAAGTGAGAAACAAGACAAGAAACAAAAGGCAAAGATAAAAGCAGAAATTATAAAAAGAATCTAAAAATTTAATAACAAGCCTGTTTATGGGTGAAAACTATTTCTGCCGGTTTTGGTAATTTGGGGTGTGTGGATGAGAAATGAGTTTAAACCTTAAACAAATGCACTGCGTGGTGAGTGTTTGTAGATTCGAGAGATCAATCTGTGCAAGTCTGGCCTAAACCAAGAAATGGCCGTTCCAGACTTGTTTCGGTCACAAAGTGAAGGAGATGGGGTTGATCTTAGGGAGGGAAGCGAAGAAGGTGTTGAGAATGTGAAGGTGTTGGCTATGAATGACTTGTATCAGAAAGCTGAACTGGCTTGCAGAGAGTAAGCTATCGGTTCCGGTGTTTGAATACGATTGTATCAACACTTGCCTCTGTTGTCTGGAATTGTTTCCTTGTTTTTTCTTGTGTGTTTGGAAAATAGGGAGGAGAACCTATTTATACAAGTCTTTTAGCCTAACCTTCGTATCTCGTGGGAAGTGGAGAAAGTTGAGTGATGGAGTAGTGGAGTCGTGTGTTAGTGTCACACGACCAGTCTTGCCCACTTCTCCCATCATCACTAACCGTCCATGACTTCCTGACACGTTCTTGTGATGGCGCATTGCGCGCTGCACGCTGTAAACCGCGACCAATACCCCAGTATGTATCCCCCAGTTTGTGACATGATTGATGTCTCGAGTGTGGGATCGTGGAACCCACAGAAAGTAGCATGTAATGCTAAATTGAATAACTGCCGTTATTTAGGAAGTCGATACTTGTGAAGTATCGTGTGTATTTTATGCAGGTACTGCATCATGGTGTGGTAAAGTGACGGGTGGTGATCACCAAGACTCCTTACTGACCAATTAACTCGTGACCAGGGTTGTATAACCAAGCCGGTGAAGTTGGACGGACGAGATGATCTTTGAGACACTCATCTGCGACCGTTGATGAAATTAGGGTTTTAGAGGAGGTGCGCAAGCATCCCTCTTCATCCTGGTCGAATCCAAGCTTGGGATACGATTTTGGCCAGGCCGATCGTACATGCGTGCAGACGGCATGACGGTGTAGGCGCATATACCCCATTACCTCACGAAAGTATGATCTGGGCCACTCAATTCGTCCGGTGAAGTTGAGTGGTCGAGATCAATTTGTGACAGAAAACTAGTGCCGCAAGAGCCGCACATCATGCCATTTTCAGCGCGCGTTCCAAGACAACCGATTCTTGGTCGGTCTTGGCCGATTGGTGCAGGAGTGTAGGTGATAGGCTGGTGTTCACGCCTATACTGATCGTCCCATGAAAACGTGATCTAAGCCACTCAAATCGTCCGGTGAAGTTGAGTGGTCGAGATCGGTTGCGGTTGGGAAGTGTGACCACGCTAGTTTGGACGCGTTTTGGGATAGCCGGGCATGATATGCCTTGGCCGATCGTGAGGGGATAGACGCCCACGGTGGTCATCTTTGGTATGGCCGTACCTGCTTAATCTAATCTCGAACCTTTCATTCGTGCCGGAGAAAATGGATGCTCGTGATGTTTAAAACCCTAATTTTGAGTTTCACGGCCGTGCGTCATGCTTTGTTCGGGCGCACGAATTGGGATGACCAACCATGGTTGGTCCTGACCGATTGGTCAGGTATGTAGGCGGGCCTCGGTGATTGTGTTGACATGCTCTGGGCCCTTTGAATCTACATCTACACCCTCCATCTATACCTGCGAAGATGGATGGTTGAGACTGTTTTGCGACACATGTAATATACCGCAAACCCTAATTTAGGGTTTTCCGTCCATACTGCTCTGGTTTGGACGTTTTGGCAAGCTATGCCAATCTTTTGGGAAGGCCGACCATGCGGGGTCCGTGTTGGTTCGGCAGTGAATATTCTATACCTGCTTGGGGGTTATGGAATTGATCTGGGCCATCCAATCATCTTTGGTGAGGTTGGATGAATGAGATCATATCCCGATCGATACTGACAGTCCGGATGCTCAATCGGGCTAGTATAACACACCGAGAGTTATCAATCGGGCTAGTATAACACACCGAGAGTTGCACTGTACGGGTATTTCGTACATGCTTTCATTATAATGCTTGGAGGTTCGTGTTGCTCACTTTGAGAGCAACACTCGATCGTCATGCCGCACTGATAATGAGTACAGGAAATACAAGGATGCTCACGCATTAATTAATAATACTATAAATTCACAGGGTATATGGGATTGTTTCTACATGCTCCAACCTGGATGAATTTCATGTATTTAATTCACATAATGGGATTGTTGCCACATGCTCCATTCTAGGTGAATTAGTAAAGTGATGAAGTATTCAACACTTATTAATGGCTTTATCTTTTACAAGATGTTAGCGCATAATTTTCTGGTTTTTTTACAATTTTAACCTTAAATGAAAATCCACCATCAACATTAAGTCCCCTGCCTAGCACATAATGGTTACACTATTGTGGGGTAGGCATGAGATGGTGACAAATTTGTGTACTGAAACGACCAAGCTAAAGTGAATACATATTTACCGGATAGGTCAACATCGTCAAGCGTTGCCCTGGAACTGGTTAGTCCTGATTACGGCTGTGAAGGAAGCGGGACTTGATCTGGTGAGTCGCTTTGGTTCCCTTTGTACATATCTGGACAGAGCTTGGCCCCTTCCTTGGGTCCTGTACTCCTTTCGTCTAGCAGACTTTCCTCGGATGCATCCGATAAGCATCGTTGATTGCTATCCCGAATTAGTAGCCTTTATAGGTGGCAAGTGAAGACTTCTTTTCTCTTGGGATTAATCGACTTGCGAGATTATAAAGAATCATCTCACGTAGTCGTTTATTCTATATCTCGTCTTCGTTCCACACTTATATGATCTTCTGATTGACTGATCAATTGATTTTTTTTTTTGTGTGTGCTCGTAACTTCTTCTCCTTTGCAGTTTATCATGGAAGCGGTGGACGATCACTCTGTCACTTCTCCAGAAAGAAGCTTCGAAGTTGACAAGCCTGAAACCCATGCGCACGAAGAAGTAATGGCTAAGATCGATCTTACTCTTCGCGAAGTTGGTCGCGCTATACAGGGGATGTCTATTTTGCACATGCGTATTTCCAGGGGACGCATCTATGCACTTTCAGCTACGATTGACATGGAAGAGCGGTGGAGGCGCGAGGATACGTTGCAAGCACTAGTAAGCGTAGGGGCAGAGAGATATGCAGCGCGGTTGAAGAGGCGGAGGGTTGAGCATAAACGACCTCTGAATGAAGATAAGTGCGATTACCCAATCCAGGACGGCGTGATAATTCTTTATTTTGACACAGACGAACCTGATCATTTGAAAGCAATCGACACGACTCCTAATGTTGATGTGTCCTTTGATGCTCCTGCTGATGATGTTGGGATGGAGTGCGTTCTGTGGAGATGTCTGATGCAGAAGTTGAGGTAGATCCGAAGGGAAGAGCATCAACAGGTGATGGCGCTGAAGCAGAACCTAACGGTGTTGCAGGCGATGTCGACCCTCTTGGCGACTAAAACCTTTTTTTCTTCTTTTTCCGCTTTCCAAGTATATTCCGTATATTTGAACATCTTCCTTGTACTCAGTGGCAGCCGAGTTCAAGGTTTTCCTTTATTTGATTGTTTGAATAAAGTTTTTTTTTTTTATAACCCTTTGTCAAGACTGCAATTGAAACTTCTCAGGCGCAAGGGTGCGCCTTCACATGTAATTCTTTGTGATAAAAGAAATAATGCCATAGTGGAATACCTACGGACCCATGTTCCTGATGCGAAATCTTCCCGGCCTTGCTGGGGTGAGTGGCTCAAAGCTTCTTCCCTTCCCGCGCATATCTTTTCCCTCAACTCTTTTCAGAATGTTTTTGTTTAGGGTTTCTTTCCCGACCTGCTCTAGTGGGTTGATTTAGGATGGGCTTTGTGTCTTTAGGAGTAAAGAGGTTCTCAGGTGGAAATAACACTTCAATTAATTTGAAATCGAAAATTGAAACCCAAATTATGAATGCAAGTATTGCAATCATTCTCTAGAGGAATTACAAATATGATGTGAAATTGTAAAGGGAAATACGCCGGAGGAAGTAGCACAGCGTCTTAAAGCGTGTAGGATGCTTTGAAAGTGATAGCACAAATGCGTCTTAAGTACGGTAGGGGTTTGAGCCATCGTGAGTGAATTGTTACGCCTTCTAGCTTGTCAGCATTGATGAGTTTGCAGTAGCCGCCTAGGATGACATCTGCTACCAGGTAGGGTTCATCCTCCTTCTCGGTGGCTGAATCGGGTGAGGTATCCATTCTCACCATAATGCTCCCGACCTTGAATGCGGTTGTCTTCGTTACTAGGTCCCCAATTCCAAACGGGTTTGGGCGTGTAGACATTGGGGTCTTGGTTTTGTCGTATTTGATCGAGACAACTTCTAGACTCCTGAAGAACTGTTTGAAGGGGCCGGCCTCCCATTCGCATCTCTTAGCCAAGGTTGGTTTTTTGGCTAGAGCCAGCCCCCAGGACTTGTCAGAGTGGAGAGCGGTAAGTTGAAAAGAGGGTTGCGCGATGAGACTTACTTGAGATCGGAACCTTTCAATGTATGCTGGCAGGCTCTCTCCGGGAAGTTGTGTCATATAGGCAAGTTGCTGGTACGGCAAATGAGACATACCATCGTGTCCGTAAGGCGTGTTGGAGATTCTTTCGGTATCAAAACCGGTAGAGGACAGACTTCTAGTATTGCTTTGTTGTCATGCATCCAAGAGCGTCCTAGGATCATGTCGTAGTTGGGATGATATTTGACTATGTAGAACTTTGCTTGTGTCGAGGCATCACCCAATTTGACTTCAAGATCGATATATCCATATGCATCTCTGAGTTCTCCTTCTGAATCTTTAACCACAGTTGGGTGACGAGTAGCTTCTCGCTTTAAAATCTTTGTCAGCTCTCAATGTCTTGACGGTAATGATGTTAAATTCGGAAACCGTATCAATCAACGCGCTATCGAACTCAACGTCTCTCAAACGGGCGACGCTTAGAGTCCCAGTTTCCCTTGCTCGCGTCCTTCAGAAAGACTGGGATTCTGGATCGCTTCGGATACAAACGCTCGCTCGACACAATGCGGTTGAGGGCAGTAAATATGTCTTGACGCTGTCCTTTGGAGAAATACAAGATTTCACACAAGTGCTCCATTGTAGATTGCACAGTCTTGCGAATGTAATCCCCGAAATCATGCGCTTCCCGATAGGAAGAGGGTCTCTATGAACACCTTCGTTTCCAAGTGGAGTTCTCCCCGTCTCTATCTTTTCCCTGAATATTTGTTTCAACCTGTTACAATCTTTGGTCGGATGATGGACGAATATGTGGTAGTAACAGTATTTGGGATCGGCCATGTCTTTCTCAGTTGGAGGACGTCTGATAGGAGGCAGCTTGATGGCATCATCTTGGATCCACGCTTCCAAGAGTTATATCACTTCATTCATGGGGAAAGGAAAACCTGTATCTTCGGTGTCTTGTGCAGGAGTTTTGTCCGCTCCCTTCCGAGACGAAGTCTTGTGTGCCTGGGATGCCCGCTTAGTTTGTTGTTCCGTCGCTGGAGCTTTCCTTTTTTTCTCCTCCGCCCACTACACTCACAGAAGAACCAGTGTTGTATTGCTTGTTCGTGAGACGCCTGCTTCCTCGACTTTCACGTGAATCTTCACTTCGAACAACTCTGGTTCTTTCTAGCAATGCTGGTGCAGTTGTTGCTGAACGTTTGGCGGCTTCATGGAGTTCAGAGAACGTTTGAAAGCCCGGATTTTCTAACAGAGCGCGGTATATGGGTATCATCCCATTGATGCACAACTCCACCAATTATCGTTCGGTGACGTTCGGGTCGTGACAATCTAGCGCTTGGGTTCTGAACCTTTTAACGAAGTCGTTGGGATGTTCGTTGTTCCGTTGAAGGATTCTTCCCAGATCCGAAAAGGTTATCTGCTCGCACACGAAGAAATACTTTTGTAGAAAGCACCGACCATCTCGCTCCAATTGCATATGTTGTTAGGCGCGATGTTGTTGTACAGTGTACGCTCTCCCGTAAAGTGACTTTGAGAATTCTTTTAGGCGTAGAACATGATTATTTTCATGTTCCCCAAGGATTCTAAGAATCGAGAGATGTGTTCACGAGCATTACCATCTGTAGTAGAGGAGAACTGGGAGAGGTGTAACCTCTTGGAAGAGGAATTCGTTGCACATCTTGAGGGGTACGGCGGTCGATGTTGGTGTGCATCCATCATATTTCCTTTACCTCGGTTTTGGAGAAATCGTTCCAGTCCTCACGTGTGATGAAGTTGGATGGCTGGTCCCTCTCTCTCGGCGTTCGGAGCAACACGAGCTTCTTCACTCATGTGGGTCCGAGTGGAAACGCCTGCCCGAGTGCATTGAAGGCATTTCTTGTTGGTTCCAAGGATTACCGTGAATCTTATGGCAATCGTTCGCTTAAGGTCTTAAGGAAAGTGAGTACCTCTTTTCCGAGTTGCGGCCATATCTCTGTTTGAGTCTTAGTAAGAACTTCCTGTTTCTCCATCAGATCTGCAATGGTAATGGACGGTGGTCCTCCTCTCGTTCCTCCGGCTCCTCATCCTGATGAGGGAGTGAAAGTTGTTGCTCTGGTGACTACCGGAGGCGTTACACTTGAGGAGATGCCGGGATTTGCGGCTGCTCGCTCGGCTCGTGTTGGGAGGTGTTACACTTACTGGAATATTTCCTGCTACGCTAGTGCTGATGGTAGAAGTGACGGCTCCACGAGATGTATTGACCACGGTAGCTCCACTGATAGGTACTTCGACACCAGGATTGTTATCCACACTAGCTCCATCAGAATTGATTGCTGATCCAGACCTTAATTCCACCATCATGAAATGAATTCTTGATTGAATTGATTCTAAGATCTACCCTTTTTGAAATTTATGAAATTGAATCGGATTTCGAAGAAATTGACTTTACAACCGAGAGATTAATCTCCCACTGTGGTCGCTAATTATTTATGGGGGAAAACTATTTCTGCCGGTTTTGGTAATTTGGGGTGTGTGGATGAGAAATGAGTCTAAACCTTAAACAAATACACTGCGCGGTGAGTGCTTGTAGATTCGAGAGATCAATCTGTGCAAGTCGTCCTAAACCAAGAAATGGCCGTTCCAGACTTGTTTCGGTCACAAAGTGAAGGAGATGGGGTTGATCTTAGGGAGGGAAGCGAAGAAGGTGTTGAGAATGTGAAGGTGTTGGCTATGAATGACTTGTATCAGAAAGCTGAACTGGCTTGCAGAGTGTAAGCTATCGGTTCCGGTGTTTGAATACGATTGTATCAACACTTGCCTCTGTTGTCTACTTGTTTCCTTGTTTTTTCTTGTGTGTTTGGAAAATAGGGAGGAGAACCTATTTATACAAGTCTTTTAGCCTAACCTTCTTATCTCGTGGGAAGTGGATAAAGTGGAGTGATGGAGTATTGGAGTCGTGTGTTAGTGTCACACGACCAGTCTTGCCCACTTCTCCCATCATCACTAACCGTCCATGACTTCCTGAAACGTTCTTGTGATGGCGCATTGCACGTTGCACGCTGTAAACCGCCAGACCAATACCCCAGTATGTATCCCCCAGTTTGTGACATGATTGATGTCTCGAGTGTGTGGATCGTGGAACCCACGAAAGTAGCATGTAATGCTAAATTGAATAACCTGTCGTTATTCGTGTCGATACTTGTGAAGTATCGTGTGTATTTTATGCAGTACTGCATCATGGTGTGGTAAAGTGACGGGTGGTGATCACCAAGACGCCTTATCGACCAATTAACTCGTGACTGTGGTTGTATAACCAAGCCTGGTGAAGTTGGACGGACGAGATGATCTTTGAGACACTCATCTCGCGACCGTTGATGAAATTAGGGTTTTAGAGGAGGTGCGCAAGCATCCCTCTTCAGCCTGGTCGAATCCAAGCTTGGGATACGATTTTGGCCAGGCCGATCGTACATGCGTGTAGACGGCATGACGGTGTAGGCGCCTATACCCCATTACCTCACGAAAGTATGATCTGGGCCACTCAATTCGTCCGGTGAAGTTGAGTGGTCGAGATCAATTTGTGACAGAAAACTAGTGCCGCAAGAGCCGCACATCATGCCATTTTCATGCGGACGTTCCAAGACAACCGATTCTTGGTCGGTCTGGAGTGTAGGTGATAGGCTGGTGTTCACGCCTATACCTGATTGTCCCATGAAAACGTGATCTAAGCCACTCAAATCGTCCGGTGAAGTTGAGTGGTCGAGATCGGCCAGCTTGGGAAGTGTGACCACGCTAGTTTGGACGCGCGTTTTGGGATAGCCAGGCATGATATGCCTTGGCCGATCAGTGAGGGGATAGACGGGCCCACGGTGGTCATGCTTTGGTATGGCCGGACCGCTTAATCTAATCTCGAACCTTTCATTCGTGCCGGAGAAAATGGACGCTCGTGATGTTTAAAACCCTAATTTTGAGTTTCACGGCCGTGCGTCATGCTCTGTTCGGGCGCACGAATGGGATGACCAACCATGGTTGGTCCCGACCAATTGGTCGGAGTATGTAGGCGCCCTCGGTGATTGTGTTGACATGCTCTGGGCCCTTTGAATCTACATATACACCCTCCATCTATACCTGCGAAGATGGATGGTTGAGACTGTTTTGCGACACATGTAATATACCGCAAACCCTAATTTAGGGTTTTCCGTCCATACTGCTCTGGTTTGGACGTTTTGTCAAGCTATGCCAATCTTTTGGGGAGGCCTACCATGCGGGGTCCGCGTTGGTTCGGCAGTGAATATTCCATACCTGCTTGGGGGTTATGGAATTGATCTGGGCCATCCAATCATGCTGGTGAGGTCGGATGAACGAGATCATATCTAGACTGATACGGACAGTCCGGATGCTCAATCGGGCTAGTATAACACACCGAGAGTTCTCAATCGGGCTAGTATAACACACCGAGAGTTGCGGCACATGTCTGAGTATTTCGTACATGCTTTCATTATAATACTTGGAGGTTCGTGTTGCTCTGCTGAGAGCAACACTTAGTCGTCATGCCGCACTGATAATGAGTACAGGAAATACAAGGCTGCTCATACATTAATTAATAATGCTATAAATTCACAGGGTATATGGGATTGTTGCTACATGCTCCAACCTGGATGAATTTCATGTATTTAATTCACAGAATGGGATTGTTGCCACATGCTCCATTCTAGGTGAATTAGAAAAGTGATGAAGTATTCAACACTTATTAATGGCTTTATCTTTTACAAGATGTTAGCGCATAAGTTTTTGGTTTTTTACAATTTTAACTTTAAATGAAAATCCACCATCAACAAAGCCGTATGCCTCCCCGGCAACGGCGCCAAAATTTGACCGGTTGTCAGCCGAGCAAAAATAATTTCACTTTCTCACTCTACTAAATATAAATGAAGTACGTGATAAGAAAGAGTTCGTATCCACAGAGGCAATTGTTGTTATGCGATTTCAGTTTCTTAGTAACCAAGGGAGGATTTTGTGTTTTATCTAAACAATAAAAATAATTGAAAGCAATAAAATAATTTAAATGATCAATAAGGAGAAGATATTGGTCACGGGATAGTATCATTCACAAACATGTATTTTCATCAATGATTAGAATTGATAATTTAATCTGTCATTTACTAAAAGTCCTAGGATACCTTGATCGCAAGAATATCCCTCTAATTCCCTGATTTCATCACAACCACATTAAAAGATGCATATGTGAATTCTTCCTAGAAAGCAACCTAAAGTGTAAAAGCACAATTAAGTTTAACTCCCTCAAAGCACTAAGTTCTATGGAATAATACTAATCAAGGCAATCAAACGTGTAAAAGCACTAATTCAATTTAACCAAGGTTATGATTCATATGCAATTATAAAGATGTATCACTACAAGTAATAACCACACTATGCTTCTTAGAATCAGGGATAAACAACTATTTCGTATTGAAAACCCTAATCTAGCAATAGAGATAAATGTAAATCGGATTGATTCCGGACTTAACCAAACAAACAATCAAATCATATGACAATATTAATAATGAATCATAAACAATAAAGTATTGAGACAAAACTAATTCATAGATTTAAATAACATGTTGAGAAATCAACTTTATCCTATAACCAATAATATGTGTTTAGCTACTCATAGCTATGGAGTTCATCATAAAAATATTAATTGAATAGAAGAAGATGAACAAAAGCAAACCCTAGTAGCGTAAACAAAAGCGGCTCTCTCCAAGTTCCAAGAATAATACCCCCTCTCCCAAGTTGTAAAAGTCTTTCTTTTATATCCCTTTGCCTTCCAAAATTAGGTCATGTCTCAAAGGTCCAATAGATAGAAGTCCACCAAGCCCATATGTGAGAAAAACCCATGTAGAAAATATGCCCCAAAACTGTCGCCGGAAAACTGGTATTATGGCCGGAAATTGGCCGGAAGAGTCACCGGAAAATAGCTCAGGTGACCGGCAAAGTCCGCCCGGTCACGGGTCAAATATAACAGTCAACCGTTAAAACTAACGGTCAAGATAACGGACTCTAACGGCGTTATTGAGTCAGAGGCTTAGTGATCTGAGTCAAAGTCTAATTCAATAGCTGACTTGTCCTGGCCAAAGCTGTTGCAATCTTGCACAGGCCAAATGCTGTGCTGCGCCAAGATGGCCCTGCATCTCTTGCATACTGACATCGCTCAACTGAAGCCAACACAAACTCTTCACTGCTTCATATCAGCTCCATGATCTCTGCATCATACACAACTTATCCACAGACAATACCAATGCAATCTCATTCGAACTCCACCATAATCTCCACCTGTAATACCTTCTTATCTGCAGCTCAGCCATTTCCTTCACTTCCATTTGAAAACGGCAGCACAACCCCCTTTAGCTCAGATTAAGCTCCAAATACATATAGCTGCATATCAGCTCATCACTACTAGCCATTGTCACTGCACTTCATACAACCCATTACAGCATCCTGACTCTACTCCAGCTTAAGTCGCAACCAGCGCACACAACCAGCACCACTGCGATCTTAGTCTTGTCACTGCAACCATTCAAACAATCACTTCATATCTTCCAATCCCTGGCAACGGCATCACCATTACATCAAGCCATGGCAGTTCATAGCACTAGGTCTGGCCCTTACACTACTCTTGTTCTCGACTGCAATCCAGTTCAATACCATGGATAACACAACTACAATTTCAAGCTTCCCTGCATTCAGACTCAGGCTATGTGTTGTTTCAACCCTAACATTCATCTAAATGTAGCAATCACAAGTACAAGAGCTCATTCAAATACCACCATCAGATTAAGAACTGCACTAGAACCATTTCCCTTTTATCTCAAAGCCACTTGA
Organism: Papaver armeniacum; assembly: GCA_023531295.1. Classification (NCBI taxonomy): domain Eukaryota; kingdom Viridiplantae; phylum Streptophyta; class Magnoliopsida; order Ranunculales; family Papaveraceae; genus Papaver; species Papaver armeniacum. The sequence continues at coordinate 165,804 of JAJJWW010015504.1, read as the reverse complement.
CCTGCAATTTCAATTTCACCAACACAACAGTCCCAGAACCAACAATTCATCCTTACTCTCCTCCATCTTGACTGACAAGAACCCAATTTCAACCCTTATTGCCAATTCTTCTTTCTTGGCCATTCCATACTCAGCAGCTCCTCAAACCAACAACATCAACAAATACAGCCCATCCTAAACTCATATTCCATCTTTCAATAACTTGTCCTTGTGCTCATCATCAACAATAACAGTATCACCAAGGCATGTACTTCATATCTGCCAACAACAGCCGCTTCATCATCTCATCACTTGAATTGAGACTCAACTCAGTTCTCCCAATTTATCAAAGAACCATGAACATAAACAACACCCACAGAATCTTCTCTTCCTTCCAACAGAACCCTAACTCCAATTCAGACACAACCAGTTCCTTCTTTTCCCATACCTTCATCTCAGCAGCACCAAACCATCACCTGCAATTCAAGACAAACCCAGTAACACTCAAATTCAGGAACCCATCTCTAATTCAATCCATTATCACCTCTGCTATGTTCCAAGTCTCAGTATAATATTAACTCCAACTGCAGCACCACAAGCTCATGTGCACTAACACTCCTAACCAGCACTAATACCCTTAATTCCTGTAATTCCATCTCTATTTTAGTCACAAACAGCAGCAGTTCATACCATTTTGTCTACCACTGCCTAACAACTGCAACTTCAGTTCTCAAGCAAATTACCACCACAAAATCATTTACAGATTCAAAACAAAGCCCCTTCTTTACTTGCCTGTGTTCTTCCTAACTCTGTCATTCGAATTCTGTAATCTTGCTCAAAACCTATTCTCTGAAACTTGTTCTTCATCAACAGCAACATCCAAACCTATCCAGCAGTATCTCGTTGCATTACTGAGTCTTCAGAGCCCTAATTTCAGAACCCTAATTTGAACCCATCTTCTAATCTTCTCCACTGCCAGACTCAGACCTCCTTGCATCAATATCAGACTCCATTGCAGTACCAGCGAAACAACCTTCAAACACCACCAGTTCAGAGCTGCAATTCCAATCAAATCTGAGAGCAAAAGAAACCCATTCTTCCCTCGATTCTTCTTCATCGACAGACTCCTTCTCCATGGCAACACAGATTCAGAATTGAACCAAAACCCTTGAAAATAATCACCCTTCTTCTGGATCGATTCATCACTGCCCTTTAGATTCAGCAGCATCATCTTCAGTCTGTTCAAACTCATCTTCTCTCTCTCGATCTCACCATTAACAGCGCCTCCCTTTCTCAGAGCTTTATGAGCCGTCATAGATTCAGACCAAGATGGAAAAAATAACAACAGATGAAGAGAAATGAATTTTCTCTGATTTTTAGGTTTGGTGTAGGAAATGAGGTTGGATATGACCACCCAGGTGATGCAGATAAGGGACAACCAACCCATACAGTGCTTGTCGGTTTCAGCTAACCGACAACTCAATTTTTCGACTCAACTGTCATTTATGTGAAACTGACAGTTCATTCTTCACCTCCTCCTTGCGCAACTTAGCCTGCTCCCCAGTGAGTTGACCTTTCGCCCTTTACGCTCCAAATGTCTAATTTCTTCTTCTTTTGCTCATAATGACTCCATTGCACCTAATACTCAAAACTAAACATAAGAGATGCAATTCCCAAGGATAATATCAAAGAAAGCATAAATACTAGATATAAAATTAGGTGTTTTAAAACAACTATCAGAAAGGGGGAGAACTTTTTAGAGTGAAGAGAAAGTTTTGAGGAGAGAGAAAGTCTAGAGCAATAGTTGTATTCTTGATTTCATTTCCTCTTTGTAAAATTCTTTAACTCAATTAATAAAAAGTGTGATTGTTAATCTTAAAGATGGGTTGATTATTATGAATTCTTGTGAGGGATGTATTGTAGGATTTCCTGCAACTACATAATGGCGCTAGAAACAGGGATTGAAGATTGATATTGTGATTTGAAAGAATTTGGAGTAGTAGATAAAGAATTTCATATAATTTTCAACAACTCATTAAGATTGAAAAATGGCTAGAAGAAGAAATACATCAAAACAACCAACAATTGTTAGAAGGAGTAGGAGACTTGCTGGAAAAGGGAGAGATGAAATGGAGGAATCTTCAAGAGTGAACACAAGAAATAATGGAGAAAATCAAGTTCAACCGCCAATTCAACGTACACCAGTACAAAATAGAACTGTGGATTATGACAGAGTGAGTGTACATACTTGGCGATCAGATTCTGTAGATGAAATGGGAGAAGAGCAGCAATTAGGAAGCAATGGACGAGAGGAGCGAGACTAAGAAGTACCACTACACCAAATTCTGGGATTAGAAACAGAACTGAGTTGTTACTAAAATAGGTTGTAACGGCTCTTTCCTGTTTCAAAAAGGGGTGTTATAATTTTTTTGTAACGGCAATGGGGCCGTTACGAATTTTGGTTGTAACGGTGTTTGTAACAGGCTTGAGCCGTTACTACGTTGCGAGTCGTAACAGGCGAAGGCCGTTACGAAAATTTTGTAACCTGACAATCGTAACTCCTCCGAGCCATTACGAATTTTTTTGTAACAGCAAAAAAAATTACTACCAGTCAATATTGACCTGGTCAAAATTAGTCAACCCTGACCAATTTTGACTAGGGCAATATTGACCGGCAGGACATTTTCTGCCGGAAATACAAATAACCTGCATTCCTTTCGTTCTACCACATTCAACAATAGTTTCTTCATTCAATCCATATCAATATTCATTCGATTCATACCACATTCAAATTCAATCAATCAATTCATATCAAAAAAGAACATCAATTCTTGTAAGTACAATTTTCTTTTTTGTAATTAGGGAAATACATAGAAACTTCCTAAGTTCAGTTCCTTCTCACTTAGGTCAGTATAAGTTCAGCTCAAAAACTGCATACAACTTACTCAAAACTCGCAGATAGTTGCCAAGCATTCTTCATCAAGCTCTCCATAATCCCTGACTTATTCATAAGAATAATAACCAGGCCGCTTGTAGTTCCTGCACAAAGAATCTGGCCTGCAAAAAGAAGGTGGAAAACAAAATCAAAACCGCTAAGAAGCTAAGATTTAAATTGCAGGGTAACCAACTCAACGCAGATATAATTCTTCAAATTTGAGCATATATTAACACCTCTTCATCCTTGAGAATAATTGAAGCTAATAGGATCAAAAATAACTATAAGATAAAGCACAACTTAAGCTGGTCTGTTGCTCCAACAACATTTCGCGAAACCTACCAACGTCATTGTTCTTCAATGCCTCGATCACCTGTAATCTGGTTTTCCCATCTCAGCACAATATTGCTATACTGCTTCACTGACCTCCAGTCAAAAAACATAAGCCTAAAAAGACAAGTCAGTAACGACACATGAGCAAGCATAACTTAGTCTCGTTTACTCGGTAGATTTTTCCTTCTTTGGAATCTGTAGGCAAGTGCGGATGAGTAACCATAAATACATAAATTCACAAGAAATGTGTGGCAAGCATAAATCTTTCAATGTAAGAAATAACAAATAAGTATGTAACATTTCAACTGCATACAAACCTTAATGTCAGGATGAGTCATAATGAACTCCCCAAGCGATGCACCAAGAGTGAAAGTGTTAAATCATTGACACCAGTTCCAGTGCTTATCCCAAACTGCAAGATCATGCCTTCAACAATTCAGACTTAAGTAAATCATTCTAGTGATCTCAATTAAGTATGTTGAACTTACTCTCAAGAGAAACATATTGAAATGTACCGCAACATTAAGGAAAAACCAAAGATTTGAATAAGAAAATGAAAGACATTAAACATAAATACTGAACGAAAAACATTCTTCAAGAAAAGGGTCTCATGGTTCCAATGGAAACACCACATTCAATGTTGGAAGAACCATCCAAGAGATCAAAAACCACACAGTATCTGCGCTATTAGCAAGACACATGTAGTTAGTAAAAGTCATGCAGCAATTAACATAGAATGCACAATAAGAGAGAGGATGCAGTAAATTACTTAACCAATTTCAAATCCATTGAACACCATAGTCAAATCTAACTCAATAGTTCTAGAAGACTTACTATTCTTCCACTGCTTATGAGAGTCTTAACAAATACATCATTTTAAAGAATATCCAGTTTCTTTGGCTCTTCCCCCTGTAATCAAAAGCGAACATATCACTTCTTAGTAGCTAGCTCCAACAAAAAGTGAGTAAGAACTGAATTAAACTTCCATTACCAGCAAGCTTCTCCTACTGCTAATCTCAGTATCACTCAATCAAAACAAGGACCAAAGCTTTCTTTGAATTTGGTGACGATGCTCACCTAGGCAGTTTTGCTAAATTGACCATCAAGTAATTGTTTATCAACCACTCGTTCTACCATAAGTTCTATAAACAGTTGATCCATTAGAGGAGTCCAAGTGGTTCTCCCATTTGCGGCACTCGATAATTCACTCTCCATAAGTTCGACAAAGAAAATTTAAAACGTGAAAGATAAAAACAAGTATAAGCTAAATGAAAAAAAAAAAAAAAAAAAAAAAAAAATGTAAGCACAATATCACATGCAGCACTGAAAAGAATTCAACCAGACAAAAATATATTTCAAAATATTCTTGCAAGCATTAAAGTGAAATGAATGATGTACTAGAACCTATCCCCAACCAGCTAGTCGGAATTTTCCCAGCGGAGATTGAAATCACTTAAACAAATAGATGAATGAGTATACAAAGGGTAAGGTTTCCTATGCGATGACTGCAATTACTTGGAAAATATTTTCCGTTGGTACTGTAGGGATATTTGAAGCATTTTCACTTTTTACCAAACGAGTGCCTCCCTTCAAAAAAAAAAAAAAAGAGTGCCTGTTATCTGTATTCTTGCAGTGATCTTTTTTCATGACAAGTTGAGTGGGATTAAGTTAGAGTGCCTATAAGCTAACAGCTAAAATGAATGTAAGTACAACATTGAGTGCGGCACAGAAAGGGTTTGACCGGATTAAAATATATATAACAAAATGTCCCTGCAAGCACTAAAATGAAATGAATGATGTACTAGAACCTAGCTTTAACCTACTACTGTAACGATATCCTAAAAACTACACAAGGGCTAAACCCATGCACTGGCTAAACTAAGGCTTGCATACTGCATTAGTTGGCAAGGAAAAAGGGACATATTTGATTTAATTGCAAGGTTTGTAGAGCCGTTTATAAAATAAAAATTTAATTTGACAAGAAAAATTTTGAATTGTAAGCCTAAAAAGTCTAGTTTTTGCCTAGATTTGTTAAGCCGGCAATAGCATCCAATTCAAAATTTGTTTCTCCTTCTATTGAAACACCATTCTTACTAAGCCAGCAATAGCATCCAATTCAAAATTTGTCTCTCCTTCTATAGAAACACCATTCTTACTAAGCCAACAATAGCATCCAGCAACAGCTGCCTAAAACTGACGTCACAATGAATTATTGAATTCACATTTTTTTACAGACCTTAGATTTGCTAACATAAGCACTAGCTCATTAATTAAGTCACCCATCGAAACACTGAGTATAAAATGTTTCAATGTGATTTTTAACTGCCTAGAATAGTCACCTAAAGTGGTTGATTGATTAGGAATTCAGTGTATAAATGAAGAAGGGGGCATGAGTGGACATAAGTAAAGGGAGTTCAGTGACGAAGATATCAGCTCACTATTATTCTGGCATCTGCCAGACAACCACCAATTAAGATAGGAATCCATATTAATTTTCCACAAAGAAAAATCATAAATTTCACATTGAAGAATTTTATCAAACAACTATAGTGTAGTGTTTGATTCCATTAGGACTTAAGGATCAAAATTCAGTAAAGAAATCACATAACACTGCCATAATGCAACCAACTCATCATGATTTTGAAGAAAAAAAACAACAAATCCATTATAATATCATATGAGTTTTCAACTGACGGAGAAACATACCTGGAGTGATGGAGGAAGAAGAAGAACCTCTGTAATCAAAAACAAGCAAATCAAAAAAAAAAAAAAAAATTCATCAAAACCGTAATGAAAGAAATTCCTTATACCTTAACAATTATTAAAAAAAAATGATTCCTAGATTTATATGAGAAAGGAATACGAACTGTACCATCAGCACGCACTACCAGAAGCAATGCCAACCCTTTGTAGCTTATGAGTCAACTTATCAACTTCATTCTCATCTGCATCTGAATAAAATTCCCTAAATTAGTTACCCAAATCTCATAATCGATTTAACAATAAACCCTAAAACAGATGCCTAACTCTAGCTGAAAATAACTCGAAATCAAAATCAACATTAGATACTTAAATTAACAAAGTAGAACGATGCTTTCTCACGATTATCTGAGAGTGAAGATCAGTTCTTCCAAGTGTGAACTCCGACGAACAAACTAAAATCGAAAAAATGAATCATAATACGGACTGAAACCCTAAAATCGACTTATGAATCCATAATAATCTTATTATAGATGATGAAGAAACTGAATCGAAACTGATTCATCAAACTCGATCTGGTTTCATCGGCTGAGAGGAAGAGAAGATAGGCTGAGAGCAGAAACACGATCTGGTTTCATCGGCTGAGAGGAATAACAGAGAAGCTAAGAGAAGAAGAGAAAAAAAAAGAAACGAAAAATGAAATTCTGGATGTGGTTTCATTAGGGTATACAGAAATCACTCATGTGAATCGCACACGCATGGGGGGAATATCCTCTAATGTTACTCCTCTTGGGTAGAAACACAATGGTACGCATGTGAATGGCACACTCATTGACTCCAGGTGTTACGACCCAGGTGTGACGAAGCATGTGGCTGGCACGCCTATAAATAAATTTCGTAACGGCTAGACTCTGTTACGAATTTCGTAACGGTCTCTGCCTGTTACGAATATTTTTGTAACGGGAACGGCCAGTAAGCCGTTACGAATTTCTGTTACTAATCTGGGAATTTGGTGTAGTGAGTAATTGGAGGAATAATTCGTGGAAATGAAGAGATTGCAGCGTTAGAGGCATTGAGACAAAGAATACATGAAGAAAGGCGATTAGAAGCAGAAGAACGTTCAAATCTGACAAGGCAATCATTAGATTACAAAGTACAAGGTCAAGAAGCACTACAAGATCAAGTTCAAGATCAGTTAGAGAAGAAACAAGACGAAATTCGCCTGTAGAAAATGCTAATGAAGATATTCGAGAGGAAATACAAAATCCAGACGAAGAACGTCGTGAAAGAAGAGAAATAATAGAAGATCGTTATATTCAACATGGTGAAATTCTTCAAAATGGACAAAACAACGGAAATCAGGGAAATAGGAAACATCAGGAACGAAATAATCAAGATGGCGAAGAAAATCAGGGAGAAGGAAGGAAAACATTACATGGGAGAGAATTTCAAAGGAATCGACAAATAATTGAAGATGAAATCGAAAGACATTACACTGAACAAGAACGTCTAGCTTGCGAGAGGGATAGACTGAGAGAAGAAGTGGAAGAACAAGAGTTACAAGAGGCAATTCGCCAGAACAATCATGATAATTGATAGAGAAGGCGTGAACAAAATCGCAATAATGATAATATCAATGAAGAATATGATAGAGTACAAAGGAGAGTTGAAAGGCGGCAAAGAAGAGAAAATGAGAAATATAATGGTGTGCGAATTCATGAAAGAAATGAAAGAGAAGATCGCAGAGAAAGACGAGAAGAAAATGATGAACAAGAAAGTCAAAACAGATATGAACGCAGAAGAAGAGAGGCGGAGTTAAAAACACCAATGGATCCAAATTCTGGTGTAAATGAACAAATTTTGAGAGAGCTAGCGGAAATGAGAGGAATGTTAAATAATAAAAGAGAAGGAGGTAGGAGACAACTGGATGAAGCCATAGAAGAAGCTGCGAAAACCCCATTCACACAAGAAGTACATTTAAGAGGAATACCCCCAAGTGCAATTTACCTGCGTTAACCAGCATTTTTGATGGAACAACTTGTGCAGTACAACACATCAAAGCTTATGTGAGATGTATGCTACAATGGGAAAACCATGATGTTGTATTGTGCAAATATTTTGCATCAAGTTTAACAGGAGAGGCCTTGAAATGGTGTGAAGGTTTGCCAAAGAATACTATAACATCTTTCAACCATTTGCAGGCTACATTTTTAGGGGCGTATATAAGTAACAATTCCTTGCGACCTGGCATTGAAGATGTATTTGGGTTAAAGCAAAGGGTTGGCGAAAGTTTGAAACATTTAACTATGAGGTGGAAGACAATGTGTAGTGATATGGCTGGTCATGTGGATGAGAGATATCTCATTTATCATTCATTAATGCTATGTTCGCAACCAATCTGTTATATATTCAAATTTTCAGAATCAAGAATACGATCACAATGACTGAGTTGCGAGAATTTCAGGAGGAGTATATTGCTCTTGAGGAAAATAAAAATGAGCTGGAATCATACCCAGTTGCGAACAAAAGTTCAAAAGCAGCGAATGCAAGCTTGTTACCTAAGATGATAAGTACAGTGGCGAGCACTTCGCAAGGACAACAAGAAAGGATAATGGAAGATAGTCAGCAGAAACTAGTAGCTATGGGAAGTCGTGATCAAGAAGAATTCGAGAGAGAAAGAAACTTCTATAGCCGTGGTGGAAATAACAAAATTCAAATACTTGACCAGCCACAAGAAACTTATGGAGGTCAAAGGCAAAACCATCACAGAGGACGGGGAAGTCATAAGGTAGTATGGGAAGAAATCACAATGCCACCACTGAATGCTAGTGTGGAGAAAATATGGGAAGCTATAATCTTGATGGAAAACATACCTGCGCCATGGAACATGGGGAGTGAACCACCTCCAAGCGACAGGAGTCATGAATTTTGTTCTTATCACCATTTTCATGGACACTCAACAAATGATTGCAGAAATATAAAAAGAATCATCCTCAGAATGATAGATCAAGGGAAACTAAGTCATTTTCTAAAAAACCAACCTCAGTCTCAACCATTACCACCACCGCCAGAAATTCGCAGAGTAAATACAACAAAGGGAGGAGAAACATTAGTCATAGAAGTTGGAGCAAAAGCAAAGAATCTGTTTTTGTCACTCTATTGTACATTCGTACAAAACGATTGAAGACTTTCACGATAACACTCTCAGGAGGGTCTTCGCAAGAGATGCCGATGATAGAGAAATAATGAACATTGCGAAGGCATCGCCACTGAAAGAATGGCGAAAGTAGATTATTTCCTTCACCGCAGAAGAAGTACCTGAGGATGGCAAGATGCACGATAACCCATTAGTGGTAAGATTGGAGATTAACCCAAAACCTAGTGATGATGAAGATGATGAAGCTGAGAATTCATGGGCAATCAACAGAGTTTTAATCGATACTGGAAGTTCTGTGGATATCCTTTTTTATCATGCTTACAAAACTATGGGAGGAAAAGATGAAGATCTAATACCTTCAACCTATAAAATCTATGGTTTTAATGGTACTGCCAATAAGCCTAAAGGAGAAGTCAATATGCGAATTCCATTGAAAGGATTGTCCTCTGAAATTCTGTTCTGTGTAGTCGATGTGGAATCACCATACAACGCATTAATTGGACGACCCTGGTTACATGGGATTCTAGGTGTAGCATCGACTTTCCATCAATGTATCAAGTTCCCTCACCCCCAGTGGTATTGGCATCATAAAAGGATATTGGGTTGAAGGAAAAAAGTTTTATGAAATTGATATAGAATCTTGCGAAGAAAGAGCTGCGAAGAAGAAGAATTGGAAACATAATATCAGAGAAAAACAAAAAAGTGAAAGATTGATGGTAGATGCAATAGAACGGAGAGAAGAAGAAACGCTGCGAAACCAATGCATGCTGAAGATAAGAAGTGGTGAAGGTTTTGCAAAAGATAAGAAAATAACAGAAAATTTCAAAAATGCAGAGGCAGAAATTAGCAGAAGTAAGAGACTTAAGGAGTGAATGTATTTGTTGATTTTATGACTGCAAAAATAAAATTGGGAGAAGAAGGAAAGATGTATGACTGATTTGTCACAAAAAAAATAAATATGAAAAACAAAGATGAAATTACGAAATTACAAAAGAGCTGATATGCAGAAGAAGAAAATATCTTTTATGAATGACAAAGATGAGATTGCAAAATTGCAAAAGAGCTGATATGCAGAAGAAGAAAAAAAATAATCATAAAGGGGCGAACCTTCTATGGCGTACACTCTAGTTCGCGAAATCAAAATTTCGCAAGAGGCAAATGTAAGACCTAAAGTGCGTCATAGAAGGGGGTACCTGTTGTGTAGGACCAGAATATAGAATCTCGCAACAACAAAACCATTTACAACACATTGCGAAGGCGTCGCAGGTTGATAACAGAAACGACGTGAATGATGGTGTTGGTAGAAAAACAAGAAAGATGTGAAGATCTTGCGAGATTTAAGAATGTTGCGAAATAAACACTTGTATGCTTGCGATAGTCTCGCAAACCAGATCCTAAAATAAAGATTAGATTAGCTGTCACCCACTATGTAAATACCTATATAAAGAGGAGAGCAGGAAAGAGAAGAGAGAGACAACTTTTGGTAACAGAGAGAGGGAGAAAAAAGACACATTTGTAGAGAGAGAGTTTATTTTCTTTATCATCTTCTTCCCCAAAACTAGATCTAGAAAGCTCCAAATACTCATTAATGGAGATTCTAAATGTAATATTTATGTAATTCCAAAAATCATAGTGAAGAACCATGGATGTAGATCACATTGATCGAACCATGTAAAAAATCTTGTGTGTCTATTTAAATTTCTAGCACTTATATTTTGAGATTTATATGATTAATATGTTTAGATCTAGAAATTAGTATCAAGATATGATAAGGGGTGTGTTGTGGGATTTCACCGCAACTACATTTTTGCGCTAGAAACAGGGGAGGAGTAAAGGATTTATCCTTCCCCGTAATTTGTTGGTTCAAGAAGTTTCTATGAAGATTAGTTATTGTTCATATTTTTCTAGATCTACAAAGTTTAGGTTCAAAAATGGAAATTTCATGGAAGAAATCACACTTTCGGGGAGTAAACATCATCAACAATTCAAAGACATGAAAAGAAGAAAAGAAAAAATTTGTTGATGTGGTGAAATTCAGGGAAGAAAATTAAAGTTTCAATGGAAGATTTCCATGTTCAGGAGAAAAAGCAAAAGGCAAATTGTTGAAGGAAATAAAGGAAAGCGAAGAGAAGATAAGAGGCAAACGCTGCAATTTCTGTCACAAACAGAAATTCGCACAGATGGTTCAAGGTTGAGCGAACAACAAATAGGTCACAGGGTCGAATTCGTAGAGACACATATTTTTCATTTTCTTCTCATTTTCATTGGCGAATAAAAGAATAAGGAAAAAATTTATGCATTAATTTCGCAGAGAGGTTCTTGAACAGTTGGTCCAGAAAACAGTATGTGAGTTTGTGGTCGCAAGTTCGAATTCGCCTGCGAGCATAATTTTCTTCTTTTTACAGAGGGTGAATAAATGAATAATTTCGCAATATGGTTTCATTATTTCGCAAACAAGAGGTAGCACAGTTGGTCATCTCCGAAGTTAATGAGTTCATGGTCATCTGCGAAGTTAATGAGTTAATGAGTTCATGGTCGCAATATGGTTTCATTATTTCGTAGTTTGCTCGAGGACTAGCAAAAGGCAAGTGTTGGGGAATTTGATAGGTGCAATATTTGCACTAGTTAGGTACTCAAATGCTTTGTTTTCTTGGTAGTTCTTGTATCATTATGCTTTGATTTTGTTTGTTTTGAGTTTCTTAGGTGTTTTGGGTAATCTTAACCAAAAAGAAGTGGAACTCGCTCAAATCCGGAATTTCTTGGCATCACCTTAAAGAGGACGAAAAGACGAAGCTAATGGAGAAAGAATGGAGTCATTCCGACTTCATATGAGGAAGTTGAGCGCAATTGAAGCAAGCCAAAGTTGTCGAAGTAAAGACGCACAGAATTGATGAAGGCGAACAAGAAAACTGAACTGTCAGTCTTCTAAGACTGACAGTTGAAATCACCAACTCAATGGAGGAGGGCACGTTGTCGTCTCTTTCCTCCCTGACAGGATCAGACGGGAACGGTGCATGGCCGGTGATGAAAATCTGAAGTTTTTGGCTGTTGCCACTGAATGGCAACCGAAGAGTCGTTGATGCTTGAGGGAGACAAAGTAATGCTGCTGTTTCTTAATGATTTTGGTGCTGGAAAGAATTGTCGAGAGCTGATGAATCTATGGTGGTGCTGTACGTAGCCAGTGATGATGCTCGGTAATAGAGAAGAAAGGTTGATGTGGATTTACTCGAGTTTGATTGATGCCATGGCCTTATGGCAGTAGTGATCAATGGTGAAAGAGTTGGGACTGAGCTCAGGAAGTGATCATGAGAAGATTTGTTGGATGTTACGATGATGAGCTATAATTGGAAGCTATATTGCTGTCGATCTTAAATAGCAGTGATAAAGCTAAGCTGATGCCATTGGTGATAATAATGTATTTGACAGAGTACACGAAGGATGGCCGGAGGAGTTGGACTAGATAAGGGTCATGGCTGTGATAACGAGAAGCAAGAGGTACTGACTGCTGTCCTTGGCAATGAATGATGGAGTTTCTACCATTGACGGGAGATGATATGTGTTTGTCTCGAAAGAGAGTTTGGCAGTGATGTTGGCTGCTTTAGTGATGGTGTCATGGAGTTGCTGCCATTATATCGATGGCCGTGATTGGTGAACTGTTGATGGTTGAACAGGGAGACGAGAAAGAAGAGAGCTGTTGCTACTGGAGCTGTGACCAATGGCAGTGACGAGAAGGAGTCTGGTGGCAGTTCGATGGTGATGGGTTTGTTGTAATCGATTAAGTGGAGAAGACGACGTTGTTTGGTGGTTGTTTGACATTGTTTAGAAGGGCCGGGCAACAAAGAATCAAGTATCGAGCTTTGGTGCTGGGAACTCAGAGAAAAACAATTCGTGATGGATGATGGCTGTTGAAAGATGATCAGTGATTGCTGCGAATGATGGAGAAGAAACCCTGTCTGGTCTGCTGGTTGGACTCGAATGAATAGAAAGTGAAGCTCGAAGTTAGGAAATCTCAGGGACTTGAGGAGTTCTTGGTCAAATCTTGCATGAGGAATATGGATGAAGTAGGAGTCGTGGAGAAGTTGGCTGTTGTAGTTAGGGTCGGAGGAATTTAGCAAACTTAGAAGAATAGAATTTCACGGAGGGACTGGTATACGCGGGACTGATCGGAAAAGAATACAAAGTCAGGGAGTTTGATTTTTCACTGACAGATAAGTGTCCGCGGAATGTTTTGGTCGATAATTGAAATCCCGGGACTTATATTTTTCACGGAGCTGTTTGTGTCCACAGAAACATGACACACAGATGGATCAAATTGAAGTTAAACCGTTAGTTCCATGGAACTGACAGTTGATCGACATGCCAAGGAGTTATTGGGCTAGGCCTTTTCACCGGATTCTTATGCAGGGACAGCTTTGGACGTGACTAATTTTGGCACAGCGTTTGAGCACGGGATTTTACACCTATATGAGAGAAACTCCAACTTGTATTTGGGATTATCTTTATCATATACTTTGGATTTGGAAGAGAAGAAGAAGAACCAAGGGCTTGGAGTTGCGATTGACAATTCTAGGGTTTGCTATTTCATTCTCTTTTAATATTTTTCATGTGTTTCAAGAAATCCATGAGTAGCTAAACTCTCCATATTGGTTAAGGATGTAGTCGGATATCATAAACATGCTACTAAATTAATATATTGGGTTTGTTATATCAATCAATTATTATTGTCTTGTTCTACGATTTATTATCGCGTATGATTGCTTGTTTAGGAGTGCTACTAAATAACCATGAATGCATATCTATAGCTAGACTAGGGTTTTGAGATACGTAATTGTTGATGAACCTTGTCATAAGTAGCATATTGTGATTACCAATTGTATTCAAAACCTTTGTGTGATTGCAAGTAAAAGCTTGACCTATGTTAAATAGTTTACTCGTAGTATTTCTATTGCATGGATTAGTCTAATTCTTAGAACTTAAGGCTCTTAGAGGATTAAACCTAATAGCACGTTGCATTAGGTTGTTCGTTGAGTAGTATTCACATATTCATCGTTATGGTATATGATGATATAAGGAGTTTACCAGAGTATGCTCTCGATGGGGTACTTTAGGACTATTGATAATGAATGATTGAGTGACAATACTAGTTATTAGTCGAAGTGCATGTATTATGATTGATGATGAACCCTTAACCAATATTCTCAACTTATTGATTCTCTTTATTCATTCTTTGCTTTTATTATTAGTTTAATTATTTTAAACCTAAATTAAAAATCCCCCCCCAGGTTACTTAAGTTTTCAATTACGAATAACAACCCATATCTCCTTATGGAACGTATCTGTTCTTATTACTATACTATTATTTATAATTATGAAGTGAAAGAACATAAATTATTTTTGCGTCGGCTGACAACCGACCATGAGACACAGACACTGTGGTGACACCGTGATAGGTGTTGTAAACACCTTAATATTTATCTATTATTTATGCTTTCTTTCCTAATTTTATTATAAAATATGTATCTTATGTTTGCTTTTGAGTTTATTAGGTGCGATGGAGTCATTTGGAGCAAAAAAAGGAGAAATCATTCATTTGGAGCCGAGGTGAGCCAAGCCAACAATTTGCAGCTTAGTCTAGAGAAGCAAGGGAAAGACATTCTTGGTTGGCCCTTATCTAGTCTACCCGGGTGGATATATCCATTTCCATTCCTACACAAAACCTAAAATTCAGAGGAAACAATTCTCTCAATCATTTTTCGTCTCGAAATTCGGTGTAGATGGTGGATTTTCGACAAAGGCTAAAATCGTAAACCCATAATTATATGTATTCCTGATCCAGCAATCAGATGAATATCGAGGCTCATGTCTCTTATCGAAAGCATGAAATATCATGCTATGAGAATCTCTGACTGAGAATATTGTCTCTCAGAGTATATATAGATATGTAGTCTCTCAGTGAGGCAACGGCATATCTCATGAATACTTGAGCAATTTCGGTAATTACTTCTATATAGAATCGAAAGATTAGACGGCTCCTAGACTTGCACCGCTAGTATAGAGCAATAACGTCTTCAGGATGTAACAATGTTTTCCATGACTATATGAAAGAAGTATGACGCTTCAACAAGCTCATATCACTCAATTCCTGAATAATTAACGCTCCTAGACGATCGTACTAGTATAGAGCCATTAATTAATTATTCTCAAAATCAATAGATTCAAATCCCTGGAAAATATTCGATACTTTCAAAATATTTCGTTACTTTAATTTATGGTTCTTCCCAGCAGAATTCCATGGGTTAGTAATAAATATTCAACACACGGGCATCTGAGTTACCTTCGAGTAAGCCCCAACCAAAATGGTGTAAATGTATTCGACAAATAATGCATTAACAAACACCTGAATGAACAAACAAGTATTTCAAAATACGACGAGACGATGAACCTATGCAAATAGGAAAGAAAATAATAAAATAATAGTCAAGGCGCTAGGGACTGGCTCACCAATCGGCCGATCATGCGTGATCAATCCCACGCCCAAATTCTATATTTTATCATATTTTATTATTTTCCTTGATCTCATGAAAATCCTTTCATTTGAACAAATATCCTTCGTTTTGAGGAAACTCCTCAGTTTCATGGTTTTTCCTTCACACAGAGGAAATAATATAAAATTAGGGAAAATATTGTGGGGCCGTGATTATTGGCCAACCGGCCATGCCTTGATCCCGGCCGGCCCCACACCTCATGGTTCCTCATTATTTTATTATTATTTCCCTAATCTCATGAAAACTCCTTAATCTCATGATATTTCCTTGATCCCATGAAAAATAATATAAAATTAGGAAAACCCGTGGGATCGGGCCATAGCCGGCCGGTCATGCCCTAGCTGGCCCCACACGCCCTATTTTATTATTATTATATTTTTCATGTTTTCTTAATCCCATGAAATTCCTTGATTTCATGATGTTTCCTTCAAATTATGGGAAAATACACAAAAATACATAAAATTAAGGAAACTTGTGGGACCGGGCCCAAGCTGGCCGGTCATGCCCTAGCCGGTCCCACAAAACCCTTATTCTATTATTATTATTTTTATATTTCCTTGATTTTATGAAATTCCTTGATTTCATGATATTTCCTTCAAATTATGAAAATTCTTTCAAATTATGAAAACTCCTTCAAATCATGAAATAATACATAAAATAAGGGAAAACTCACGGGACCGGGCCCTAGCCGGCCAACCATGCTCAAGCCGGTCCCACACGCCCTTATTTTATTATTATTAATAATTTTGTTTCCTTCATCTCATGGAAACTCTTTGATTTCAACAAAACTCCTTGGTTTCAACAAACTCTTTGGTTTTATCATATTTCCCTAAAATCATGAATATATTATAAAAAATTAGGGAAAACACCGTGGGACCGGGCTCCTTGGCCGGCCGGCCATGCCTTGGCCATAGCCGGTCCAACAATTCATGATTCCCTCATTTTCTATTATTTTCCTTCATCTCATGAAGGTTTTGACGGTTTCAGCAAAAACCCTGATTTCTTCATATTTTCTCAAAATGTTGCTCAAATGCACACCAGAAAATATCAAAATTCTCAGAATTGAGATACGGACACTTTGGTGATGTGAGCATGTTACCTTGACCGACCAAGGTTGGCTCTTTGGCTTGCAAGAAGCCGGTCCCACGTATTCTCATGATTTGACCTAATTTGCACAATTGCACGTATTAGGTCCAAAACTCTTCCAAACAACTTGGAACTTCATGGAACGATCATCATTTGATCCCGTGAACACCCGGGGCCGGTTTCATGACCCCTTGGTCGGTCCCTCATCTCTTCATAATTAATTGGGTTTTATCACCTAAGGTTCAGCATTATTTTAATAAATGATTAAACCAGCATTTAATCATCCTTTCATCAACAAATTAACTGGTCTTCAAGAGATCTTGATATTTGCTCACGTGAGCATCTGGGCACTACATGGTCGACCCATAATCCCATGTAGCCGGTCCCTCCTTTTCTGTGGTTAATTCTCAATAAACCATCAATAAATCATCAATTGATCAAATTAGGGTTTTGAGTCCAAGGTTAATGATTCCAGATTCAAACGCTAATAATTTTACGTTGATCCCATGATCAACATTTTATTTATCATACTCGGTCCAATTTCCAGTATTCTGATTTAATATTTTATTTGGTCATGCTACCATAATTCATCACACGAGCAATATTTGATCAGATGAGCAATACTTGCTCAAATCAAAGAATATTGGTTCAACTATCAATATTCAACAATTCATCAAATGAGCAATATTTGCTCACGTTAACTTATTCACACACCGTATCTCTGTCTCAACAGACATGTTCAATTCATGAGTCTCTGAACATTTCCAAACCACGTTCGACTCAACAATACAAGGACTCATCGTCCCATGAAGTCATGAAGTCAGCAACTGACTAACTAAATACACGTCTGCCTTGCAGACTCCACAATCACACGAGACATCAATCGTGTTACATGGGGGATATTAACTAGGGTTTTGGTCTGGCGGTCTACGGCACGTGTGTTCATACACACGATGAGAATGTGAGCAAGTCGTGCAATCAATTGAAGGAGTTAACAAAGTAGTGGATGGAAAATCAACCAAGTCTCCGCACGTTGAGCAACTGGTTTTAACACGATTTCCACTTCCCCATTCTTTGATTCCATCAACTGTCACACTTCATGAGATCATGGTGTTTTCAATTCCAACAATATAAATAAGTCTCTGAATCATGATTGAAACAAGGACAATCTCACGTCAAACCGACAACACGAGATTAACAATCCAACTCTCAACAGAGCAAATTCAATCATTCAGAATTTATCTTATTTTCAGAATACACAACACACCTACAATCTTCGATCACCATTGATCTCACACATTTCTCAGCTTCCCTCCTACTGACCGACCCATCCTCTCTTGTGACCGAATTTACTCTGGAACGGCCATTGTCTTGGTTTAGGCCGGAGTACTACAGATTGATCTCTCGAATTCAAAGCACTCCCTTCTTACAGTGCATCTGTGTGAGGTTAAGCATTTCGCTCGGTTCAAGGAGTCTCCTCTGCGCGATCATCTCCTCAATTCCGTAAAAACCAGCAAATCGTTTTGCCCCATCTACAGATTGGCGACCACAGTGGGAGATCATTCTCTCGGTTGCAAATTCACTTATCACAAAGATGGTCGGTCTTAGGTCCGGTTCAGTTACCAACCCGGATTCAACACCCGGTTCTAATATTGCAAGCTCTAGCGGTACTGCTAACACCGCTCCTCCGGTGCAACCTGCCATTACCACTCCTCCGGTGCAACCTGCCACTACTACTCCTCCAAGCACTGGTGCTCCAGTGATCACCCCTGCAAGCGGCAACGCCGACGCCATCAATAATCCACTCTTCGGTCGGTCTCCCGAAGAAGTCAGAGAAAATCCACCTACCATAGGTGATCTCATGAAGGTACAAGAAACTCTTGCCAAAAATCAGACCGACATGGCTGCTACTCAGAAGGAACTATTCAACTATCTCAAGACTCTTACAGACAAGATGTCAGAGAAAACTCAAGAGAAAGGAAAAGCTAAAGAAAAACCTTCAGACGCTGATCCCGAAGTCACTCCAATCCATGTAGTAGATGATGAGGAAGTTCCCAAAGCTACAAATGATCCACCAGCGAAAGAACCATCCAGTTTCATCACTCGTGAGGACCTGGAGCGCCTCTTGGAGGATCATGGAAAAGATAAAACGCCTTCTGAGCATCGTCACCAACCTCCATACCCTGCTACTACGCAAAGAATTCCTCTTCCAAAAGGTTACACCTCTCCCACCTTCACGCTTTATGATGGAACAGGCAACGCTCGAGAACATGTTTCTCGGTTTCTGGAATCACTGGGTGAACATGAGCACAACCATACTGTCCGTCTGAAGGAATTTTCAAAGTCTCTGAAGGGTAGAGCATATACCTGGTACAACAACATCGCACCAGGAAGTATCAAAAATTGGGGAGAAATGGTTAATGCTTTCTACAGGAAATACTTCTTCGTTTCAGAACAAATCACCCTCTCTGATCTCGGAAGGATGTTTCAAAGGAGCAACGAACATCCTAACGATTATGTGAAAAGGTTCAGGGTTCAGGCCTTGGATTGCCATGATCCGAATGTCACAGAGCAACAACTCGTGGACTTGTGCATCAACGGAATGATCCCAGTCTATAGAGCTTTATTGGAAAATCTCAGGTTCCAGACTTTCTCAGAACTCCATGAAGCAGCCAAGAGATCGGCAACTACTGCACCTGCTCTATTGGAGAGAGCTAAGACCACAAAAGCTGAAGAGCCACGGGAGACTCGAGGTAGCAGACGTTTAATCAACAAACAATACAACCTCCAACCTTCCACAAATGTTGTTGCGAGGGGGAGTAAACGAAAAGCCGAGCCACAAGCGCAAACATACTTCCTCAACCCCTTCAAAGGCGCAAAGGAAGGATGATGTGCAAGTTCCTGCTCAACACACGGAAGCTGATCCAGAGGCACCCGACTTCCCTGTTCCATTGAGGAAGTTATTGAACTTCTAGACGCTTTGGGTTCAAGACGGCGCGATCAAGCTCCCATATGTCAAGAAAGAACCAACCGAAGAAGCCATGGGAAATCCTCGTTACTGCCACTTTCATAGGTTTGTCAACCATCCCACAAGTGATTGCGAACTTTGAAGCGCATATTTAAAGAAAAGGTCGAATCAGGAGAACTCAACCTGGGGACTGAAGGGGTACACAGAGATCCTCTCCCTGTCTGAACCTTCACTCCTTCTGAACCACATGTCAAAGAAGCAGTTCAATCCTTAATTGAACATATCTGCGAATTGCTATACTTATCAAAATCCCAGAGGGGAGACATGTTCGCTGCACTGAACCACATCGTGTCAGGAAAGCGTTTGTTGATTCAAGAAGCATTCCCTGAGCCGCCCTCAACAACAGATGAAGAAATGTACGACTGGGGACTCCTCACCACAGTCCATCTCAAGGGAAACGAGTTCAAACGAGCATTGATTGATATCGACACCGTTGTTAATATTATCCCTCTGAAAACTCTCGGAGAGATGCTTTGGTATCACACGACAAGAAGCCATTCATGCTCCGGTAACAATCATAGATCATGAAGGAACACCCGAGAGATGCTTATGGCCACATCACCCTCAAGATGAACATAAACTCAGCACAGACGAAACAAAATTCTTCATAATTCGAGAAGATCCAGGATATGATATGATTCTTGGACGAACATGGATTCACACTTTGGAAAGGTAACACCAACACCTTCGATTGCACATCTCTCTATTGAAGAAACCTCGATTCGGAAGAAGAAAAAGAAGATACTTCACCATTCGAGTATTTGAAGGAGGTCGAACCTAGCGGAGCTAACACAAAAACTTGAAGAAGATGCAAATGCTTTCATCGGAAGGTTTCGCACTCGAGCAAGTCTTATTCCTCCTCATGTGTCTATATCATCGGTTTTCAAATATGCTTATTTGGTCCGAGGACTTTACTCCACCAACAACTTAGCAATTGAAAAATGCTATGAATGGATAACCTCGCCCCAACAATATTTCACCAAATGGTTAAGTTCAGAGCTTCTTCAAACTGAGCATATCATCAAAAAGTTTATTGCTGAAGACATAGCCAAGCATGATAAATAGTACCTCAAATATTCTACTCTGCATGAGTGTCCATACATACCACAGTAGTGGAACTCCACTTTGCACGAAGAATTCCAAACCAGCGAGAAAATATTCAAGGCACGAATGATCAAGCCTAACAAATTCCAGGAAGGAGATTTGGTTCTCACAGCAACTAAGCGTAACTCCCATTCTGCAAAGAATTCGAACTGGGAAGGACCCTACATGGTCTCTAAGTCTGTTGCTGGTGGATACTACAAGCTGATCAACATGGATAACAAGGAAAGCGTGGCCGTGATACATGAGAATTGGCTCAAGGCCTTTGATGTCTAAGGTTTTGGATATTCGAGGTATTGGATGTTCATGGCACGAACACCTAAAATATTTGGCATTTAGAGTTTTCTTTCATTGTATTTCAATTCCTCCAAAATGTTTGCAATACTTGCATTCAGTAATTTAAATCCAGCAATTTATCAAAATTCAATTTGCTTAAAGAAAATCTCTATCAAACCCAAAGAAAATCCTCAATCATTTACCGATCCAAAACCAATCAAAACCAAAAAATAAAACCTCACATCTCTCAGAAGTTCAGAAATTCAAGAGATTATGAAAAGAAATCAAAGGAAATCAGCAAAGAAAGATTTTTGCTCCTCTCCATCCTTTAAGACTTGCAAAGCCGCCTTCTCCATGTTCATCTCTTGATCAATCTGCAATTTTGTCTTCCTTTTCCATCACAACATCATTGGGAAAGGGTATGTTATTCTCACATGAGTCCTTAATAGCATTCATCTTCTTACGGAGCCATTTCACATTGAAGCCAAGTCTCTCAGAATTCTCCAAGTTGAACTCCCAATCAAAGAGTACATCTGGAGTCACAATATTTCTAGCTCTAGTGCATATATCACTTACAACACGCAAGATAACACTTACTTGCATGGTTAAGGAATAAGCACGCTTTGGGTCTCTAGTAACGACGATGTGACCAAATTTCTTCCATATTTTCTCGTACAAGTTGGCATATCCAATGGGAACGCCGAATCCACCAACTAGTTCGTGGTATGGGAGTGATGCATCAAACGGAGGATCAAAAGAAACTCCTGCACTTGGGTATTCATGTACCACTATACGGTTTTCAATCACCGGAACAATCTCTACAACAACAGTTTCTTCAGTCTCTCTTACTTGCGGCTCAGTTTCTTTCATCACTAAAGCAACAACAATCGAGGTCTCGACCCCCTTAATTGCTTCAGCAACAACACTCTCATGGCCCTGAAGTGCAGGGATAGTTACTTCTTTATCAATAACCCCAGGGTTGCTCGTTTCATCATTATTGATTCCTTCATTCTCAACTTCGGTATTTTTTACCTAATACGAAGATTACATGAGATTAGGATCATCCAAGCATGAAACCAAAAGAAATCGTAAACTACAGCATATAAGTGGTCTAGCATCATCAAGGTTCTTCATTCTACATGTTAGGGGTCAGCAAATAACATAAAAGTCGTAAAAATACGTTTTTCGTGAAAAAAAAGCGTACGTTTCACGACGTAATCTCAAGTATTAGGAAAAAAAGTGGTCTACTAATCTTCTTCATTCTCTGTTAGGGGTCACTAAAAGACGAACTGGGCAAAAACCTACAAAAAGGAATCTGAGGATGGAAGGGTCATATACCATTCTCTTCGTATGGATGTCCTCTACCACATGTCAAAATTTCATGACAATCCGATGAACGAGCAAAAAGATGTGGTCAAAACATCGGGCAACATGCAATCTGAAAAAATTCTGGAAGTCTCCTGGAAGTTTACTGTTTCGCCTTTTTCAGGTCCTAAACGTGCTCAAAATTCAAAAAGCTTCTTTGGTAAAGCTAGGAAATTCTCTGGGCTTGAAGATACATATGCGGATCATGAAAATCCGACTTCAGATGAAGGTTTTACGGAGTTTTTGCTAAAAGCTGAAATCTGAAATTTTCTGACGACGTATTTCGCCAAAATTACTTGTACACTCACATGGATTCTCATTCATTCACTCAAAAATCAGCAATTTCATACTTCTATGAAGAGGTTACAAGATATGTGCTTACTTGGGGGTCTTCGAAGTGTTCAAAGAGTTGGGATTGCCCGTGTCAACATCAAGAGGTTCATCATTTTCATTCGGTTCCGAATATTTGGAACTTCCTTCGCCTCTATTCTCGGGAGATGACCGAGTATCAACACTCTCTACTTCCATGGAAACATCCTCCTGGACACATTCTCAAATAATTAGCATTTTCACGTGAGGCATTTATGATTGGCTATGAAGGAGAGTACTCACAATATTTTCTTCTTCAACGCTCAAATCAGAGATTGTCGCCTTGCAGACGAGAGAATTGAAGACCATCAATACTAGATGGAGCAAAGTTCTGTAATCAAATAACAAATATTGGTTTCATGATCCTAGCAATACGGATGAAAGAAGTTACAGCGGAAAAGTGTTGACAACTCACCAAAGAAATAACCGGGGACTTTATGGTATTAGGCAACAACTTATAATTCTTGTTCCTGCCTTCTCCGCCATGAACAGTCGCTTCAGCTTCTGAGAGGTCTACATCAATTCGTGGTCTTACATTACGACCGCCCTTTGGAAAAGAAAATTTTGATGCGATAATCAAAATACAATCATCATAATCTTATGAAGACTTTGTAAAATACTTACTTGTGAACATCCTGGAGATGTTTTCCGTTTGTCACTACCAGGGAAATGCTTCAATCTTGGTCGAGTAGCAATCATCTCAGGAGAAGGGGGCTCCTTCACTAAAGGCTGATTAACTCTTACAAAATCAGATAAGCGCTTGAGTTGTTGATCCCAAAAGTCTATGTAACCCGGAGTTACATATGAAACTCTTTCAGAGTTGGGGAACCAGAATTTGCTTCCTTCCACATGTGTGCGGTCCAGACAGGTCATAAGCTGATCAACTGAGGGTTTTCTTCTTCGGAAAGTTGGAACACACTGATCCATACCCATTTGCCGAGCCGCCCTATCAATATTGTATTCTTCCACTGAGAATTCGCCATGCATTATGGATATTAGATAACCGGGAGTACAACTTAGCATAAAAGCTCTCTCGCCGTCATCCAAGTCGGCGCCAGATTCCAAAGTCATGCTCTCTTCATCATTAAAAGTTCTCAACTGAGAGATATAAAGGGGAACTGATACCCATGGGCGGAAGTTGAATTCAGATTCACAATCCAGAACATCAACAAAGCGAGTCTTCAGTCGAGGTTGCTTTGTAGACCAACGCATGATCCTGGCATTAACTTTCTCAGAGAAAACATGACGAGCATCAGTATTCAATCCTTGCAAAATGGTACGTGGAATAGGTGCATAATTCTTGAAGCGCTCCCACATCAAGGCTTGAAGAAACATTGTATTGGCGTAACATTCAATCTTCATAAAACCGTTCGAGACACTAGAGTCCATGATCAAGGAGTCCAAGTTAGAATACAAAGAACCCGGGAACAAGCTACCTATTGGGAGTTGCTCGCCCTGAGCCATCTTAATCGCAAAAGGAATCACGAACGGCTTCAACAAGTTTCCAGCATCTTCAAATATGTCTCTGGACAGCCATAAACACAAGAAAGCAGCAATAGATAACGTACCATCAACAGGCCACTCCAGAGGAGTATCTCTTGGCCACCAGTGTATTAACCAATGAGCATAACAACCTTTGCTGCCAGATGCTTTATTAATCTCCTCCATCGTGGTTGTCAAGATGTTAGAGATTGCAACTTCCTCTGGTGAAGAAAGATTTTCAGGAAAATTGCCCGTGATTGGAAGATGCAACAAAGCAACTACATCTTCTAAAGTAATGGTAAACTCTCCCCATCTGCATATGAAAGAGTGAGTTGGAATACACCATCGAGCAAGTAAAGCTACAATACCTCGCGCATCATGAAAAATGAATAAATCTCCAGAAGCTTGAATAGCTCGTATTACTCGTGCGTCATGCAACTTAGCTCGAACACGAGGAAAACCCAGCATGTACCTCGCCCATCCAGAAAACTTTTCCAAGGGTCGTCGAGAAAGCTTGAATTCAATGATTGATGCAGAAAAATATCCTCGTTCAAGACAAAACCGAATAGCTGCCTGAGGAGTCACCAATTTTTTCTAAGTAACCTCTCTAGGATTTATCAGAAGACGAAATACTGGAGTATTGAGACGCTTTTCGGCCTTTGATCCATGAAGCCTTTGATTTCATCTTCGCTAATGGAAGTCATGAAGAATGCATCCTCTATGTTCGGCAAAGTAGCCGTGACGTTCTTGATTCGAGATGCAAACGTCTACAAAATGGTAATTCTCAACTCTTACCTTTTTACGATTCTACTAGTAGTTTCATCTTCGCCAATGGAAGTCTCATCCATGCATGAATCATCCCTAGAGTGGATGACAGCTAAGCATCATTGTCTATGTGTGAATCCTCCCATTTATTTTAATGTGCAAGCATCATTGTCCACACCTACATCGTATCATCTTTGGAAGCATCATTGACTTGAGAATCATTAAAGCCGTTTTTTAAACTTGATCCTTGCAAAGTCAGGCCTTTGATCCATGAAGAATGCATCCTCTATGTTCGGAACGTTCTTGATTCCGGAGTTTCATCTTCGCCAATGGAAGTCTCATCCATGCATGAATCATCCCTAGAGGCATCATTGTCTATGTGTGAATCCTCCCTGGAAGCATCATTGTCCACACACGTATCATCTCTTGGAAGCATCATTGACTTGAGAATCGACATCCTTTGCAAAGTAGTTGTAACGTGCACACAATACTTCACTTCAAGTATATACCACCATTCATACGAGATGCAACGTCTCTACAAAATGGTAATTCTCAACTCTTACCTTTTTACGATTCTACTAGTAATGCAAGAGTTAACACTTCAAAACTTGCTCGCTTCTTCAAACCTACAAAAGACGAGCATAAACTTAGATTTTCATAAAATCATGAATAATTCTACTGCGTAAGCATTAACCATGGAATTATGAAAACTAAAACATTATTTCATCATAAATAATTGTTTACTTCTAAGTAATATTACACAAAACTCAAGTTCTGACTTTAAAGAAAATAATATATATTTACATTTATATATATATATATATAAGAAAAACGTGATTCAATCACGTAAATAAATAAATAAATATATATATATATATATAAGAAAAACGTGATTCAATCACGTAAATAAATAAATAAATAAATATATATATATATATAAGAAAAACGTGATTCAATCATGTAAATAAATATATATATATATAGACGTGAGCAAGGCTCATGAAAATAAATTTGTGGACACTTCACGGTTTTATAAAAAAAAAAATCTTTTCCTTCGTATTGTCATACGTCTTTGAAACGAAGGTTTATTTCAATTTTGTGAAAACTCACACATTATAAGATAAAGTTTTGATTTACATGAAAGCTCATAAACAAAATTTTATCACTGGACACAAGTTCACATATAAAAAAAAAAAAAAAAAAACTCTTTCTTCGTATCATCGTCATTCTTTGAAACGAGGGTTTATTTCGGTTTTGTGAAAATTCACCTTTTCATGATAAAACTTTGGTTCACATGAAAGCTCATAAACTTAGTTTTATCACTAAACCTAAAACTTCATATGTAAAGAAAAAATCTCTCCTAAATCAGGGATTATTATTAGTTTTCAAAAACTAACGATCAAACGAACATACGTTTTCAAAAAAAAAAGGGTTTTTCAATAAAATCCTACTCACATGCATAAATATAATTTTCAACATGATCACTTCATGAAACTCACATAAACTCAGCAAACTTAGTAAAAAAAAAAAAAAAAAAAAACGTACACAGTCGTGCGCCGGCCGGAAATTGGCCGGACGGTGATTACTGGCGGCGGACGGTGGCGGTCTTTGGGAACTCCGGCAAAGTTTCTTCCTCCTCCTGACGTGAAGAGATGATGAAGGATCAAAGTGGTGGTCGTGGAAAAATGAAAAAAAAAGGATTAATTCCTTTTATATCAAATTTTATTTCCAAAACCTAATTTTCTAAGGATTTCCTTATTGAGCCCGGCCCGAGAATCCTAAAACGACCAAGGTCCCGTCATCAAAATCAGCGGTTCAACACCAATTTATGCTCATTAAATAATATCATGCCACTGGAATCTTCATTCAAGTCGTGGTTTGCTCGTACTATCAAAAATCCGGTAAGGTCTTATTTAATGACTAAGTTAAATTACTTATATTTTTTATGACCGGAAAATCACCATTCAATGCTGACTGAGGAACACGGCTTTCCTCACTAAGAAGGGGACTTAATGTAGATGGTGGATTTTCAACAAAGGCTAAAATCGTAAACCCATAATTATATGTATTCCTGATCCAGCAATCAGATGAATATCGAGGCTCATGTCTCTTATCGAAAGCATGAAAGATCATGCTATGAGAATCTCTGACTGAGAATACTGTCTCTCAGAGTATATATAGATATGTAGTCTCTCAGCTGAGGCAACGGCATATCTCATGAATACTGAGCAATTTCAGTAATTACTTCTATATAGAATCGAAAGATTAGACGGCTCCTAGACAGCTTGCCTGCTAGTATAGAGCAATAACGTCTTCAGGATGTAACAATGTTTTCCCTGACTATATGAAAGAAGTATGACGCTTCAACAAGCTCATATCACTCAATTCCTGAATAATTAACGCTCCTAGACGATCGTACTAGTATAGAGCCATTAATTAATTATTCTCAAAATCAATAGATTCAAATCCCTGGAAAATATTCAATATTTTCATAATATTTCGTTACTTCAATTTATGGTTCTTCCCAGAAGAATTCCATGGGTTAGTAATAAATATTCAACACACGGGCATCTGAGTTACCTTCGAGTAAGCCCCCCAACCAAAATGGTGTAAATGTATTCGACAAATAATGCATTAACAAACACCTGAATGAACAAACAAGTATTTCAAAATACGACGAGACGATGAACCTATGCAAATAGGAAAGAAAATAATAAAATAATAGTCAAGGCGCTAGGGGACTGGCTCACCAACCGGCCAGTCATGCCGTGATCAGTCCCACGCCCAAATTCTATATTTTATCATATTTTATTATTTTCCTTGATCTCATGAAAATCCTTTCATTTGAACAAATATCCTTCGTTTTGAGGAAACTCCTCGGTTTCATGGTTTTTCCTTCACACTGAGGAAATAATATAAAATTAGGGAAAATATTGTGGGGCCGTGATTATTGGCCAACCGGCCATGCCTTGATCCCGGCCGGCCCCACACCTCATGGTTCCTCATTATTTTATTATTATTTCCCTAATCTCATGAAAACTCCTTAATCTCATGATATTTCCTTGATCCCATGAAAAATAATATAAAATTAGGGAAACCCGTGGGACCGGGCCATAGCCGGCCGGTCATGCCCTAGCTGGCCCCACACGCCCTATTTTATTATTATTATATTTTTCATGTTTCCTTAATCCCATGAAATTCCTTGATTTCATGATGTTTCCTTCAAATTATGAAATTCCTTCAAATTATGGGAAAATACACAAAAATACATAAAATTAAGGAAACTTGTGGGACCGGGCCCAAGCTGGCCGGTCATGCCCTAGCCGGTCCCACAAAACCCTTATTTTATTATTATTATTTTTATATTTCCTTGATTTTATGAAATTCCTTGATTTCATGATATTTCCTTCAAATTATGAAAATTCTTTCAAAATTATGAAAACTCCTTCAAATCATGAAATAATACATAAAATAAGGGAAAACTCACGGGGGGGCCCTAGCCGGCCAACCATGCTCAAGCCGGTCCCACACGCCCTTATTTTATTATTATTAATATTTTTGTTTCCTTCATCTCATGGAAACTCTTTGATTTCAACAAAACTCCTTGGTTTCAACAAACTCTTTGGTTTTATCATATTTCCCTAAAATCATGAATATATTATAAAAAATTAGGAAAAACACTGTGGGACCGGGCTCCTTGGCCGGCCGGCCATGCCTTGGCCATAGCCGGTCCCACACTTCATGATTCCCTCATTTTCTATTATTTTCCTTCATCTCATGAAGGTTTTGACGGTTTTCAACAAAAAACCCTGATTTCTTCATATTTTCTCAAAATGTTGCTCAAATGCACACCAGAAAATATCAAAATTCTCAGAATTGAGATACGGACACTTTGGTGACGTGAGCATGTTACCTTGACCGACCAAGGTTGGCTCTTTGGCTTGCAAGAAGCCGGTCCCACGTATTCTCATGATTTGACCTAATTTGCACAATTGCACGTATTAGGTCCAAAACTCTTCCAAACAACTTGGAACTTCATGGAACGATCATCATTTGATCCCGTGAACACCCAGGGCCGGTTTCATGACCCCTTGGTCGGTCCCTCATCTCTTCATAATTAATTGGGTTTTATCACCTAAGGTTCAACATTATTTTAATAAATGATTAAACCAGCATTTAATCATCCTTTCATCAACAAATTAACTGGTCTTCAAGAGATCTTGATATTTGCTCACGTGAGCATCTGGGCACTACATGGTCGACCCATAATCCCATGTAGCCGGTCCCTCCTTTTCTGTGGTTAATTCTCAATAAACCATCAATAAATCATCAATTGATCAAATTAGGGTTTTGAGTCCAAGGTTAATGATTCCAGATTCAAACGCTAATAATTTTACGTTGATCCCGTGATCAACATTTTATTTATCATACTCGGTTCAATTTCCAGTATTCTGATTTAATATTTTATTTGGTCATGCTACCATAATTCATCAAACGAGCAATATTTGCTCAGATGAGCAATACTTGCTCAAATCAAAGAATATTGGTTCAACTATCAATATTCAACAATTCATCAAATGAGCAATATTTGCTCACGTTAACTTATTCACACATCATATCTCTGTCTCAACAGACATGTTCAATTCATGAGTCTCAGAACATTTCCAAACCACGTTCGACTCAACAATACAAGGACTCATCGTCCCATGAAGTCATGAAGTCAACAACTTACTAACTAAATACACGTCTGCCTTGCAGATTCCACAATCACACGAGACATCAATCGTGTTACATGGGGGATATTAACTAGGGTTTTGGTCTGGCGGTCTACGGCACGTGTGTTCATACACACGATGAGAATGTGAGCAAGTCGTGCAATCAGTTGAAGGAGTTAACAAAGTAGTGGATGGAAAATCAACCAAGTCTCCGCACGTTGAGCAACTGGTTTTAACACGATTTCCACTTCCCCATTCTTTGATTCCATCAACTGTCACACTTCATGAGATCATGGTGTTTTCAATTCCAACAATATAAATAAGTCTCTGAATCATGATTGAAACAAGGACAATCTCAGTTCAAACCGACAACACGAGATTAACAATCCAACTCTCAACAGAGCAAATTCAATCATTCAGAATTTATCTTATTTTCAGAATACACAACACACCTACAATCTTCGATCACCATTGATCTCACACATTTCTCAGCTTCCCTCCTACAGACCGACTCATCCTCTCTTGTGACCGAATTTACTCTGGAACGGCCATTGTCTTGGTTTAGGCCGGAGTACTATAGATTGATCTCTCGAATTCAAAACACTCCCTTCTTGCAGTGCATTTGTGTGAGGCTGAATATTTCGCTAGGTTCAAGGAGTCTCCTCCGTACGGTCGTTTCCTCAATTCTGTAAAAACCAGCAAATTGTTTTGCCCCATCTACAAGATTGTATCACTGTCTCAACAGACATGTTCAATTCATAAGTTTCAGAACATTTCCAAACCACGTTCGACTCAACAATACAAGGACTCATCGTCCCATGCAGTCATGAAGTCAGCAACTTACTAACTAAATACACGTCTGCCTTGCGGACTCCACAACCACACGAGATATCAATCATGTTACATGGGGGGATATTAACTAGGGTTTTGGTCTGGCAGTCTACGGCACGTGTGTTCATACACACGATGAGAATGCGAGCAAGTCGTGTAATCAGTTGAAGGAGTTAACAAAGTAGTGGATGGAAAATCAACCAAGTCTCCGCACGTTGAGCAACTGGTTTTAACACGATTTCCACTTCCCCATTCTTTGATTCCATCAACTGTCACACTTCATGAGATCATGGTGTTTTCAATTCCAGCAATATAAATAAGTCTCTGAATAATGAATGAAACAAGGACAATCTCATGTCAAACCGACAACACGAGATTAACAATCCAACTCTCAACAGAGCAAATTCAATCATTCAGAATTTATCTTATTTTCAGAATACACAACACACCTACAATCTTCGATCACCATTGATCTCACACATTTCTCAGCTTCCCTCCTACAGACCGACCCATCCTCTCTTGTGACCGAATTTACTCTGGAACGGTCATTGTCTTGGTTTAGGCCGGAGTACTACAGATTGATCTCTCGAATTCAAAGCAATCCCTTCTTGCAGTGCATCTGTGTGAGGCTGAACATTTCCCTAGGTTCAAGGAGTCTCCTCCATACGGTCGTTTCCTCAATTCTGTAAAAACCAGCAAATTGTTTTGCCCCATCTGCAAGAAGAAACCCAAGTCAGGGTTGATTTGAATCTGAATTAGCATAATGAATTAAAGGGTTTTTATAGAAGAAGAAATTGAAGCAAAGTTAGAACAGAATAAAGAAAGGGGATGAATCAGGTGAAGCTATTACCAGATTCACTGAAATAAGATGGTGCAGCTCAAATGTGGAACAAAACAAGAGCAGAGATGGGATTTCTCTGAAGAGAAATTGAAGGGGTACAAATGGAATCAAAAATGGAGTAATGGGTGTTAACCAGCTTCAAGTTTACTGAGATGATGGTGGTGTTGTGTAAAGGGTGTTGTCTGTGTGGTGTTTGCCAGTGAGAATGATTACAAGATGGAGGAAGATGGGTTCAATCTCAAGACTATGAAGCTGGAGTAGCAAGGTGATGATGGAGTGAATTTTGGTTTGTTTGCAGTGAATGGAACAATGGGTTTGTCTCTAATCCACGTTTGCAGGGAAGTAAGAGCATCTGGCTTTGTTGGTAATGGTGATCAATTGCAGCTGAGTAGAATGCAAGAGGAAGCAGTGGGGTTGCTGTGAAGCTGAAGGTGTTGTTTGCTGATGAGACAATGGATTTGGTAGTACTTGATACTGAGATCACAATGACAGTAATGAACCTGGTGGAGATTAGTGCCAGTGCTTATGCAGATAACAGGTGAAGATGTAAAGGCCACAAACTGGTGGTTGTAAGCTCAGGTTACAAGTGAAATTTGAGAATGCAGGGATTAGATGAATGCAATTAAGCTTACAAGGAAGAGATGAGCTGTGATAGACATTGTATGAAGCTGCAGTGATGTTGGATTCATGAAGATGCAGAACTGAAGCTGAGTCTAGAAGTGATGGTTGTGTTGCAGCTGCTATATTACAGGATTGAGTCGTTTGCTATTGCGACTTAAGAGGAAACTGTGGAGTTGTATTGGGAAGTAGAGAGGTCTGTGAGAATGAGTTTAAACTGGTGGAACATGCAGGTAGTAGTAGTACTGGTGGATGTGCTCGAAATGAGGTTAGATGGTACTTGCAAAGGCTGCAGTTTTGGTGGTCTGCAATGTTGGTATAGACTGAAAAAGGTGGCTATGAAGATGAATGGAAAGATGCAGTCGAGCTGTACATGGGAGTTGCAGTGGTGTTTGAAGTAGCTGGGATTTAAGAAGCTACAAGGGGACTGAACTGAACTGGTTTTGAGTTGAGCTGCAAGTTGCAAGTGATTCCTGAGCTTACACTCTGTCAGAAAGTGAAGTAGATGATGTCGCTGCCATGGGTACTGTTGATTTGCAGTTGTACAAGGATTTGATGCTGTTATGATGGTATTGGTGGTGACAGTAATTGATATGTAGAATCGAAGACAGTGGCGCTGTTAACTGTTGCAGGTGCATTGAACTGATGCCGCATATGGTTGAAATGGAGTGGCACTGGTGGTTTTATATGGTGATACAAAGTTGTTGGAGGCACTGAGCATGGAAGAAAGATTGTAGGTGGTTTTGCAATGCACTATCTGGATATGAACTGATGGCATTATGGGTTAGTATTGGCTCGAGTTTGGAGGTTGTTTAGGAGTTGTTTTGATGCTGCAAGGTGTGAGCTGTGGTGTTGGTCTTTGGCAACTTAGCCAAGACATAGCTTCAGCTAACCGTGGTCCTGATGGTGGTAATGGGCAGGAGTTGCTTGTCAGTTCTACAAGACTGACAAGCTTGGCAAGTTATGGGCTTGTTACCACTTGGACTTTGGGCTTTGAAGACCTAGTTTTGGAAACAAGAAGAGATACAAAAGGAGAGCCTTTTACATATCACGAATTTTACACTACTACTTGGAGTTTTTGGAGAGCGGCGACTAGGGTTTGCTTTCATTTATTTTTCATCTTCTTCATTTCATTCTTGATTATGATTATGATGAACTCAAAAGCTATGAGTAGCTAAACACATAATATTGGTTATGGGATAAAGTTGATTTCTCAACATGATATTTGATTCAATATATCAGTTTTGTCTCAATAATTTATTGTTTATGATTCATGGTTTATATTGTCATATGATTTGATTGTTTGTTTGGTTGAGTCCGGAATCAATTCGATTTGCATTCATTTCTAAAACTATATTAGGTTTTTCAATACGAAAAAGTTGTTTGTCCCTGATTCTAAGTAGCGTAGTGTGGCTATTACTTGTAGTGATACATCTTTATAATTGCATATGAATCATAACCTTTTTTAAAAGAATTAGTGCTTTTACACGTTCGTTTGCATTGATTAGTCTTATTCCATAGAACTTAGTGCTTTTAGGGAGTTAAACTTAATTGTGCTTTTACACTTTAGGTTGCTTTCTAGGAAGAATTCACATATGCATCTTTTAATGTGGTTGTGATGAAATCAGGGAATTAGCGGGATATACTTGCGATCAAGATATCCTAGGACTTTTAGTAAATGAGAGATTAAAATACCAATTCTAGTCATTGATAAAAACATGTTTGTGAATGATATTATCCCGTGACCAATATTCCTCTTATTGATTATTTTCATATTTTATTTCTTTTAATTTATTTTTATTGCATTGATAAACAAAATCCCCCTTGGTTACTTAAGAATCTGAAAGTTGCATAACAATAATTGCCTCTCTGTGGGAACGAACTCTTTCTTACCACATACTTCATTTATTTTAGTTAAGTAAAAAGTGAATTATTTTTGACGCATACGACAGCGATTAAATTTTGGCGCCGCTGCCGGGGAGGCATATAGCTTGTTATTAAGTTTTTAGTTTCTTTTTACAATTTCTGCTTTTATCTTTGCTTTTTGTTTTCTTGTCTTGTTTCTCACTTGTTTGCGAGAATTGTTTTCAAGTACCTAATCCCTGGCTTCTAAAGATTGGAACTATCCAAGGTGCGGGATAGCTACTCGAAGAGGTACAATATTTCAACCAAGTCAAGACACAACTGAAGAACAAGAGTTAGAAGTGGAAGAAGTGTTACAACTAGAAGAAGAACAAGAGGTTTCATTCATAGAAGAACCACTAGTTGAAGAAGGACCACTAATTGAAGAAGAAGCAATGGGTGATCGAACACTCAAGGACTTGGCTTCTCATAGGCTTGATACACAACGATGGTGTATTCAAACAAACTCAACCTTCGAGATCAAGCCGGGGTTGATTAGAGAGTTACCGAAGTTTCATGGCATGGTGAGTGAAGATCCAAACAAGCATCTCATGGATTTCCACAATGTTATCATGGCTATGCTTCCAGAGAATATTAATGCGGATGGAGCGATGTTGAAAGCCTTTCCATTCTCTTTGGCGGACAATGCTAAGGAATGGTTGTATTACTTGCCTTTCGGAAGTGTCACTACATGGAACGGGTTGAAGAAACTCTTTCTAGAGAGGTATTTTCCTGCGTCAAAGGCTACTCAAATTTGCAAAGAGATTTGTGGGATAAAGCAAAATATAGGAGAATCTTTGTATGAATGTTGGGAGCGATACAAGAGATTGGTGGAAAGCTGTCCACACCACCAATTCAGTGACGTTATGATAATCCAATACTTCTACAAAGGTCTCCAAACAAGTGATAGATATCTTCTTGATGCAGCGGGTGGAGGTGCATTATTGAACAAGACGGTGGCCCAAGCTACCGAGTTAATTGAAAGCATTGCTGCGAATTCGCAATAATTTTACACAAGAGGTGAACTAATGGTTAGGCGGGTGCATGAAGTTAGTGATTCATCATCACACCTTGATCAAAGGATGGATAGCATGGAGAGAATGGTGCAAAAGATAGCTTCGGTTATTGTACCTTCATATGACGAAGAGTTGGATCAAGCTAGCGCGGTCTTTCCAAATCATCAAAGACGGTATGATCCTTATTCCAACACTTACAATCCGGGATGGAGAGATCATCCAAATTTTAGCTATGCTAACAAGCAAGGTGCAGTCCAACAACCTAATTTCAACCGTTCGAGTGGATTTCAACCACAACAATAACAATTTCAGCAACCACAACAATCAATGCAAAATCAAGGTTCCGATATCGATTCAAAGCTTCAAACAATGATGAAAGGCATTTCTACCATGTTTAAAGAAAGTCAGCATGAGACTAAGAGTGCTATTAAGGAGTTGCAGACAAAGATGGGCTCCATGGCGATTGATATAAACAAATTGAAGGCAAAAAATAGTGGGAAACTCCCTTCTCAACTTATTAACCCAAAAGAGGTTGTCAATCCTATTATGTTGAGAAGTGGTACACAACTTGTGCAACCCGAGGTTACTGATTCAGGCAAGGTGGAAACACCAAAGGAACCTGTTTTGGAGGAGAAGAATGATGATTCTCCCCAAACTTCTGAGGTACCTATTGTTAGAGCATTGCTCGGTCGAACTCGCATGCGTTTCTATCTCAAGCATGTTTGTCAATGTTAGTGATCAAAACTATAAGTCTTGATTTCTAGTCTATTATTAGCTAAGTCTTGGACTAGGATAGAAAGTGTAGTTGAGCTCAAGACTCCATGGAAATCATTATACAAGACGAAGAACTACTCAAGGAACTGGTGGAACTTCATCGACTAAAAGGTATGTGGAGACTTGAACTTATCTATCACTAAAAGGTCTATCTACTCTATCTCTTATCTTGAGACAAAGTCGTTTTGCTATATAGACTATGATTATACACATTTGCTATGTCGAGCCGAGTTTATCTCGCTTATCTATTTCTCAAAATATGTGTTGGTAAGCTTTCGCTTTAGCCAAATTCATATTTACTAGTGACGAAAGTCATGTTATGTTTCAATCACTTGAAAATGGCTTTGACGAAAAATGGTTTGTGAATAACAATTATATAACGTCCTCTAAGAATGTTTCAATGATTGAAATGAGAGTTTAGATTATATAACCATGGAAGGATATAAAAATTGTGTGTTATAACATATGTGTGTGTAAGTCCTTATTCCTTGAACCAAAGTATGCGTACTTTGCTGCTCAGGAAAATCGGAACCAAGTCCGCATACCAAGTCCGCGTACTGTCGGAAGTTCTCGACCCGAGAAAATCTGCTGGAGTTTGTGAACTGAAAACAAACTTATTCCGAGTACTTAAGTCCGCGTACTTAAGTTGGTTATTTTCTAAAAACGATTATACGTGAATTCAAACTTATATAAACTAAGGAATGCAAGTTTGCAAACCATGGCTATAAAGTTCATGAATCGATTCGAGTGAATCAAATCGTTTTTGTTTTAATTATGTCTATTATAAAGATCTAAGCGATTGAACAACTCTCTAACTAGTTCATTTGAGTCATTTGAACTAGTTACGGTAAAGAAGAATATGGTTGATATGAAAGTGCTCATATGGCTAAACATTTCGTTAACTACTGTTGAACCAACAAAAAGTACATGTTTGGGTACGGTTACTGTAGGATCAGAATATCGCAACATTAATATCCTTGCGAAATCCTTGAATAATAAACTGTGAAGATATCGCAGATTGGTAATAAAAATGACGCAACGGAGGACGACAGCCTGAACACGAGAAAGATATGAAGACCTAGCGAGATTTAACATTTGAATACTTGCGAGAATGTCGCAAGCCAGATCCGAAAATAAAGGACAACTTAGCTGTCAACCACTATGTAATGTCCTATATAAAGGACCGAGTAGGCTTAAGAAAAAAGGGGAGAGATCTTTTTAGAGTGGAGGGAAAGTTTTGAGGAGAGAGAAAGTCTAGCGCAATAGTTGATTTTATTTCCCCTTTGTAAAATTCTTAAACTCAATTAATAAAAAGTGTGATTGTTGATCTTAAAGATGTGTTGAATGTTATGAATTCTTGTGAGGGATGTATTGTAGGATTTCCTGCAATCACATAATGGCGCTAGAAATAGGGATTGCAGATTAAAGATTAAAGATTGTTATTAAGATTGTTCAAATCAAGAAAATGATTAAACAAATGGATAAATAAGTAGAGAAAATTAAAATCAAGGAATGTAATAGAAAGTTGGAGTGTAGCTTGATTACAAAAACAATGATTAATGAATTCCATGAAAATATCAGAGGGAGAATACATAAACGAGATTTTGAAGGAAAGAAAATCACAACGATGGAGAAGGTATCACCCTTGAAAGATTGGGAAAAACAGAAGATTACATTCACAGCAGCAGAGGTACCAAGAGAAAATTTAAACCATACGTCTCCTTTGGTAATCACAGTAACCACACGGAAAGAAAAAGAGAAATCAGCAAAAACTATAGAAGAATGGGCGATAAATAGAACTCTGGTTGATACAGGGAGTTCGGCCGATATAATATTTTACCATGCATACAGAGGAATGGGATATAAAGATGAAGAAATGTCTCCTTCAACCTATCATATTCATGACTTTGGCAAATCTACAACAAAACCAAAAGGAAAAATAGAGGTGCAAATTTCGCTAGGAGAGATTGAAACGCAAGTGGCACTATGCGTAGTGGATATGGATTCACCATACAACATGCTGTTGGGAAGGCCATGGATACATGCAATTAAAGCTGTAGCATCAACATTACATCAGTGCATTAAATTTCCTATGCCAAGTGGGATTGGCGAAATTAGAGGGGAGGCTGATAAAGTGAGATTATTTTATCAAATTGAAGTGAAACAATATGAAGGACGTGCAAAGAAGCGAAAAAATCGCAGAAAGTGGCGAAGGAGGCAAAGAAAGAAGAAGAATTTAGAGCTTATATGATAAGAACAGAGGAAGGAAAAGGAATACTCAGCGAAAATTCGGGAGAAGGGAATGAGCCTGCGAAGGAGATAAAAGAACCCACACCTATGGGAGAACCTAAGACCAGTTACACTGCGGCGGAACCAACAAAGGAAGTGAATGTTGGAACCGAAGAAGAACCCAAAATACTAAAAATTGGGACTAAGATGGAGGAAGATGAAGAAGAAAGAACTATTGGTCTGTTGCGAGAATTTAAAGATATTTTCGCGTGGAACATGGATGAGATGCCTGGAATAGACCCGTCTGTGGCGTGTCATAGGTTGGAGATTGACAAAAATGTGGGGCCATTCAAACAAAGGATAAGAAAAATCGCAACAACATATCATCCTCAAATAGAAGAAGAGTTGCAGAAGATGCTTGATGCTGGAATCATAAGACAAGCAAAATATCCAGAGTGGATAGCAAACAAGGTTGTGGTACCAAAGAAGAAAAAGGGGATAAGAATTTGCATAGATTTTACTGATCTAAATAAAGCTTGTCCGAAAGACAGTTTTCCGTTACCAGACATTCCACAAATGGTCGAATCAGCAGTAGGAAATGATAGAATATCTTCTCTAGACGGATATAAAGGCTACAATCAAATCCCTCTCGCTGAAGAAGATCAGGAGCATACTGCTTTTTTTCGCTCCAAGAGGGTTATATTGTTATACAAAAATGCCATCTGGTTTGCAAAATGCTGGAGCAACATACCAAAGGATGGTAGAGAAGGTGTGTAGTTGCAGGATTTCCTACACTACACCCCTCATTAGATTCAACACAATTAATCCATTTGAAGATGAATAACTATGAATTTGATTGATTATTTTCTTGAAATGTTTACAAAGAAAGATAGAACAATTAAGGAAATTACAATCACTCTAGATTTTCTCTCTCTAATGACTTGCTTAACAATTCAAAAAGACCTCCCCTACAACAGATTTACTCAACTCTTTATATAGGGTATTACATAGTGGATGACAAACTAAGCTGTCCTTTATTTTCGGGAATAACTCGCGAAGTATCGCAAGTGTATAAATGTTCGTCTTCGCGACACTCCTAAATCTCGCCAAATCTTCACACTTTTCTCATGTTCTGACTGTCATCATCCATTGCGTCATTTATATTATTTCCCTGCGACACCTTCGCAATACTGTCATTTATTGATCTCGCAAGGTATTGATGTCGCGATATTCTGATCCTACATCTTGCCTCTTCTCATGTCTTTTCTGCGAAGGAGAAAATGTCATGAGAATTTATATTTTAAAATGCCGCAATTGCTCATCTTTATCTCTTTTATCCGTTTTATTCATGTACGGAATTTATTACAAGTGTTTCTTCTTCCACTCTTTTCTTGACACGTCTCTTTCAACCGCTTATTCTTGACCATTCACGTCCCATCTCGTATTAAATCCATTTGTTTTCTCGAGGATTCTCTTCTCTATATATAGTTTTCTTACCTTTCTCTTTTTCTCTTTTATTTTCCCTCTGCAACTTCCCTTCAACTTTCTTCCTCCGCAATTTGCGCTTCTGCTACTGTAATCCTACCCTTCAATTCTCTCAATCTTCAATTCTTTATTCATTCATATACTATATTAATGGCTTCACTTGGTCGTACATATAAACCCCTTTTTGAAGAAACTCAAAAGAATTTGCAGGAAAAGGGTTTCACTTTATCAACCATTCCTGATCAAGAATCTTCGTCTATTCTCTCTGCAAAACTGTTTTCTGATCATCAGTGTGATGATCAGAAAATCATAGTCTCATTAGGTCAACTCCTCGCGGGCCTTCCCATTCCTCTATACAATCCCGAGATACCATTATTCTATGAAATTCTTGCTCACGAGAAATTCTCGCGAGCTATTTATCAATTGAGCGGCGACTGCATCCGTCTAATGCTTGAATTCGCCAATCGTGGCGCTTGTAAAGGATCTTTATATCCTGATGATGTCAGAGATCCCAAATTCGCAAATTTACAAATAGTCGCTGAGAAGTATACCGTGGACAACTTTTTTGAAAATTATAAAGTAATAAATATGAGAAATGATAAATCTCGTTGGGGTGCTCGGTTAAAAAGAAAAGATAATATTTCCGATGACAAGCTACTTATGCAAGATATTGACTGGCACTCGGGCAACAATAGTACTCCTCGTCATTCCAAAGATGAAAAATGGTGGGTTGTTCCTTTATTTTTGAATGGACCCTATATCGCAGGTTCACACGTACTCCCTGCGAATCTCGCAAACTATCATCCTTGGGAATTTAAGTGGCCCGAGAAGGCAAAAGAGGTATATTTCCTTTTTTCAGGTTTTGCTTTTGCGATATTCCCGATGACAAGCATTTATTGAATTTGCAAAGTTTACAGGTTGACAAACTGAGGAAAAGTTATGAAAGAAACCCAAAGGCGAGTACTCTGGCGATACTCCGATCGATCACGGATGAAGTAAGAAATATTTTCTTTTGTTATTTTTAACAATATTGTTGCCTCTATTTCTTATCTTCATTCGTGTGCGAAGATTATTGAAGAAACAAACATCCCCGAAACTGCGAAGGTTAAGGGCAAGGATAAAATCACTCTTCGCAAGGACAAGTCTTCTGCTCCATTTTCTAAAAAACGGAAAACCCAACCCTCTTCTCATTCTAGTTCTCAAACCGGCGAAATCTCTGACGAGGATGAAAATGAGATTGGTACTTCCTCTGCGAGGGAGAATCACTCGACTATTTCTGCTATGGCGCAATTGTCTAGTGTCTTCTCCGATTCTATGCAAGGATTAGGAGATGATCATTTAACTGCTACTTGCGAAGCTCTCGCTAAAATTTGTGATGCCCCGATGTTAGAGGATAACGAATCTTTTCGCGGAGTTTCCCGAACATTGACTTCCAGTCACTTAAATGCTCTCACTGCTTTGGTATGTTCATATTCCTTTGCTTCTCTGTAATTTTGATTATAAGCTTTCTCTTAACAATTTCTTTATTTTCCTTTATAGTCTGGGAGAGCTTCCTTTGTTGTTGCCTCAGATCTTGAGAAAAGACGCGACAATCTTGAAAAGAAAAATCTCCAACTCAAAAAGAAGATCCAACAACTAGAAACTGAAGTTGCGATGTCTCGCAAGAAAGATGAAAGAATTCAACAGTTGGAAGTTGAATCTGCTTCTCAAAAGACTAAAATGTCTACTCTTCAAAGTGCGAATCAACAACTTTATGGTATAAAACTTTTACTCTTCAAGTCGTCTTTATTTTATCATCTGCTTTTCTTTTCCTGATTTATTATTTTCGCAGACATATATAATCTCTCTGAAGAAGCCATTCTTCTCCATTCATTTCCCGAGCCTATGGACAATGATGTTCTTCTCACTCATCTCAATGAATCTTTAAGCAGTTCGTCAAACAAAATTGACTCCCTTCCGTTAAATGAACTTCAAACCAAATATCGTCTCTTAGAGATTGAGCATAGATCTAGTTTAGGTTTAGCCAACCAATTTAAACAAATGTACCTTGTTTCCCATAAGAAAACCGAAACTTTAAGGAAGAAAATTAGTGGTCTCATAGATGACAAAGCCCGTATTGCTAATAAAGGTGCACAGGCATTAGCAAAATTTCAAAAATCTCTTCTCGAAGTACAAATTGAACGAGACGAATCTCTTCGTTAGAATGCCATACTTAATGAGCGAGAAGATCAAATTCGTTCGCTTCTTGTTATAAATAATGATGATGAATTCGCTTGGGCTGCGAAGGTTCTAGATAATGCCAGGAATAACTTAGGCGTTGATGTTAGTCTTCATGCCGAGCATACTGCCTTGGTTAAAGACATGATATCCGACGAGAGAAGGTTGTTTATTATACTTTCTTGCTCCTTATCTCTCGTAGTAATGTTATTGTGTTGTTAATTCATTGTCATATGTTTTGCGAAATCCGAGAAGAGATTTCAAACAAGGATTGAAGAACTTGAGTCTCGAAAAGGGAAACTCATGAAGACCTTTCTCTTCGCAATAACAAGTATTCTAAGTTGAAGAAACAACTGCAAGCTACAGTGGCGAATTTCAACAATAATGTTGTTCATTTTCGCAATCAAACTATTGAAACGGTTTGCAATGATCACCGCATTCCTCTTAGTTCATATCCTTGTCTTCGCGATGATATTCCTGAGGATATACCTTTTCGGATGTCTCTGATAGTGAAGCTAGCGAAGAAGAAGAATCGCGAAAAGAATGATGGAATTGAAGAATCTGACCAAGAAGTAGAATCCCCAAAGAAATAACTTCTTTTTCTTCTTTCGCTTCTTGTAATATCTGTATATATACTCTTTTAATCTTCTTGGATTGCTAAATATGAATTCAATCATTGTTTTATTTATTTGCGCATATTAATCAAGCAATTCTCCTTTATAATTCAACTGACCAGCATCATGAATACATAAATCCATCATGTGGAAATGAATAACAAAATTTTATCCTATTCATTCCCATACTTGCCTCTGTTATTCATTTTCAAATGAGAGATTTGATCAATTATCTCTGAGTAATGAAATCTCTGACTTTGGCCTTTATTATTTGTAATTTTATGATGGAATATAATCGTTTTCGTAAGCTTATTTGCTTCCTCAATGTTATATATGTTTATACCTTTAGTTATGTTGAAGTTCATCATTGCGACAAGATCGCAAGATGTCTTCACAAATGAAGAAATCTATTAATCTTGCCTTATCATTTTTGTGTGGTCTTATTTTGCCTTCCTAATTAAAGGTCTTATTTCGCCACCCCTCGTTGCGACAAAATCGCAGGACGTCTTTACATTTTCATGTAATGACCCATTGACCTTGTCTTATCATTTGTTAAGTATTTTTGCCTCTGCAGGATATTTTATTTGCAACAATGTGACAGGCTTAAATACTCTTGCGAATGTAA
The DNA here is from genome assembly GCA_023531295.1 of Papaver armeniacum. Classification (NCBI taxonomy): domain Eukaryota; kingdom Viridiplantae; phylum Streptophyta; class Magnoliopsida; order Ranunculales; family Papaveraceae; genus Papaver; species Papaver armeniacum. The sequence continues at coordinate 122,816 of JAJJWW010015504.1, read as the reverse complement.
AATCCCATGACATTGCCGTCTTCGCGACGAAATCGCAGGACGTCTTTGCATTTTCATGCAAAAACCCATTGATCTCGCCTTATCCTTGCGTCGATATTGCCTCTACAGGATCATCGCACAAATATGACAAGCCTAAATTTCCTTGCGAAAATAAAGCCTCATGACATTTGCGTCTTTTGACACTTATCAGCTCCCTAATGGAGGGTGCCGCCTTATCTTCTCCCCGGTTGCCCCTTCAAGGAGGCGTACATCGGCCATACAAGACTAGCTCCTCCCATCCGGTCTTAACAACAACCAGCTTGTTTTCGCAGCCTCTTATCCCTTATACCTATATGGTTTATGGTTACGAGACTGCACCCTAAGTGGAGTTTTCTTCGGGCCGAGTGCAGCATATACCAAGACTTGCCAAGAATGGCCGAGACACTTCAAATGCCCTGTGCACTCTTGGCTCAACCGTGTACCCCGGCGCCTTGAGCATACACTGACTCCTTGGAAGAGACCCTCGGGCGTCCAACCAGGGTATAACCATATATATATAGTTGGAAATCCAAGGTATCTCTCCCGGATAGGCTTTCATGGGCCCCAAATCTCCATGACTCAGGTTCCGGGAGCGGTGTAACCTTTTCCCTGAGCCATGTCAAGAGATACCCCCTTATATGACGCACTTTAGGTCTTACATTTGCCTCTTGCGAAATATCATTCGCGAACTAAGGTGTACGCCATAAAGGTTCGTCCCATTCACTCACTCATTCATTTTTGTTAATTCATTCAATCATTCATTTTGTTTGCGAAGCTATCGCGCAATCTTACATTGTTTAATCATTTTTGTTTTTCAATTTTTCAATCAAATTGTCATACATTTTTGATGGCGAGATCTTCGCATATTTCTTCTTCAATTATTTTTTCTTCCTCTTACCCTTAACAAATTTTTGTTACTACCTTTTAATGATTACTCACTTCTTACACTTTTTGCTCCTGCTGCTCTCTGCTGCTTCACCATTCAAATCTCTTAATGATTCCTTTCCATCATAATTTTCAACTATTTCCATGCATCTGTTTCGCAATGTATCTTCTCCTCTTACATCAATGGCATCTACCATCAATCTTTCTCTTCTTTGTTCATCTTTTTCATGTTGCTTCCAACTCTTTCCTTTTCGCAGCTCTCTCTTCGCAACACTCCACGTCGATCTCATAACATTTTTGCCCTTCCATCCAGTCTCCCTTTATAATTACAACACCACTAGGATGAGGAAACTTTATACACTGATGATATGTTGACGCTACACCCAGAATTTCATGCAACCATGGCCTTCCGATCAATGCATTATAAGGGGATTCCACATCGACCACACAGAACAAAATATCAGTAGATAATCCTTGCAAATGTATTCTCACATGAACTTCTCCTTTAGGCTTGTTTGCTGTGCCATTGAAACCATATATTTTGTATGTTGAAGGTATCAATTCTTCATCCTTTCCCCCCATAGTCTTGTAAGTATGGTAAAAGAGGATGTTTACTGAGCTTCCCAAAGTATCAATTAATATTCTATTGATTGCCCAAAGAATTTTCTCGCTTCATCATCTTCGCCATCAACGGTTTTGGATTAATTTCCGGTTTACAACCAATGGGCTATCATGTATTTCTCTACCTTTGGGTATTTCTTCTGCAGAGAAAGAAATAATTTGCGGTTTGCCACTCTTTTAATTGCGATGTCCTCGCAATGTTCAACACTTCTTTATCATCAACATCCCTCGCAAAAACTCTACTGAGTATGTTATCATGAAAATCTTCAATTGTACGATATGAGTGAACAATGGAGTTGCAAAATAAATTTTTAGCTTTCGCTCCAACTTCTATTACGAACGTTTCTTTCCCCTTCGATGGTGGTGGCGGCAATGGTTGAACTTTCTCTTCACTTTTTAGAAAGTGATTCAGCTTTCCTTGATCAATCATTCTAAGGATGATTCTTTTTATGTTTCTGCAGTCATTTGTTAGATGTCCATGAAAACGGTGGTAAGAGAAAAATTCGTGACTTCTATCACCTGGTGGCGGTTCATTTCCCATGTTCCATGGTGCAGGTATGTTTTCCATCAAGAGTATAGCTTCCCATATTTTTTCCACACTAGTATTTAGTGGTGGCATCTTAATTTCTTCCCATACTACTCGTGACGTCATTTGTCCTCCATGATAATTCCGCCTTTGACTTCCATAAGTCTCCTGCGGATGATCAAGTCTTTGAATTTTGTTATTGCCACCACGGTTGTAGTAGTTCCTTTCTCTCTCAAATTCTTCTTGATCACGGCTTCCCATGGCTACTATCTTCGGCTGTCCATCATCTGTTACCCTTTCTTGTTGACCTTGCGAAGTACTCTCCACCGTGTTTATCAGTTTTGGTAATAAACTTGCATTCGCAGCATTTGAACTTGTATTCGCAATTGGATATGATTCCATCTCATTTTGCCTTTCCTCTAAAGCAATATACTCCTCTTGAAGTTCTCGCCGCTCCGTCATCGTGATTGTATTCTTGACTCTAAAAATTTGAATATATAACACATTGGTTGCGAACATAGCGTTTATAAATGATAAAATGAGATATCTTTCATCCACTCTTCCAGCCATCTCGCTACACATCGTCTTCCACCTCACAGTTAGGTGTCTTAAACTTTCGCCAACTCTTTGTTTCAGCCCAAATACATCTTCAATTCACAGTCGCGAGGAGTTGTTACTTATGTATGCCCCTAAGAATATAGCTTGTAAATGGTTGAATGACGCGATGGTGTTTCTTGGTAAACCCTCAAACCATTTCGAGTGCTTCTCTGTTAAACTTGATGCGAAATATTTGCACAATATAGCGTCATGATTTTCCCACTGTAACATACATCTTACATACGCCTTGATGTGTTGTATTGCGCAAGTTGTTCCATCAAAAATGCTGGTTAATGCGGGTAAATTGCATTTTGGGGGTATTCCACCTAACTGCACCTCTAGTGTAAAGGGAGTTTTCGCAGCTTCTTCGATGGCCTCATCCAATTGTCTTCTTCCTCCTCCTCTTCTATTGTTCAACATTCCTCTCATTTCTGCCAACTCTTTTAAGATTTGTTCATTTACATCAGGATTTGAATTTATTGGTCTTTTTAGCTCCGCCTCTCTCCTTCTGCGTTCATGTCTATCTTGATTTTCTTGTTCAGCATTTTCTTCTCTTCTTTCTTTGCGACTTTCTCCTCCATCTCGTTCATGGATTCGCACACCATTGTATCTATCATTTTCTCTTCTTGGTTGCTATCAGTTCTCCTTTGTATTCTTTCATACTCTTCATTGATATTTCCATTGTTGCGATTTTGCTCGCGTCTTCTTTCTCGATTGTCATGATTATTCTGCCGAATTGCTTCCTCCAATTCTCGTTCTTCCATTTCCACTCTTAATCTTTCCCTTTCGCAAGCTAGACGCGCTTGTTCAATATAATGCTTTTCGATGTCATCTTCAATCTCCTTTTGTTTCCTCTGTGTTTCTCTCCCACGCAGTACTCTTCTTCCTTCTTCCTGATTTTCTTCATCAATTGGATTATTCTGCTGCCTATTTCCTTGATTTCCATTATTTTGGCCACCCTGTAAAATCTCTGGATGCGGAATACACACCACTTCCCTTCTTTCGCAGTATCCTTCACCGAGATTTAGCTCTCTTTCTAAATTTTCTTCATTAGCATTTTCTACAGGTAACATTCTCCTTCTATCATCTCTAACCGATCCTGGTCTTGACCTGGTATTACTTCTCGACCTCCTATTCTGCAACCTCATATTTTCCATTCTTAACTCATGGTTTTGCCTTGTTAAATTTGCGCGTTCTTCCGCTTCTAATCGTCTTTCTTCATGTATTGTTTGTCTCAACGTTTCTAATGCTACGATTTCTTTATTTCTATGAGCTGTTTCTCCCATTTCTTCTCGATTTCTTTCCTCTTGTCCATTATTTATCAATTGTTGCACTTCTTCTCTTTCTTCCACATAATCTGATCTCCATGTATGCACGCTCACCCTATCATAATCTATTACTCTATTCGGTGCTGGTTGAATTGGTGGTTGAATTGGTGGTTGAATTTGACCTTCTTCTCTATCTCTTGCGTTTATTCTTGATGGTTCACCTACTTCATTTCTCCTTTCTCCAGCTAATCTCCCACTTCTCCTCACAATTGCTGGTTGTTCTGATGCATTCCTTCTTCTTGCCATTTCTCAATTTTAATAAATTGTTTGAAAATTATTCAAAATTTCTTTCTCGTTACTCCTGATTCTTTCAATTCACAAGATTGATCTTCTACTCAGTCCCTGTTTCTAGCGCATATGTAGTTGCAGGATTTCCTACACTACACCCCTCATTAGATTCAACACAATTAATCCATTTGAAGATGAATAACTATGAATTTGATTGATTATTTTCTTGAAATGTTTACAAAGAAAGATAGAACAGAATTAAGGAAATTACAATCACTCTAGATTTTCTCTCTCCTAATGACTTGCTTAACAATTCAAAAAGACCTCCCCTACAACAGATTTACTCAACTCTTTATATAGGGTATTACATAGTGGATGACAGCTAAGCTGTCCTTTATTTTCGGGAATAACTCGCGAAGTATCGCAAGTGTATAAATGTTCGTCTTCGCGACACTCCTAAATCTCGCCAAATCTTCACACTTTTCTCATGTTCTGACTGTCATCATCCATTGCGTCATTTATATTATTTCCCTGCGACACCTTCGCAATACTGTCATTTATTGATCTCGCAAGGTATTGATGTCGCGATATTCTGATCCTACAAGGTGTTTGCGAAATGGATACACAAAACATTAGAAGTGTACGTGGATGATATGTTAATAAAAAGTAAAGAAGCAAAAGATCATGTCCAAGATCTGAGGGAAATTTTTGAACAAATGAGATATTTTAACATCAAAGTAAATCCAGAAAAGTGTATCTTTGGGGTTGCGTCAGGAAAATTTTTAGGATACATCATATCAAAAGAAGGAATAAAAGTTGATCCAGAGAAAGTGCAAGAAGTTCGTGACATGCCAACACCAGCGACGGTAAAAGATGTACATAAGTTAAATGGGCTCTTAGCTTCGCTGTGAAGGTTCATTTCGCGATCATCAGACAAATGTAAACATTTTTTCAACATACTCAAAAAGGGGACGAAGTTTAGATGGACAGACGAATGCGAGAAAGCTTTTCAAGGAATAAAAGAACATCTGACGAATATATCTATTTCGCAAAAAGCAGAACCAGGAGAAGAATTATTAATCTATCTTGCGAAAACTTCGTATGCATTAAGTGTTGTGTTACTACGAGTAGACGCAGGAGTTGAAAAACCAATTTATTACATCAGCAAAACCTTCAATGCTGCAGAGCAAAACTATTCAAAAATTGAAAATCTAATTTTGGCGTTAGTTTATGCAGCATTTAAACTTCGCATATATTTTCAGGCACATGAAATAAGAGTACTGACAAAAATACCAATCGAGTCAGTTATGAAGAATTCAAAAAGATCAGGCAGAGTTGAGAGATGGAATGTACAAATTGGACATTTCAAAATCAAATATGAAATATTATCTTCACCCAAATCGCAAGTTGTTGCAGACTTCTTAGCAGGATTTCCTTTTAGAAGATGATGAAGCTGTGGAAGAAATGATAGATGTAGAAGAAGAACATGGAAATCCGAGAGATCTATTAATAGTCGTTGCTACAGACTGTTTCACAAAATGGGCAGAGGTAAAGTAAGTACAACACATTCGCGACAAAGACGTTTTTACATTCATATTTGAGAATATCATATGCAGATTTGGAATCCCCGCACAATTGGTATCTGATAATGGGAAACAGTTTGAAGGACAAAATATAGAACTATTACTTAATGCATTTAAGATAAAATGTGGGAAGTCAACTCCTTTATACCCTCAGGCCAACGGACAGGCAGAAGCAACAAATAAAACAATCGCAGATATATTGAAGAAGAAATTAGAAGGGCATAATAGAGCATGGTGCGAACAGGTGCATAATGCAGTATGGGCTTACAACACAACCAGTCGAGAAGCTACGGGAATGTCACCTTTCTGTTTAACATATGGAGTTGAGGTTGTGCTACCAACAGAAGTTATTATTCCAACAACAAAGAGAGAAGCTTGGAAGAAAAATCTTAGTGCGGGTATTATTTTAACCAAGTTAGATGAATTAGAAGAAAAAAGAGAAAGAGCTCTACAAAGATATGGAAAATTACCAGCGAAGATTAGCCCGAGAATATAATAAACGTGTTAAAACATGCGAATTTCAACCAGGTGACTTGGTGCTGCGAGAAACACCAATATATCAGCGAGAAAGTGGTGGAAAGCTTGCGAAAAAATGGGATGGACCTTATATCATTAAGGATATAGTTGGAACAGGGGCATATAGATTGATGGACCCTGAGGGTAAAGATGTGGGCCGCAAACTCGATAGACCATGGAACATGTTATACTTAAAGAGATATTACCCGTAAAAGATTGTGGGGAAAGAATAGACTGCGAAATTTTGTATGATTGAAGCAAAATGAATCTATATGAAAATCTTTTGAAAGAATTATTGCGAGATTATACAAAACAAAGAAAGAACATGCGAAAATTTTGCACAGATAATGGCAAGAGATAATCAAAGATCAATGACATACTAGAAAGGGGCGAACCTGCTATGGCGTACACCCTAGTTCGCGAAATCAAAATTTCGCAAGAGGCAAATGTAAGACCTAAAGTACGTCATAAAAGGGGGTACCTATTGCATGGCTCAGGGAAAAGGTTACAACACCCCTGGAACCTGAGTCATGGAGATTTGGGGTCAATAAAGCCCATCCAGGAGAGGTACCTTGGATTTTCAACCTGAGCTAATAACTTAGGTTGGACGACTGAGGGTCTCTTCTAAGGAGTGCGGCATCTGATCAAGGCGCCGAGGTACACGGTTGAGACAAGAGTGCCCGGGGCGTCTGGAACTACCCTTGCCATTCTTGGCAAGTCTTGACGTATGCTGCACTCGGCCCGAAGAAAACCCCACTTAGGGTGCAGTCTCGTAACCATAAGCCCTATAGGCAAAAAGGGATAAGAGGCTGCGAAAACAACTGGTTGTTGTTAAGACCGGATGGGAGGAGCCAACCTTGTATGGTAGAGGTACGCCTCCTTGAAGGGGCAACCAGGGGAAGATAAGGGCGGCACCCTCCATTAGGGAGCTGATAAGTGTCTCAAGACGGCAATGTCATGGGACTTTATGTTCGCAAGAATATTTAGGCCTGTCATATTGTCGCATGAAAAATATCCTGCAGAGGCAATAATACTAGAGAAAAGATAAGACGAGATCAATGGGTCGGTACATGAAAGTGTAAGGACGTCCTGCGATTTCGTCGCAAGACGGCAATGTCATGGGGCTTTATCTTCGCAAGAATATTTAGGCCTATCATATTGTCGCAACAAAAATCATGAAAGGTTAAGGCAAGATCAAGGGGTTTTTGCATGCAAGTGCAAAGACGTATTGCGATTTTGTCTCAATGACAAGAGGTGGCATAATAAGACCTTTAACTAGGAAGGCAAAATAAGACCACATGATTCAAAAAAAAAAAAAAAAAAAAAAGAATTAAATGTTACTTATGCAGATCTTTCATCGCAAGAAAGATAATGAGAGGCAGTATGGGAATTGTTAAACAACAAGCATTATCTTCCTCGCTAGTAAGCAGAATAATAAAAGAGTAAATACATCTCAAAGATGACTGAAGTACACCATTTGCAAGAAGTTATAGAGATGAAGTAATCCAAAGAAGTAAAATTACAAAAGAAGTTCAAGCCTCAACATCAATTTTTTCTCCAGAAGGAGATAATGGACATTCTTCAACAATTTTATCACCTTCACCAGCTTTCTCACTTTCGCCAGCTTTTTCAGTTTTGCCCGTCCTTCCTTCATTCTGGTTTATTCTGGTTTCTTCTTCATGTGGGTTATTATCAACTGTTTCATCATTAGGAGGAACTTCCTCTTCATTTGCGAAATCTTCGCCACTTTCATAATAATAATCACTATCAGGAGAACAAGGAACTTCATCATCGTCTACTTCCAAAGGTTCGACGGATATAAGAGCAAGAGATTTGGACAATAAGATATCATTCACAAGAACTTCAGCCCTGAGATGAACTTGGCGAAGGAGTGCTTTCTGGTGATTATACTTTGTATATCTTTGGAGTAAGAAAGATAATCAAATCTTCTTTCTGCCCGATCGCGAGAACGAGCAAGGGTAGAGGCAAGTAATGCATTCTCTTTGCGAATCTTGGCATAGCTAGATTCCAAAGTAGAAAGGGAGGAGCGAAGATTTTTCTCAGATTCTGCAAAAACAAAGAATAAAGAAAATCATTCAGGCGAAGAATTTGCAAGGAAGATATCATAAAAAGACTTAACAAAGAAAAAATGGTTGAGGCAGCCAAATTTTATGACTACCTTCCTTTTGCGAGATAAGATATTGGGCTAAAGCCAAGCAACTATTCTCCAAGTGGTCCATGAAATTGTCAAACTTATCTCCAACCAAACCTTTCAGTCGAGATCGCAAATTCTTTTCATTAGAAATCAGTAAGGTGTTTTCCTTCGCAAGAGAAGAGTAGGATTATTCTAGCTTGGAATATTGATCCTTGAGTTGGCTTGCCTTTACACTTAAAGTTATTCTGCCTTGAATAAGTTTGTCCCTCTCACCAGTAACTTCTTTAAGTTTACTTCTCAACGAACAGAGAGATTGTTCGTGCTCATTCATACTTTTTGACAAATATTAAGTTGTTGCGAAGAGATCGCCATCTTATTTAAAAGAAATCGCCTCTCTTGAGATAGGGTTTCATTCTCATCTGATAAAGTTTCCAACTCCAGATTAGCTTTAGTCAAAGAGTATGAGAGGCGAGATAATTCACTACTTAATAAGTTTTGCTTCTGAACTAATTGAGCATTCTCCTTGGTAAGATTATCTACTTGATCAACAAAGTATGTACGAAGATTATCTAATTAGTTATATTGATCCATCCAAGCATCTCTATCCATTCGAGCTTCTTCAGCGACGGATTCAAACTGATATATCTCCATTTTTTGTTTCTGGTTTAAAGCTTAAAGGCCGAACAGGGGATTTCAAAAAAAAAAAAAAAAAAAAGTTATACCTTTTAATTCCTCGTTCTTCTTGCGAAGATTGTCACGATCCAAATAAACATTAAAAGCTTTTGATTTTCAAGATGAAGAGTGTCACATTTCAAGGTCATGGCTTGGAGGTTATTCTTCAAAGTTTCAACTTCCTTTTCTAAGGATGTTTGCGAAACCATTCTGTCAGAGCCAAAATATTTACTCAAAATTTCGCAGACATCAGATTTGATAGGATCAATGGAGGTTTTCTTGACATCATCCAGAATATCTGATAAAACCTTGAAAGAAATATCCATCCCTTCCAGATTTTCTTTAGTAAAAGGGAGACATTCGGATGAAGAAGTGAGGATGACAGAAGATGGGAGAATTGAATCATCTTTCGTCATAGATGTGTCATCCGAAGATGAAATTTGATGAAGGTTAATGACTGGGGCTGAGGCAGTATCAAGAGAATAGGCATTGACAGCAGAAGAAGAGAAGGGTTCATTCGCAACAGGGTTATCACGAGGAATTTCATTTATAGAAAGGTCAGTTACAGGGGAGAAGTCTGCGGCGACACTTTCGCGAATAAAGAGAGGGATTCAGCTTGTGAAGGTACCACAGGGGATGTTGAAAGCTTAAACATAGGAAATGAAACAGAAGTTTCAACATTTTTAAGGTGGCGAGATCTTTTGGGAGGCCTATCGCCATTTCCATCACCCTGCGAATCACAACTTACATAAGAAACAGAGGCAACAATATTGTTATTAAAAGAATAAATGTTTCTTAATACCTTGCTATTCGCAGGTTTTCTTTTGTTTACAACGATTTTTGACTGCGAACCCTTGGGAACATTAGGGTTTTGGATTGTGATCTTGGTGCTAGAGGTGCTTTTACTGAAACAGAAACAGTATGGGAATTATTCAAAGATGAGCAAAATCAAATAAGACAATTTCAGTAGAAGAAATCAATCCCAAAAAGATCAGTTCCAGCAAAATCAACAAACCTTGATGGCTCCATAAGAACAGTAGCAGAAAGATGGAGAAGATTTACAGAAAGATGAACAGTAGTAAAAAGTTGCAGACAACAAAAAGATTCACAGAGAATGTAGAGATTAAGAAGACGAAGTAAAAGAAAGAAAATATTCTTATGATGGATCTCTTCTTAAATAAACAAGAAAATGATGACACGGTTAGCATTAAAGTGCCAGTGAATAGGGGAATATTTAACACGTGTAAGCGGTTATGCTTAATTCATGGAATCTTGTCGGCAGAAAATCTGGTGAAAAATGAACAGTTGCGGCATTTTGAAAGCACTAATTCTCATGACATTCTCTCTTTCGCAGAGAAGACATGAGAAGAGGCAAGATGTAGGATCAGAATATCGCAACATTAATATCCTTACGAAATCCTTGAACAATACACTGCGAAGATATCGCAGATTGGTAATAAAAATGACGCAACGGATGACGACAGCCTGAACACGAGAAAGATATGAACACCTAGCGAGATTTAGGAGTGTTGCGAGATTTAACATTTGAATACTTGCGAGAATGTCGCAAGCCAGATCCGAAAATAAAGGACAACTTAGCTGTCATCCACTATGTAATGTCCTATATAAAGGACCGAGTAGGCTTAAGAAAAAAGGGGAGAGATCTTTTTAGAGTGGAGGGAAAGTTTTGAGGAGAGAGAAAGTCTAGAGCAATAGTTATATTCTTGATTTCATTTCCCCTTTGTAAAATTCTTAAACTCAATTAATAAAAAGTGTGATTGTTGATCTTACAGATGTGTTGAATGTTATAAATTCTTGTGAGGGATGTATTGTAGGATTTCCTGCAATCACAGTTACACAAACCTAAAACGTGCATTTCATTTGTGTGTAACAAGCTAAGTTTCGATTTCACGGTTGAAAGATATTAGCTTGAATCTAATCAGGTTTTCATCTAACGGTGAATATTGAATGCTTTGTTACCAAGGTAACTTAGATTGCAAACCCTGATTTGAAAGACTATATAAGAGAGAACTCTAGCAACTGGGAAACCTAATCCCCATACTTCCTGTATGATACTAGTTGTATAAGCTAGAGTCGATTCTCCTTTAACCTTAGGTTTCTATCGAGACCATGTAGGTTAACGACTTGAAGAATTCATTGGGATTGTAAAGCCAGACCGATACTACTTTCTCGTAGTTGTGTGATCTGATCTTGCTATTTCTATCGTACTAAGTACAATCGTAACGATTGGCTTGAGATTGATTTCTCCGATAGGCAAGATATAAAAGTAATCACAAACATCTTCGTCTCATCGTTTGTGATTCCACAATATCTTCTTTTGCCACGTCGATTAAGATTATTGTGAGGTGATTGATAATACTATGATGTTCTTCAGGAATATAAGTCTGGGGTTATCAATTGGTTCCTATTCACCTTGATTTATCAAAAGACGGAACAAAACTCGTAGGTATTTCTGTGGGAGACATATTTATCTATTACCGTAGACTTTTCTGTGTGATACAAATTTGTTTATTAAAGTCTTCTACTTTGGGTCGTAGCAACTCTTGGTTGTGGGTGAGATCATCTAAGGGAATCAAGTGCGTAGTATCCTGCTGGGATCAGAGACATAAGGAGCGCAACTATACCTTGGATCAGTGTGAGATTGATTGGGGTTCAACTACAGTCCACACCGAAGTTAGTTTGTAGTATGCTAGTGTCTGTAGCGGCTTAATAAAGTGTGTGTTCAATCTGGACTAGGTCCCGGGGTATTTCTGCATTTGTGGTTTCCTCATTAACAAAATTATGGTGTCTGTGTTATTTCTATTCCGCATTATATTTTGTTATATAATTGAAATATTACAGGTTGTGCGTTAGATCAATCAATTAGAATATCCAACCTTTGGTTGTTGATTTACATTTATTGACACTTGGATATTGGTCTTTGGTACCATCCAAGTCATCTCTCTTGTATTTAATAAGACTCGCAGATTTCTATTTGCTTGAGTAAGAGTTAAATCGAGAGATCGAGATATTATAACTCTTTGATATACTTTTAATAAGATTGAGTCTAGTTGATTCTCTTAAAAGTATATTGGAGTTAGTCCATACAGATTGCTAAGCGAAATAGTGGGTTTGGTTGTTGTACCCCCGCTCTAACTCTAAAACTCCGGTTTCTACTTATGTTCCTCCTTTACCTTTCCCTCGCAGATTTGCAAATTCCAAGAAGGCGGAACTAGAAAAGGATATTTTAGACATTCTCAAGAACATCCATGTGAACATGCCACTCATTGATGCTACTAAACAAGTTCCAAAGTATGCAAAGGTGTTGAAGAACTTGTGTACCAATAAGCAAAGGCTCAAAGGTAATGAAGTGCTAAGTGTGGGGGAGAATGCTTCGGCAATCTTACAACACAAACTTCCACTGAAACGCAAGGATCCTGGTAGCTTTGACATTCCCGTCAGAATTGGTAACACTACATTTAACAAAGCTATGTTGGATTTAGGTGCATCCGTTAATGTTATGCCTGCATCTATGTATAATTCACTTGATCTTGGTCCTCTTAAAAAGTCTGGAAATGTGTTGCAATTAGCCGATCGCTCTAATGTCTACCCAATGGGTATTGTTGAGGATGTTCTTGTGCAGGTTAATCAACTTGTATTTCCAGCTGACTTTTGCGTGTTAGAGATGAATGAACGTTCACCGGACTCGTCTCTTCCATTGCTACTTGGGCGTCCCTTCATGAAAATGGCGAAAACCATTATTGATGTGGACAAGGGAACGCTAACTATGGAGTTTGATGGAGAAACAATACGTTTAAACATTTTCAAGACGATGAGATATCCTAGTGATGTCCACTCTTGTTTCTCCATTGATGTTATGGATACATTGGCACAACAAGTGTGAATTGAATGGTGAAGATGCTTTAGAAACCGTTTTACCTACATCCATGGATAATGGTGTAGAGTGTGGTAATGAAGTCAAGGAAGCCCTTGGTGATCTTAATTCACTACAAGGATGCCCGGAAACTCATAATATCTCTTTTATTTCTTTACCATGCAGTGATGAAAAGCTTGTCCTTCAATTGTTAAATCTCCAAAGTTAGAATTGAAACCTCTTCCCGATCACTTAAAGTACTTGTACTTGGGTGACAAGGAAGATTTACCTGTGATTGTTTCTAACGAGCTTAGTGATTTACAGAAGCAAAAACTTCTAAGGGTTCTAAGGAAGTACAAGACGGCCATAGGATGGACAATTGCTGATATCAAGGATATAAGCCATGCCGTTTGTATGCACAAAATCCGTTTGGAGGACGATGCAAAGCCTACAAGGGAAGCGCAACGTCGTTTGAACACCCCCCACGATGGAAGTTGTAAAAAAGGAGATACTAAATCTTTTGGAAGTGGGTTTTATCTACCCCATATTCGATAGAAAGTGGGTGAGCCCGGTACAAGTAGTGCCAAAGAAATCAGGTGTGACGGTGGTGGAGAATGAGAAGAACGAATTTGTCCCAACTCGTGTGCAAACCGGTTGGAGGGTTTGTATTGATTACAAGAAATTGAATGCCACCACTAGGAAGGATCATTTTCCATTGCCTTTTATTTATCAAATGCTTGAACGTTTAGCTGGAGACTCTTACTATTAGTTCCTTGATGGCTATTCAGGTTACAATCAGATTGTGATAGTACCGGAGGACCAATAAAAAACCACTTTTACTTGTCCTTTCGGTACTTTTGCTTATAGAAGGATTCCTTTTGGCTTTTGCAATGCTCCAGCTACCTTTCAAAGGTGTATGGTAAGTATATTTTCAGAATATGTTGAAAACATCATTGAAGTGTTCATGGACGACTTTAGTGTCTTTGGTGATTCATTTGACCTTTGCTTGAACAACTTGTCTCTAATCCTTGAACGATGTGTTGAAACAAACCTTGTGCTGAATTGGGAGAAGTGCCATTTCATGGTAACTCATGGCATAGTTTTAGGCCATATAATATCTTTTAAAGGCTTGGAAGTTGATAAATCTAAGATAGATTTTATTCGTGCTTTAACCCCTCCCACTACGGTGAGGGATATACGCTCTTTTCTTGGTCATGCAGGTTTTTATCGTAGATTCATAAAGGATTTTTCCAAGATAGCATCACCACTTTGCAACTTATTGCAAAAAGATGTGGTTTTTAACTTTGATGAAATGTGTGTGGCGGCATTTAATTGTTTGAAAAAACTTTTGACCTATCATTAAACCACCGGATTGGAGCAAGCCTTTTGAGCTCATGTGTGATGCAAGTGACTATGCGGTTGGTGCGGTGCTTGGGCAACGTGTGGGGAAGATACCTCATGCTATTTATTATGCTTTTAGAACGTTAAATGAGGCCCAACAAAACTACACAACCACTGAAAAAAAGTTGCTAGATATTGTATTTGCATTGGAGAAATTTCTCTCTTATCTAATTGGTACAAAAGTTGTTGTCTTTTCTGATCATGCAGCACTTAGGTACTTGCTAATGAAGAAAGAAGCGAAACCGAGGCTCATACGATGGATTTTACTCTTGCAAGAGTTCGATATTGAAATCAAGGACAAGAAAGGAATTGAGAATACCGTTGCGGATCACTTGAGCCGTCTTGTTGTGGACAAGGAAGCTATCCCATTGCGTGAAAGTTTCTCGGATGAGCAACTATTCTCAATTGCCTTTGGAGAACCATGGTATGCCGATATTGTCAATTACTTGGTGTCTAAACAAATCCCAAAGAACTTGTCTCGTGCTGAGAGGGACAAACTTAAGAAGTTAGGAAACCAATACATATGGGATGATCCATACTTATGGAAACATTGCAGTGACCAAGTAATAAGAAGGTGCGTTCCCGAGTCTGAATTTAATTCTATCTTGTCTTTTTGTCACTCCTATGCTTGTGGATGACATTTTGGGAGTAAGAGAACCGCTCACAAGGTACTTGAAAGCGGTTTCTATTGGCCAACCTTGTTCAAGGATGCGTATACATTTTGTACAACTTGTGATAGGTGCCAAAGAACAGGCAATCTAGGTGCTCGAAATCAAATGCCACAAACTTTTATTCAATTTGTTGAAGTTTTTGATGTATGGGGTATTGATTTTATGGGTCTTTTTGTCAACTCTCATGGGAATTTTTATATCTTACTTGTTGTTGATTATGTCTCGAAATGGGTGGAAGCTAAGGCCACCCCAACTAATGATTCTAAAGTGGTTTCAGATTTTGTGCAAGCTAATATCTTTGCAAGGTTTGGAATTACAAGAGCCATAATTAGCGATGGGGGTTCTCACTTCAAAAACAGGATCTTACAAATCTTGTTGAAGAAGTACAATGTGTCGCACAAGATTGCAACACCTTATCATCCCCAAACAAATGGGCACGCCGAGGTTTCTAACCGCGAGGTGAAATCCATTCTTGAGAAGAAGGTGAATCCAACAAGGAAAGATTGGAGCATGCGACTTAATGATGCCTTGTAGGCTTATAGAACCGCATACAAGACACCTATAGGGATGTCTCCCTTTAGGCTTGTGTATGGTAAACCTTGTCACTTACCCGTTGAGATTGAGCATAAGGTGTTTTGGGTTATTAAGCAATGCAATATGGAGATGGATGGTGCTGTCAAACAAAGGAAGTTACAACTCCAAGAGCTAAAAGAGCTTCGCAATGATGCATTTGAAAGCTCACGCATTTACAAGGAGAAAACGGAGACCTTTCATGATAATATGATTTCTAGGAAACAATTCTGTTGGGCAGAAAGTGCTTTTGTTTAATTCTCGCTTGCAATTATTTCCGGGTAAATTAAGGTCACGTTGGATTGGACCTTTTATTGTTACTAATGTGTTTTCTCATGGTGCAGTAGAAATTCGTAGCATAGCTACAGGCAAAGAACATAAACTTAATGGGCACTGGTTGAAACCATATTATGAGAATTTCACTTCCGAAGTGGTTGAAGGAGCTAACTTTGTGACTCCCTCTGGAGGAGTCATAGAAAGTAAGGAGATAGTCGGGCTGACGACTTTAAACCAAGCGCTACATGGGAGGCAACTCATAGGATGAATATCTCTTATCTTCTTTTTTTCTTGTCTTGTTTTTACTTTTTCTGATTTCTTGTCCATATCATGCAGGATTTCCCACCTTGACTTACTTTGGATGACTCAATTTACATTGAGGACAATGTAAAGTTTAAGTGTGGGGGAGTGGTTAAGCATTTGCATTGTAAAAATTTCAACTTTTTTGTAAATTAGTGCATTAAAAACTCCAACTTGTAGTTAGTTTAGAGTCACATAGTATACATGTCGCTAAGATTACATCGAAATTCTCACAAGAGTGACTGAACTTAGAGATGACATAGAACGTGATCGGGTTTCTTACTTGTATGGGAGTTAAAGTTGGATTTAACCATGCCAGTGGCAAATGAGGTGCAGACTGAATTCGGTATTAGAGTTGTGGTCCCCTATAGTGGAGACTACCCATGTTACATCATGAGAGGCGCCGACCTTCACTTCTTTGTACGTGTCTAAATTTGTGCTTTTAGAGTGTGTGTCACCATACGTAAACTCCGGGTAGAATGGTGAGCTACCCAACCTCCCACCAATAGAAGCACTATTTTGATCTCTTGAGTGCTATTTTATCAATCATGATGGTGACATCGAATTGCTAACTTACATACCACTTGTAATCTTGTTCGCAGTTAGCACCATCCACTTTATCTCTCTCTACACCAACATGTCCATAGAAAAACCATCATCATCAACAAGAGGAGCATCACAAATTCGAAGGAAAGTTGAAAACGTTCAAGGTTTACAAGCAATGGTACGGAAATGAGCAGATTTCAGATTCAAGTAAAGCAACAAAACAAGGAGCAGAATTTTTACAAGTTGAAGACTATTGTACAAGAGTTAAGATTATCAAGATGAGAATTCAAGAAGTTTATGATATCGAGACATACAAGTTGTGAAGAATTGAGCGGTAAATTACTTACACCATGGCCTTTGTACTTTCATTTTTATTTTATCTTATTTGTTAATTTGTATTTTATTTTCTCTTGTCTCAAAAAAAAAACTTGGGACATGGTCATCATTATGCTAGGTCTCTTGTAAAAAATAATTAAAAAAAAAAAAAAAAAAGACAAGACAAGAGAAATTTTGTTAGGTACATTATTAGTTTGATTATTTTGTTTTGTTTGTTTTCATTTTGTATTTACTTTATTTATCTTGCATCTTACAAAAAAAAAGAAAAAAAAAAATCATTGCATCATATTTTGGTTTGTTTAGTTCATTTTTAGTTTTGTATTCTTTCAATAAAGCCAATGGAAGAAGAAATATTCATAATGAAGTTTCAAGCAACAAGGAATTAGAGGAAAGGGTTACATTCTCAAGATTCTACGAAGTTCAAGATTTCATCATCAAGAGTTGAAGACCGAAGACGTTTCTATGGATGATGTGAGAGTGGTGCTAACTGCACGCCGAACGGATAACGAGGTAAGTAAGCATATTCCCACCTTCGTTAAATGGTTGATTTCCTTTCTTAGAGATCGTCAGAAAAAAAGGGTTTTCAAAATGATAAAAGATGTGGGTTTTCAAAACAATTCGGATGGTTTTTACCTTCCCACCATTCAAACGTGTCTCAGGGTTCTCTCTTCATTCCTACCTGGACACATGTGTGACCCATTGTAGATGGTGGATTTTCGACAAGGGCTAAAATCGTAAACCCATAATTATTCGAACTTCTGATCCAGCAATCAGACGTGAGTATTGAGACACGGGTCTCTCATCAAATCTCGATCGAGAATACTTGTCTCTCGGAGTACATGCGGATATGTAGTCTCTCGGCTGGACAACGGCATATCTCATGAATACTTTGGACACTTCAGTAATTATTTCTATATAGAATCACGAGATTGACGACTCCTAGACAGCTTGCTCTGCTAGTATAGAGCGATAACGTCTTCAGGATACAAACAACAGTTTTCCCTGACTATATAAAGGATATGAAACTCCAGTAGGCTCATGTCAAAATAATTAATGCTCCTAGACAGCTTTCTCTGCCAGTATAGAGCCATCAGTTAATTATTCTTAAATTCTTGGATTCATCCACTGAATTTCTGAAAATATTCAAATATTTTCACAATATTTCGTTACTTCAATCTATGGTTCATCCCAGCAGAATTCCATGGGTTAGTAATAAATATTCAACACACAGGCGTCTGAGCTACCTCCGAGTAAGCCCCGATTTAAATGGTGCAAGTGTACTCAACGACGATGTACTAACAATCACCGCACGAATGAGTATTTCAAAATACGACGAAACGATGAACCTATGCAAATAGGAAGGAAAATAATAAATAATTAAATATTTACCAAGGCGCTGGGGATTGTGCTCACCGACCGGCCAGCCGTGTCGTGGCCAATCCCACGCCAGTTTTATATTTTATCATATTTTTTCATTATTTTCCTTGAGTTCATGAAAATCCTTTCACTTGAATAAATATCATTCGTTTTGAGGAAACTCCTCAGTTTCATGGTGTTTCCTTCACACTAAGGAAATAATATAAAATTAGGGAAAATATTGAGGGGCCGTGATTATTAGCCTACCGGCCATGTCTTGATCCCGGCGGGCCCCACACCCCATGGTTCCTCATTATTTTAATATTATTTCCCTAATCTCATGAAAACTCCTTAATCTCATGGTATTTTCATAAACCCATGAAAACTATAATATAAAATTAAGGAAACCCGTGGGACCGGGCCCTAGCCGGTCCCACACGAACCTTTATTTTATTATTATTATATAAAGGTTTCCTTGATCTCATGAAATTCCTTGATTTCATGATATTTCCTTCAAATTATGAAAATTCCTTCAAATCATGGAAAAATATATCAAAAATACATAAAATTAAGGAAAACTCGTGGGACCGAGCCCTAGCCGGTCCCACACACCCTTATTTTTATTATTTTAATATTATTTGCTTCCTTGATCCCATGGAAACTCCTTCCCTTCAAGGAAACTCCTTGATTTCAACAAATTCCCTAAATTCATGATATTTTCATAAATTCATGAAAAAATAATATAAAATTAGGAAAGGCACCACGGGACCATCGTCACTGGCCGGCCGGCCATGCCTTGGCCTAAGCGGTCCCACGCCTCATCATTCTTTTATTTTATAATTATTTTCCTTCATCTCATGAAGTTTTCACGGTTTCAGCAAAAATCCCTGATTTCTTCATATTTTCTCAAATGATTGCTCAAACCACATCAGAAAATATCGAAATTCTCAGGAATAAGACACGAACACTTTGGTGACGTGAGCATGTTACATTGACCGACCAAGGTTGGCTCTTTGGCTTGCAAGGAGCCGATCCCTCGTATTTTCACAATTTGACCTAATTTGCGCAATCGCTCATATTGGGCCCAAACTCTCTCCTACCGTCCCTCTTGAATTCTTCCTGAGTTTTACTCTAGGGCTGTTTTCACCTCCCGAACGAGCTTAAAATCTAAATATTCCTGCTTTGGGAGATAGGAAATTCTTTTCCGTACAGAATGGAGGGGCGGACCATCAAAATCCGAGTCCGTATGAGAATTCTACATCGATTCTAGTAAAGAGCGCTAATTAGGGTTTCAACCAATCTGGGGATTGCTCAAAAGATCAATATTTGATCCCGTGACCACCCAGGGCCGGTTTCATGACCCCTTGGTCGGTCCCTCATCTCTTCATAATTAATTAGGTTTTATCACCTAAGGTTCGGACGAGCATTATCTTAATAAATGATTAAACCAGCATTTAATCATCCTTTCATCAAATCAACTGGTCTTCATGAGACCTTGATATTTGCTCACGTGAGCATCTAGGCACTACATGGTCAACCCATAATCTCATGTAGTCGGTCCTCTTCACTCCATGGTTAATTTTCAATAAACCGTCAGTAAATCATTAATTGATTAAATTAGGGTTTTGAGTCCAAGGTTAATGATTCCAGATTCAAACGCTAATAATTTTACGTTGATCCCGTGATCAACATTTTATTTATCATACTTGGTTCAATTGCCAGTATTCTGATTTAATATTTTATTTGGTCATGCTACCATAATTCATCAAACGAGCAATATTTGCTCAGATGAGCAATACTTGCTCAAACCAAAGAATATTGGTTCAACTATCAATATTCAACAATTCATCGAATGAGCAGTATTTGCTCACGTTAACTTATTCACACATCATATCTCTGTCTCAACAGACATGTTCAATTCATGAGTCTCAGAACATTTGTAGTTGCAGGAAATCCTACACTACACCCATCACAATAATCCACACAACTAAGACATTTGAAGATGAATAACAATGATTTTATTGATTAATTCCTTGAATGTTTACAAGATAAGATAGGAAAGAGCTAAAGAAATTACAATCACCACACACTTTCTCTCTCCTAATGACTTGTCTAACACTCCGAAAAATATCTCCCTTACAACAGGCTTATTCAACTCTTTATATAGGGTAATACACAATGGATGACAGCTAAGTTGTCCTTTATTTTCGGGAATGACTTGCGAAATATCGCAAGTGTACAAACATATAATCTCGCAGTTCTCCTAAACTTTGCTAGGTTTTCACACCTTTCTCGTGTTTTGGCTGTCGTCATTCATTGCGTCATTTATATTACTCTTCTGCAACGCCCTCGCAATGCTGTTGTTTATTGATCTCGCGAAGTGTTGATGTCGCGATATTCTGATCCTACATCTTTCCTCTTCTCATGTCTTCTCTGCGAAGAAGAGAATGTCATGAGAACCAAAATTTTGAAATGCCACAATCGTTTGTTTTCCATCAATTTTTTGCCGACAAGATTCCGTGAATTTAGGAATGACTGTTTACACGTATCTAAAATTTCCCTTTTTACCGGCACATTTAATGTTATCCGGTTACTCTTTTCTCGTCTATTTAAAGGAGGATTCCTTGTGAAAGCATTTCTTTTCTTTTACTTCGTCTTCTTCATCGTCTGCAACTTTTTTATGCTGCTTTTATTCATCGTCTTCTTCATCATCTTTCTGCTACTATTCTTCTGCTACTGTTTCTATGGCATCAAGGTTTGTCAATTTTGTTGAATTTGATCATTTTGTGATTGATCTCTCTTATTGAAGTTGTTTTATTCTGATATTGTTCTTTTTTTAATGACTCCCCTGCCATTTTTGTTTCAGCAAGAACAAATCACGGATAAAGTAAGAAATATTTTCTCTTGTTATTCACAATATTGTTGCCTCTGTTTCTTATCTTCATTCGTGTATGTAGGTTGGTGTTGAAGTTGCCGGCGAGGATGAAACTTCAACAGCTGCGAGAAACAAAAGAAAGGGTAAATGCCCTCTTTACAAGAAAAAATCTACTGCTCCTCCTTCTAAAAAACAAAAGACACATCCTTCTTCTCGCTCAAGTCCTCAATCTATGAAAGTTCTGATGAAGAAGACGATGATGTAGACACTTCTATCGCGAAGGAGGATCACCCAACTGAATCTCCTATGACGTTATTGTCTAATATTTTTTCAGACTCCATGCAAGGACTTGGAGATGATCACCTTTCTGGTATATGCGAATCTCTCGCAAGTATATGTGATGCTTCTTTCTTTGGAGGGTAATGAGTCTCTTCAAGGGATCTCGGATCATTGACTCCCAATTTCTTGAATGCACTCGGTTCCTTGGTATGTCTATGTTTCTCTATTCCTTATAATTTTTAATTTTAGACCATATATTAATAGCTTCTTCATCTTTCTTTATAGTCCGGAAGAGCTTCCTTTGCTTTGTTGCCTCGGATCTTGAGAAGAGGCGCAACAACCTTGAAAAGAAAAACCTTGACTTAAGGAGAAGAATAAAGAACTAGAAGTTGAATCTCGCAAGAAGAATGAAAATGAGATTGGTGCTCTTCGCGGAAAAATTCAAGAATCGAAATCAATCTTCTACTCAAAAGAATAAAATTTCTACCCTTCAAAGTGCTAATCAACAACTTTATGGTACAAAACTCTTCTCTTTTCCTCGTTTTTATTTTGTCATTTATTTTTCTTAGCCTGACTTATCATTTTCGCAGATATTTATAATCTTTCTGAAGAAGCCATCCTTCTCCATTCATTTCCCGAGCCTATGGATAATGATGCCCTTCTTGCTCATCTCAACGAATCTTTAAGTAGTTCGTCGAACAAAATTAACTCTCTTTCAATAAATGAACTTCGAACCAAATTTCATCTCTTAGAAATTGAGCATAGATCTAGTTTAGGTTTAGCCAACCGATTTAAACGTTTATATCTTAGCTCTCACGAGAATAATAATATTCTAAGGAAGAAAATTAATAGCCTTATAGATGACAAGGATCGTATTGCTAATCAAGGTGCACAAGCATTAGCGAAATTCCAAAAAACTCTTCTTGAAGTCCAAATTGAACGAGATGAATCCCTTCGCCAAAATGCCATACTTAATGAACGAGAAAATCAAATTCGTTCACTTCTCGTCATAAATAGTGATGATGAATTCGCTTGGGCCGCGAAAGTTCTAGATAATGCCAGAAATAACTTAGGTGTTAACGTCGGTCTTCATCTTGAGCATACCGCCTTGGTTAAAGATATGATTTCGACGAGAAGGTTGTTAACTTGTTCTTTTTACTTTACCATTTCTTTTTGTGAAATTGTTATTAAGTTCTTGACTCATTATCATACGTTCGCAGAAGCTGAGAAGAGATATCAAACAAGGATTGAAGAACTTGAATCTGAAAAAGAACAACTTGCAAAGGACCTCTCTCTTCGCAACAACAAGTATTCCAGGTTGAAGAAGCAATTACAAACTACAGTAGCAAATTTCAATAATGACGTTGTTCGTTTTCGCAATCAAACTATTGAAACAGTTAGTAATGACCATAGTATTCCTCTATCTTCATATCCTTGTCTTCTTGATGAAGTTCTTGAAAATATGCCTTCCTCAGATGTCTCTGATAGTGATGTAAGCGAAGAAGAAGAATCTGATAAAGAATCTGATGAAAAAGAAGAATAAATTGAGAGATAGCTCCATTTTCTTCTTGTGATACTTGTACATTTATCCTTCTAGCCTTCCATTTTTGTAATCTCTTACTGTAGATCTATCATATGGAAATAAATAACAAGTTTTTGCTCTTCTCATTCCCATATTTGCCTCTGTTATTTATTTTCACATGAGAGATCAAATCGATAACCTTTAAGTAATAATACTCCTTAGTTTCGCAACTGTTGTTGCTAATTCTTCACAAATAAATGAAGAAATATAGTCATTTTCACAAATTTATTTGGTTACTCAATTTCTTGTGTGATCTTATCTTCATTTATGTTGAAATTCATCATTGGGACAAGATCGCAGGACGTCTTTACATTTTCATGTAATGACCCATTGATCTTGCCTTATCATTGTTTTTGTGTGGTCTTATTTTGCCTTCCTAGTTAAAGGTCTTATTTTGCCACCCCTAATTTTTGCGTCAATATGACAGGCCTAAATATTCTTGCGAATATAAAGCCCCATGACATTGCCGTCTTGCGACAAAATCGCAGGACGTCCTTACACTTTCATGTAACGACCCATTGATCTTGTCTTATCATTTCTTTAGTATTTTTGCCTCTGCATGATATTTCTCTTGCGATAATATGACAGGCCTAAATGTTCTTGCGAACGTAAAGCCCCATGACATTGCCGTCTTGCGACGAAATCGCAGGACGTCCTTACACTTTCATGTAAAGACCCATTGATATCGTCTTACCCTCGCGTTAGTATTATTGCCTCTGCAGGATCATCGCACAAATATGACAAGCCTAAATTTCCTTGCGAAAATAGAGCCTCATGACATTTGCGTCTTAAGACACTTATCAGCTCCCTAATGGAGGGTGCCGCCCTTATCATCTTCCTGGTTGCCCCTTCAAGGAGGCGTACATCGGACATACAAGACTAGCTCCTCCCATCGGGTCTTAACAACAACCAGTTGTTTTCGCAGCCTCTTATCCCTTATACCTATAGGGCTTATGGTTACGAGACTGCACCCTAAGTGGAGTTTTCTTCGGTAGAGTGCGGCATGTGCCAAGACTTGCCAAGAATGGCCGAGACACTTCAAATGCCCCGGGCACTCTTGGCTCAACCGTGTACCTCGGCGCCTTGGTCATACACTCGACTCCTTGGAAGAGACCCTCGGTCGTCCAACCAGGGTATAACCTTATATATATAGTTGGAAATCCAAGGTATCTTCCCCGGGATGGGCTTTATTGACCCCAAATTTTCATGACTCGGGTTCCAGGGCGGTGTAACCTTTTCTCTGAGCCATGTCAAGAGATACCCCCTTATATGACGCACTTTAGGTCTTACATTTTCCTCTTACGAAATATCATTCGCGAACTAGGGTGTACGCCATAAAGGTTCGTCCCATTCACTCACTCATTCATTTCTGTCAATTCATTCAATCATTCATTTTTGATTATCTCTTGTTACTTCATTTGCGAGATATTCGTACTTTCCTTCTTTATCTTACGCAATTTCGCAATAACTCTGTCGCAGGAACATTTCACATGAATTCATTTCATTTCATTTCATTCATTCATTTCATTTCTATCAATTCTTGCGATCATTCATTGATTTTTGATTACGTCTTCTCATTATCTTTGCGAAATTATCGCATAGTCTTGCTTCATTTGTTGTGATCTCGCTGTAATTATTTGACCAAACTTTCATTATATTCATGAATCGCGAAATTTTCGCGTACTCCTTCTTCAATCGTCATATTCTTTGTACTTTCGACAAGTCTTTTCCCTTCAAAACATTTTTTTTTTTTACACAACTCTAAAATCAACCATTTATTTCTTATACATCTTATTCCTGTTGCTCTTTGTTTCTTCATTCAAATTCCCTGATATTTCTTTCCCTTTTGCGAGGCCATCGCAATTTCCAATTGTTTTCAAGCATTGATTACGCAATATATCTCCATCTCTCACTTTTATTGTGTCTACCATCAGTCTTTCTCTTCTTTGTTCTTCTTTGATATTCCGCTTCCAATTCTTCTTTTAAGCAGCCCCTTCCTCGCAAGATTCCACATCGACTTCATAGCTTTTTAGTCCCTCAGCCCAATCTCTTTTTATAACTCCAACACCACTGGGATGTGGAAATTTGATGCATTGGTGGTAAGTTGATGCTACACCCAAGATTTTATGTAGCCATGGTCGCCCAATTAATGCATTATAGGGGGATTCCACATCGACTATGCAAAACAAGATTTCAGTTGATAACCCTTTCAATGGTATTCGCATGCGAGTTTCTCCTTTAGGTTTATTGGCAGTGACATTAAAACCATAAATCTTATAGGTTGAGGGTATCAAATCTTCGTCTTTCCCTCCCATAGTCTTATAAGTGTGGTAAAAAAGGATGTTTACAGAGCTTCCAATATCAATTAAGATTCTATTTATTGCCCATGAATTTTCTGCCCCATCATCTTCATCATCAACAGATTTTGGGTTAATCTCCAATCTTACCACTAATGGACTGTCATGCATCTCGCCACCTTCGGTACTTCTTCCTGCGGTAAAAGAAATAATCAAGCGTTTGCCATTCTTTCAAAGTGGCGATGATTTCGCGATGTTCATTACTTCTCTATTGTCAACATCTCTTGCGAAAACCCTACTGAGAACGTTATCATGAAAATCTTCAATTGTCCTGTACGAATGTACGATAGAGTTGCAGAACAAGTTTTTGGCCTTCGCTCCAAATTCTACTACAAATGTTTCTTTCCCTCTTATCGTATTTACGCTGTGATTTTATGGAGGTGTTGGTAATGGTTGAGTCTTCTCTTCACATTTTAAGAATTGGTTTAGCTTCCCTTGATCTATCATTCTGAGGATGATTCTTTTTATATTCATGCAATCATTCGTTTGGTGTCCATGAAAATGGTGGTAGGAACAAAATTCATGACTTCTATCACCTGGAGGTGGTTCATTCCCCATGTTCCATGGTGCAGGTATGTTTTCCATCAGGATTATAGCTTCCCATATCTTCTCCACGCTAGCGTTTAGTGGTGGCATCTTGATTTCTTCCCATACGACTCTATGACCTCGCTGTCCTCTATGATAATTCTACCTCTGGCCTCCATAAGTTTCTTGCGGTTGATCAAGCCTTTGAATTTTATTATTTCCGCCACGGTTGTAGAAATTTCTTTCTCTTTCAAATTCTTCCTGATCGCGACTTCCCATAGCTACCAACTTTTGCTGACCATCATCTGGTATCCTCACTCCTTGTTGACCTTGCGAGGTACTCGCCACAGTGTTTATCAATTTGGGTAACAAACTTGCATTCGCAGCTCCTGAACTTGTATTCGCGACAGGGTATGATTCCATCTCATTTTGCTTTTCCTCTAAAGCAATATACTCCTCCTGAAGCTCTCGCAACTCAGTCATTGTGATTGTATTTTTGACTCTAAAAATTTGAATATATAGCAGATTTGTCGCAAACATAGCATGAATGAATGATACGATGAGATATCTCTCCTCCACTCGGCCAGCCATTTCGCTACACATTGTCTTCCATCTCACAGTTAGATGCTTCAAACTTTCACCAACCCTTTGTTTTAACCCAAATACATCTTCAATACCTGGTCGCGAGGAATTATTACTTATATATGCCCCTAAAAATATAGCCTGCAAGTGATTGAAAGATGTTATTGTATTCTTCGGTAGCCCTTCAAACCATTTCAAAGCTTCTCCTATCAGACTTGATGCAAAATATTTGCACAATATAGCGTCATGATTCTCCCATTGTAGTATACATCTCATATAAGCTTTGATATGCTGTATCGCACAAGTTGTTCCATCGAAAATGCTGGTTAATGTCGGTAAATTGCACTTCGGTGGTATTCCTCTTAATTGTATCTCTTGTGTGAACGGAGTTTTCACAGCTTCTTCTATTGCTTCATCCAACTGTCTCTTTCCTCCTCCCCTTATACTGTTCATCATTCCTCTCATTTCTGCCAATTCTCTCAAAATTTGTTCATTTACATCAGAATTTGAATCCATTGGTCTTTTTAGTTCCGCTTCTCTTCGCCTGCGTTCATGTCTACTTTGACTTTCTTGTTCATCATTCTCTTCTCGTATTTCTCTGCGATCTTCTCCTTCATTTCTTTCGCGAATTCGTACACCGTTATATCTATCAATTTCTCTTCTTTGGTGCCTATCAGCTCTCCTTTGTGCTCTTTCATATTCTTCATTAATATTATCATTGTTACGATTTTGTTCTCGCCTTCTTTCTCGATTATCATGATTATTCTGGCGAATTGCCTCTTCTAACTCCTGTTCTTCCATTTCTGCTCTCAATCTTTCTCTCTCGCGAGCTAGACGTGCTTGTTCGGCATAGTGTCTTTCAATTTCATCTTCAATTTCTTTTTGCTTCCTCCGTGCTTCTCTCCCATGCAATATTCTTCTTCCTTCTTCTTGATTTTCTTCATCAATTGGATGATTCTGCTCCTGACGCTGCCTATTTCCTTGGTTTCCACCATTCTGCTCATTTTGAAGAGTCTCGGGACGTGGGATATAACGATCTTCCATCATTTCTCTTCTCTCGCAATGTTATGTGCCTCGATTTTGCGCTTCTTCTTGGTTTTCTTCATCAACATTTTCTGTAGGTAAAATTCTCCTTCTTTCCTCTCTAACTGATCTTGAGTTTGACCTTGTAATGCTTTTCGACCTTCTGTTTTGTAATCTCATGTTTTCCATCCTCAATTCATGATTCTGTCTTGTTAAATTGGCACGTTCCTCAGCTTCTAATCGCCTTTCTTCATGTATTGTTTGTCTCAACACCTCTAATGCTGCGATTTCTTCATTTCCATGAATTATTTCTCCATTCCCTTCTCGGTCTCTCCCCTCTTGTCCATTGTTTACCAATTGTTGTTTTTCTTCCCCTTCGTCCATAGAGTCTGATCTCCAAGTATGCACGCTTACTCTATCATAATCCACAGCTTTATCCGCTACTGGTTGAATTGATGATTGAATTTGATTTTCTTCATCATTCCTTATGTTCCTTCTTCAGGATTCTCCCATTTGATTTCTCTCTTCTCCGGCAAGTCTCCTACTCCTTCTAACAGTTGTGGGTTGCTCGGATGCATTTCTCCTTCTAGCCATTTCTTAATTTTGATAAACTGTTGAAAATTATATGAAATTCCTTCCCTTCTACTACAAATTCTTTTAAATGACGATGTCAATCCTTACTCTCTCCCTGTTTCTAGCGCCAATATGTAGTTGCAGGAAATCCTACACTACACCCCTCACAATAATCCACACAACTAAGATATTTGAAGATGAATAACAATGATTTTATTGATTAATTCCTTGAATGTTTACAAGATAAGATAGGAAAGATCTAAAGAAATTACAATCACCACACACTTTCTCTCTCCTAATGACTTGTCTAACACTCCGAAAAAGATCTCCCTCACAACAGGCTTATTCAACTCTTTATATAGGGTAATACACAATGGATGACAGCTAAGCTGTCCTTTATTTTCGGGAATGACTTGCGAAATATCGCAAGTGTACAAACATATAATCTTGCAGTTCTCCTAAACTTCGCTAGGTTTTCACACCTTTCTCGTGTTTTGGCTTTCGTCATTCATTGCGTCATTTATATTACTCTTCTGCGATGCCCTCGCAATGCTGTTGTTTATTGATCTCGCGAAGTGTTGATGTCGCGATATTCTGATCCTACAACATTTCCAAACCACGTTCAACTCAACATTACATTGACTCATCGTCCCATGAAGTCATGAAGTCAACAACTGACTAACTAAATACACGTCTGCCTTGCAGACTCCACAATCACACGAGACATCAATCGTGTTACATGGGGGATATTAACTAGGGTTTTGGTCTCAGCGGTCTACGGCACGTGTGTTCATACACACGATGGAATGTGAGCAAGTCATGCAATCAGTTGAAGGAGTTAACAAAGTAGTGGATGGAAAATCAACCAAGTCTCCGCACGATGAGCAACTGGTTTCAAACACGATTTCCATTTCCCCACTCTTTGATTCCATCAACTGTCACACTTCATGGGATCATGGTGTCTATAATTCCAGCAATATAAATAAATCTATGAATCATGATTGAAGATACAACGATTTCACGTCTTACAGACAACACGAGATCAACAACTCATCAATTGAGCAATTACTCTCAACTGAACAATTTCAATCATTCAGAACTTATCATATTCAGAATTCTCAACACACCTACAATCTTTGATTACTATTGATTCCACACATTTCTAAGCTTCCCTCCTACAGATCGACCCATCCTCTCTTGTGACCGAATTTACTCTGGAACGGCCATTGTCTTGGTTTAGTCCGGAGTACTACAGATTGATCTCTCGAATTCAAAGCACTCCCTTCTTGCAGTGCATCTGTGTGAGGTTGAACATTTCGCTCGGTTCAAGGAGTCTCCTTCGTACGATCGTCTCCTCAATTCCGTAAAAACCAGCAAATCGTTTTGCCCCATCTACAGATTGGCGACCACAGTGGGAGATCATTCTCTCGGTTGCAATTCACAATTTTATCAAAGATGGTCGATTATGGGGAGGTCTCAGAAACATCCAATCTCAATTTATTATCTCCTATTGGTGAATTTCTTCCAATTACTACTAAACTCGGCTGGCCTGGTCAAGCTCCCACAGAGGGTATGAACACTCAAAGCTCAACCACCAATGATGATCTCATGAAAATCCTAAATGATATAGTAACAAACCAAGCGGAAAGTTTTAAGATACAGAACGAGGTGTTCGCCCTTTTGAAAGTTATTAAAGATCAGTTATCAAGGGAACCAACATATGATCGCTCTAAAAAGAATGTTGCTGGTAATCCTTCCTATGTTACCAATGGTGTTGATTTCTCTTCTAAGATCCGTACCTCGACCAGCGACGACGAAGAAAAAGTCCACACCCATTCTAAGCGCAAAAGGCTCCACCAATCTAGCTTGAACGCTCGTGAAAGCTCGGAACAATTCTCACGGATTCAAAAAGAAGACCCGTCCATTTTGGCACGCTTTAATCAAGACTCTTACGATGAAGGGATAATGTCATTTTATAAATCCCTTTTGGAGGATTTACATTCTCGGATCGTAGCCGAAGCAACTGATCGATCGGCTTCTGCTCTACTCAGCAAATCCGAGCCATTCCAGAATAAAGAAGTTTGCAAGGGTATAAGGAAATACGGGTATTCTTCCAATCCGAAACTCAACCTCCATCCTTCCATGAACTTTGTTGCTGAAAGAAGTGAAAGGAAAACCGAGGCACATCAACACAAGAATGCTTCTCCAGTATCCCAGGCTCCCCCACAAAGGAAGGATAATCAAACCCGAAATGCACAAATGTCGACTCAACGTCAACAAAATGACCAGACAGACCTAGATTTCCCTCTTCCCATTGAAAAAGTAATCGAGTTGCTAGAAGTCTGGATCCAAGATGGTGCAATCAAACTTCCATAAGTCAGGAAAAAGCCTACTGAAGAAGAAATGGAGAATCCTCGTTATTGTCGCTTTCATAGGTTCGTCAATCATCCAACAAGCGACTGCAAGGTTTTGAAACGCATCTTCAAGGAAAAGGTCGAATCATGAGAACTTAACCTGGGGACTGAAGGGGTGCACATGGATCCTCTCTCAGTCAGGACTTTCTCTCTCTGAATAACTTGTCAAAGAAGCGGTTCATGGTCGAACATATATGTGAAATGTTCTATCCGTCGAAGGCACAAAGGAAAGACATGTTCACAACACTGAATCACATCATGCCAGGGAGAAGACTGTCCATTTCCGAAAATACTCCCTGGGCCTTCAGCCACAGACAAGGAGATGCACGACCGTGGACTGCTTACCAAAGTCGATCCCAAAGGAAACAAATTTGGAAGAACGTTGATCCGCCATCAACATAATTCCACTGAAGACTCTTAGATCCATAGGAATCAATCGAAAAGAAGCTACTCATGTTCCATCTCAATCAAGAATCATGAAGGAACGCTTTGAGATGCCTATGGCTACATTTCTCCCAAGATGAAAATAGACAGCATCCAAGTTTTCATAGTCAAGGAAGATCCGAGATATGACATGATCCTCGGACGAACATGGATCCATGATGAAAAGATAACTACTGCCAAAACGCCTTTGTTTTCACATCTCTCCAACGAAGAAGGTTCGATCCAGGGGATTTGGTGAACGCTTCGTCGTCATGGCACTGGGAGGAATTTCTAATGAGGTTGAAACAAGAACCTGAAGAAGATGCATTGACATTTCTTAAAATATTCTGCACTCAGGAAAGTCTTATTCCTCCTATGTCCATATCATATATTCTTCTACATGCTCTCCTATCATGGGGACTCAATTACGCTAACAACTTAGCCGCTGCAAGATGTCATGAATGGATATCTTCACCACAATAATATTTTACCAAGTGGTCGCACCTCTTCGAATCGAGCATCTCACTGGAATGTTCATTTTAGAGACGATATGCAATCATGACAAGGAATGTCTTGCATGTACTCCTGTTCCGCATTCAGGAATGTCCACCGAATTATGGAAAAGTGCTGATGCCTGTATGAGCATGAATACTCACACGTTAGAGGACTGATGAAGGAAAAGTCGAACACAAGATATTCAGGGCCAAGACGATCATGCCTAAGAAGTTCTCTCAAGGGGTCTGATGCTTTGACCCTCAAGCATCTGAAGTTTGAAGCAGGGTTTTCTTAATTTATTCGTGTTTTGATCAATCCCTCCAAAGCATATGCAATACTTGCATTCGAGTAGTTGAATCTCTTTCAAAGAATCAACATCGGTTTATTTAAATGAAAATCTTTATCAAACCAAAAGAAAATCCTTACAACTATCAATCGCCTACTTTTCCAAGGCCAACTGAAAATCAAAACCTCTCATCTCTGAGTGTTATATTCTTCAGAAGCCTTCAGATTGTACTCCAATCAAAGAGTACACCTTCTATAATGACGCCTCTAGCTTGAGCACAAATATCTCAACGATGACATACTGATTCACCATCGACACGATCAAAGTGAAACTGAACTACAATCACTGAGTCCTCCATGGAAAGACTTCTGAAGCAGATGCAACATCATTCATTTATCGATGACACAAATTCCTTCAACATGTACTGGGGACTTGATCTTATTGGACAAGATTCAACACATATCAAGTCATTGCAACCTGATGCGATTCCATGAAAACTTTATCAATGGAATCTCTCTACATCACAAGCCCCTGCACGACTGGGGAACTTCTTATCTTCACCGATCACACCCAGAATGGAGATCGCTGCTGCTATCTGCCACAACAACGTTGACTCACTGACGAAGACAGTTCACAGTAAAGTCATATTGATCAGGAAAATTCGGGTTGTACTCCCAGTACACCTACATCTTAGGGATGCGCAAACCTCCAACTAGTTCGTGAATGTAAAGGCTCACTGGATGAGGAGTAAAGGATATGTCGATAAATCATGGTTCTAACCTTTTCAATCTCTGAAGTAACTTCGACCATAGTATCGGCATCAACAAGGATATGTGGAGTAACTCCGTTCATGGTCTCAGCATCAACAAGAATTTCTAGAGAGAATTCAATCGTGATCCCAGCATCAACAACAGTCTCAGGTGCAACATCCGGCTTCATCAACTAACCATTCTCTGAAGTGTTACACATGAAGCGGACTTCTCCAATAACTAATGATTCATATCAAGATGTGTAGACCTGATAAAATGCTCACATAAAAGTCTTCCCAAAGCTTGCACGACTGGTGGGCATAATCCAAAGTCTTCAACAAGATGTTCTCATCACCTCCACAAATGAGATGCAACACACTTCAGGCTATGGGTTTACAAAAACGTACCAATGGTTAAGGAATGGGACAAGGCTTCCTCAACAAAAGATGTTCGCTTATGTCTCTTCTACAACATACCAAAAGGGCGCATCAATCGGACATACGAGCTGAAAGATATGGCCTTTACCATCAGGTCTACGAAATCTGAAAAATTTGCACGGGATTACAAATTACAAATGTGCACGCTTCGTTGGCTAACCTCTACAACTCCAAATTGAGTGATTCTTTTTTCATATGATAACTCAGTCTCTTAGCTTCAAAAGTTGGGGTCAAGCATTGAATTCCGACGTCGTATGAGGTTTCTACAGCTCCTAGAGCGTACAACATGCAAGCAGCAATTCTTAGACGGGATTCATAAACTTCCACAGTCGATCGGTGTCCACCAGGTCTTTCCACTAAGTTTTTCATCAAGGTACCTCCAACTTCGACCACCTAGGTCTTTACATAATTTTTTCTACCTGGGTCCTCTATCCAAGTCTTGCCAAAAGAAGAGAAAATGAAAAGGAGAGATTTAACAAAATACTGAGGACTGATGGTCCACTAATCATGACGATCAGTTTCACGATCCAAGACTCATGGTACCAGACTCTCATGTGCTAATCATTCGTCATGAAATGGATGCTACCACCGGGACATGAAACCATGGTCATTACATCACCCCCTCTTGAGAGCAACATCAGCTATGGTCCCGTGACCAGGGTTTTAGAAGTAATGTTTCTACTACTGACAGAAGATGGCGCTGCAAGCACCACCATGCTCATGTATAAATCAAGGTTTCCTGACCTCAAATGAATCAATGACATCGAAATCCTTCACCAACCGTTCAAGACACAAGCGAATGGTCCAAAGACACAACAAGAGTGTTTTACAACACGCTCGTCCGAAACGATTTTTTACTGTCATGCACAAAGAGGCGAGCTGGGAGCAATTGGTGAAGAATCTAGGGATGGGTAATATACCATTCTCTTCGGATGGATGTCTTCTACAATATATCCAAAACTCATAGAAATTGGAGAAACGAGCGAAGAGTTGTAGCCAAAACATTGGACCACATGCCAGCTGAAAATTTTCTGAAGGTCTCCTGGAAGTTTATTGTTTCATCGATTTAGACCCCTAAACGTTCTCAAAACTTAAAAGTTTTTACTAAAGCTTGGAAATTTCCTGGGCATAAGGATACATGGGCAGACCGCGAAAATACGACTTCGGGCGAAGATTCTACAGCGTTTCTATTAAAGGATAAAGTCTGAAATTTTCTGGCGACGTATTTCGACGAAATTACTCGTATACTCACATGGATTCTCATTCATTCATTCAAAAATCAGCAATTTCATACTTTTATGAAGAGATTACAGGATATATACTTACTAAGGGAGTCTCTAAATCATTTGAAGGCTCGACAATGCCGGGATCTCCATTGATAACGCCGCTAACTCCATTTGGTTCGGGATTTCGGGAATTCTCCATATTCCCATGCCCCAAAGAAGAGTGCGTTTCATCAACATGATGCTTATCTACAATGATTTCTTCCTGGACTCATCAACAATAATTATTATTATTTCATTCAAGGAGATGCCACGATCGCCTGCACGAAAGAGATGCTTACATCGACTTCTTCATCAGTGCTGGATTGTTTTCCCAGGAACAAGTTGAAGGCCGTCAATCGATGGAGAAAAAGACTAAAAGAAGTAATAATCCTTGGTATCGTGATCCTAATTGCACGGGCAGGGAAAAGTCATGACACGAGGAGCGCTAACAACTCACCAAAGAAATGGCTGGGGACTGCGCGTCATTTGCTAACATCCTGTATTCCTTGGGTTCTCCGCTCCCGTAGACTTTCTTCCATTTCTGTGGGATCTACATTTATCCGGGATTTCACTATACGATCATCCTGTGGTAAATCTAATGAAATAAGCAGAAGTATAACTCAGTATGAAGGATCTCTCACCATCACTCATATGTCCTAGGAATACCATTTCTTAAGTTTCATCCGTAGAGATGTCATCTCTGGAAACACCATCTTTGGAAGTATCATCCTTGGAGTCATTCATTCTTGCAAAGTGTCTATTTCAGCACATCGTTCATACAAGCGCAGGATTCGACAAAACAATGAATCATGGAATTAGGATGCTCACATCAGCGTCTACAAAAATGGTAACTCTCAACTCTTACTTATTTACAATTTCACTAGCTGTAATGATTATAACATCAGAATTTCGAAAACTTGCTCGTTCCTTCAAACCTGCAAAGACGAGCAAAACTCATTATTCAAAATCATAACTTAATTTTCATAAAACCGTGAACAAACCACGTGAATTTTAACATCCACTGGTTTTTCAAAAAATTGGAAAGACGTCCATTCTACAATTGTGAAAACTCACATACAGACATTATTTCACCATGTATAATTGTCTACTTTTAACAGTTGTTCAAAATCAAAACATTGATTTTACAAAAATATGTTTTAACGTGAAACTCACGTCTATATATATTTTTGCTCCCTCGAGAGTATATTTTCAAAAATTTGTGAAAGCTTACATATCGAAAATAAAAAAATTCATGAAAGCTCATAAACAAATTTTTTAACAGACGCACGTCTATTTAAAAAAAAAACTTTTTCTCTCATACAAACATCCA
This sequence comes from Papaver armeniacum, assembly GCA_023531295.1. NCBI lineage: Eukaryota > Viridiplantae > Streptophyta > Magnoliopsida > Ranunculales > Papaveraceae > Papaver > Papaver armeniacum. Next base: position 87,162 of record JAJJWW010015504.1, on the reverse strand, counting down.
CCTTTGAAACGAGAGTTTATTAAAATCTCACATATTTATAAAAAAAAAATCTCTCCTACATTAAGGATTATTGCTAGTTTCTTAAACTAACGATCAAACGAACGTTCGTTCCTAAAACAAAGGTTTTTACAAAACTCACGTCTATACATGCATATGTATATATAATTTTAACACGAACAAGTTATCAACTTCTGAAAAAGAAAGCGGTGCTGCACCAATTTACGCTCGTTAGACGATGCTCTATCATTCCACTGGGATCTTCGTTCAAGTCGTGGTTTGCTCGCGCAATCGAAAATCCGGTAATGTCTTAACTTACGACTAAGTTCAATTACTTGCACTATTCATAACCAGAAAATCACCATTCAATGCTGACTGAGGAACACGGCTTTCCTCACTAAGCAGGGGACTTAATGTAGATGGTGGATTTTCGACAAAGGCTAAAATCGTAAACCCATAATTATACGAACTTCTGATCCAGCAATCAGACGTGAGTATTGAGACACGGGTCTCTCATCAAATCTCTGACTGAGAATACTGTCTCTCAGAGTACATGCAGATATGTAGTCTCTCGGCTGGACAATGGCATATCTCATGAATACTGGACACTTCAGTAATTATTTCTATATAGAATCACGAGATTGACGGCTCCTAGACAGCTTGCTCTGCTAGTATAGAGCGATAACGTCTTCAGGATACAAACAACAGTTTTCCCTGACTATATAAAGGATATGAAACTCCAAAGAGGCTCATGTCGAGAATAATTAATGCTCCTAGACAGCTTGCTCGCTAGTATAGAGCCATCGATTAATTATTCTTAAATTCTTGGATTCATCCATCAATTTACGAAAATATTCAAATATTTTCACAATATTTCGTTACTTCAATCTATGGTTCTTCCCAGCAGAATTCCATGGGTTAGTAATAAATATTCAACACACGGGCGTCGGAGCTACCTCCGAGTAAGCCCCGATTTAAATGGTGCAAGTGTACTCGACGAAAAAACGATGAACCTATGCAAATAGGAAGGAAAATAATAAATAATTAAATATTGACTAGGCGCTGGGGGATTGGGCTCGAGAACCGAATCGACCGCCGTGCGTAATCCCACGCCGATTTTATATTTTATCATATTTTTCATTATTTTCCTTTGTAGGATCATAACGATGTACTAACAATCACCGCAATTTCTAAGTGTAAATATATTTTCTCTCAATCAATAAATGTTCTTGATCTTACATCTTTCAATGGATTAATTAAGCAAAATCGAGTAAGGGGTGTAGTGTGGGATTTCCTGCAACTACATATGCGCTAGAAACAAAAGGACCTAATCTTGTTGGTTCAAGAAAGTTTAGAAAAAACGCTCTTTGTTGGTGATGAATTCAATTGGATCTATAAACTTTAAGAGAAATTTCCATACTTTTTATTTAGATCTATAAAATTTAGAATCACACTTTCGGGGAGTAAACATCATCGGTAATTTAAAGACATGAAAAGAAGAAGAGAAAAAAATTAGTTGCCGTGGTGAAATTCAAGGAAGAAAATTAAAGTTTGAATGAAAGAATTTCATGTTCGGGAGAAAAATCAAAAGGAAAATTGAGTATTTCAAAATACGACCCACCTTTTACATATTTTGAACTTCCGAGAGCGAAGAAGTGAATAAAGTTATAGTATTGTGTGTTTCTTTCACAAACAGCAGCTAGCACAATTGGTCACCGGCGAAGAGTATAAACATAAGGTCGCGAGTTCGAAACGATGAACCTATGCAAATAGGAAGGAAAATAATAAATAATTAAATATTGACCAAGATTTCGCAAGAGGCAATGTACCTAAAGTGGGGATTGGGCTCAACGAAATAAGATACAAAGGAAATCAAAACAAAGTTTGACCTTGCAATTAAATGAATATTTTGATAAAAGAAATGTTGAATACTAATCTAAATTTTTATTTGCATTTCAAGATAGCAATCCCACGCATGTTGGATTTATATTTTATCATATTTTTTTCATTATTTTCCTTGAGTTCATGAAAATCCTTTCACTTGAATAAATATCCTTCGTTTTGAGACCAAAGAAACTCCTCCTTAAAGATTTCATGGTGTTTCCTTCACACTAAGGAAATAATATAAAATTAGGGAAAATATTGTGAATGTTTGTGCATTTGGACACTTCGCGGACATCGTGATTATTAGCCAACCTATATAAAGGGCTAAATGAGTCCATGTCTTGATCCCGGCGGGCCCCTCACCCCATGGTTCCTCATTATTTTATTATTATTTCCCTAATCTCATGAAAACTCCTTAATCTCATGGTATTTTCATAAACCCATGAAAACTATAATATAAAATTAAGAAAACCCGTGGGACCGGGCCCAAGCCGGCCGGCCATGCCCTAGCCGGTCCCACACGTACCTTTATTTTCTTATTATTATTTTAAGGTTTCCTTGATCTCAGGAAATTCCTTGATTTCATGATATTTCCTTCAAATTATGAAAATTCCTTCAAATCATGGAAAAATATATCAAAAATACATAAAATTAAGGAAAACTCGTGGGACCGGGCCCAAGCCGGCCGGCCATGCCCTAGCCGGTCCCACACACCCTTATTTTTATTATTTTAATATTATTTGCTTCCTTGATCCCATGTAAACTGCTTCCCTTCAAGGAATCTCCTTGATTTCAACAAATTCCCTAAATTCATGATATTTTCATAAATTCATGAAAAAATAATATAAAATTAGGAAAGGCACCACGGGACCATCGTCACTGGCCGGCCGGCCATGCCTTGTCCTAAGCGGTCCCACGCCTCATCATTCCTTTATTTTATAATTATTTTCCTTCATCTCATGAAGTTTTCACGGTTTCGGGAAAAATCCCTGATTTCTTCATATTTTCTCAAATGATTGCTCAAACCACATCAGAAAATATCGAAATTCTCAGGAATAAGACACGAACACTTTGGTGACGTGAGCATGTTACATTGACCAACCAAGGTTGGATCTTTGGCTTGCAAGGAGCCGATACCTCGTATTTTCACAATTTGACCTAATTTGCGCAATCGCTCATATTGGGCCCAAACTCTCTCCTACCGTCCCTCTTGAATTCTTCCTGAGTTTTACTCTCGAGCTGATTTCACCTCCCGAACGAGCTTAAAACCTAAATATTCCCTCTTTGGGAGATAGGAAATTCTTTTCCGTACAGAATGGAGGGGCGGACCATCAAAATCCGAGTCCGTATGAGAATTCTACATCGATTCTAGTAAAGGGCGCTAATTAGGGTTTCAACCAATCTGGGGATTGCTCAAACAATCAATATTTGATCCCGTGACCACCCAGGGCCGGTTTCATGACCCCTTGGTCGGTCCCTCATCTCTTCATAATTAATTAGGTTTTATCACCTAAGGTTCGGACGAGCATTATCCTAATAAATGATTAAACCAGCATTTAATCATCCTTTCATCAAATCAACTGGTCTTCATGAGACCTTGATATTTGCTCACGTGAGCATCTAGGCGCTACATGGTCAACCCATAATCTCATGTAGCCGGTCCTCTTCACTCCATGGTTAATTTTTAATAAACCGTCAGTAAATCATTAATTGATTAAATTAGGGTTTTGAGTCCAAGGTTAATGATTCCAGATTCAAACGCTAATAATTTTACGTTGATCCCGTGATCAACATTTTATTTATCATACTTGGTTCAATTGCCAGTATTCTGATTTAATATTTTATTTGGTCATGCTACCATAATTCATCAAACGAGCAATATTTGCTCAGATGAGCAATACTTGCTCAAACTAAAGAATATTGGTTCAACTATCAATATTCAACAATTCATCGAATAAGAAGTATTTGCTCATATTAACTTACTCACACATCATATCTCTGTCTCAACAGACATGTTCAATTCATGAGTCCCAGAATATTTCCAAACCACGTTGAACTCAACATTACAAGGACTCATCGTCCCATGAAGTCAACAACTGACTAACTAAATACACGTCTGCCTTGCAGACTCCACAATCACACGAGACATCAATCGTGTTACATGGGGGGATATTAACTAGGGTTTTGGTCTGGCGGTCTACGGCACGTGTGTTCATACACACGATGGAATGTGAGCAAGTCATGCAATCAGTTGAAGGAGTTAACAAACTAGTGGATGGAAAATCAACCAAGTCTCCGCACGATGAGCAAGCTGTTTCAAACACGATTTCCATTTCCCCAGTCTTTGATTCCATCAACTGTCACACTTCATGGGATCATGGTGTCTATAATTCCAGCAATATAAATAAGTCTCTGAATCATGATTGAAGATACAACGATTTCACGTCTCACAGACAACACGAGATCAACAACTCATCAATTGAGCAATTACTCTCAACTGAACAATTTTAATCATTCAGAACTTATCATATTCAGAATTCTCAACACACCTACAATCTTTGATTACTATTGATTCCACACATTTCTAATCTTCCCTCCTACAGATCGACCCATCCTCTCTTGTGACCGAATTTACTCTGGAACGGACATTGTCTTGGTTTAGGTCGGAGTACTACAGATTGATCTCTCGAATTCAAAGCACTCCCTTCTTGCAGTGCATCTGTGTGAGGTTGAACATTTTGCTCGGTTCAAGGAGTCTCCTCCGTATGGTCGTCTCCTCAATTCCGTAAAAACCAGCAAATCGTTTTTCCCCATCTACACCCATAAAAAGCTATTTATTATTGAGAGCAACTTCATAAAACCCTTTCTTGTGAGGCAGAGTCGAGACTTTTGATCACTCCGAACCCGAATTTCTTTCGATAAGGGATGGTTATTTCTCTCTCAACTTTTAAGGATGAGATTATGTTCATATATGTGTCTAACTAGTTATGACTAGTATGCAGAATCTCTATGTCTTCTTAGCGCGTTGGATGCTATCGTTACGGAGAACTAGTAAGTTGGAAAAGTAGTTGTTGGGTGAAGTATGTTGGCCCTTATCTAGTCTACCTGGGTGGATATATCCATTTCCATTCCTACACAAAACCTAAAATTCAGAGGAAACAATTCTCTCAATTATTTTTCGTCTAAAATTCAGAGAATGTGAAGTATGTTGGCGGCACCCATTGAGGATCAGAGGAACTGACAGATTCGATAGCAGAAGAACAGATCGAGAAGAAATTAGATGGGTATTTAATCTAGTAGCCGTTGTAACAAGATCGAGAGGAAGATGTTGATTTTCATGGGTTGAGTTGTGGTACAGATCGATGGAGGTTTGAATCAGTTACAGTCAAGAACACAAAATGAAGAAATTGAAGTTGTACTGTCGATTAATTTGCTGTTAAAGTGAATAAGAAACCCAAGTCAGGGTTGATTTGAATCTAAATTAGCATAATGAATTAAAGGGTTTTGATGGAAGAAGGAATTGAAGCAAAGTTAGAACAGAATGAAGAAAGGGGATGAATCAGGTGAAGCTGTTACCAGATTCACGGAAAGAAGATGGTGCAACTCAAATGTGGAATAAAACAAGAGCAGATATGGGATTTATGTGAAGAGAAATTGAAGGGGTACAAATGGAATCGGAAATGGAGTAATGGGTGTGAACCAACTTCAAGTTTACTGAGCTGATGGTGGTGGTGTGTAAAGGGTGTTATCTGTGTGGTGTTTGCCAGTGAGAATGATTACAAGATGGAGGAAGATGGGTTCAATCTAAAGACTATGAGGCTTGAGTAGCAAGGTGATGATGGAGTGCATTTTGGTTTGTTTGTAGTGAATGGAACAATGGGTTTGTCTCTAATCCGCGTTTACTGGGAAGTAAGAGCATCTGGTTTTGTTGGTAATGGTGATCAATTGCAGCTGAGTAGAATGCAAGAGGAAGCAGTGGGGTTGCTGTGAAGCTGAAGGTGTTGTTTGCTGATGAGACAATGGATATGGTAGTACTTGATACTGAGATCACAACGCAGTAATGAACTTGGTGGAGATTAGTGTCAGTGTTGATGCAAATAACAGGTTAAGATGTAATGGCCACAAACTGGTGGTTGTAAGCTCAGGTTACAGGTGAAATTTGAGAATACAGGGATTAGATGAATGCAATTAGGCTTACAAGGAAGAGATGAGCTGTGATAGACATTGTATGAAGCTGCAGTGATGTTGGAATTCATGATGATACAAAACTGAAGCTAAGTCTAGCAGTGATGGTTATGTTGCGGCTGCTATATTACAGGATTGAGTCGTTTGCTGTTGCGACTGAAGAGGAAACTGTGGAGTTGTATTGGGCAGTAGAGAGGTCTGTGAGAGTGAGTTTAAACTGGTGGAACATGTAGGTGGTAATAGTACTGGTGGATGTGGTCGAAATGAGGTTAGCTGGGGACTCGCAAAGGCTGCAGTTCTGGTGGTCTGCAATGTTGGTATAGACTGAAAAAGGTGGCTATGAAGCTGAATGGAAAGACGCAGTCGAGCAGTACATGGGAGTTGCAGTGGTGTTTGAAGCAGCTAGGACTTAAGAAGCTGCAAAGGGACTGAACTGAACTGGTTTTGAGTTGAGCTGCAAGTTGCAAGTGATCCCTGAGCTTACACTCTGCCAGAAAGTGAAGTAGCTGATGTCGCTACCATGGGTACTGTTGATTTGCAGTTGTACAAGGATTTGATGCTGTTATGATGGTATTGGTGGTGACTGTGATTGAGATGGAGAATCGAAGACATGTGGCGCTGTTAACTATTGCAGGTGCATTGAAATGATGCCGCATATGGTTGAAATGGAGTGGCACTGGTGGTTTTATATGGTGATACAAAGTTGCTAGAGGCTATGAGCATGGAAGAGAGATTGTAGGTGGTTTTGCAATGCACAGTCTGGATATGAACTGATGGCATTATGGGTTAGTATTGGCTCGAGTTTGGAGGCTGTTTAGGAGTTGTTTTGATGTTGCAAGGTGTGAGCTGTAGTGTTGGTCTTTGGCAACTTAGCCAAGACTTAGCTTCAGCTAACCGTGGTCCTGATGGTGGTAATGGGCAGGAGTTGCTTGTCAGTTCTACAAGACTGACAAGCTTGGCAAGTTATGGGCTTGTTGGACCACTTGGACTTTGGGCTTTGAAGACCTAGTTTTGGAAACAAGAAGAGATACAAAAGGAGAGTCTTTTACATATCACGAATTTTACACTACTACTTGGAGTTTTTGGAGAGCGGCGACTAGGGTTTGCTTTCATTTATTTTTCATCTTCTTCATTTCATTCTTGATTATGATTATGATGAACTCAAAAGCTATGAGTAGCTAAAGACATAATATTGGTTATGGGATAAAGTTGATTTCTCAACATGATATTTGATTCAATGTATTAGTTGTCTCAATAATTTATTGTTTATGATTCATGGTTTATATTGTCATATGATTTGATTGTTTGGTTGGTTGAGTCCGGAATCAATCCGATTTGCATTCATTTCTAAAGCTATATTAGGGTTTTCAATACGAAAAAGTTGTTTGTCCCTGATTCTAAGTAGCATAGTGTGGTTATTACTTGTAGTGATACATCTTTATAATTGCATATGAATCATAACCTTTGTTAAAACGGATTAGTGCTTTTACACGTTCGTTTGCATTGATTATTCTTATTTCATATAACTTAGTGCTTTTAGGGAGTTATTGTGCTTTTACACTTTAGGTTGCTTTCTAGGAAGAATTCACATATGCATATTTTAATGTGGTTGTGATGAAATCAGGGAATTAGCGGGACATACTTGCGATCAAGATATCCTAGGACTTTTAGTAAATGAGAGATTAAAATACCAATTCTAGTCATTGATGAAAATACATGTTTGTGAATGATACTATCCCGTGACCAATATCTTCATTTTATTGATTATTTTCATATTTTATTGCTTTCAATTTATTTTTATTGCATTGATAAACAAAATCCCGCTTGGTTACTTAAGAATCTGAAAGTTGCATAACAACAATTGCCTCTCTGTGGGAACGAACTCTTTCTTACCACATACTTCATTTATTTTAGTTAAGTAAGAAAGTGAATTATTTTTGACACATACGACAGCGATCACACGGGCATGCTACCTTGACCGACCAAGATCGGCCCTAAGGCTTGCAATGAGCCGGTCCTACACATCTTCATAATTTTGACCTAATTTATTATCAATTGTTCGTATTGGGACCAAACTCTCTCCAACCAACTTGAGATTTGCTCAATCGGCCGTCAACTGGTCCCACGACCACCAAGGGATGGTCCCATGACCCCTTGGTCGGTCCCCCATCTCTCCATAACTAGGTTTTACTACCTAACGCTCACACGAGCATTATTTTAATAAATGATTAAACCAGCATTTGATCATCCTTTCACAAACTGGTCAACAAAGGACTTTGGTGCATGCTCACTCGAGCACTCAGGCGCTACATGGTCGACCATCATCCCATGTAGCCGATCACTCCTTCAGTCAGTGACCTATTTTCATCAAATCATCAATTTATCAACAATTGTTCAAAATTAGGGTTTCGAACAAATGCTCTGCAAATCATAACTTTTAGCAAGTTCAAACACCAATAATTTTATGTTGATCCAGCAATCAACATCTGGGTTAAAAATATAATATTTGGTCAGGCTACCAATATTTTAATTAATATTTTATTGGGTCACGTTACCAATAATTCATCGAATGAGCAATACTTGCTCAATTGCTCGAATATTGATTCAACTATCAATATTTAGTAATTTATCGAATAAGCAATACTTGCTCAGATGCTCGAATATTGACTCAACTATCAATATTCAACAATTCATCATATGAGCCATATTTGCTCAGACGAGCAATATTTGCTCAGACTATCAATATTCATTATGATGATTCAATTGTCACCATCATTCATTCGAGAACTATACGTCCCACCAGACATGTTCAATCCATGAATCCTAGAGCATTCATCAATCATGCTCGAATGACCAATACTTAGACTCATCGTATAATCAAGTCAACGACTGACTGAACAAATACACGTCTACTTTGCAGACTCCACGTTCGTGAGACATCAATCACGTCACATGGGGGATATTAATTAGGGTTTTGGTATGGCGGCCTACAACACATGTGTTCAAATGTGAGTAAGTCCTACAAGCAGTTGAGGGAGTTAGCAAAGTAGTGGGTGGATAATCAACCAAGTCTCCGCACGACCTGGAACTGGTTAAACCAAGATTTCCCACTTTCTCACTCTTTCACTCGAGCAACCGTCACACTTACTAGAGATCAATGTGTCTACTATTCTGACAATATAAATAAGTCTCTGAATCCATGATTGAAAGATTGACAACTTTCGTAAAAAAATGAAGAATTCTGATCCGAGCAATCACTCTCAGGAATTCGATCAATCGACCAGAACTTATTCGAACTCAACCGTTCAAAAAAAACTTGCAGAAACCTTAAACACATTCACAATCCTTGATCATCATTGATCTCACACACTTCTCAGCTTCCCTCCTACAGATCAACCCTCTTACTCTTTGTGACCGAATTAACTCTAGAAAGGCCATTATCTTGGTTTAGGCCGGATTCCTACAGATTGATCTCTCGAACTCAAAGCACTCCCGTGCAGTGCATCTGTTTGAGGTTAGGCAGTTTGCTCGGTTGAGGAGCCTCCGTCCACACAGTCATCTCTCCATTCCCTAAAAGACCAGTGAACCGTTTTTCCCCATCTACACATATATATCTCATGGGTTTCACTAATCCTATGAGTATCTAAACCCATACTTGATTGAGGATGAATTCTAAGTTCTAGACTTGATTTGGTTTAATATATGCATCTATTTTGATTTCTCCATATGATTATTGTTTGCTTTTACTTTGATTAAAGTTTATGATTAATAAATCGATTGCTCTAGGTGTCCAACTATAGTTTATTGATTGATCTATTGCTAGTAAAGGTGTTTTTGGGTAAAAACTGATTCTGCTGGAAATGGTAAATTTGGGTGTGCCGCCGAGAAAGGAATCTAAACCCTAAACAAATGCACTGCACAGGAGTACTTTAGATTCGAGAGATCAATATGTATAATTCTGGCCTAAACCAAGAAATGGCCGTTCCAGTCTTGCTTTGGTCACAAAATGAAGGAGAAGGGTTGATCTTAGGGAGGGAAGCGAAGAAGGTGTTGAGATCAGAATGGTTAACTCTGAATGTGTGGCTGTTTATGACTTGTATCAGAATGTGGAACTTGCTTGCGGAATGTAAGCTATGAGTTATTGGTGTTTTCTGGATACTTGTGTTGATAACACTTGTTGTTTTAAAATAGATTAAAAACCTATTTATACAAGTCATATTTTGAGCGCACCCTGACCTCATAGTGTAGGACCAGAATATCGCGACAGCAATATTTCGCGAGATTAATAAACAACTACGTCGCGAAGGAGTCGCATGGAGATAAATAAATGACGTAATGGATGATGACAGTCAAAACATGAGGAAAGTGTGAAGACTTGGCGAGAATTAGGGGTGTCGCGAAGACAAGCAATTACACACTCGCGAGGATTCGCGAGTCGTTTCCGAAAATAAAGGACAGCTTAGCTGTCATCCGCTATGTAATACCCTATATAAAGGGTCGAGTAAGTCTGTTGAGGGGGGGATTCTTTTTGAATTGTTAAGCAAGTCATTAGGAGAGAGAAAATCAAGAGTGATTGTAATTCCTTTAGCTCTGTTCTACATTTCTTTGTAAACCTTTCAAGAAAACAATTAATAAAACACATTATTATTCATCTTCAAATGGATTGATTAAGCAAATTCGAGTGAGGGGTGTAGTGTAGATTTTCCTGCAACTACATATGCGCTAGAAACAGGGAGAATTTGGAGTAAGAGAAGAGAAATTTGATACAATTTTTAAGAATTTACCAAAAGAAAGAAATGGCTAGAAGGAGAAATGTATCAGAAGGACAAACAATCGTGAGAAGAAGCGGGAGACTTGCTGGTGAAAGGAGAAATGAAAGGGGAGAATCATCAAGGATGAACATAAGAAATGATGAAGAAAATCAAATTCAATCGCCAATTCAATCGACTGCAAACACAACTATGGATTATGATAGAGAAAGTGTACACACATGGAGATCCGATTCTATGGAGGAAAGAGAGGAAGAGCAACAACAGATAAATAATGGACGAGGAGATAGAAATCGAGAAGAGATGGGAGAAACAATTCGTGGAAATAAAGAGATCGCAGCATTAGAAACATTGAGACAAACAATGTATGAAGAAAGGCGGTTAGAAGCAGAGGAACGTGCAAATTTAACAAGGAAAAATCATGAGTTGAGAATGGAAAATCTGAGATTGCAAAATAGAAGATCGAGAAGTAGTAACAGATCAAGATCAAGTTCGGTCAGAGAAGATAGGAGGAGAACGTTACCTGTAGAAACTATTAATGAAGAAAATTTGGAAAGAGAACCAAATCTTGGTGAAGGATGTCGCGAGAGAAGAGAAATAGAAGGAGATCGTTATGTTCCACGACCTGAGACTGTACAAAATGGCCAAAATGATGGAAATCAAGGAGATAGGCAACCTCAAGAGCAGAATAATCCGACTGATGAAGAAAATCGGATAGAAGGAAGAAGAATATTGCATGGAAGAGAGGCACGAAGGAAACAAAAGGAGATCGAAAATGACATTGAAAAACACTATGTTGAACAAGCACGTTTAGCTTGCGAAAGGGAAAGATTGAGGGCAGAAATAGAAAAACGTTAATTTGAAGAGGCAATTCGGCAGAATAATCATGACAACCGAGAAAGAAGGCGCGAGCAAAATCGCAATAAGGAAAATATCAATGAAGAATATGAAAGAGTGCAAAGGAGAGTCGATAGACAACCGAGAAGAGAGATTGATATATATAATGGTGTACAAATTCGCGAAAGAAATGAGGGAGAAAGTCGCAGAGAAAGGAGAGAAGAAAGTGATGAGCCAGAAAATATAAGTAGAAATGAGCGCAGAAGAAGAGAATTGGAATTAAAAAGACCAATAGATTCAAATTCTGAGGCAAACGAACAAATTTTGAGAGAATTGGCAGAGATGAGAGGAATATTGAACAGTAGAAGAGAAGGAGGAAGAAGACAGTTAGACGAAGCCATCGCAGAAGCTGCGAAGAATCCCTTTACATTGGAGGTGTAGTTAGGAGGAATACCCCCAAAATGTAACTTACCAGCATTAACCAGCATTTTTGATGGGACAACTTGTGCAATACAACACATCAAAGCGTATGTAAGATGTATGTTACAATGGGAGAATCACGATGCCATATTTTGTAAATACTTTGCATCAAGTTTGACCGGAGAAGCGTTGAAGTGGTTTGAGGGTTTACCAAGAAATACTATCACGTCGTTTAATCATTTGCAAGCTATATTTTTAGGGGCGTATATAAGTAACAACTCTTCGCGACCAGGTATTGAAGATGTATTCGGGTTGAAACAAAGAGTTGGTGAAAGTTTGAGACATCTAACCGCTGTCGATGGAAGACAATGTGCAGCGAGATGGCCGGAAGGGTAGATGAAAGATACCTCATACTGTCATTCATAAATGCTATGTTCGCAACCAATCTATTATATGTTCAGGTTTTTAGAATCAAGAATACGATCACAATGACTGAATTACGAGAGCTCCAGGAAGAATATATTGCTTTAGAAGAAAGGCAGAACGAGATGGAATCTTACCCAGTGGCGAACACAAATTCTAGTGTTGCGAATGGAAGTTTATTACCTCAACTTGTACACACAGTGGCGAGCACATCGCAAGGTCAACAAGAAAGAAAGGCAGTTGATATAGAACCAAAGTTAGTAGCCATGGGAAGTCGAGATCAGGAGGAATTTGAGAAAGAAAGAAACTACTACAATCGAGGCGGGAATAATAAGATCCAAAGGCTCGATCATCCGTAGGAGACTTACGGAGGTCGAAGGCAGAATAATAACTATCATGGAGGGCAGCGAAGTCACATAGTAGTGTGGGAGGAAATTAAAATGCCGCCATTGAATGCCAGTGTGGAAAAAATATGGGAAGCAATACTTTTGATGGAAAACATACCTGCACCATGGAACATGGGAAGTGAACCACCACCGGAGATAGAAGTCACGAGTTCCGTTCTTACCACCGCTTTCATGGGCACCTAACGAATGACTGCAGAAACATCAAGAGAATTATCCTAAGAATGATTGATCAAGGAAAGTTGAATCACTTTTTAAAAAAAGAAGAGAAAGTTCAACATTTACCACCACCACCGGCAAAGGGAAAAGAAACATTTGTTATAGAAGTTGGGGCAAAGGCTAAAAATTTGTTTTGCAATTCCATTGTACATTCATACCGCACAATCGAAGATTTTCATGACAATGTACTTAGTAGGGTTTTTGCGAGGGATGCTGATGATAAAGAAGTGATGAATGTTGCGAAGACATCGCAGTTAAAAGAGTGGCAACTGCAGATTATTTCTTTCTCGGCTGAAAAAGTACCCATAGGAAGAGAAATGCATGATAGCCCATTAGTTGTGAAGATGGAAATTAATCCAAAACCTATTGATGGCGAAGATGATGAAGCGGAAAATTGTTGGGCAATCAATAGAATATTGATTGATACAGAGCGATTCGATCAACATTCTTTTCTACCATACTTACAAAACTATGGGAGGAAAAGATGAAGATTTGATCCCTTCAACATACAAAATATATGGTTTTAATGGTACCGCGAACAAGCCCAAAGGAGAAGTGCACATGAGGATACCCTTGCAGGGGTTATCAACTGATATTTTGTTCTGCGTGGTTGATGTGGAATCTCCCTACAATGCTTTGATTGGAAGACCATGGTTACATGAAATTCTGGGGGTAGCATCGACATACCATCAGTGTATAAAGTTTCCACATCCTAGCGGTGTCGGAATTATAAAAGGAGATTGGAAGGAAGGGCAAAAATGTTATGAGGTCGATGTAGAGAGCTGCGAAGAGAGAATGGCAAAAAAGAAAGGTTGGAGGAAGAATGTAAAGGATGACCAAAGAAAAGAAAGACTAATGGTAGATACCATAGAAACAAAAGAAGAAGAGATGCTGCGAAGTGAATGCACAAAAACAACTGAATATCATGATGAAAAGGAGACAATGAAAAGTTTGACTGATGCGGAGGCAGAAGGAAGTAGGAGTAAAAGGTGTAAAAAATGAATAGTTGCGAGAAAAGATACCAATTTAGTGATGAAAGCATGGTAAGGACAGGAAGCAGAGGTGATAGTTGCAGAAAAGTTGCGCGAAAATATCGCCGTGAAAAATGTATAAAAATCTATTGAATAATTGAAATGAGACTGTGTGATAGCTTCGCAGACAAATTAACAAAAGCCAAAAATGAATGATCGAATAAATTGATAACATGAATGAGTGAGTGAATGGGACGAACCTTTATGGCGTACACCCTAGTTCGCAAATGATATTTCGTAAGAGGCAAATAAGAGTGATTAACTCGCAGTGTTGATTATATCTTATGGACAGAGGCAAATAAGAGTGATTAACTCGCAGTGTTGATTATATCTTATGGACAGAGGCAAGTATGAAGTTATAATTACAAAGAAGGGTTGTTTGATTGATATATCTGAACAAAGGAAACAAAAGTTGAATTCATGTTCAACAGTCAAAGAAATTTATAATAAGGAGTTACAGAAATGGAAGATTAACAAAAACATATATATACAGATACTACAAGAAATGAAAGAAGAAAAAGAAATTATTTCTTTGAAGGTTCTTCTTCTTTATCTGATTCTTGGGTTCCATCACTCTCGTCGCCAGATTCTTCTTCTTCATTAGCTTCACTATCGAAACATCTCGAGACGGGCAAGTTCTCGGGAACTTCTTCAGCAAGAAAAGGATATGAATGAAGAGGAATGTTGTGATAATTACAAACTATTTCCATAGCTTGATTGCGAAAACGAACAGCATCATTATTAAAATTTGCCACTGTAGTTTGGAATTGCTGCTTCAATTTAGAATATTTATTCTCGCGAAGAGAGAGATCCTTTGCGATTCGTTCTTTTTCGGTTTCAAGCTCTCCAATCCTTGCCTGAAATCTCTTTTCAGATTACAAAAGATGAGAAAATGAGTTAATGATAATAGTACAAAAAGAAAAAGAAACAGAAAAGTAAAAAAAGTGTAATAAACAACCTTCTCTTTCAAAGATCATATCCTTGATCAAGGTAGTTTGCTCGGCGCGAAGACTAACATCGACACCTAAGTTATTTCTAGCATTATCTAGAACCTTCGCAGCCTGGCAAACTCATCATCATTATTTATGACAAAAAGTGAACGAATTTGGTCTTCTCGCTCGCTAAGTATGGTATTCTGACGAAGGAGTTCATCTCGCTCAACTTGCACATCAAGGAGAGATTTTTGAAATTTTGCTAATGCCTGTGCACCTCTGTAGGTAATGCGATCTTTTTCATCTATGAGATCACTAATTTTCTTCCTTAAGGTTTTGGCTTTCTTCTTGGAATCAAGGTACATTCGCTTAAATTGATTGGCTAAATTCAAACTGGATCTATGTTCAATCTCTAAGAGGCGATGTTTGGTTTGAAGTTCATTTAATGGAAGGGAATCGATTTTATTTGATGAACTACTTAAGGATTCGTTGAGATAAGTAAGAAGAATATCATTATCCATAGGCTCGGAAACGAATGAAGAAGAATGGCTTCTTCAGAGAGATTATATATGTCTGCGAGAATAATAAATCAGGAGTAGAAAAAACAAATGGAAAAATGAAAACGATTTGAAGAGAAAGAATTCTATACCATATAGTTGTTGATTTGCACTTTGAAGAGTAGATACTTTAGTCTTCTGAGAATCAAGCTCGGTTTCCAATTTTTGAATTCTCTCATCTTTATCGCGAGAAGACGCAACTTCAATTTCTAATTCTCGGACTTTCTTATTAAGTTGAAGGTTCTTCTTTTCAAGGTTATTGCGTCTCTTCTCAAGGTCTGAGGCAACAACAAAAGAAGCTCTCCCTGACTATAGAAGAAAATAAAGAAATAATTAAAACAAAACTCAAAAGTGAAATCACAAAGAAACAAAGAAATATGAACATACCAAAGCATTGAGAGCATTTAAAAGGCTAGGAGTCATTGTTCGGGAAATTCCGCGAAAAGACTCAGTGTCCTCCAATAGTGGGGCGTAGCAGATTTTGGCGAGAGCTTCGCAAGTAGCGGATAAATTATCATCTCCTAGTCCTTGCATAGGATCAGAAAAAATACCAGATAATAGTGACATAGCAGAAGTATCTGAATGAGTCCCCTTAGCAGAATAGATATCGATCTCATTTTCATTTTCTGAGTCCTCGCTGACTTGGGAATTAGAATGGGAGGGAGATTGAACTTTTCGTCTTTTAGAAGATGGACCAGAAGATTTGTCCTTGCGAGAAATGGCCTTATTCTTGCCTTTAATTTTCGCAGAGATTAGCTTCTTCATCATTAATCTTTGCGGTTTCAACTTCTTCAACACCAATCTTCACACACGAATAAAGATAAGAAACAGAGGCAACAATATTGTTTAAAATAACAAAAGAAAATGTTTCTTACTTCATCCGTGAGCGATCGAAGTATCGCCAGATATTTGGTCATGGATTCTCTTTGTATTTCTTTCTCATTCTGGTGATCTAAAAATTTTCTAAAAGTTAATGAATGAAAGAAATGGAAGACATAGCAAAGCGAATTTAAAAAAAAAAAAAAAATATATATATATATATATATATATATATATATATACCTCTTTTGTCTTCTCAGGCCACTTAAACTCCCAAGGATAATAATTCGCGAGATTGGCTGGGAGTGCATGTGAGCCTGCGATATAAGGTCCACTCAGAAAAAGAGGTACAACCCACCACTTTTCATCTTTGGAGTGGCGAGGGGTATTATTTTTACCCGAATGCCGATCAATGTCCTGCATGAGCGGTTTGTCGATCAACGTTATCATTTTTCTTCAACGTTATCATTTTTCTTCAATCGAACACCCATCGATATAAAGATCTTTACCGAGATTTATCGTTTCTCATAGTTATGAATTCGGGATTATATAGAGGAATGGGAGCCTCACAGAATAATTTGCAAAGAAGTTGTCCATTTGGAATGGTTGTGGTAGGCTCGAGAAGATGTATAAATTTACTTCTCGGCAATTATTGGTAATCAATGGCTTTCTAAACTGCAAATTGAGGATCTCTAACATCATCGGGATATAAAGATCCTTTACCGGGCGCCAATCGATAGGCAAATTCAAGCATCTAATGAGCTTAAGTTGTAATAATCATCTCAGGGATATAATCAAACTACAATGCATACATAGCCATTCAATTTAAAGACTATCTTACAAATGATTTAAGCAATCAAGAACAATATATGGAGCATGAAGAACACAGTCATGAATTAGATCTCAAACCCTTACTAAATTAAAACATGATGAAATAACAAATACACAAAATTAAACCTAAAGTGACTGCTGAGCAATCCAGAATCTATCTCTTGAATTTATACATAAAACAAAACCCTGAAATTAAATGAAGAGACAGTACCCATACTCTTGGGATTCCTTCTTGTCTAATAACTCCATGCTTGGTTGTTGAAACCCTAGGTTATCTTTGATGGGGAGCCTCGAAGTAGAGAGGGGGAGCAGAGGAGTTGTTGTCATTGTGATGATGAAAGTGATCGCGTGGTGGAAGAGCAGAGCTCTGCTCTGTCGTGGGTAAGGGAGGAGGTGAGGGTTTTGCAGAGGAGTGGAGAGGAAAGAGAAGGTGGAAGGAGGAATGGGTCGATCGAATAGGGGTGATTTTCCGATCATCACATTGATCCGAACGGACAAGAATGGTAGCGGTCTCGGGCGATTTGGTGTGGAAACATCGAGAGAGGATTGGAGCGACCGTATGATGCATCCTGGGAGATCTCAACGGCTCGGGAAATCCGGGTCATGCCCATGTCTTCCTTGTTGGGTTGCAAGGTTCTTGATTGCTGGAATTCTTTGCTATTTGTTGATAATTACCTAAAAACACAAAATTAATTAATACAAATATTTATTCTTGAAAACAAGGAAAATACGAAACCTTTTTGAGTAAAATGCCAATAAAAGGTGTATAAATATGCACTTTTTTTGGTAATCAAATACCCCCAAACCTAATTTTACTTGTCCTCAAGTAAAACAAAAATAAGAAATCAACTTGAAATTTAGCGTATGCACTAAGCCTTTAAACCCTAGGTGTCCCTAGTGGACGAGTTGTAGTCTCGTGAGGGTTTACGAGGTGTACCAAAAACCTTCTCCAACTTCGTAGTAAAGCCATTATGAGGAAATAGAGTTTACGAGGAATAAAGAGAGAAATCCCGCACACGTTGTAGGTAAGAAGGATAACCTTCTGAAATAAAATCGAGACTCCACAGGGTGGACAAAAAGAATCTTTTTTCGATGATCTCTAAGAAAGGAAAATCAACCATTAGTCAAGGGTGGGAGTACTCACTCACTTCTCACCCGATCGGCAATTAACATCAATCTCTCATAAGAAACCATAGAAAACGTCTTCAATCTTCGGTCTTCGGTCTTCGATCTTCAACTATTGATGACGAACTTCCGAACTTCACAAAAACTTAATAATATTTTTATTATTATTATTTTTTTTTTTATTTTTTTTTTTTTTATTTTATTTTTTTTTTTTCAAGTACATGGAATAAAAATAATACAACTCATTTTTTTTTTTTTTTTTTTTTTTTTTTAACAAACACTAACAACGATAAAATTTAAATTTTCACAAAATTCATTAATTCTCATATTCTTTTCCTTGTTGCTCATAAACCTTGGACTATATAAATTTTTCTTTTAATATTCGATTACTCTCCGTTGCGACGATGATGTGTTTCTATGGGTCTTGCTTGATTGAGAGAGAGAATGATGCTAACTACAAATCGGTATTTAAGGAGTTTTCATCTTTAGACGTCACCCTCATGATTGACAAAATTAGCACTCAAAAGATCAAAAGTAGTCTTTGAAAGTGGTGCGAAGTTGGGTAGCTCACCATTCCTACCCGAATTGACGTACGGTGACACACACTCTAAAAGCTTTTCTAGAAAGTCACAAAGAGTGAAGGTCGGTACCTCGCTTGATGTAAAATGGGTAGTCTCCACTATGGGTGATCACAATTCTACTCACCGAATATCTAAACAAGACCTAATTCGCCCTCCGGTATGGTTAAATCCAACTTTAACGCTCTAATCAACTAAGAAACCGATTGTGTTCTCCGTACTTCCCAATTCTGTTATTTCGGTCAGATTCTCTATGTAAACATAGCTAGAAGCATGCTAGTGACTCTAAAATCTCTAAATTTGGAGGTTTTTACAAAAAGAGTTTTTAATTTTTTTTTTTTTTTTTTTTTTTTTTTTTTTGAAAATAAAAGGTGAAATAAAAGACTAAAAACTCTAAATGCAAATCACACCCCCAAACCTAAATCAAACATTGTCCTCAATGTGTCAACAGATAGGAAAATTAAAACAAATCACGTACCATGAGAACTATGCTGAAAATAGAAAAGGGAAGAGATTACCGGTATGTCGGCGGAGCAAGGTTGAGCTTCATTCGTCAAGGCTAGAATCCAATATTCTCAACGGAGATCATATCGGATTAGCATAATATATGTGCAAGAAGACTCAACCGATCAAGAAAAGAAAATTTAACAAGTCCTACTGGATATATACAATGAAAATTCACCATAAACTAACAATCTAAAGAGTTGAGGATCAACCCAAAAGACGATATGTACACAATGCCTTACACAAATATAATATGAGTGCAAATAAGGATCAGTATATGTGAAGGAGTTTCAAACCTAAACTTGTGAACGAGGGGTGTTTGTGAGAACAAAATCTTGCGGTTTTAAAGGTACATCATGCAAAAGGTCTAACTCGAAATGAGTTTTGCTAATTCAGAGCGGATATACATATTCCAACTGTGGTTCCTTAAGAGTGTTATACTTTGATGCAAAATAGTCCAAGAGAACTTGGGAAGCACAAAGCTCTAGGCCTAAGTTAGGCATTTTTAGAAAAGTTGGTATTGCAATTTTGTTACAAACTACACCTAGGTTGGGTGAAGGAGTTTCAATTTGTGACTCAGAGAGAGGTTAGGTACATCTAGGTTGTTTTCATTTTTAAAATCATTTGTACCATCACACACTTTCCTAAAGTCAAAAGAGGGTAAATCATGTTCACTTTCAGTAAACCTTTCATGGGGAGGCTAGAGTCTTTGAAAACAATGGTAAATAACAAATACACAAAATTAAACCTAAAGTGACTGCTCTGGCTAATCCAGGCGTACCAAAAACACACACCCATCTCTTCAATTTATACATGCGAAATTAAATGAAGAGACATTATATAGAGGAATGGGAGCCCCATGTCTTCCTTGTTGGGTTGCAAGCCGAGTTTGACCTAGATGCTCGAGACTTTGCTATGATTTTCCGATCATCACATTGATGATCTAAAAACAAAATTAATTAAAGCATAGATGAAGGTTCTTGATTTGGAATGGTTGATAAGATGAGTAAACCTTTTAAATATCCTTTAATTTGATAAAGTGAAACATCAAAAATCATTGAAAAGTGGTATGTACGGCCAAGTAAAGCCATTACCAAAGTATGGGAATGAAGGGAGAAGTGAAGAATCAAGAAAGAAGCGAGAGCGAAAGCGTAAGTTATGGAGAAGGGAAGTTGAAGGAAAATTGCGAGAGAGAAATAAAAGAGAAGAAGGGAAAGATGAGAAAACTATATATAGAGAGAAAGATTTTGGGAAAGTAAGTGCATTTAATGCGAGATGGGACATGAATGGTCATAAATAAGCGGTTGGATGAAACGTGTCAAGAAAGGAATGGAAGAAAAGACATCTGTTATAAATTCTATGTAAAAATTACGGGGTTAAAACAGATAAGGATGAGCTGTTGCGGCATTTCAAGATATTGATTCTCATGATACTCTCTTCTTCGCAGAGAATACATGAGAAGAGGCAAGATGTAGGACCAGAATATCGCGACAGCAATATTTCGCGAGATTAATAAACAACTACGTCGCGAAGGAGTCGCATGGAGATAAATAAATGACGTAATGGATGATGACAGTCAAAACATGAGGAAAGTGTGAAGACTTGGCGAGAATTAGGGGTGTCGCGAAGACAAGCAATTACACACTCGCGAGGATTCGCGAGTCGTTTCCGAAAATAAAGGACAACTTAGCTGTCATCCGCTATGTAATACCCTATATAAAGGGTCGAGTAAGTCTGTTGAGGGGGGATTCTTTTTGAATTGTTAAGCAAGTCATTAGGAGAGAGAAAATCAAGAGTGATTGTAATTCCTTTAGCTCTGTTCTACATTTCTTTGTAAACCTTTCAAGAAAACAATTAATAAAACACATTATTATTCATCTTCAAATGGATTGATTAAGCAAATTCGAGTGAGGGGTGTAGTGTAGATTTTCCTGCAACTACACATAGGAAGTGAAAGTAGTTGAGTGATGGAGAAGTGGGATCGTGCAAAATATTGAAAACCACATCCCTACTGTGAGGGGAAGACCGGTTAGTTTACACCCACCACTTCTCTGTTGCCACCAATTTTCCTCCTTTCCTGACACTTTCTTATAATGGGCGTGTTGCACGCTGCACGCCGTAAACCGCCAGACCAATACCACGATGAACATCCCCCAATTTGTGACATGTTTGATGTCTCGAGAATTTTTATGGAAAAATATGCAGCAGGATGCTGAGTGGGTCTTACTTGCAAGGCCTAATTATTCTAACCAATCATGCGCAAGCTAGGCGGTGGGCAGTCATATGTGACAAGTCAAGTTGTGAGACTTGCCGTAAAAAATAGCATATGATGCTTTTAGGTCAAATAATTAAATTATTTGTGAAATAAATATTTATAAAACATCGTTTGTAATCGATGCATATAAAGCATCGCTTTTAAGCAAACAGCTCAAAATAATCGATCCTCATGGAGCATCGTTGTATAAAGCTTGTTTAAATTAGTCGTGGAATTTAATGTCTTAAAAGGAGCATGACCGGCCATCTTCAGGATGTGTTAAGTGCATATTATGCATATACTTAGTGTTGAATCCATGCTAGTAATTGTTATATATTCTTGCAAATTATTGTATATTACTCTTGTTTTCTCTTATTTTGTTTTATTAGGTTAATCATCCGAAAAGAAGTGAAATGAGCTAGAAAAGTGAAGTCTATAAGCGGAGAAGGGACAAATACCAAGTGGAACTCGTTTAAATATAGGAGACCTTGATATCATCTTGAAGAGGACGAAAAGACGAAGGCAACGGCGAAAGAATGAGGCCATTCCGACTCCAAATGAGAAAGTTACGCGCAATTGAAGCAAGTCAAAGTTGCGATGCACAGAATTTATAAGGGCACCCGCCAGGATTACTCAAGGCTGTCAAGGCGTATAAGACTGAACTGTCGGTTTTCCAAGACTGACAGTTGAAACCCATTACTATCACCTTCTTTCCCCATGTAACCAATAAGACCAGCTGAATATTTCTTCTCTCCGGTTCAAGGACAATTATCTGGTGGGGTTTTATGACGCAAGCATGGGATGATGGGTGAGTTCGAAGCTATACAGAAGATGAAAAAAGCTCGAATAAGTTATATGCCGTGAACTCGAGGAAACAGAGAACGGAAATGATACTGCAGAGAAGATGGTGGGAAGTCTCGATGATTGCCATTGATGGGGGCTGAGATGGTTATTGCATGTGGAGATAACGGAGATGGGTTAACTATAAAACAGGAACTGCAGGTGATGTTCGAAGGTGGATGAGCTGCTGATAGTGAACGAGAATGGAGCTATTGTATCCTGGCGTTAATGGCAGATGCTGGAGTTTTGTGAATGACTGAGAAGGAACGAGGATCAGCGATGGAGATAATGTAGTTTGCTTGGCAGTGAAGACGATAGCCATTCATGGTTTTTCTCGAGTTTGTTGGTTGCAGTTCAGGGGTGTATGATGGAAGCAACGGCGAGAGGTTGAGCTCGAGAAGATTCAGGGATATCGATGGGGTTTGCTGGTGATCGGGTTTGAGGTCTGTGGTGATGCTGATAACTCAAAACAGAAAGTGATGATGGCATCGGTGAAGAGAATGGCATAGGAATTGAAAATGATTCATGGCAGTGCTGAGATGGAGGAAAATGAGTCACGCTGTTGCTGCCATAACAACCATCGTTGGTTGTGACTGGGGTAAGCTGTGGTTGTTTGATGATGGAGTAATGTTGTGATAGTTGTTGCTCGGGTTTGGTGCTGATGATCAATGACGAGATGGAGATGAGCTCATGGAGTTAGACAACAGGGGATGGTGATGATGGATTGTCGAAGAATGCATCGAATGATAATGGAGCTCGGGAAGATCATTAGGTTAATGGACTGAGTGATTACAGGGATGGAGATTGGCAGTGGTGGCGTCTATCGGGCAATGAAGATTAATTGACCAAGCTAAGGGATATGGTTCGCAGTGAATGGAACTCGAGCAGATGGGCGAGAAACAAGTGAAGATTATATGTTCCATCGTACCAGTAATGATGTAGGGAGGAATTTGACAAGAACAAGGAACTAGATTCCTGGTGTTGATAAGAGTTTGAATTTCTTTAGAACTTCAAAAGCTTGAGCGAGACATCAGCTCAATAACTGATGCGCCTGTCGTCCAAATTTACTATCGATGGACATGATATTAAGGCTATGAGAAGTTAAGACGGCTGGGGTTTGTTTCTACGCGGAAACTTGAGAGAAAATACAGGCATTCCGATGAGTTTCCAAGTCGACAAAACAGCCACCGAGTGGTGCCTTTACCGTCGAATTATAAGATGAATGGTGGAGGTTCAAGACGCGTTTATGTGTTTAGGTCGGCCTGGGATGAATGGGTGTTTATCATATTCGAATTTGGAGGAGTAAAAGTATATAAATAGAGGCGCAGAAACACCTACAGGACATCTCCTCAACCCGAGTTCATACACACAACCTGTTCGACAGAATTCCTGAAAGAGAAAAGAGGTATTCTACATCAAAAGAAGAGAAGAAGCTAGGAGCAAGGAATTAGGGTTTACCCCTTAGGGGGAAACCTTGGTATTTTGTAACGTATTTTCTTCTCATATTTCATATATTTTTTGTGGGTTTTAGTAAATCTATATGTAACTAAATTCTATTGATTAAGGATGAATTCAATGTGCTAGTGTGAAACTTTATTAGCTGTATAAATCTATTCGGATTTTTTATCATCATTGTTTGTCTTTACAGTATCTAGGGTTTATGAGTGATTCCTAGACTGATTTGGGATGCACACTAGATTAGTCTATTGATTGTTCTATTGCTAGTATTGAGTTAGGAGATAAGTAATCGTCGAATAATTCATACACAAGTAGAAATCGCGAGACCTTGCAGAGGGATTCTGTGGAGCAATTGCGAGTGAAGACAACACCAGCAAGTGGACCTTGAGCTAAGAGTTTAACTATTGGGATCAACCTAATTCACAAAGCCTAAGCGTTCGGTCGGATTACACCTTGAGTGAGCTACTACTTGGTGGTTCGGTTGGATAGAATCTGATATTAGAGAGCTTCCGTATCCGTGGTATAAGGAGTTTTGGGGATAACACTGAGCTAGTTGTTATTCTACGGTTGGTGATGAATAGTTCCAACGAAGATAGATAAGTATACTAATCCAGTTATCGCTTGGTAACGGCGAAGGATCCCTTGATCATATCTTTCTTTTATTTGTTATTCTTTTTATTTCACTTTAAAACAATCTCCCTTTGTGTTTTATATTATTTTTTTGAACTAAATAACATATCAATTACACACCTCTCTGTGGGATCGATCCTTACTACTGCTATATTACCAGTTAATTAGTGGGAAATATCTTGATTAATTTGTTGTGGTTACGACACGCATCAAATTTTGGCGCCGCTGCCGGAGAGCGGTTGTTAATTGATTTGTTATTTGTTTAGCTTGTTTTTGTTTTTAAATTTTTTCTTGTGTTCTTGTGAGTCGTCATGTTTCCTTATGGACATAACATGTACGGAGCACAAGACCAATCATCATATTATAGTGGTAATCAATTTGGATTTCAATCTCATTCATATAACAACTACCAACCATACCCTACGGAGCGTTATGGATACTCTCATACATATCAACAACCTTATGACAGGTATGTAAGTGAGCAATCATAGGGATGGGAGGATAGTTATACTTCTGATCAGTTGTTTTCTAGTAATGTGCAGATGATAGAAAGTTTGGAAAGACCTACTCCTCTTTATCATGTTCTATCTTCATTTATGTCAAAAGAAGAGATACGGTCTGAAAATTTCGTCGTGAATAATGGTGGAAAACGTATTAATATCAGAAAACCTTCTAAGCAATATGATCAGTTAGAAGAAGCTGGGGCATCAGAAAAGACTATCGAAGAAATTAACAAGGTAATACGAGCGGAACTTCAACGTCATTGGGATATTGAAGATTATGAGGTTGACGAAGACTCTGATGAAGATGAGCAAGCTTTGGAAAATCCCTGCAATAATGGTAACGTTATTTCAACTCCGGATCATTATAACGATCACTCGCCTATTCAAAAGGAGGAGGATGAATATGACATAACCATTGTTATAAATGGTGTAACGTACTCAAACAATGATTTTATGATTTGTACCAATGAACTAGACTTTCTTGAAGATGATTCTGATGACGAAAGTGTTGAACAAATAGTTATTGAGAATGAAATCAAATTGGTTGAAGTTGTGGAAGACCCAATTGAGCTAGCCAAGGATTATATTGATGCTGAGATTACGGTTGAAGCAGAAACTGACGAAGAATGGCTAAATAGTTTGATAGAGGACCACGATACAAATGAGGTAAATAATTCATTGCGATTCTTTAAGAATGATGAGGATCCCGTAATACAAGAGATTGTGGAAGGCTTGTCTAATCCTTTGCATATTTCTGAATCTTTTGATCCACATCACTTAGGATTGAGTATTTGTGCTTCTAAAATTCTTAAGGATTATTTTACTTCTAAGTATTTACCACTTGATGTGTTTGATTCTAGTACAATGCAGGTTCAACAAGAGGAACCTAAAGAAGTTCCCTTATTTTATGTTCTTTATCCACTTCCGAGTGTAGAAAGGACTAAGTGTGGGGGAAACTTTCAAGCTATAACAATTTCATTATTTATATGTTATGCTAATCATTGTGTGAAGTTGTTATTAGAGTTGCAGATTGTTTTCTGGGAAGACTACCAGATTTTCAAATTGTTGGTATATGGATGATAACAAAAGAGTCGGGCTGACGACTTTAAACCAAGCACTAAATGGGAGGTAACCCATAGGTTTTGTATCTTAAACCCTTTTATTTATTTATTTTTATATTTTTCATATCATATTTGCATCCCCATGTTTAATTTCATTGAGTCCGTAATCTATCTTATGACGAATACCTTTTCGTCAGAAAAATTCAAACTGCACGTAGTTCAGTCCAGAGACCATAACTGTTAGACCGTTTATCGAACACTGTGCCCTTATGACACTTTGTATAAAAAACATAGATGAACAACTTTTGTGAAATGGAGTTTTTCCAAATTCCTTACCAATTTGTACAGTTTTTGCGTTTTATCTGCTGTTACGTCAGAATTCAGAATTTTCGGTTTTACACATTGAGGACAATGTGAAGTTTAAGTGTGGGGGAGTCTTTTGCATATAGATTTTTTAGCCTTTTTGAGTCAAATTTTTAAATTTCTTTGTATATATTTGAATAAAACCTCCAACTTGTATAGATTTTAGAGTTACTAGCATACTTCTAGGTATGTTTACATAGAGAATTCTGACCGACATAACTGAACTTGGAAGTGTTAGGGAACTACATTCGGATTTCTTACGAATTGGAGTGTTAAATAATGGATTTAATCATGCCGGTGATGCAAATGAGGTGCAGGGAGAAATGCATTATTAGAGTTGCTGATCAATCATTAGTGGAGACTACCTATTTTCAAATCAACAAAGGCACCAGACCAAATTTCTTTGTAGCTGACTAAAGAGCATTCTTTTGAGTGTGTGTCACCGTACGTTAATTCCGGGTAGAATGGTGAGCTACCCAACTTCACACTATTTTCAGCATTATTTTTGATCTCTTGAGTGCTAATTTTGTCAATCATGAGGGTGACGTCTATAGATGAAAACCACCTTCTTGTAGTTTGATTTGCAGTTAGCACCATTCTCTCTCTCGCCAACAACAAGTCCATAGAAACATCATCATCATCAACAAGGGATCGACATCAAAATCTACAAGGAAAGTTGAAGACGTTTGAGGTTTACAAGCAACAATACAAGAAAAGAGCAGATTTCATATCCAAGTAAAGCAACAAACAGTGAGCAGATTTTTATATACATGTTGAAGACTTACAATACATAAGGAGCGTAATTTTATATCTAAGTATGAAGAATTATTTACAAGAGCGAAGAAAATAAAAAGATGAGAGTTATTGAAGTTTATGATACGAAGACAATACAAGTTGTGAAGAACAAAGTGGTAAAGTACATCTTTCATGGCCATGTTAATTTTAATGTTGTTATTATTTTTGTAGTTGCAATCTTTTTATCAAAAAGAAAAAAAAAAAGACAAAATTGGTACTATTTGGAGGCGCCTGGTTTCTAAAATTCCTGCTTCTCACGTCGGTAAGGAGTTAGAGGGCTACCTTAGTGATTATCAGTTTGGAGTGGGGGTGCCCTGTGGAGGTGAGGCCATTCTTCACGCCGTTAACAGAATCCTGGAAGAGAAGAGTGCATCTACATCTATGCTCCTGGCGGATTTCTCTAATGCCTTTAACCCGGTGAGCCGTTTTGCTATGATTAAAGAGGTTAGGCAGCCCCTGCTAGACTTTATTACATGGATAAGACGCTTTTGTCGGCGCAAGGGGTACAACAGGGTGACCCGCTCGGTCCCATGTTATTTGCTCTGACTTTACACCCCCTCATCCGCAAAATTGCAGAACTTTGCACTTTGGATCTTCAGGCTTGGTATTTAGATGATGGGACTATTGTTGGGGATACGCTGATGGTTTCCAGATCCTTGGACATTATTCAGCAGGATGGGGCTTCTCTGGGTCTACACCTCAACGTCTCTAAAACGGAGCTTTTTTGGCCTTCCGTTGATAGTAGAAGCTTAGCTAGGGGAGTTTTTCCTCCTGGAATACGTTGTCCTCCTAGTGGTGTTAAGTTGTTGGGTGGGCCGGTTAGCTTGGATCCTCAGTTTTGTAGAGATTTGGTGGTTAGGAGAGTAAATAAGACTATTGCTTTGATGGAGGCTTTACAGAAACTGAATGATCCTCAGGGGGAGTTACTTCTGCTGAGAAACTGCTCTGGTGTCTCTAGGTTATATTTCGCCATGCGGACTACTAAGCCTGAGTATTTGGACGAGTCACAGGTGGTCTTTGACGATTACCTTAAGCAGTACCTTAGGTTGTTGGTTACTGGAGATGGGCCAGGCTTTGGTCTTTTACAGCAGAGGTTAGCTACGCTCCCCCTCACGGATGGAGGACTGGTTGTGTACACTATGGAGGACACGATGCAGTACTGCTATCTGGCTTCTTGTTTTCAGACTAGATCCCAACAGGGTAACATTTTGAGACATGCAGAGGCGTCCGGTCCAAGCCCCAGTTTTGAGCACGCCCTATCCCTTTACAAAAAGGTATGTGGTATTAATGATTCTTCATTGTGCATTGATGATATTGCCCCCCACTCTATGAGCTCCTTGGCAATCAAATATTTTGATGCGGTGAAGAAGAATATATCCACCCAGTTTGTTATGATTGCACGTGATTCAGCTCTTTGGCAGAGTAATAGAGTCAAGCATGCTCAGGATTATTTGATGGCGATTCCTATTGATGGGCTTAATCAAACAATTGGGGCTAGACAGTTTCGTGCTGTTGTGTGTTATAGATTGGGGATCCCTCTCTTTGAAGTTGGAGATTTGTGCTCTAGCTGTGGTAAAGGGATGGATATCTTTGGGGACCATGCCTTGCACTGCAATAAAGGGGTTGGGCTCAAATACAGGCATGATCTTGTCCGTGATACCTTCGCAGACATTTGTTATCGAGCAGGTGTTTCAGCCAGAAAAGAAGTGGATTTGGGACTCCTTTCAGACAATGGACTGGCCTTACGACCCGCGGATATCCTTGTGTATGGTTGGGATAGTGGTCATGATATGTGCTTGGATGTTACCGGTATTTCCCCCTTCACGGGTGACTGGGAGCGTAATTTTGTTCTTGGTCGGGCAATTGACAACGCGGTTGTGAAGAAGAGGGCCAAGTATTTTGAGAAATGCACGAGTCAGAGGCTGGGGTTTGGTGTTCTTTCCTTCACTACCTTGGGTGGGCTAGGGAGTAATACTGTGGTTTTCCTGAAGAGGCTGTGAAATTACATGGCTAGTCATGATGAGAATGTTGTTGTTGGAGATTTTATTTTTCATAGGATAGGTGTTGTTATCCAAAAGGGATTGGAGCCCAGCTTGTCGCCAGGCTTCCATCCAATACTTGTAAACTCCTTTCCGTTACTGATGATTAATTTAAAAAAAAAATTTAAAAAAAATTTTAAAAAAAAAAAAAAAAAAAAATTAGAGAAAATACAAAAAGATTTGCATTTAGGTTGTTATTTGTTCAATAAGGCCACGGGGAAGAAAATCTATAAGGAAGTATCAAGCAATAAGGAAATTGAAGAGAATGAGTTACAAATTGTCAGAGTTCTACGAAGTTCAAGAGTTTATCATCAGCAGTTGAAGACCGAAGACGAAGACCAAGAAGATGAAGAAGACGAGACGATCGAAGACATTTCTATTGGATGCTGTGAGAGTGGTGTTATCATCATTGCAATCAGATGTGAAGGTGGTAAGTACTCTCATCCTCTATTTTTAATAATAATGGTTGATTTCCTTTCTTAGAGATCATCAGAAAAATATTTTTGTTTTCCACGATTTTGTGGAGTCTCCAAAAATAATTAGGAAGGTTTCCTTCCCACCATTCAACGTGTGTAGGATTTCTCTCTTCATTCCTACCTGCACACATGTGAGACCCATAAAAAAGCCGTCTTATTGAGTGCAATTATCATAAAATCCTTTTAAGTGAGGCCGAAGTCGAGGAGAAATGCTTATTGATCGCTCTCAAACACGCGTTCTATCATTATGGTGTGGTTCTTTCTCACTCAACATTAAAGAATGAGAATATGTTCTTTGGTATTTCTAACTTCTTATTACTAGCATGCAGAAACTCTATGTCCTCATAGCTCTTTGGATGCTTGGGAAGCTGGAACGCTTTGAAGTTGGAGCAGGTTTTGTGGGTATATCTCTGGTAAACCCTCACGAGACTATAACTCGTCCACTAGGGACACCTAGGGGTTTAAAGGCCTGTTGCACTTGCTAAGTGCAACCGTATCCTCAACGACATGGAGTTGTTGTATTTTAGATAGTTTGCTCGAGGACTAGCAAAAGCCAAGTGTGGGGGAATTTGTTAAGTGCATATTATGCATATACTTAGTGTTGAATCCATGCTAGTAGTTGTTATATATTCTTGCAAATTATTGTATATTACTCTTGTTTTCTCTTATTTATGTTTTATTAGGTGAATCATCCGAAAAGAAGTGAAATGAGCTACAAAAGTGAAGTCTACAAGCGGAGAAGGGCCAAAGACCAAGTGGAACTCGTTCAAATATAGGAGACCTTGATATCATCTTGAAAAGGACGAAAAGACGAAGGCAACGGCGAAAGAATGAGGCCATTCCGACTCCATATGAGAAAGTTACGCGCAATTGAAGCAAGTCAAAGTTGCGATGCTCGGAATTTATAAGGGCACCCGCCAGGATTACTCAAGGCTGTCAAGGCGTATAAGACTGAACTTTCAGTTTTCCAAGACTGACAATTGAAACCCATTACTATCACCTTCTTTCCCCACGTAACCAATAAGACCATCTGAATATTTCTTCTCTCCGGTTCACGGCCAGTTATCTGGTGGGGTTTTATGACGCAAGCATGGGATGATGGGTGAGTTCGAAGCTATACAAAATATGAAAAAAGCTCGAATAAGTTATATGCCGTGAACTCGAGGAAACAGAGAACGGAAATGATGCTGCAGAGAAGATGGTGGGAAGTCTCGGTGATTTCCATTGATGGGGGCTGAGATGGTTATTCCCTGTGGAGATAACAGAGATGGGTTAACTATAAAACAAGAACTGCAGGTGATGTTCGAAGGTGGGTGAGCTGCTGATAGTGAACGAGAATGGAGCTATTGTATCCTGGCGTTAATGGCAGATGCTGGAGTTTTGTGAATGACTGAGAAGGAACGAGGATCAGCGATGGAGATAATGTAGTTTGCTTGGCAGTGAAGACGATGGCCATTCATGGTTTTGCTCGAGTTTGTTGGTTACAGTTCAGGCAAGTATGATGGAAGCAACGGCGAGAGGTTGAGCTCGAGAAGATTCAGGAATATCGATGGGGTTTGCTGGTGATCGGGTTTGAGGTCTGTGGTGATGCTGATAACTCAAAACAGAAAGTGATGATGGCATCGGTGAAGATAATGGCATAGGAATTGAAAATGATTCATGGCAGTGCTGAGATGGAGGAAAATGAGTCACGGTGTTGCTGCCATAACAGCCATCATTGGTTGTGACTGGAGTAAGCTGTGGTTGTTTGATGATGGAGTAATGTTGTGATAGTTGCTGCTCGGCTTTGGTGCTGATGATCAATGACGAGATAGAGATGTGCTCATGGAGTTAGACAATAGGGGATGGTGATGATGGATTGTCGAAGAATGCAGTGAATGATAATGGAGCTCGGGAAGATCATTAGATTAATGGACTGAGTGATTACAGGGATGGAGTTTGGCAGTGGTGGCGTCTATCGGGCAATGAAGATTAATTGACCAAGCTAAGGGATATGGTTCGCAGTGAATGGAAATCGAGCAGATGGGCGAGAAACAAGTGAAGATTATATGTTCCATCGTACCAGTAATGATCGAGGGAGGAATTTGACAAGAACAGGGAACTAGATTCCTGGTGTTGATAAGAGTTTGAATTGCTTTAGAACTTCAAAAGCTTGAGCGAGACATCAGCTCAATAACTGATGCGCCTGTCGTCCAAATTTACAATCGATGGACACGATATTAAGGATATGAGAAGTTAAGACGGCTGGGGTTTGTTTCTACGTGGAAACTTGAGAGAAAATACAGGCATTCCGATGAGTTTCCAAGTCGACAAAACAGCCACCGAGTGGTGCCGTTATCGTCGAATTATAAGATGAATGGTGGAGGTTAAAGACGCGTTTATGTGTTTAGGTCGGCCAGGGATGAATGGGTGTTTATCATATTTGAATTTGGAGGAGTAAAAGTATATAAATAGAGGCGCAGAAACACCTACAGGACATCCGTCAACCCGAGTTCATACACACAACCTGTTCGACAGAATTCCTGAAAGAGAAAAGAGGTGTTCTACATCAAAAGAAGAGAAGAAGCTAGGAGCAAGGAATTAGGGTTTACCCCTTAGGGGGAAACCTTAGTATTTTGTAACGTATTTTCTTCTCATATTTCATATATTTTTTGTGGGTTTTAGTAAATCCATATGTAACTAAATTCTATTGATTAAGGATGAATTCAACGTGCTAGTGTGAAACTTTATTAGCTGTATAAATCTATTCGGAGTTTTTATCATCATCGTTTGTCTTTACAGTATCTAGGGTTTATGCGTGATTCCTAGACTGATTTGGGATGCATACTAGATTAGTCTATTGATTGTTCTATTGCTATTATTGAGTTAGGAGATAAGTAATCGTCGAATAATTCATACACAAGTAGAAATCGCGAGACCTTGCAGAGGGATTCTGTGGAGCAATTGCGAGTGAAGACAACACCAGCAAGTGGACCTTGAGCTAAGAGTTTAGCTATTGGGATCAACCTAATTCACAAAGCCTAAGCGTTCGGTCGGATTACACCTTGAGTGAGCTACTACTTTTTGGTTCGGTTGGATAGAATCTGATATTGGAGAGCTTCCGTATTCGTGGTATAAGGAGTTTTGGGGATAACACTGAGCTAGTTGTTATTCTACGGTTGGTGATGAATGGTTCTAAAGAAGATAGATAAGTATGCTAATCCAGTTATCGCTTGGTAACGGCGAAGGATCCCTTGATCATATCTTTCTTTTATTTGTTATTCTTTTTATTTCACTTTAAAACAATCCCCTTTTGTGTTTTATATTATTTTGTTGAACTAAATAACATATCAATTACACAGCTCTCTGTGGGAACGATCCTTACTACTGCTATATTACCAATTAATTAGTGGGAAATATCTTGATTAATTTGTTGTGGTTACGACACGCATCAAATTTTGGCGCCGCTACCGGGGAGCGGTTGTTAATTGATTTGTTATTTGTTTAGCTTGTTTTTGTTTTTAAATTTTTTCTTGTGTTCTTGTGAGTCGTCATGTTTCCTTATGGACATAACATGTACGGAGCACAAGACCAATCATCATATTATAGTGGTAATCAATTTGGATTTCAATCTCATTCATATAACAACTACCAACCATACCCTACGGAGCCTTATGGATACTCTCATACATATCAACAACCTTATGACGGGTATGTAAGTGAGCAATCACAGGGATGGGAGGATAGTTATACTTCTGATCAGTTGTTTTCTAGTAATGTGCAGATGACAGAAAGTTTGGAAAGACCTATTCCTCTTTATCATGTTTTATCTTCATTTATGTCAAAATAAGAGATACGGTCTGAAAATTTCGTCGTGAATAATGGCGGAAAACGTATTAATATCAGAAAACTTTCTAAGCATTATGATCAGTAAGAAGAAGCTGGAGCATCAGAAAAGACTCTCGAAGAAATTAACAAGGTAATACGAGCGGAACTTCAACGTCGTTGGGATATTGAAGATTATGAGGTTGACGAAGACTCTGATGAAGATGAGCAACCTTTGGAAAATCCATGCAATAATGGTAATGTTATTTCAACTCCGGATCATTATAACGATCACTCGCATATTCAAAAGGAGGAGGATGAATATGACATAACCATTGTTATAAATGGTGTAACGTACTCAAACAATGATTTTAAGATTTGCACCAATGAACTAGACTTCCTTGAAGATGATTCTGATGACGAAAGTGTTGAACAAATAGTTATTGAGAATGAAATCAAATTGGTTGAAGTTGTGGAAGACCCAATTGAGCTAGCCAAGGATTATATTGATGCTGAGATTACGGTTGAAGCAGAAACTGACGAAGAATGGCTAACTAGTTTGATAGAGGACCACGATACAAATGAGGTAAATAATTCATTGCAATTCTTTAAGAATGATGAGGATCTCGTAATACAAGAGATTGTGGAAGGTTTGTCTAATCCTTTGCATATTTCTAAATCTTTTGATCCACATCACTTAGGATTGAGTATTTGTGCTTCTAAAATTCTTAAGGATTATTTTACTTCTAAGTATTTACCACTTGATTTGTTTGATTCTAGCACAATGCAGGTTCAACAAGAGGAACCTATAGAAGTTCCCTTATTTTATGTTCTTTATCCACTTCGGAGTGTAGAAAGGACTAAGTGTGGGGGAAACTTTCAAGCTATAACAATTTCATTATTTATATGTTATGCTAATCATTGTGTGAAGTTGTTATTAGAGTTGCAGATTGTTTTCTGGGTAGACTACCAGATTTTCAGATTGTTGGTATATGGACGATAACAAAAGAGTCGGGCTGACGACTTTAAACCAAGCGCTAAATGGGAGGCAACCCAAAGGTTTTGTATCTTAAACCATTTTATTTATTTATTTATTTATGTATTTTTCATATCATATTTTCATCCCCATGTTTAATTTCATTGAGTCCGTAATCTATCCCTTTTCGTCAGAAAAATTCAGACTGCACGTAGTTCAGTCCAGAGACCATAAATGTTAGACCGTTTATCGAAACACTGTGACCTTATGACACTTTGTATAAAAAACATAGATGAACAACGTTTTTGAAATGGAGTTTTTCCAAATTCCTTACCAATTTGTACAGTTTTTGCGTTTTATACGCTGTTACGTCAGAATTCAGAATTTTTGGTTTTACACATTGAGGACAATGTGAAGTTTAAGTGTGGGGGAGTCTTTTGCATATAGAGTTTTTAGCCTTTTTGAGTCAAATTTTTAAATTTCTTTGTGTATATTTGAATAAAACCTCCAACTTGTAGAGATTTTAGAGTCACTAGCATACTTCTAGGTATGTTTACATAGAGAATTCTGACCGACATAACTGAACTTGGAAGTGTTAGGGAACTACATTCGGATTTCTTACGAATTGGAGTGTTAAATAATGGATTTAATCATGCCGGTGATGCAAATGAGGTGCAGAGAGAAATGCATTATTAGAGTTGTTGATCAATCATTAGTGGAGACTACCTATTTTCAAATCAACAAAGGCACCAAACCAAATTTCTTTGTAGCTGACTAAAGAGCTTTCTTTTGAGTGTGTGTCACCGTACGTTAATTCCGGGTAGAATGGTGAGCTACCCAACTTCACACTATTTTCAGCATTATTTTTGATCTCTTGAGTGCTAATTTTGTCAATCATGAGGGTGACGTCTATAGATGAAAACCACCTTCTTGTAGTTTGATTTGCAGTTAGCACCATTCTCTCTCTCGCCAACAACAGGTCCATAGAAACATCATCATCATCAACAAGGGATCGACATCAAAATCTACAAGGAAAGTTG
This sequence comes from Papaver armeniacum, assembly GCA_023531295.1. Classification (NCBI taxonomy): domain Eukaryota; kingdom Viridiplantae; phylum Streptophyta; class Magnoliopsida; order Ranunculales; family Papaveraceae; genus Papaver; species Papaver armeniacum. The sequence continues at coordinate 51,408 of JAJJWW010015504.1, read as the reverse complement.
AAGACGTTTGAGGTTTACAAGCAACAATACAAGAAAAGAGCAGATTTCATATCCAAGTAAAGCAACAAACAGTGAGCAGATTTTTATATACATGTTGAAGACTTACAATACATAAGGAGCGGAATTCTATATCTAAGTATGAAGAATTATTTACAAGAGCGAAGAAAATCAAAAGATGAGAGTTATTTAAGTTTATGATACGAAGACAATACAAGTTGTGAAGAACAAAGTGGTAAAGTACTTCTTTCATGGCCATGTTAATTTTAATGTCTTTATTATTTTTGTAGTTGCAATCTTTTTATCAAAAAGACAAAAAAAAAAGACAAAAAAAAGACAAAAAAAAAAAAAAAAAGAGAAAAAGAGAAAATATAAAAAAATTTGCATTTAGGTTGTTATTTGTTCAATAAGGCCACGGGGAAGAAAATCTATAAGGAAGTATCAAGCAATAAGGAAATTGAAGAGAATGAGTTACAAATTGTCAGAGTTCTACGAAGTTCAAGAGTTTATCATCAGCAGTTGAAGACCGAAGACGAAGACCAAGAAGATGAAGAAGACGATCCGATCGAAGACATTTCTATTGGATGCTGTGAGAGTGGTGTTATCATCATTGCAATCAGATGTGAAGGTGGTAAGTACTCTCATCCTCTATTTTTAATAATAATGGTTGATTTCCTTTCTTAGAGATCATCTGAAAAATATTTTTGTTTTCCACGATTTTGTGGAGTCTTCAGAAATAATTCGGAAGGTTTCCTTCCCACCATTCAACGTGTGTAGGATTTCTCTCTTCATTCCTACCTGCACACATGTGAGACCCATAAAAAAGTCGTCTTATTGAGTGCAATTATCATAAAATCCTTTTAAGTGAGGCAGAAGTCGAGGCGACATGCTTATTGATCGCTCTCAAACACGCGTTCTCTCATTATGGTGTGGTTCTTTCTCACTCAACATTAAAGAATGAGAATATGTTCTTTGGTATTTTTAACTTCTTATTACTAGCATGCAGAAACTCTATGTCCTCATAGCTCTTTGGATGCTTGGGAAGCTGGAACGCTTTGAAGTTGGAGCAGGTTTTGTGGGTATATCTCTGGTAAACCCTCACGAGACTATAACTCGTCCACTAGGGACACCTAGGGGTTTAAAGGCCTGTTGCACTTGCTAAGTACAACCGTATCCTCAACGACATGGAGTTGTTGTATTTTAGATAGTTTGCTCGAGGACTAGCAAAAGCCAAGTGTGGGGGAATTTGTTAAGTGCATATTATGCATATACTTAGTGTTGAATCCATGCTAGTAATTGTTATATATTCTTGCAAATTATTGTATATTACTCTTGTTTTCTCTTATTTATGTTTTATTAGGTGAATCATCCGAAAAGAAGTGAAATGAGCTACAAAAGTGAAGTCTACAAGCGGAGAAGGGCCAAATACCAAGTGGAACTCGTTCAAATATAGAAGACCATGATATCATCTTGAAGAGGACGAAAAGACGAAGGCAACGGCGAAAGAATGAGGCCATTCCGACTCCATATGAGAAAGTTACGCGCAAATGAAGCAAGTCAAAGTTGCGATGCACGGAATTTATAAGGGCACCCGCCAGGATTACTCAAGGCTGTCAAGGCGTATAAGACTGAACTGTCGGTTTTCCAAGACTGACAATTGAAACCCATTACTATCACCTTCTTTCCCCACGTAACCAATAAGACCAGCTGAATATTTCTTCTCTCCATTTCACGGCCAGTTATCTGGTGGGGTTTTATGACGCAAGCATGGGATGATGGGTGAGTTCGAAGCTATACAGAAGATGAAAAAAGCTCGAATAAGTTATATGCCGTGAACTCGAGGAAACAGAGAACGGAAATGATGTTGCAGAGAAGATGGTGGGAAGTCTCGGTGATTACCATTGATGGGGGCTGAGATGGTTATTGCCTGTGGAGATAACGGAGATGGGTTAACTATAAAACAGGAACTGCAGGTGATGTTCGAAGGTGGATGAGCTGCTGATAGTGAACGAGAATGGAGCTATTGTATCCTGGCGTTAATGGCAGATGCTGGAGTTTTGTGAATGACTGAGAAGGAACGAGGATCAGCGATGGAGATAATGTAGTTTGCTTGGCAGTGAAGACGATGGCCATTCATGGTTTTGCTCGAGTTTGTTGGTTGCAGTTCAGGGAAGTATGATGGAAGCAACAGCGAGAGGTTGAGCTCGAGAAGATTCAAGAATATCGATGGGGTTTGCTGGTGATCGGGTTTGAGGTCTGTGGTGATGCTGATAACTCAAAACAGAAAGTGATGATGGCATCGGTGAAGAGAATGGCATAGGAATTGAAAATGATTCATGTCAGTGCTGAGATGGAGGAAAATGAGTCACGGTGTTGCTGCCATAACAGCCATCATTGGTTGTGACTGGAGTAAGCTGTGGTTGTTTGATGATGGAGTAATGTTGTGATAGTTGTTGCTCGGGTTTGGTGCTGATGATCAATGACGAGATGGAGATGTGCTCATGGAGTTAGACAACAGGGGATGGTGATGATGGATTGTCAAAGAATGTAGCGAATTATAATGGAGCTCGGGAAGATCATTGGGTTAATGGACTAAGTGATTACAAGGATGGAGTTTGGCAGTGGTGGCGTCTATCGGGCAATGAAGATTAATTGACCAAGCTAAGGGATATGGTTCGCAGTGAATGGAACTCGAGCAGATGGGCGAGAAACAAGTGAAGATTATATGTTCCATCGTACCAGTAATGATCGAGGGAGGAATTTGACAAGAACATGGAAATAGATTCCTGGTGTTGATAAGAGTTTGAATTGCTTTAGAACTTCAAAAGCTTGAGCGAGACATCAGCTCAATAACTGATGCGCCTGTCGTCCAAATTTACAATCGATGGACACGATATTAAGGCTATGAGAAGTTAAGACGGCTGGGGTTTGTTTCTACGCGGGAACTTGAGAGAAAATACAGGCATTCCGATGAGTTTCCAAGTCGATAAAACAGCCACCGAGTGGTGCCTTTACCGTCGAATTATAAGATGAATGGTGGAGGTTCAAAACGTGTTTATGTGTTTAGGTCGGCCAGGGATGAATGGGTGTTTATCAGATTCGAATTTGGAGGATTAAAAGTATATAAATAGAGGCGCAGAAACACCTACAGGACATCTCCTCAACCCGAGTTCATACACACAACCTGTTCGACAGAATTCTTGAAAGAGAAAAGAGGTGTTCTACATCAAAAGAAGAGAAGAAGCTAGGAGCAAGGAATTAGGGTTTACCCCTTAGGGGGAAACCTTGGTATTTTGTAACGTATTTTCTTCTCATATTTCATATATTTTTTGTGGGTTTTAGTAAATCCATATGTAACTAAATTCTATTGATTAAGGATGAATTCAATGTGCTAGCAACTTTATTAGCTGTATAAATATATTCGGAGTTTTTATCATCATTGTTTGTCTTTACAGTATCTAGGGTTTATGAGTGATTCCTAGACTGATTTGGGATGCATACTAGATTAGTCTATTGATTGTTCTATTGCTAGTATTGAGTTAGGAGATAAGTAATCGTCGAATAATTCATACACAAGTAGAAATCGCGAGACCTATCAGAGGGATTCTGTGGAGCAATTACGAGTGAAGACAACACCAGCAAGTGGACCTTGAGCTAAGAGTTTAACTATTGGGATCAACCTAATTCACAAAGCCTAAGCGTTCGGTCGGATTACACCTTGAGTGGGCTACTACTTGGTGGTTCGGTTGGATAGAATCTGATATTGGAGAGCTTCCGTATCCGTGGTATAAGTAGTTTTGGGGATAACACTGAGCTAGTTGTTATTCTACGGTTGGTGATGAATGGTTCTAACGAAGATAGATAAGTATACTAATCCATTTATCGCTTGGTAATGGCGAAGGATCCCTTGATCATATCTTTCTTTTATTTTTTATTCTTTTTATTTCACTTTAAAACAATCCCCCTTTGTGTTTTATATTATTTTGTTGAACTAAATAACATATCAATTACACAGCTCTCTGTGGGAACGATCCTTACTACTGCTATATTACCAGTTAATTAGTGGGAAATATCTTGATTAATTTGTTGTGGTTACGACACGCATCAAATTTTGGCGCCGCTGCCGGTGAGCGGTTGTTAATTGATTTGTTATTTGTTTAGCTTGTTTTTGTTTTTAAATTTTTTCTTGTGTTCTTGTGAGTCGTCATGTTTCCTTATGGACATAACATGTACGGAGCACAAGACCAATCATCATATTATAGTGGTAATCAATTTGGATTTCAATCTCATTCATATAACAACTACCAACCATACCCTACGGTTCCTTTTGGATACTCTCATACATATCAACAACCTTATGGTACGGCGGCGCAAGCCAAGGAGAACCGTCCGGCAAAGTGGCGCGGCCGCGCCCTCTCTGCTGCTGCCACAATTCCTTTTATATCTTATTTTTAGACTTTTGGTAGGATTTGTTCCTACTAGTTCCATGATGAATCAATTTCCTAGTTTGCCTAGGTTTAGTTTCGACCAATGAGGTTCGAGATATTGCGCAGGCCGCAAAAGACCTAATTTTTGTAAATTAATGAAATTAGGTAAGAAAGATTGAATTTTGTGGGATGACATAAAATCAATCAATTTCTGGTGAATTTTGTGCGCTCATACAAAATCACTAATTATGTTTCAGAGAGCATCATAAATTTGCGTGCCTCTAATTGAGTACTTCTATGCATATCTCAATCCTGACACTTCGGGAAATTCTTGCTACTCAGCATCGAGCGAACATTAATTGAGATGTCATGTCAACATCAAGAGTTCGGCTGGGGAACATAACATAGAATAAATACTCGACAGACCATGCATTAGTGAGTAATGCAGGTTGTAGATAAAATTTATAGAATATTTGGGATTGTTGTTGTACGCACAATTCTGGATAAAGTTTATATATAAATATACTGAATTGCTCAATACATATGTGAGTAAAGAGGCCTGGGCACTCATTACTTTTAAATGGCTCTGTTTCTTTGCAGAATGACGGCACATTAAATACAGGGTTTCACAATTTTAACCCTAAACTAAAAACCACCATTAACGAAAGGATTAGGATATCCATGTAATTGTTGAATAATCCGTACACAAGTAAATACGTGAGACCTTGCAGAGGGATTCTGTGGAGCAATCGCGTGTAGAACAACATTCGAAAGTGGACCTTGCGCTAAGAGTCTAACTACTAAGATTAACCTAATTCGTAAAACATAAAGCGTTCGACCAAGTTACACCTTGAGTCCGCTACTACTTGGTGGCTTGGACGAATAGAATCTGATATTCGAGCGCTTCGGTATTCAGTGACCAGAGGACTTTAGGGGATAACCCTGCGCTAGCTGGTATCCCACGGTTGATGATAATCTATGATTAATAATGAATGGATGAATATATTAACTCATTGACGGTTTAGTAACGAAGAATGATTCCTCGATCATCTCTCTCCATTGCTTGCAAACTTTATTACTCTCAATTGCTTTGTTATTTATTTCGTTTTAAAAAATAAAACAAACCCCCATTGTGACACTTTTGACAACTAAATCTCCCTGCTCTTCGTGGGAACGATCCTTATTTACGGCTATATTATTCATTAGTAAAGTAGAATATAAGTGAATTAATTTGAGCACCTACGACACACATCAAATTTTGGCGCCGCTGGGGAACAAACCTGGGTCACCCGCGTGATAGGCGGAAAATTTTGGCGCCGCCGCCGGGGAGCAGTCGGTAGCTTTAGTTGTTATTTATTTTTATTTTATTTTTGTTTTTAGATTTTCTTTTTAGTTTTTAACTTTGTTTTCTAGATTTTTGTTTTAGGTACTTGATCTCTAGCATCGAAGGATTGGAATTACCCGAGGTGTGGAATTCAAACTCGCAAGGGAACAATACTACATGCACGTCCATATTTGCAACCAGAACCTTTTACAAAAGAGATGGTTAACACAGACGACGAGATAGACCCTCCACCTCCGGAAAGGAAGTTAGGAGAGTTGACATATCCATTCTTAGAGTTGCAACCATTGTGCATTACAATCAATAACCCAGTTGAGCTGAAGTCAAATCTGCTTCACCATTTACCGAAGTTCAAGGGACATCTTGGTGAAGACCCGAACCGTCATCTTCAAGTATTTCGGCACAAGATAACAAGTCTTAGGCAAGGTATCATAGACAGAGATATGGCTATGCTACAAGCCTTTCCGTTTTCATTAACAGATTTAGCAGAAGAATGGTTGTATTACCTTCCTCCATGGAGTATTACACCATGGACTGAGATGAAAAAGTTATTTCTACAGAAGTATTTTCCTGCTTCTAAGGCGGCCTCCGTTCGTAAAGACATTAGTAACGTTTTACAAATTACTAGGGAATCTCTATACGAATATTGGGAGAGATACAAGAGGTTGGTGGCACCCTCACTAATAAATTCTCTATTTGTGACGGTTATTTGGCCCTCACCAATTACACGATCACCGCCGGCTAAAATTTTCCGGCAACGGCTCCCAAGTCCGGATTCGCATTTGTGACGGTTTACAAACCCTCAATAATATTTTCCGGCCGTCGTCCGTTAACCGGTCACCGGAGTTGGATTTTAGAGACAAAATTCTCAAAACATAAATCTTAGATAGAAACTTGCATTCATATATAACAAAGTTTTAGAAAGTTCTCCATTGAACTTATATTCATATACAATAAAGTTTTACAGAGCTTTGAAACTTACATATATATGCAAGTATATTTTACTGTTTTAAAAACATCAGAATTTAGTACGCCTGTGTAATGTTTGGGAAAAACTGCGAACACAACTGATGGCATGAAAACAAAAAAAGACAGCATCCCATTCCCTTACATTCAAAAAATCACCCACCCATATGGCATGAAAACAAAAAAAGAATCATCCCATTCCCTTATATTCAAAAAACGAGCACATATATCAGTCACCCATCCACACCAACATCTTCCATTCATGGACTGTTCCTGATCTCCGCATCAGTCCTGTAACATACACACCATTTCAAGCATTATCATCGCAGAAAATTTCATGCCAGGTTCAAGGTTTTAAGGAGGAAATAACTTAATGAAGCAACTCAGTTACCTCAATAGTGCCTCCAGCTCTGCAATCCCATCCAAGGCTGCCTGATAATAATGCATATTAAAGCTGGAACAAAAAGATATGCAATGGCTAGAATCCAAAATTATGGATTAAGAAATCTTTCCACTTATCAAGACTCAAACAGATATTATCAGGAAATAAATATGATATCAAAGCATGCAATAGATACAACAATTCCTATGCTATACCATAATATTGGCTGCAGATCGCTCTGCCTGCGCCTTATAGCACAACATATGAAAATCATCTTCAAAGAAGATCAAGGAATGAACCTGAAACTAGGCATGGAAATAGAAACAAGTATACCTACGTTGAATTCCTGAATCAATCACCAAACAAACGCACCCATAAAACTCTTGTTTTCATGTAGCATTCCAAAGTTTTTCATACAACAAATGAAATGCATTACTTACAGTGACATAAAAGCTTACCTCTACTGCACACTTTGCATGTGGTTTATAGCCAGTAGTATGGTGAAAGTTTTGTTTCTCCATGTTCTGTTTGTTCACCTTGCATATTTCCTAGACCAATTACATATAAGATTATAGTGTTAGGACTGCTTAAAACTATAATAAGCATATATTGAATTGACACTTATACTTAAATAAAAGCTAAACAACTGTTATGAATCATCAGTTCAGAAGAGCAAGGAACTACAAAATACTAAACAAAAGCTATTTTTTTTTCTTGAATATAGACCATCTGTAACACCAAAATCAAAACACGTAATTAAATAGAAAAGAACAAAACAATATTGACAGTTACTTGTTTCTTCACATCTTTTTCCCAAACCTCAACGAGTATCCTCCACTGGCTCTCAACAACACCATTTGGTGGATTAGCAAGACGTTCTTCTACAGAATTCCATTTGTCATACGCAGCTTTTTTAACATTATGTTTGTGACCCCTCCACGTAATTAAATAGAAAAGAACAAAACAATATTGACAGTTACTTGTTTCTTCACATCTTTTTCCCAAACCTCAACGAGTATCCTCCACTGGCTCTCAACAACATCATTTGGTGGATTAGCAAGACGTTCTTCTCTGAGAATTCCATTTGTCATACGCAGCTTTTTTAACATTATGTTTGTGACCCCTCCACTTATCATTCACCTTGGTAAGAACCCAGTGCTCCAACACTTCTGGGTACGCAAATATTTGCAGACAATTGTAGCCCCAAGTAACAAGAGTGGTGCCTACTTAAAAATTAGTTTAGATTTGATCAACTAGTTATTAATCACAATTCTTAACTAACAAAAGATAGATACGAGTAAGCCCAAAGTACTCACAGAAAATGAAACTAACAGAAGCTGACAAGTGACAGGATTATTTAATAATTAATTAAAGAAAAGATTAATCTATCCCAACCTTAAGACTGTTTGGGACCGGCACCATGATGATCCCCATCATATCTCACTAACACTCATCTAACTCCAACGGCCAACAGTCCCATTTTCACTCCACGGCTAAAGATTAGTACTACATATATTTATTTATTATGACTCCAAAGTAATGGCACTACTAACTCTTACCCCGGCATAGCTAAAGAGATAGCAAAGAAGCATACATTCTTCATTATGCGCAATAATCTCATTTCCGTCGTTCATAAATTAGAACTTAGCAAATATTGAATACGCACCAATAAACTGCACATTTAAACAATAATAGCAAGTGTCTCCATTTTCAATCATACCTGCCTGCAACACCAACTGTAGAATTTAGGTACAGATGGATAGAACACCCATCCCCAAGTCTGAGATAAGAATTATTTGTACGACAGAAAATAAAGAATTTCCCTAAATCCCTAGGCATCAGCAACGGCCCTTTTTATACCTCCTAGAGATCGACATCATATAAATGGTCAGAATCTAAGAAGGGACGATGCAGCGAAAACAAACTATTAAAGTCTAACAACCACGAACTGGCCAAAAATGCAAACTTGTTGACTAGCTTTTCAACTAATATAAATTATTAGCCATGACATCTCATCTACGGGATAAGTAAAGAATGAAATCCATCATATGAAATTAGTGTCCCTGACCAACATTCAAAGATTTGTACTAGCATATATTTTGTAACCCAAAATAGTTAGGCCACCACTCACAAAATATATTATTCCTTTCTCTATCCATCAACCTTATGTAGTTTAGTATATCTATACAGTTCAGTGTATAAGTTTGGGCATATACATGGCGGTGCAAAGACTAAGTTTTTCTATGGAAACTACTTAATTAAATGCTTGTTGCTCCGTTCAAAATCATGAAGCATAAAACCACAACAGAAAGCAGCAAGCTCCCTTCTAGTTTAATCACATCAACTTTCATCTATAAAGGAAGCATGAGAAGGCTATATTTATTTCCATCCAATTATTGTAATACATAAAATCAAGGATATTAACATCATCCCATCCATAGTGCAAACACGGTTCAAATTGGCAGCAGGACAGAGAGACAGAGAACACGATTATGCATGTGAGTCATCCAGTGAATAGACAGAATCTCGTTTATTCTAAGTGATAAACAAAGTAGACATAGGCACATCGCTATAGTCATTAAAGTAGACATAGGCACATCGCTATAGTCATTAAAGCAAGTATATACACTAGGTACCAATTTAGACAATGAACACCATTTAGTTAACACTATATCATGTGTTCAGGCTAATCATATCATGACCAGACATCGTATGATGTTCAAATTAAGTTAACAAGCACATCCTATTGTCTCTATTATGACATCGCTGTTGGGCGAGGGCTCACCAGTTTATTCACTACCTTTCCTGAACTATCAGTCACAAACCTCAACAATTCACCCCTAATTGAGTTATCCCCCAGATCCATTATCAAGCCATAAACACTTCAAAGTATCAGACTCTTGAAAGCCATAAACACTACAAATACCTCTAGACAAAATAAAACTGGTAAACTCAAATTGCTATTCTAATAACATACTAAGCTACATACTTACAGAAGATACAAAGCACAAATGAACCCAAACCCACATCTAACAAAAGAAATTACAAGAAACTACAAAAAAAGACATCAAATTACATCAACACAAAGAAACACAAACTTCAATCAAAAGGAAATCAAAGAAACTGAAATTTGAAAACTAAAAAAATTAAATTAAATTAAATTTATTTTCAATCAAAATCTTCACCTTAAAACACTCATGTAGGTAAAGCTTCTTCCTTTAGATCCTGCATAAAAAAGAAAAAAGAAATTAAAAGTAACAAAGAAAAAAAAAAAAAAAAAAAAAAAAAAAAAAAAAAACTTCTTTTAAATTCAAATTTTCACCTTAATAGACTCCTAGTTCCTCAAAGTTTCCTCTTTTAGTTCCTATAAAAATATAAACCAGTAATTAAAATTAATAATTCGCAAAATAAAATCAAACCCATTAATGGATTCTCCTCACCTTAACAGTCTCCTTCAGTTTCAGAGCTTCATCCTTTCCTTGCTGAAAACAAAAGCAATTAAAATCAAAATCAAAATTAAGATTCAAATTAAAATCAAATTACTTTTGTTTAGAGAACAGATCTGTTAATGGAAGAACAGATCGAGAACAGTGATGAGATGATAACGGAAAATTTATGGAGGAGATAAGAGAAGAGATGAGAGAAGGTAACATAGAAGAGAAGAGGTGAGAGCAAACCTGGAAGTTCTTCAGCGGCGGAGAAAACGGTAAGAGAACAAACTGATTAAAGACCAGATATTTTTAGAAGATAAAAGATAAGGCTGAAAAATAGAATAAAAAAAGAATTTTTTTTTTCTTATTTTAGTTAAAATTTGGTGAAATAAGTGCGGGAAGGGAGGGGGTGCGAAAAATTGGAGCCAAATTCTCAAACTATTTTTGACGGCTGGGCAACCGTGGCCATTATTCTGCCTGAATTGTTTTTTACATTGTCGGAAACACGAAACCGACAAAATAAAAATTGTTCCTTTGACTAAACCTACTATTTCCCACGGTTGGTCAAAAACCCTCACAAATAGTGACTATTTGTGACGCCCTTACAAAAAAACCCTCACTAATAGGACATGTTTTTGTAGTTCTTGCTTGTAAATGCCCAATACCCAAGTAGGCTTAAAAAATTGATCATGATCAAGTGCGTTTTGGGTCGTCTCATACCTTGCAATTTTTTCTCCCAAAAATATCTCGAGTCTTCTTACATACAAAGGATTTACTTGTTACTAATATAGTATAGCCTCTGTTCTTCTTTAGATCCCTTGTTTCACTCCGACAGTATTATAGATCGAAATCGATGCAAAGGAAATGAATGCATTTCCATACTATTAAGTAATTTCAATTGATACAACATAAGCTTGATCATACCACATCACTTATTCTACTAGATCTTACGGAGCCTGGTGATGCACAACATGATTCGTCTCTGATCATAGAAAAAATACTTAGGCAAGGCTATCTGTAGATAATAGTTTAGCTATGAACGATAAGAAAATAGCTCAACTAAGCAGAAGGCATTTTACCAATAAGTATACCTGATTATTAGCATATATACTTTTTCACAAGATAAAGGTTGTTCTGGGGAGTCCGTCATGATTTTTCATGAGTAAGAATTCAACCCTTGTGAATAATTAACACAATTATGAGCTTTATGCTCATCAAACGAATATTGTTCATGGTTAATCCTCTTTTTCCTTCTAATTTTTGGAGGAAACCCTTTTTGATGTGAAAAAGTATCATAAAACTTATTATCATCAAAGTATGAGACCAAGTTTGAATCCTTACCAGAAGAAGTTTGTTTGGAGGATTTTGACAGCCTGTTGATAAAATCCTTGTATCCTTCAATTATCAGATTAAGGTTGTTATTCATATCTCCATTGTTGTTTCCACCTACTGGTACCTTTCTCACATCTTGAACATCATCCTTCACTTTAGGTTGAGAAGGACTTTTCTGAAATCTCCTTGACCGATTTGTATTAATGCTACAATTAGGTCGAACGTTCTATGAGCAGATTAAACTGAATTTCCTAGAAGGATTCACAGGGTGAGTATTAAGACCAATAGGTTTAGACATCCGAATGTCAGTTACACGTTTGAGTATTAAATCAAAGGTGTATTGAAGTTGACAAAAGTAGTTGTCATTCAACCTCAATTTGCTCTTCCATTGAACATGTCCTTTTGAATCACAAAAGAGACATACTTTCTGATCACCGGAGTGATTAGAGTGTGTAGGATTAACAACATCATTAGAAGATTTCTTCCTTCCGTGAGATGTGGTGTTTCCTTGATCAGTAGATGAACCAAGCACCTCTTTAGCAAAAGGAAGGGTTTGCAGTTTAGCTTCTAAAGCTGGTTTCATTAGAGAAACATGATTAGAAGTAGCCACATTTTCTAATATCATGGATGTGTCAGAAGTCATTGGTATGACGGACTCCCCAGAACAACCTTTATCTTGAATAGAGAGATTACTCAATAAGCGTTCTATTTCCAGGGCATCTTCCTTGAGTTTAGCCTCGAGTAAGGTTCGGGCTGAACAAACTACATCATTTTCCTCACGAAGAATCCTTAATTGGGAATCACGATATTTTACCATACCAATCATCAAATTGACCATGTGTTTCAGCCTATTGATTTCAGCTGTCGGGATTCTAACAAGTTTTAGAATCGCTGCACTCTCTTGGGCTGCTTCCCTTTCTACTTCAGAGTCAAACTCATCAGTAAGATAGTCAGGGTAACACAAATCAATACTTGTCTGTTTCGTAGGAACAAAATGTTCATCTACATTTGAGATCGATAAATCTTTCTCTTTAATAGATTTCATAGAAACAAATTTTTTGTCTCTGGTGATGCGTTTTTCAAAGATAACACTACTGTCCATAGAGTCAGATTGCTACAAACATAGACTTATGAGGTCTTTAACGTGTTTGCCTGCTCTAATACCAATTGAAAAAGCGGGGGTCTAACAACCACACCCAATATTTCATTTAGGCAATCTGTATGGACTAGCTCCAGTATAATTCCAAGAGAATCAACTAGACAGTCAGACTCAATCAAGGAAAATATATCCAAGAGTTATATCTCTGTTTCTCAATGTAATCAGCAAATCAAACAGATAGAAATCCGTGAGCCTGATTATTATGAGAAACAACTTGAAAATTACCAAAGACCAATCTTCAAGTGTCAATCAATTTCAGTTAACAACCAAAGGTTGGATTTACCAATTGATTGAACTACGCACAACCCGTGATATTTCAATTACATAAGCAAATATAATGCGGAAAATAAATAACACATACACTAGAAGTTTTGTTAACGAGGAAATAGCAAATACAGAAAAATCCTGGGACCTAGTCTAGATTTGAACACCGCACTATATTAACCCGCTACAGACTCTTGCCCACTACAAGTTAACTTTGGACTGGAATGTAGTTGAGCCCTAACCAATCTCACACTGATTAAGGTAAAATCGTGTTCCTTACTCCTCTGAATCTCAGCATGACTCTATGCACTTGATTCCCTTACCTGATCTCACACACAACTAAGAGTTGCTACGACCTAAAGTCGAAGACTTGATAAACAAATATGTCTCCCACATAAAAGTCTATTCTGATAGATAAATATGTCTTCCACAGAAATACCTACGAAGTTTGTTCCGCCTTTTGATAAATCAAGGTGAACAGGAACCAATTGATAATCCGTACTTATATTCCCGAAGAACAGCCTAAAAATATCAATCACCTCACAATAACTTTACTATATGGAAGTAGAACAACTTATTGTGGAATCACAAAGAATAAGACGAGGAGCTTTGTGATTACTTTTTATATCTTACCTATCAGAGATAAATCTCGAGCAAATCTTAGAGAATATAGTCTCAATACGATAAAACAAGTAAGATCATAACGCGTAACTACTGAGAGAAAATAGTTGGGTCTGGCTTCAAAATCCCAATGAAGTCACTAATTCGTTAACCTACAATGGTTTTAGGAAAAACCTAGGTTAAAGGAGAATCGACTCTAGTCGCAACTAGTATCACACAGGAGGTGTGGGGATTAGTTTTCCCAATTGCTAGAATTCTCCCTTATATAGTCTTCAAATCGGGGTTTGATAACTTTGTAACAAAGCAATCAATATTCACCGTTAGATGAAACCTGATTTAAGATTCAAGCTAATATCTTTCCAACGTTAGATGGTCTTATCTTGTTACACACAGATGAAATATACTTTCATTTAGATATGGGTAACCGTACCTAAACGTGTATATTGAGTTGGCTCAATAACAGTTAACCGAAGTTAGCCACATGAACACTTTTGTGTCAACCATGTTCATCTTAACACTTCTAGATCAAATGAATCTAATTGTGTTACTCATAGAGTTGTTCAATTGTTTATATTCTCATAGAAGTATACAAGACACAATTGAAGCAAAATCGGATTGATTCAAAAGAATCAGTTAATGAACATTTTAGCCACGGTTTGCAAAGATTGTATTCCTTAATTTATAAATATATTTGTTCATAAGTATGAAATCATACCTAGCCGATTTTAGAACTTAACCTCATAAGTTTGCAAACGGGTACGCAAACTTAAGTTCCGAACTTTGGTCATATCCGACAGTTCGCAAACGGGTGCGCATACTGTCGTTCCGGACCGAACTCAGGTGAATAAGTTTGCAAATGGGTACGCAAACTTAGTTTCCGGACTTTTATAGTTAAAACCGTTCGCATACGGGTATGCGTACTTGGTTCTCGGACCTGAATCATTCTTACAACAGTTTGCATACGGGTATGCATACTGTGTTATATCCATACAATGCTTAATTATTCTAAACTCTCATTTCAATCATTTAAACATTCTTATAAGATGACAATAACCGTCTCACACAAACTATTAGCTTATAAGCAATTTTCAAGTGATCGAATGATCAATACGAAACATTCTAAGTCTACATCAAATGACTGTCTCATACAAATCATGTAAGATGTTTGAAAAAGCGGGGGTACAACAACCACACCCAATATTTCGCTTAGCAATCTGTATGGACAAACTCCAATGTAATTCCAAGAGAATCAACTAGACAGTCAGACTCAATCAATGGAAATATATCCAAGAGTTGTATCTCTGTTTCACAATGTAATCAACAAATCAAACAGATAGAAATCCATGAGCCTGATTATTATGTGAAACAACTTGAACGGTACCAAAGACCAATTTTCAAGTGTCAATCAATATAATCAACAACCAAAGGTTGGATTCTCTAATTGATTGAACTACGCACAACCTGTGATATTTCTATTATATAACAAAATATAATGCGGAAAAGAAATAACATAGACACCAGAAATTTTGTTAACGAGGAAACCGCAAATGCAGAAAAACCCCGGGACCTAGTCCAGATTTGAACACCACACTGTATTAAGCCGCTGCAGACACTAGCCTACTCCAAGTTAACTTCGGACTGGAATGTAGTTGAGCCCTAACCAATCTCACACTGATCAAGGTATAGTTGCGCTCCTTACGTCTCTGAATCCCAGCAGGACTCTATGCACTTGATTCCCTTAGCTGATCTCACCCACAACTAAGAGTTGCTATGACCCAAAGTCGAAGACTTGATAAACCAATCTGTCTCCCACAGAAAAGTCTATTGTATAGATAAATCTGTCTCCCACAGAAATACCTAAGAAGTTTTTGTTCCGTCTTTTGATAAATAAAGGTGAACAAGAACTAATTGATAATCCGGTCTTATATTCCCGAAGAACAGCCTAAAAATATCAATCACCTCACAATAATATTAATTGTATGGTAGCGAAACAAGATATTATGGAATCACAAACGATGAGACGAAGATGTTTGTGATTACTTTTATCTTGCCTATCGAAGAATAAATCTCGAGCCAATCTTAAAGAAGCTAGTACTCAATCACGATAAAAACAGCAAGATCAGATCATGCAACTACATAGAAAATAGTTGGGTCTGGCTTCATAATCCCAATGAAGTCTTCAAGTCGTTAACCTACATCGTTTCGTGAAAAACCTAAGGTTAAAGGAGAATCGACTCTAGTCGCAATTAGTATCACACAGGAGGTGTGGGGATTAGGTTTCGCAGTTGCTAGAGTTCTCCTTTATATAGTCTTCAAATCAGGGTTTACAATCAATGCTACCTTGGTAACAAAGCATTCAATATTCACCGTTAGATGAAAACCTGATTAGACTCAAGCTAATATCTTTCAACCATTAGATCGAACTTAGCCTGTTACACACAAATGAAATGTACCTTCATTGAGGTTTGAGTAATTGTACCTAAACGTGTACACCTTGTTGTCTCAACAATAGTTAACCGAAGTTAGCCATATGAACACTTTCATATCAACCTCACATCTTAACCATAATTAGTTCAAATGACTCACATGAAACTAGTTCTAGAGTTGTTCAATTTTTTATATTCTCATAGAAGTATACAAGATACAATTGAAGCAAAATCGATTTTGATTCACATGAATCAAGTCATGAACATTATACACGGTTTGCAAAAGATTGCATTCCTTAATATTATATATAAATGTATTAGTTCATGAACAAACCAATTTTAGAACATCATCTACTTAGGTACGCGTACGGGTATTCGTACCTAAGTAGCCCGACCAAGTTTGGGTTTCACCAGTACGCGAACCGGTACGCATACCATCCAAACTCAGCAGATTTTCCCGGACCTGAACCTTACGCTAGTACGCGTACCGGTTTGCATACCAGGTTCCCGGACTTTCTCAAAATCATGTCCGCATACGGGTATGCATACCATGGTTCCCAGACATGGATTACATATATTCAAGCATGCATACTATGCTTAAATCCAATTGTTTTAAACTCTCATTTCAACCATTGAAACATTCTTGGAAGACGGGAATAGCTGTGTCATACAAACTATTAGCTTCAAAGCAATTTTCAAGTGATCGAATGATCAATACGAAACATTCCGAGTCTACATCAAATGACTGTCTCACACAAATCATGTAAGATGTTACCAGGCGATTTTTCACATGATCATCTTTTGACTTTCGTCAAGAATATAAGATGAACTTGGTTAAAGTGAAAGTATACCAACACATATTTCGAGAAATATGTAAGCGAGTTAAACTCAGCTCGAAATGAAGGATATATTTGTTACTTACCTATTTTATTTTAATAAAAATGCTAGTAATAAAAACTACCTAAAACTGTTAGGAGGATTATAAATACGAAATATATATAAGAGAGAAATTAAAAGATATCAAATTTATACCCTTTATAGAGTATAAACTTAATATGGAATTTAGTTGTTGGATCCAAGTATATATTCTTTCTAAAGGAATGAAGGATATATTTGTTTCCTTAATTATATATATTTCTTTTATATCTTAGATCGGGTCTCCTTAAAAATAAATTTATAAATATAAAAAATTTAAGGGTATATTGGAGAGTTCATTGGAAAAATATGACTATAAACAAAAGCTGGAAACAATCTTAAAACATGCGAAGATGGAATAGAGTATAGTCTTTTTGAAACGGAGAGAGTATTATATTTTTTTTATTATCAACTGATTATTTGGTAATTGTATTACAAGGCAGGCAAGCGAGCAACAAGTTGTGCCGCAAGCCCTTTTTGAATTGCAAAACCTATCCTCTTAAAAACAAACTCCCTCGAACCGGGGGTCATGACATTACTGTGCATGACTTTCTGAACTCTCTTGAGAAGTCCAACCGCCTCTGGAGCTAGGTAATCAAAAGTATCAAAAGCAAAGGGAATAAAAGCATGTCCATTATCAACACATGATTTCTCATGCTTCAATATCTCACCTGAGGCAGCCCTTAGAGCTGCTTGCCCAAGCGTAAAAGTACCATGTCCAATTCCTACTAAAGGCGAGACTCCAGTAAGGTCAACACATGCGTGTTTCCCATTAGCCCACCCAAAAATAAGAACATCCGCTGGTCTGAGTGTTGATCTCCCCTCAAGTGGGTCTGTCAAAAAATTGACGGGGGCTTCTTTCTTTGCTGAAATACCGGCTCTCCACAGTACATCATATAAAGTATCCCTCACATGATCATGTCTATATTTAAAATCGTGGTCTACCTTACACTGAACTGCATGTTCCCTATATGAGTCCAAACATCCTGCGAAGAAGGCGGGACATCGTGAATCTGAAGGGTAGAGAGGAATCATTAACCTGTATTTAAGGATAGACCGGTACTCCAAGGGTGACATCTTCTGTCCAAGTCCCTCAATCGGAATAGCAAGGAGAAAATCCTGGGCATGTGCTGCTTGCAGGCAGCCGAAAACCGCTTTTTGTCTGTCCGAAAACTCGTAACTCTATCCATATCCTTAACCACTTTACAAAAAGAGCACTCGCCAGGGTACTTTTACTTTAAGGGGGGCGGTGTCTTTATTGTAAAACAGTTAAAGTTAAAATCAGGAAGAGTTACTTATAATGTCTGCAAAGCCTTATTAAAGTTGTCATCCATGCCTTCTACTCCATCAAGCTCCTCAGAATGTGGTCTTGTAGCCCCCAAGATTGTACACGCGATGCTAGGAAGGCATTTTTTTTAACTCAAAAAGTGCAATATATTGAAGTGAAAAATCATTCACCACTAAGACAGTGGTAGAATGAACAAAAGAAAGCTCAGTTGTAGTAGAACTTTAAGCAAGAAAGAAGCAAAAATACAATTATCGCATAACTACATCCCAATTATGCAACACTGTTTCCAAAGAGTAGCCCTGAAAAATGTCTGTGCCAGTGCACCAATTATACACAAAAACCTTTACACTGTCAATTATAAAATCCAGATTATTGTATCGCCCATTAAACAAACGTGCATTTCTCTCGATCCAAATAGCCCACAAAATTGCAAAAGGGTATATATCCCAAATTCTCTTCCGTACCGGGTGAGAGTTATTAGTCTTCTTTTTCTTCCACTCCCAGATTTTGTTCCTAACTGAATCTTGAAAAACCCAACTTAGATTATAAAAGTTCAGAAAAATAATGCCACACTAACCTTGTGGTTTCGCAGTGAAGGAATATGTGATGATTTGATTCTGCATCCTTCTTGCACAACAAACATCCATTGACCATTATTGTGTTTTTATATGAATCCAAAGTTGGTGCCGCCTGATAGGTGTAGAATACACCATATTTACTATCTAGAGTTTATGCTTTCTTTGCTATTTTTCTTGTAAATTATGTATTTTACGCTTGTTTTGAGTCTTATAGCTACTATGGAGTCGCACGTACGAAAAGAAGAAGAAATCACCCAGTTTGAGCAAAAGGGAGAAATTTATCATTTTATAGGCAGACACTAAAAGGAGCTGAGCCAAGGTTAAGGGGCAACTTTCTTTTGGAGAAGCACTAAAAACAGACCAGATGAGGTTAAGGGGCTGTAAATTGGTTAACCCTTATCAAGGTGACCTGGCATCGAATATAACCCACTTATACACAACCCTAAATCGAGAAATCAATTCTCAAAATACGCTTGTTTTCAATCATTGTTCACCTGAATGAAATGAAAGAAGAAAAAAAGCCTAGCATTTCTTCTTTGAAATCGAGAGATGAGAGAATATGAGAGCTCTTTGAATCAGAAAGGGTGGATGATTGAAAATGGGTTTGATTGATTCTGGTCAATGGAAGATGATGTTGTAGAAGATGAATCTGAGAAAGAGTTGCCACAGATCGATGGAGATGATGGGTTTCTGAAGATGAATTCGATGACGATTGAAGATGTCTGAGATGTATTTGAATCTGTTGATGCTTAGGAAGAATGGGTTAGTCTCCAATTTTGAATCTGCTGGTAAATCTAATGAGTTCAGAGAAGACTTAGATGGATTGAACGGTTGTAAAGGGTTTGGAGAAATTGGAAGATGATTAGGCTGCTGTTGCCATTGAATCTGTTGAAAGAACAAGAAATCGGAGACGAGTTAATGGCAGAAATCGAATAAAAGGGTTTGTGGTTGATTTGAGTTCAGCTCAATTGAGATTACAGGGGAGATGATAAATCTGTTGCTGCTATGAAGAAATTGGAGTTAAAAGCTGTAATTAAGAATGCTGCTGGGAACTGCAAGTAATGAATCTGTTGTTGGTGGTCTGAGATAGATACTGCTATGCTCGGGTATGACTTTAGGGACGGAGGTTTAAAGACACTGAGAAGAATAACAACAAGATGGTGTTGGTGATGAATTAGAGATGGGATGTCTGAAAATGCTGCCGGGCTTCAGTTTGGTTGTTGGTTTGGAACTGAAGGCAATGTTGTGTGCTGCAATGTCGTGTGCGGTTTGGAGCAGAGTCGCAACTATTGGGCTGATTCATGGAGATTGTGAGCTGCAGTCGGAGCTGTGTGTGTGAAGGAGTCGCAGCTGCAATAAGCATTACAGGTTGATGTTGTGTCAGGTGGAATGAAGCATTGACAACAGGTTGAATGGAGCAGCTGGGAATGAAGCAGGTATGAGTTTACAGGTGCTGCTGGCATAATGGTAATGGAATAGTGTTGGCGGAATTGCAGAAAACAAAATTTAGAGGCTGTGTTGGCTGAGATGAATATAGCTGGTAGAAGCAGCTGAGATGGTGTTGGTTGGCCTGAGATGACAGAATGGCTCAAGGTGCATTGGCTGTGTTGCAGAAACAATAAATGTATGGCTAGGTTGTTCAGATGAAGTTGCAACTCAGTCAGCTAGCCATGGCTGGTGCTCTTGCTTTGAGATTATGGAGCTGAAATGCTCAGGATTGAATGGAGCTGTGTAGTGCAGTTCATGGAGGATAAGCTGCAGTGCAGTGCAATTATATGTACTGCAGAGAATGAAATGAGAGCTATGATGCTTTGAGATGCGACTTTGAGCTGTGACTTTGAGTGAGATGAGAGTTGAAGCTGCAGGAAGTGGTGATACTGATGCTGTTGTGCAGGATTACAAATGTAGTAGTGAGTCTGGTAGTGAACTGGAATTTCAGGTGCAGTTCTGGTGGAGGAATTGAGCTGCAGACCAAGAACGAATGGATTCCAAGGATTTTGAGATGAATGTGTGGAATTGCAGTGGTGGAACTGAAGGTGAGACGAATGAATAGAGCAGTTGTGGTCTCAATTGAGTGTAGAATGGAACAATGAAGCTCAGGGAAGAAATGGGTTTCTACAGGGCCATCATGGCTGGAAGCACAATGATTGTGCAACAGAGCTCTGGCCAGTGCAAATGGCTCAGGCCAAGGTCACTCAGCTCAGCTGGGTCTGACTAGCTATCTAACTCGTCTGTCTGACTCAGACCTGACTCATATGACCCACCTTGACTCGGTTGGTCTGACCGAGTTGAACCGAGTTGACCCGAGCTGACTCATTGACCGGTGACCGGGTGGACTTTGCCGGTCACCTGAGCTATTTTTCGGTGACTCTTCCGGCCAATTTCCAGCCATAATACCAGATTTCCGGTGACCTCTTTTGGGGTATATTTTCTATATGGGTATTTGCACACACATGGGCTTGGTGGACCACATGGGCTTTGGGCTATGAAGACCTAATTTTAGAAGTTAGAGAAAAGCTACAAAAGGAGAAAGTTTCTACAACTTTAGGGAGGATCACATATTATTTCTTGGAACTTTGGAGAGCCGCTTTTGTTTACGCTTCTAGGGTTTGATTTTGTTCATCTTCTTCTTTTCAATTAATATTTTTATGATGAACTCCATAGCTATGAGTAGCTAAACAATTATTATTGGTTATGGGATAAAGTTGATTTCTCAACATGTTATATGATTCAATGAATTAGTTTTGTCTCAATATTTTATTGTTTGCGATTCACAATTAATAGTGTTATATGATTTGAATACTTGTTAGGTTGAGTCCGGAATCAATCCGATTTGCATTCATCTCTAGAGCTATATTAGGGTTTTCAATACGAAAAAGTTGTTTATCCCTAATTCTAAGTAGCATAATTGTGGGTAGTGCTTGTAGTGATATATCCTACTAGTCACAAGTGAATCATAACTTTTGTTAAAACGGATTAGTGCTTTTACACATTCGTTTGCATTGATTAGTCTTATTCCATAGAACTTATTGCTTTGAGGGAGTTAAATCTAATTGTGCTTTTACACTTTAGGTTGCTTTCTAGGAAGAATTCACATATGCATATTTTAATGTGGTTGTGATGAAATCAGGGAATTAGCGGGATATTCTTGCGATCAAGGTATCCTAGGACTTTTAGTAAATGAGAGATTAAAATACCAATTCTAATCATTGATGATAATACATGTTTGTGAATGATACTATCCCGTGACCAATATCTTCTCTCTATTGATTATTCCAATTATTTGCTTTGCTCTATGATCGGTTGTCAGCCGACACAAATATAATTACACTTTCTTACTACTCAAAATATAAATATAGCAAGGGCAAGAAAGGATCGATCCCACAGAGAGGTCTTGGTTGTCAATATGTTATGGTTTCCTATATAAAACACCGAGGATTTTCTGGTTGTGTAAATAAAAATAAACAAAAAGCAAATAAAGTACGCAAATCAAGGATGTGAAATATTGGATAAAGGTTTTATCTTCAATTGTAAACAAGTTTATGAATATATGAATAGAATTCGTATTTAATCTCACTATCATCAAAAGCCTAGAGAATCAAGAGAGCAAGATAATCTATTAATTTCCTAATTCATCACACACACATTAGGGCTGCGTATGTGAATTCTACCTAAAGAATAACCTAACGCCTTGCGCTAATTAAGTTCAATTCCTAGGAGCATTAAGTTTCTGAAATAGGCTAATCAATGCAATTGTAATACATTGCGCAAACAATTCGGACAAAGGTCAATTTCTACATATGATTACAAGGATGTATCACTACAACCTAGAATCATATCATGCTACTCGTATTCAAGGTTATCGCTCGATGAAAACCCTAAAATAGCTATAGATATGGATGTGAGTTCAATCAATTCTAGACTTAACTAAACAAACATTCAATCATATTGCAATACATCAATCATGCAATTATTATAACCTGTAGAAATCATACGATAATATTGAGAGAAAACTAATTCATAAGAATCATAACTTGTTTTCCAAAATCCAACTACATCTTTAACCAATAATAAATCAAGTACTTGTGTTTTTGGAAATCATCATAGAAAGTTTAGAAGAACC
The DNA here is from genome assembly GCA_023531295.1 of Papaver armeniacum. NCBI lineage: Eukaryota > Viridiplantae > Streptophyta > Magnoliopsida > Ranunculales > Papaveraceae > Papaver > Papaver armeniacum. The sequence goes on along the minus strand of JAJJWW010015504.1, from coordinate 28,157 downwards.
TATCATGTGAAACCCTATAACAAAAGTAGAAGTCTCCCTCATGGAGATATATCTAGGTATAGAGAAAAAGTTCTATTTATATGCCTCTCCCAAAAGGATACCCAAAAGTAGGTCAAGTCTTCTCCAAACCCGTCTCAAATTAGTCCACCAAGCCCATGTGTGAAAATAAGTCTCTGGATTTTTGGGTGAAAACTGGTCGTCGGATTGCTGACGTCATCGCCGGAATCCGGTCATCGGTGCCGGAATCCGGTCACCGGAAAACTTTCTCCGATCACTTGAAGTACTGGAAGACGTCACCAGGCAAGTGCACACTCCCAGAAGCTCAACTCCATTTCTCTGCAATTCAAACATTCACAAAATACCACCTAAACCAATTTCTTGTTCTTGCGAAAATGCGCCTAAAAGCGTGACCCGTAGCACATATGTCCGGCCGTCGACTCTTGCATCCGACTCGTACCCCCTTCACGATTCACTGAATCATTGTGATTCCCACTTACGGTTCCAAAATCCGGCTACTGGAACTAGGCTCACCGGTGCACCAATTTTGCTGCGTTTTGCACGGTCTCTGCAGTTTCCAGCTCCATTTGCAGCGCCATTCTGTAGCTCAAACCACCTGACATACCATCAATCTGCAATTAAGCTCACTCCACAAGACTCAAGTCACCAATTGCAGCTCAGTAAACCCATTACTCCATTTATGATTCCAATTTCTTCTTCTCAACCACCAGCTGCAACAATCAATGCCACCATACCCATGTACCACCTCCTACGAACATCAGAAGCATCAACATTTCTTCTTACTCAACCAACGAGCACCTCCGTTTGTTCCTTGGTCGACTGAAAACCACCAATACCTTCTCAAACATAGCCACAGCACACTCTTGCTAACTGTCATGGCCAGAAATTCAACATTCCCATTTCATCCAGAAGCTCAGCTCCGACCTTCTCAATTACAGCATTACCAGCTTCATTACTATCTGTTACAGCTCAATATCACCTGCAATACCATGAAACTCCACCAGCTTTGGTACCATGCAATTGCAACTTTGTCCACAAACTCACGATGCACTCCGAATCGCACCATCACCTCTCATTCGAGTCTCAAATGACAACAACTCAATGGCGGCGGCTCTCATATGCTCAACTGCAGCTGCAATTCCACCAGAACCCATTAGCTCATTGCCTCCAATTCAATTCATGCCAGCATATCTGTTACTCCTCCCGCTTACAATCTCTCGAGTCATGGGCAGCAACATCGCCAGTTTCAGCACTGCCATCATATCCTCAGTTCATACTGCCTAGCCACCACCAGCTGCTCAGCTCCCGTTCATTCTGCGGCTTTAATTCAGTCATTCGAGCCATTCCTGCAATGCACAACTCGACACATAAACCCAAAACAATTTCAGGCTCACAGATCAAGCCATAAAACAGCATCATACCCTGTAATACATTGAAACATTCTTCATTGCAGTGTCAACTTCCCTGTAACAGCAGCACCATTTCCATTTCAGTTCATCACCACCTACAAAACCACCACCAACACAGATCCATCTATTCAATTCTTCTTCTCCATTCAAACAACTTCAAATCCCCATGGATCTTTCATCACATCAGCCTATATCTTGACCTCAGCAGCTAGAATTCAAAAACCCACTCTTCTTCTTGTTCTCATTAATTCAACAACAACCCATCAATTGCACTACACAACACCCAAAATAATGGCAGCAAACTTGTTCATTCTTTGTCCATTCCAGGTCAAGAAACTTCGCCAAAGACTCATCATTTCGAACCCAATTCTTGAGTCATAACCAGTACACAACTTGACCTGCTGATTAACTCAAACACCCAACAGAATCCATGGCATCAACAGCTCAATCCCTTCCCCTTTTCTGGTCCAGAACGCCAGCACTATACTCCTTCTTCCTTTCTTCTTCTCGCTCAATTCTTCATCTATGAATCAATTGCAGCACCCTTTCGTCTCTACTTTGTTGAATCAGCTACAGACATAACTTTATTTTCTTCTCTTGGTTGGGTTTTTAATGAAGCAATTCTTTGCTCAACTCGATCTCTGGCAGGTAGCAAGAAGAAACATAGGGTCTCAATGATTGAAATGATGAAGAACTCGATCCCCTTTCTGCTTGTAACACAACTTGTTTCCACCGGCACATGTGTGCTGCCCTTGTGCGAAATCCACAACTAGTGACAAGCCCACAAATTAATCTTCAGCCCAGCTACTTGCATTCCACCAAGCTCATGATCCAATTGGTCTGAGTTCTAAGTTCTTTGTTGTCGAGAATCGGCAACACCTCCTGGCTCTCGATAGTGTTCCCCCATGAGATGATACTTTTTCCCTTTTTACTCAAATTGGGTGATTTCTCCATCTTTTCGTCCGTGCGACTCCAGAGTACCTAATAACTCAAAAACACACGTAAAGTACATAATTCACCAGAAAAATAGCAAAGAAAGCGTAACTACTAGATATTAAATTAGGTGTTTTAGACACCTATCACTCTATTTTATCTTCGTCTTCGGTCTTCAACTCTTGATGATAACTCTCGAACTTCGTTGAATCTTGACAATATGATTCTTTCCTCTAATTTCTTGTCGCTTGAAACTTCATTATAGATATTCCTTCTTTCCATAGGCTTTATTGAAATAATACAAAACTAAAAACGAATTTTTTTTTCTTTTTTTTTTCTTTTTCTTTTTTTTTTTACTTTTTCTTTTAATTTTCGTTTTTTTTTTTCTAATAATTTTTTTTTTTTTTTTTTTTTTAAATAAGAAATAAAACAAATACAAAATAAAAATAAAACAAAATAACAAACCTAAAAATTTTCTCTTGTCTTTTTTTCTTTTTTCTTTTCTTTTTTTTTTTTTTCTAATTTTTTTTTCTTTTAAGACAAGAGAAAGTAAAATACAAATAAAATAAAATAAAAATGTAAGTACAATGCCATGGTGTAAGTACTTTACCGCTTGATTCTTCACAACTTATATGTCTTGATATCTTAGACTTCTCGAATTCTCATCCTTTATAATTTCCACTCTTGTATAATAGTCTTCAACTGATAAAAATTCTGCTCCTTGTTTTGTTGCTTTACTCAAATCTGAAATCTGCCCATTTCTTTACCGTTGCTTGTAAACCTCGAACGTGTTCAACTTTCCTTCGAATTTGTGATGCTCCTCTTGTTGATGATGATGGTGTTTCTATGGACCTGTTGGTGTAGAGAGAGATAAGGTGGATGGTGCTAACTGCGAACAAGATCACAAGTGGTATGTAAGTTAGCAATTCGATGTCACCAACATGGTTGATAAAAATAGCACTCAAGAGATCAAAATAGTTCTTCTATGGTGGGAAGTTGGACAGCTCACCATTCTGCCCGGAATTTATGTACGGTGACACACACTCTAAAAGCACAAATTTAGACAGGTACAAAGAATTGAAGGTCGGTGCCTCACATTATGTAACTTGGGTAGTCTCCACTATAGGGGATCACTACTCTAATACCGAATTCAGTCTGCACCTTATTTGCCACTGGCATGGTTAAATCCAACTTTAACTCTCATACAATTAAGAAACCCGATCATGTTCTCTGTCATCTCTAAGTTCAGTCACTAGTATGAGATTCTCGATGTAATCTTAGCGACACGTATACTATGTGACTCTAAACTAACTACAAGTTGGAGTTTTTATTCACTATTTTACACAAAAGTTGAAAATTTTGAAAAATTTACAACGCAAATGCTTAACCACTCCCCCACACTTAAACTTTACATTGTCCTCAATGTAAAATTGAATCGTCCAAAGAAAGTTCAAGGTGGGAAATTCCGAAAATGATATGCAAAAATAAAGAAAATAAAGATAAAAGCAAATGCATAAAAATAAAAAGATAAAGGTAAAGATACAAAACCGGTGGGTTGCCTCCCACTTAGCGCTTGGTTTAAAGTCGTCAGCCCGACATGCAAGTTGAATTCCCCATACACCAATAATCGGAAAATTTGGGGATCCACCCATAACACCTGTTTTGCAAACACTAGCTTCACACAAATATTAGTAATATAAAACAGGAATGAAGCTATTAACCGATAAAAGCTTCCCCCACACTTATTCTTTTCCACACTTGGAAGTGTATAAAGAATATAGACGTCGGGTACTTCCACGGTTTCTTGTTCCATAACCTGCATAGTATGAGAATCAAGTATCTCTAATGGCGGAAAACGAGAAACAAAGTCATTCAACAATATTCTCGAAGCACATACATTCAAACCAATAAGAGGTAAAGGAGAAGAAACAATAGGCAAAGGGTTAGATAAACCTTGCACAATCTCTTTTATCACGGAATCCTCTTCATCCTTGAAAAACTCAAGTGAATAATTCACCTCTTTTATATCATGGTCCTCTATCAAACCTTGCAACCATTCTTTGTCCGTTTCTGCCTTAACCAAAGTTTCGACATAAACATCATCATTATAATCATTTGCAAGCTCAATTGGGTCTTCCACAATATTGGTCATAACCGTCTCATTCTCAACATATTCCTCCTTTTTGTTGTAAGGCACATACTCTTTTGCGGATGCAATATTGTCCATAAGGAATTTCTTTAGAACACTCATTGCATCATCCTCAAGCTCTACCTTTTGAATAGGTTCTTGATCATTATAAAGATCAATGCTCGAGTAAGCTACACTAGTGTCATCACATTCCTCTTCGTCTTCACCTTGATCGCAAAAAGACTCCATTGTAAACTCCTCGGGGATGTCACCATAAATTGGTTCAAGCGATGTATTTGCATAATCATCATCACTATCATAGTCATCATAATCTTGTTCGTCACTGAATTTAGTGTTGCTAATCTCTAACTCATCCTTTTGAATAGGGGAATGATCATTATTAAGATCAAGAGTTGAGTTAACTACACAATTATCAACGAAAGTCCCCAAAGATTCGCCTTTTTCAACATAATTATTCATTTCCTCCTTGTATTCTTCAATGCCTTGTCTTAAAGTGGAAACACCTTTTTGAAGCTCTTGGAGTGTTCCATCCAAATTCTGAATATAGTGTTCCATTTGTTTGTAAAGCTCATTCGACAAAGAAAAAGTAGAATTACTTACTTCAGTATTGCTAGGCCAATTATATTCCCTTTGAATGGGTGGATGATCATAACTACGATCAGAAATTGGGCCAAACACACCATGAGCACATTCGGTCGATGAAATTGGTTCCACGCTTGGTTGTCTACAAATTGACACCATGCTGTCCATAAATTGTTGCAATTCATCCACCAAATTAGAGGAAAAATCGATAGGAGCACAAGTATCATCCCCTCTTTGTGGTTGCTCACTTACATACCCACCGTAAGAAGGTTGGAATGTATGAGAGTAACTAAAAGGGTACGTGGAGTATGGATCATAACCAAAGGATTGATTTTGATTGTACTCCCCGTAAGAGTGATAGTTTTCATGTTGTTGAGGTTGAAAGCCGTATTGATTGCTCCAATATGCTCTGTCCATAGAAATTGGTACCTGAAACGAGATTCTCAAAACTCGGTTAGAAACCAAAGAATAAGAAAAAGTAAAACAAAAATAAGAAACCAAAAACAATTAACAACCGCTGCCTCCCCGGCAACGGCGCCAAAATTTGATCGGTTGTCAGCCGACACAAATATAATTACACTTTCTTACTACTCAAAATATAAATATAGCAAGGGCAAGAAAGGATCGATCCCACAGAGAGGTCTTGGTTGTCAATATGTTATGGTTTCCTATATAAAACACCGAGGATTTTCTGGTTGTGTAAATAAAAATAAACAAAAAGCAAATAAAGTACGCAAATCAAGGATGTGAAATATTGGATAAAGGTTTCATCTTCAATTGTAAACAAGTTTATGAATATATGAATAAAATTCGTATTTAATCTCACTATCATCAAAAGCCTAGAGAATCAAGAGAGCAAGATAATCTATTAATTTCCTAATTCATCACACACACATTAGGGATGCGTATGTGAATTCTACCTAAAGAATAACCTAACGCCTTGCGCTAATTAAGTTCAATTCCTAGGAGCATTAAGTTTTATGAAATAGGCTAATCAATGCAATTGTAATACATTGCGCAAACAATTCGGACAAAGGTCAATTTCTACATATGATTACAAGGATGTATCACTACAACCTAGAATCATATCATGCTACTCGTATTCAAGGTTATCGCTCGATGAAAACCCTAAAATAGCTATAGATATGGATGTGAGTTCAATCAATTCTAGACTTAACTAAACAAACATTCAATCATATTGCAATACATCAATCATGCAATTATTATAACTCGTAGAAATCATACGATAATATTGAGAAAAACTAATTCATAAGAATCATAACTTGTTTTCCAAAATCCAACTACATCTTTAACCAATAATAAATCAAGTACTTGTGTTTTTGGAAATCATCATAGAAAGTTTAGAAGAACCTATCATGTGAAACCCTAGAACAAAAGTAGAAGTCTCCCTCATGGAGATATATCTAGGTTTAGAGAAAAAGTTCTATTTATATGCCTCTCCCAAAAGGATACCCAAAAGTAGGTCAAGTCTTCTCCAAACCCGTCTCAAATTAGTCCACCAAGCCCATGTGTGAAAATAAGTCTCTGGATTTTTGGGTGAAAACTGGTCGCCGGATTGCTGACGTCATTGCCGGAATCCGGTCATCGGTCGGAATCCGGTCACCGGAAAACTTTCTCCGATCACTTGAAGTCTTGAAGACGTCACTGTGCAAGTGCACACTCCCAGAAGCTCAACTCCATTTCTCTGCAATTCAAACATTCACAAAATACCACCTAAACCAATTTCTTGTTCTTGCGAAAACGCGCCTAAAAGCGTGACCCGTAGCACATATGTCCGGCCGTCGACTCTTGCATCCGACTCGTACCCCCTTCACGATTCACTGAATCATTGTGATTCCCACTTACGGTTCCAAAATCCGGCTACTGGAACTAGGCTCACCGGTGCACCAATTTTGCTTTGCGTTTGCACGGTCTCTGCAGTTTCCAGCCCCATTTGCAGCGCCATTCGTAGCTCAAACCACCTGACATACCATCAATCTGGCAATTCACTCACTCCACCAGACTCAAGTCACCAATTGCAGCTCAGTAAACCCATTACTCCATTTATGATTCCAATTTCTTCTTCTCAACCACCAGCTGCAACAATCAATGCCACCATACCCATGTACCACCTCCCATGAACATCAGAAGCATCAACATTTCTTCTTACTCAACCAACGAGCACCTCCGTTTGTTCCTTGGTCGACTGAAAACCACCAATACCTTCTCAAACATAGCCACATCACACTCTTGCTAACTGTCATGGCCAGAAATTCAACATTCCCATTTCATCCAGAAGCTCAGCTCCGACCTTCTCAATTACAACATTACCCAACTTTCATTACTATCTCATATGACTCAATATCACCCGCAATACCATGAAACTCCACCACTTTGGTACCACGCAATTGCAACCTTGTCCACACTCAACATCGCACTGGAATCGCACCATCACCTCTCATTCGAGTCTCGACAACAACTCAATGGCAAAGAGCGGCTCATATGCTCAACTAAGTGCAATTCCACTGAACCCATTAGCTCATTGCCTCCAATTCAATTCATGCCGGCATATCTCATTACTCCTCCCGCTTACAATCTCTCGAGTCATGGGCAAGAACATCGCTGGTTTTAAAAGATTTGCCATCATATCCTCGCTTCATACTTTGCCTAGCCACCACCACCAAGCTCGGCTCGTTCATTTGCGGCTTTAATTCGATCATTCGAGCCATTCTCGCAATGCACAACTCGACACACAAACCCAAAACAATTTCAGCTCACAGATCAAGCCATAAAACAAAGATCATACCCCCAGTAATACATTGAAACATTCTTCATTGCAGTGTCAACTTCCCTCGTAATAAAGAAACACCATTTCCATTTCGGTTCATCACCACCTACAAAACCACCACCAACACAGATCCATCTATTCAATTCTTCTTCTCCATTCAAACAACTTCAAATCCCCATGGATCTTTCATCACATCACCCTATATCTTGACCTCAGCAGCTAGAATTCAAAACCCACTCTTCTTCTTGTTCTCATTAATTCAACAACAACCCATCAATTGCACTACACAACACCCAAAATAATGGCAAAGCAAACTTGTTCATTCTTTGTCCATTCCAGGTCAAGAAACTTCGCCAAAGACTCATCATTTCGAACCCAATTCTTGAGTCACAACCAGGACACAACTTGACCTGGTTGATTAACTCAAACACCCAACAATCCATGGCATCAACATCTCAATCCCTTCCCTTTTCGATCCGTAACGCCAAAGACTATACTCCTTCTTCCTTTCTTCTTCTCGCTCAATTCTTCATCTATGAATCAATTGCAGCACCCATTCGTCTCTACTTTGTTGAATCAGCTACAGACATAACTTTATTTTCTTCTCTTGGTTGGGTTTTTAATGAAGCAATTCTTTGCTCAACTCGATCTCTGGCAGGTAGCAAGAAGAAACATAGGGTCTCAATGATTGAAATGATGAAGAACTCGATCCCCTTTCTGCTTGTAACACAACTTGTTCCCACCGGCACATGTGTGCTGCCCTTGTGCGAAATCCACAACCAGTGACAAGCCCACAAATTAATCTTCAGCCCAGCTACTTGCAGTCCACCAAGCTCATGATCCAATTGGTCTGAGTTCTAAGTTCTTTGTTGTCGAGAATCGGCAACACCTCCTGGATCTCGATAGTGTTCGCCCATGAGATGATACTTTTTCCCTTTTTACTCAAATTGGGTGATTTCTCCATCTTTTCGTCCGTGCGACTCCGCAGTACCTAATAACTCAAAACACACGTAAAGTACATAATTCACTTAAAAATAGCAAAGAAAGCGTAACTACTAGATATTAAATTAGGTGTTTTAGACACATATCACTCTATTTTATTTTTACTTTAGTATTTTGCTAAAACAACAAACATCCCCCCTTGGTTACCTTAGAAACTGAAAATCGCATAACAACAATTGCCTCTCTGTGGAAACGAACTCTTCCTTACCTTGTACTTCATTTATATTTAGTGAGTAAGAAAGTGAAATTATTTTTGACGCTTACGACGGCGATCACCGCCTCATAACAGAGTGTTCAAACGAAAAAAATTACTTTCTTTGGAATTCTCGGATTCCATATGCACTTATATGGGAATACAAGTAAGCCATCGTCTTCTAAGGATTTATAACAAGAGGCTACAGAGAAGATTTGTTTACCTGGCTGCTAGATCTGTTGATCACTGCCACCGTTACTGTTAATTGCAGGAATTAAATTCAATAAATGAGCAACATCCTCAATTTCCCAATCGTTAAGCAGTCTTCTGAAAGCGAAATTCCAGCTATTATCACCACTGGACAAATGACAACATTTCTTGAATAGTGGCTTCCTTATTATTGCTAAGCTTGAATAAATTTGGAAACAACGTCATTGGTGCATGACCATTTAACCATATGTCTCTCCAAAATAAAACCCCTTGTCACCATTATTAACCTTAAGAACATAATTTTGAATCAAAGTAGAGCCGCTTTTTAGAATTCCCCGTCCATAAACTCTTTCCCATTGGTTTAGTGGTTAAAGAAGGATAGAAAGCTTTCATATTACCACCAAATTTATGATTGACCACTTTCCGCCATAAAGCTTTTTCTTCCTTCCCATATCTCCATATCCACTTAGCATGTAAAGCATTGTTCATCAATCTTAGCTTTTTAATTCCTACACCACCTCTTTCTTTAGATAAAGCTAGCTTTTTGAATCCTACCCAACCTTTCTTTGGCTTGTTGTTAGAAGAACCCCATACAAACTGCCTCATTATTCTTTCCATTTGTTTTTCTACGTAAGGTGTAATCAAACGAAGACAAAAATAGACAGGCAAGCTAGACAACACATGTTGGATTAACATTAATCTTCCCCCTTTAGATAAATATCTTCTTTGCCAAATGCTCAACTTCTTTTGAAACTTCTGCAAGATGACATCCCAAACACCAACTTCCTTTGACTTATTTCCAAGTGGAATTCCTAGATATTTCATAGGAAATGAAGCCATGGGACAACCAAACAATAAAGAACAAGCTACAGTATTCAAAGCATTTCCTGCTGCAGCAATAGCACTCTTTTTAAAATTAACTTTCAATCCAGAAATCAGTTCAAAAGCCAATAAGATGTTCTTCAAATTTTGTACGTGCTCCACATCATCATCTAAAAATACAATCAGGTCATCGGCAAACTGTAGATGCGTGATAGAGAAAGCATTTTCTGATGGTTTAAAACCAGCAAGTAACTCCAAGTCCGCAGCCTTCTTGATCATAACAGACAACACCTCAACAATCATGATAAAAATAAAAGCAGAGATCGGGTCACCTTGTTTACTGCCCTTACCACTTCTGAACATTGTTGAAGCAGATCCATTTATAGTCATCGAGAACCTAGCAGTAGACAAACACTATTTAACCTAATTCCTCCAAACCACTCCAAAGCCAAATCTTGACAAAGTATAATCAAGACAACTCCAACTGATGTTGCCGAAAGATTTCTCCATATCCACCTTCACTAGGAAGGCATATTGTGATGCTTCCTTAGCAATGTATAAGCCAAGACCTCCATATCTAATAGGTAAGGTGGAAGGCCGCCACTGTAGTTCTCCAAAGAACGGACCCCCACAAACCACAATGCCCTCTATCACCTCTCTCAAGCCTCTGGTTGTAGGAGTTGAGGAACCAATCTGATTAGATGGAAACATCTAAAGAGTCTATTCATAAAAGCACAGAGCTTAGGTGTTAGAATTAAAGAAAAAAATAAAATAAAATCCTATGACTATCCATCGTCGATTCAACCAACGACGATTGGTTAGTGCATCCACTTAGACTCTTTTATGAATAGACTCTTTAGATGTTTCCATCTAAAATAAGTATCTCGCTTTCGTTGTTTAAAATTATAGTTACCAATTTTCTATTCTTCATGTAAAACCACATTGCAATCACCTATGACTATCCATGGTTTGTCCATTGAATTTTCCATGATCTTAATGATATCTCAGGAACTCAGTTTAAGATTTGTATACGGGCTACCATAAAAACAAGTAAGCACCCAATAATTATTAGTAGCATGCATATTCTCATGAACATTAATATGGTTATGGTTGTAATCTATAATTTTTATATGTATATTGTTTTTCCATATTAGACACAGCCCCTACGGGTGTAAACATTCACTTTGCGCATTATAATGTGCATTTCTTTGTTCTCATTGTTTAGTTTCGAGATAAATACAAAATATCTGGATTATTTTTATCCAATAGGTCTTCCAAGCTATTAGTAGTTTCAACATTTCCTAAGCCCTGACAATTCCAAGCTATGGTGATTATAAACTGCCAGAAGTAGGATACTTGGATATTCTAGTCTTAGCAAAACAAACTAATTATACATAACTTAATCATTATCCCGAAATTAAGATATATGTTTATCATATGGATTTTTCTATAGAGAATTATCCTCATGCTTTGTTTTACAATCAGAAAGTATTGTTCATGCCACAAAAAGAAGTGTGTATGCATTTATCATGGGGATATCTAAAGTTCCTCCTATTCTCGCAAGATTCTAAATTATTTTGCATCTGAAGCAGTATAAACTTACCTTTTTTGCTAAAATATCCCCTTGTTCCATCTTTAGTACCTCTGCTCTTTGTTCCTTTTCTGTGTCCAAGGTGACCTGTGTTTTGAAAATGTTTATACCTTCTTCAAAACCATTTCCCTCCAGTTCTGTTCCTTTTTTCTCATTGTAAGACAAGCCTTTCAAGAGTGTAATTGGTTCAAATCACCAAAGATGGTTATTGAATTTGAGCAATTAAGGTTTGGATCCATTTCCTCAAAGCTTTACAAATTCACCTCACACTGGGTTAAAAGAATGGTTCGTGATTTTGAGGTATTGAATTTCTCAAAATTTTCCTCTTTTTCCAGTTGTAGCAAATGGTACCCGTAATCGACGAGTATCCATTAGCTTTGAGGAGAGATGATTTCAAGTGTTTTTTTGTAGAATTTAATGAACAACATATACATGCTAAAAAAGAATTTTAGAAGAAAGAAACAAAAGAAAGGCTAAATGCAGTTACAAACTAGAATATGTATGAGTAATCGAGATTTAAATTGAATCAGAATTAAATAGAAATAGCTAGGGTAAGAATCAAAATACGAAAAATCGAGATTAATTATAATCCAATTTAGAAGTTTCGTCAACGGCCGAAGAAGCAGAAGATTATCCCAGAAAAATCGAGTCTTTGAATTGAAATCTTCTGAATCTGTGAATCACTTAGTCAGATTGAAAGTTGAGCCTTGCGGGACGATGATATGTCAATTGCAGATGTCTTTAGAAGCTTCGAGACTAGGAGATCTGAGATCAGGGTTCGTCGATTGAGAAGCAAAGCAGCAGAAGATTTTATGCTTTGATTAAATGTCTTAGAAACTGGTCGGATGTTGCAAAGGTCTTGGAAACGTAGTATCTCGGTCTTAGTATTAGAGGGTCTTTGAAATATTGGCTTTGTGTCTTAGAGTCTTGGAGATCTGGTGTCTTCAGTGTCTTAGAAATTCAGAGGTCAGGAGAAAACTATCTGAAATTACATGAAAATAATGATTTGGTCACTTGAGATATTAAATCTAATTGGGGTTTTGATTAGACAGACATGAGAATGAATCAAAGGTGGTTATTGACAATCTTCACCGCCAATGGCGGTGGTTACTGGATAGTTTATGGTGATTAGTGGTGTTTACCGGTAATATGGTGGTGGTTTTGGGGGTGGCGGAGAAATCGCCTAGAAGAGGAGAGAGAGGAGGAGAGAAATGAGAGAGGCGGAGAATAAAAATTCTTTATGTTCAATAAAAATGAAGTGTGGAGACTGAGAATCTACAGAGAGTGTGTTGATAGTATGGACATTTGTTGTCCACTACTTATTTAAGCTATAATGGCCCCATGCATCAATTTTGTTCTCTTTCCTTGAGGTTGCTTAGCACGACCAATATAAGAAAATAATAACCCAGTCTGTAACTAGCTGAGCCCCCTTTCTTTGGTATAGTGAAACGAAATGTAGCATTGGTGGTTTTCGCTGCGAATGCCATTTTAAGCCGCAACTTCGGCGTGTATTTCCCGGATGATCGAATTCACTTGTATTTTCTGCAAAAGCACTAAAATAGTGTTGTTAGTCAATATATCGAGTCCTAACTAATATAAATATGGGTATAAAATGTAACACTTATGTGCTTATCAACACCCCCGCACTTATATTTTGCTAGTCCTCGAGCAAAACAAAGAATATATCCGCTCCACAACTGGATAAAGAGATGTCTCGCTAAACAATGAGACGAATCCACTAAATAGTGGTAGAAAAATGTCTCACTAAAAAGAAGACGAATCCACTAAACAAAGTGATATAAAGATGTATGCTAACCAAATGAGACAGATAATCGTAAAGACCCGCTCAACATCTAATCATGTCATGCAAAAAAAAAAATTCAAACAAAAGTGAAAACCTATAAAAATCTAAATGACCACTCCCCCACACTTAAACGTTACATTGTCATCAATATAATTGAGTCATCCAACGTGTTAGACTATTGCCCGGTCGAACTCGCAAGCGTTGCTATCTCAAGCTTGTTTGTGAAGTTTAGGTGATCAAAACTATAAGTCTTGATTTCTAGTCTACTTATAGCTATTTCTCGGATTAGGATAAATGTGTAGTTGAGCTTTAGACTTCACGGTGTTCATCGATTGAAGACGAAGATCTACTGAGGAGATCTTTGAGGAACTTCATCAACAAAAGGTATGTGGAGACTAAAACTTATATATCACTCAGAAGTCTATTCTATTCTATCTCCTAATGAGACTAAGTCGTATAGCTATATAGGCTTTTATATTATACACATTTGATATTTCGAGCCGAGTTTATCTCGCTTATCTATTTCTCGAAATATGAGTTGAAATCTTTTTTCTTTAGCTACGTTCATCATTATTCTCGAAATATGTGAAAATTTCCTTGAAACATCTTACATGATTTATGTGAGAGAATCATTTGATGTCGACTCGGAAAGTTTCGTATTGATCATTCGATCACTTGAAAATTACTGATAAGCTAATGGTATGTGTGAGACAGCCATTGTCGCCTTCTAAGGATGTTTCAATGATTGAAATGGGAGTTTTGAACAATTAACGTTTGTCTGGATACAACATAGTATGCAAAATGTTTTGGTATGATTCAGGTCCGCAAACCAAGTTTGCATACCAAAGATGCGAACGGTTCTACTCCGAAAGTTAAGGTCCAAGACAGCAGATGCGTGCCGTTTGCAAATCACTGGACAAGACCAAAGTCCGGAAACTATAATTTGTGTACCCGTTTTCAAACTTAGTTGGTTAAGTTCTAAAATAGGTTAAGTATGATTGTCATACTCATGAACAAATACATTAAGGAATGCAATCTTTGCAAGCCGTGGCTTAATGTTCATGAATTGATTTCGGTATAAGTACTTTGTACGATTACAAATCAATCCGATATTGTTTCAATTGGTTTTTATATACTTTTATGAGATACATACAATTGAAAAACTCTATGAGTATCAAAATTAGATTCATTTGATTATCTTTCATGATTGATTGATCAAAGATATTTGATCTAGAAGTGTTAGATGAATGTGGTTAATACAAAAGTGTTCATATGGCTAAATTCGGTTAACTATTGGTGAGCCAACTCAATATACATGTTTAGGTACGGTTACCCATACCTAAATGAAGGTATTGTAGTAGCAGGATTTCCCACACTACACCCCTTACTCGATTTTGCTTAATTAATCCATTGAAAGATGTAAGATCAAGAATATTTATTGATTGAATTCATGAAATGTTTACATAGGAAAATAGAATTACACTTAGAAATTAAAGCATGCTTAAACTTTCTCTCTCCTAATGACTTGCCCAACAATTCCAAAGAGATCTCTCCCTTTACGGACTCATTTAGCCCTTTATATAGGGTAATACATAGTGGATGACAAACTAAGCTACCCTTTATTTTTCGGGAATGTCTCGCGAAGTGTCGCGAGATGCACAAACATTCACTCTCGCGACACTTCTTAACCTTCGCCGAGTCTCACGTCTTCTTTATGTTTTGATGTTGTTATTCATTGCGTCGTTTATTTTAGCTCCCTGCGACTCCCTCGCGACACCGTCGTTCATTAATCCCGCGAGCCTTGTTCGTTGCGATATTATGATCCTACATCTTGCCTCTTTTTCCTTGAATATTGCTTGAAGAGCGATCTTTAAGGAAAAATCTGTTGTGGTGGTAATCTTTGATCTTTGTTGATGAAGGAACGAGCAAAAGAATACTTTCCTTGAAAAGTACGTACTTGCCTCTATTCTTTTGCAAAGTTCCGAAGCTTCTTTGAGATATATACGAAGTATCGTCTCCTATCTCTCCTCATATTTCTCCTGCGAGGGGAAGAGTATCATGAGAGTTTTACAATATTGTTGCCGCGACTGCTTATCTTTATCTGTTTCAGTTTTGTACTTTTACACGGATTTTGATTATTAATGTCTTTTCTTGACACGTCTCTTTCAACCGCTTATTCTTGACCATTCATGTCTCTTCGCATTAAATGTCCTCGTTTTTCTCGAGGATCTTTTTCCCTATATATAGTTTTCTTTTCCCCTCCTTTTCATTCTTTAGTTTCTCTCTGCAATTTTTCCTTGACTCTCTCCTTCCGCAATTTGCGCTCCTGCTACTGCAAATCTTTTCTTCGTCCTTTCTAGCGCTGATCCTAACCTTTAACATCTCATCCATTCCCATACTGATAATGGCTTCCATTAGTCGTGCATACAAAGCTTCTTTCGATGAAGTTCAACAGAAGTTGCTCGAAAAGGGTTTTACTCTATCAACCATTCCTGATCAAGAATCTTCATCTATTCTTACTGCAAAGTTATTTTCTGATCATCAATGTGATGATCAAAAGATTATAGTCTCGCTAGGTCGACTTCTCGCGGACTTCCCATTCCCTTGTACAATCTTGAGATGCCTCTATTTTATGAAATCTTGGCCCATGAAAAATTCTCTCGGGCTGTTTATCAATTAAGTGGCGATCGCATTCGCCTGATGCTTGAGTTCGCGAATCGTGGTGCTGGCAAAGGATCTTTATACCCTACTACTTGTTTAGACACCCCGATTTCGCAGACTTGGAAATAGCTCTTTGAGAAATACACTTGTGAGAGCTTTTTTGAAAACTATTCGGTGATAAAGATGATTAATGCGAAATCTCACATTGGGGCATTCGCCTCAAAAGAAGGATAATGTCCCTGAGGATAAATTGCTCATGCAGGATATTGATTGGCACCCGGGCAATAATACTACTCCTCGTCACTCCAAAGATGAGAAGTGGTGGGTTGTACCCTTGATTTTAAATGGCCCTTATATCGCGGGCTTGCACGTTCTTCCTGCGAATCTCGCAGGGTATCATCCTTGGGAATTTAAATGGCCTGATAGGGCAAAAGAGGTATGTTTTCTACTTCACATCTTGCTTTCGCAATTTCCTTTTTATATTTGCTGAGTTTGTGAAATTTTTCAGATCTCCAATTTGAGAAGAAGATACAAGGATAATCCGTTGGAGAGTACCCTGACGATACTTCGATCGCTTACGGATGAAGTAAGAAACATTTCCTTTGTTATTTGAAACAATATTGTTGCCTCTCATTTCTTATCTTTAACCGTATGCGAAGGTTGAAGCTGAAGAAGCTGTAGCCGCGAAGATTAAAAGTAAGGGTAAAACTGTCGTTCGCAAGGGTAAATCTTCTGCTCCATTAACTAAGAAGCGAAAGGTCCAATCTTCTTCTCGCCTTAGCTCAAGCTCCCAATCTTCTGACGAGGATAACCATAATTCGAATTCCTCTCTCGCTAAAGAGATTCCGTTGGCCGGTTCCCCTATGGATCAGTTATCTAGCATCTTCTCAGATTCTTTCCAAGGAATGGGAGATGCTCCCCTAGCTTCCCTTTGCAAGACTCTCGCAAATGTGTGTAATGCTGCTTTACTAGAGGGCAATAATTCTCCTCAACTCCTCATAGACCAAGTTCCTTATAACTGTCCTACTACAAACGATCTTATACCTCCTCCTGCTATCAATATCCCTGCTATTTCTCCAATCACTTCTCTCCCTGAAACCTCCTCTTCTCATGAGGTTCCTTTGACAAAGGACGACTCGTCTTCTTTGTTTGAACAAATTCCTCTAACTGCGGAAAATTTGGAGGGGATAGATGTGGCCTTTAAGGTCCTTTCTGATCTCGTGAATGATGCCAAAAAGACTTCTACTGATCCTGTCAAATCAAATGTCTGCGAGATTTTAAGTAAGCATCTTGGTCCTGAGAGGATCTCGCAAGCACCTTTAGTTCAAGAGGTTAATAAGCTGAAGGATGATCTCCAAGTTATGGCTGTGAAGTGCAATAATCTCCACCTTGAAAATCAAAAATTTCTCGGTATCTCACTAGATCGTGATAATCTTCGCAAGAAGAATGAAGAATTAAAAGGTATGCTCTCGCCATCCCCCATCTTTTTTTTTTTTTTTTTTTTTTTTTTTGCTCCACTATCTCCACCCTCAGGTCTGATTATTCTAAAATTCGCAAGGAAAACGGATTACTCTCCGCGTCTCTTGCTCGTTCTCGCGACCGTGCAGAGCGAAGATTTGATTATATGTCTTATTGTAAGGACATTGATAGTAAGAATCGTCAAAAGGCATTGCTTCGCCAATTCCCTCTTAAAGCGGAAGTTCTTGTGAATAATATTTTGTTTGTCAAGTCTCTTGATCCTATTCACGTCGATCCTTTGGAAGTAAGTGATGATGAAGTTCCCAATGCTCCAGGATAGTGATTATGAATATGAAAGCTGCGAAGATCTCCCGATAAGGAAGTTGTCGATGAAGATCCGAATAGGAAGACTCTGATGAAAATCCAAAGAATCGGCAAGAACGAAGGTGATGAAAACATTTCGATGAAAATCCACCAATTAAAGGAGACGAAGCTGATAAGGGCGCGAAAAGTCTCAACCATCCTCTCGTATTTGATAATGCCGGTGTAGAGAGTTAAATTCTCTTTGTAATTTGCCAGAATTCCTTTTTGTGTGAATGATTTAACTCTTTGATTGAGTAATTCCCATATTTCTTTCTTCCTTTTTGCAAGCATGTTCGCTTATTGAATTTTTTATTAAGTAAGTCCATCCCAATCAGGGATTTGATTTTAATTCTTCTCACTGCGACAAAGTCGCAGGCCGCCTTTACATTTTCATGCGAGAGGCCCATTGACCTTGCCTTATCATTTTGTGTGGTCTTCCAAGTTAGACCTCCCTAATTAGAGGTCTTCCCACCTGCCACCTTTAATCGCGACAAAATCGCGGGACGTCTTTACACTTGCATGTAAAGACCCATTGATCTTGTCTTATCATTTTCCAAGTATTTTTGCCTCTGCAGATGTTTTAGTTGCGACAATATGACAGGCCTATATATTCTTGCGAACATAAAGCCCCATGACATTGCCGTGTGCGACGAAATCGCAGGGCGTCCGTACACTTTCGTGTAAAGACCCATTGATCTCGCCTTACCCTCGCGTTAGTATTATTGCCTCTGCAGGATCATTGCACAAATATGACGAGCCTAAATTTTCTTGCGAAAACATAGCCTTATGACATTTGCGTCTGTTTTGACACTCCCCCTAATGGAAAGCGTCGCCCTTATCATCTCCCTGGTTGCCCCTTCAAGGAGGCGAAACATCGGCCATACAAGACTAGCTCCTCCCATCCGGTCTTAACAACAACCAGTTGTTTTCGCAGCCTCTTATCCCTTATACCTATATGGTTTATGGTTACGAGACTGCACCCTAAGTGGAGTTTTCTTCGGGCGAGTGCAACATATGCCAAGACTTGCCAAGAATGGCCAGGGTAGGTTCATCCATCCCGGGCACTCTGGCTCAACCGTGTACCTCGGCGCCTTGAGCATACACTGACTCCTTGGAAGAGACCCTCGGTCGCCCAACCAGGGTATAACCTTATATAGTTGGGAATCCAAGGTATCTCTCCCGGATAGGCTTTCATGGGCCCCAAATTTTCATGACTCGGGCTTCGGGAGCGGTGTAACCTTCTCCACTGAGCCATGTTGAGAGATACCCCCTTATATGACGCACTTTAGGTCTTACATTTGCCTCTTACGAAATGTTATTCGCGAACTAGGGTGTACGCCATAAAGGTTCGTCCCATTCTTTTACTCATTCATATTTGTTAAATCATTCAATCATTCATGTTTCATTATTTGTTTGATACTTGTTTGCGAAGTATTCGCACAATTACGTATTTTCATTTTCTTTCTTAACCGAATTCCCATATACTCTTGGCTGCGAGATTCTACTTTATCATTACTTCAATTGCTACTTTTCCTCCCTTTTTTTTTTTTTTTTTTTTTGTTGATTATTCACTTCTTATGCCTTTTGTTCCTCATATCCTTTGCTTCTTTATTACCATAATATGCGCCTGTCTCTAGGCATTCACCCCGCGAGGTATGTTCAATCCTTACTTCTATAGCATCTACCATCAATTTTTCTTTTCTCTGCTCATCTCTCACATGCTGCTTCCAACCTTTTCTTTTGGTATTTCTTTCTTCGCAGCTTTCTACATCGACTTCATGACATTGTTGCGACTCCTTCCAATCTCCCTGTATGATACCAATGCCATTTGGATGTGGAAATTTTATACATTGATGATATGTTGATGCGACTCCCAAGATTTCATGAAGCCATGGCCTCCCAATCAGCGCATTATATGGAGATTCCACGTCAACCACACAGGAATAAAATATCGAGTTGATAATCCTTGTAGAGGTATTCTCATGTGAACCTCTCCCTTTGGTTTGTTTGCGGTCTTGAGTTAAAGCCATATATCTTGTATGTCGAGGGATCAAATCCTCATCTTTTCCTCCCATCGTCTTGTAAGTATGGTAAAAGAGAATATTCACCGAACTTCCGGTGTCGATTAGGATTCGGTTGATCGCCCAACAAGCTTCTGCTTCATCATCTTCTCCATCAACCTGGTTTCGGGTTAATCTCTAATTTTACAACCAACGGGCTATCATGTGTTTCTCTTCCTTTTGGCACTTCATCTGCAGAGAAAGAAATAGTCTTCGACTGCCACTTTTCTAATCTGCGTCGTTCTCGCCGGGCTCATTATTTATTTATCATCGGCATCTCTCGCAAAGACTCTACGAGCACGTTGTCATGAAAATCTTCGATTGTGCGATAGGAGTGGACGATAGAGTTGCAATTCAAATTTTTAGCTTTTGCCCGACTTCTATCACAAATGTTTCCTTTCCTTTCGCCGACACTTTGTTACGTGCATCTCTCGGTGGTGGTGGTAAAGTCTGGCCTGTTTCTTTTCCTTTTAGAAAGTGATTTAACTTTCCCTGATCAATCATCCTGAGGATAATTCTCTTTATGTTTCTACAATCGTTTGTTTGATGCCCATGGAAGCGATGGTAAGAACAAAATTCATGACTTCTATCGCCCGGCGGTGGTTCCATTCCCACGTTCCAAGGTGCTGGTACATTTTCCATCACAAGTATAGCTTCCCAGATCTTTTCCACACTAGCATTCAGTGGAGGCATCTTAATCTCTTCCCATACTATTCTGCGACTTCTCTGCCCTCCACGGTTATTTTGCCTTCGTCCACCGTATGTTTCTTGTACATGATCTAGCCTCTGAATCTTATTATTGCTGTTACGGTTGTAATAGTTCCTTTCTCGTTCAAATTCCTCTTGATCGTGGCTTCCCATGGATACTATCTTCTGCTGTCCCTCATCAGCTTTCCTTGCTTGTTGTCCTTGCGAAGTGCTCGCCAAGGTATTTATGAATTGAGGCAACAAGCTTGCGTTCGCTGCATTCGAGCTTGTGTTCGCGACTGGATAAGAATTCATTTCATTCTGTCTCTCTTCTAGGGCGATATATTCTTCCTGTAACTCTCGCGATTCGCCATCGTGATTGTATTTTTGATTCTAAAATTTGAATGTATAACAAGTTAGTCGCGAAGAGAGCGTTCACAAATGAGAGAATAAGATATCTTTCCTCAACTCGTCCCCGCCATTTCGCTACACATGGTCCTCCATCTTATTGTCAACTGCCTCAAGCTCTCGCCAACCCTTTGTTTCAACCCGAATACATCTTCAATACACAGTCGCGAAGAGTTGTTACTTATGTATGCTCCCGGGAATGTGGCTTGTAAATGGTTAAATGATGTGATTGTGTTCCTTGGCAGACCTTCAAACCATTTTAGTGCTTCTCCTATTAGGCTTGATGCGAAATATTTGCACAAAAGATGGCATCATGATTCTCCCACCGCAACATACATCTCATATAAGCCTTGATATGTTGTACCGCACGAGTTGTTCCATCAAAGATATTGGTTAACGCAGGTAGATTGCACTTAGGAGGTATTCCTCCCATCCGTACTTCTAGCGTGAAGGGATTCTTCGCACCTGCGATGGCTTCGTTTAATTGTCTCCTTCCTCCTTCCCTTCTACTATTCAAATCCTCTCATTTCAGACCAATTCTCTTAAGATTTGTTCATTTGCCTCGAGTTTGATTCTCTTTGTCTTTTCAACTCTGCTTCTCTCCTTCTTCGCTCGTGCCTATCTTGACCTTCCCGCTCGTTATTTTCTCCTCTTCTTTCCACTGCGACGCTCTTCTTCGTTTCTTTCGTCAATTCGCACGCCATTATATCGGTTGTTCTCTCCTCTTGGCTGTCTCTCGGCTCTCATCTCGCACCCTCTCATATTCTTCATTAATATTTCTATTGGTACGATTTTGTTCCCTTCTTCTTTCGCGGTTGTCATGGTTATTCTGCCGGATTGCCTCTTCCATCTCTTGATTTTCCATTTCTGCCCTTATCCTTTCTCTCTCTCGCGAGCTAGCCGCGCTTGTTCAATGTAGTGTCTCTCGATGTCATCCTCGATCTCTCGGTTTCTTCTCAATTCTTCTCTCCTGTGCAAGATTATTCTCCCTTCAACAGACTGGGGTCATTCGGTTCTTGGAGTTGCATGTTTCCTTGATTTTCCCTATTCCGCTCATTTTGAAGATTTTCGGGTTGAGGAATATAACGATCTTCTATTTCCCCTCTTCTCTCGCCATGCTCTATACTCGGATTTTGTGTTTCTTCCTCGGTACTTTCTGTTGGTAAAACTCTCCTTCTTTCTTCCCTATTCGATCTTGAACTTGATCTCACGCTACTTCTAGATCTCCTATTTTGCAACCTCATATTTTCCATCCTCAATTCATGATTATGTCTTGTCAAGTTTGCTCGTTCCTCTGCTTCTAGCCGTCTCTCTTCGTGTATTGTTTGTCTCAATCTTTCTAATGCTTTTAATTTCTTCGTTTCTGGATTCATTTCTCCATTCATTCCTTGCTCTCCTTGTCCATTGTTCACCAAACTGCTGCTCCTCTTCCTCTCGTCTTGAGAATCGGACCTCCAAGTATGTACACTTACTCTATCATAATCCACAGCCGCGTTTGCTACTTTGGGGAGATCGGTGGTTGGTTTTGATCTTCTCCATCGTTTCTCATATTCATCCTTGACGATTCTCTGTTTCATTCCTCCTTTCTCCAGCAAGTCTCCCACTTCTTCTTACAGTCGTTGGTTGCCCTTGTACATTTCTTCTTCTAGCCATTTTTCTTTTCCAATGAATTCTTGAGTATCTTCCCCAAATCTTTTCTCTGTTAATCCAAATTCCTTCCAATTTCTACGTCAATCGCTGCATTTCCCTGTTTCTAGCGCATATGTAGTAGCAGGATTTCCCACACTACACCCCTTACTCGATTTTGCTTAATTAATCCATTGAAAGATGTAAGATCAAGAATATTTATTGATTGAATTCATGAAATGTTTACATAGGAAAATAGAATTACACTTAGAAATTAAAGCATGCTTAAACTTTCTCTCTCCTAATGACTTGCCCAACAATTCCAAAGAGATCTCTCCCCTTTTAACTGACTCATTTAGCCCTTTATATAGGGTAATACATAGTGGATGACAGCTAAGCTACCCTTTATTTTCGGGAATGTCTCGCGAAGTGTCGCAGATGCACAAACATTCACTCTCGCGACACTTCTTAACCTTCGCCAGGTCTCACGTCTTCTTTATGTTTTGCCTGTCGTTATTCATTGCGTCGTTTATTTTAGCTCCCTGCGACTCCCTCGCGACACCGTCGTTCATTAATCCCGCGAGCCTTGTTCGTTGCGATATTATGATCCTACAGGTATGTTTCATTTGTGTGTAACAAGCTAAGACCATCTAACGTGAAGAGGTATTGCTTTGGTTTTAAGCAAACTTAACTTGAATCTTAAATCAGGTTTTTATCTAACGGTGAATATTGAATGCTTTGTTACTAGGTTATCTTAGCTTTGATTGAAAGCAAACCCTGATTTGAAAGACTATATAAGGGAAAAATCTAGCAACTAGAAAACCTAATCCCGACACTTTCATGTGTCCTAGTTGCGACTAGAGTCGATTCTCCTTTAACCAAGGTTTTTCCAAAACCATTATAGGCTAACGACTTGAAGACTTCATTTGGGATTCGTAAAGCCAGCCCGACTATTTTCTCTATAGTTACGTGTTCTGATCTTACTTGTTCTATCGTATTGAGTACTATATTCTCTAAGATTTGTTCGAGATTTATCTCCGATAGGTAAGATATAAAAAATAATCACAAAGCTCTTCATCCCATTCTTTGTGATTCCATAATAACTTCTTCTACTACCATGTAGTTAAGTTATTGTGAGGTGATTGATATTTCTAGGTTGTTCTTCGGGAATATAAGACCGGATTATCAATTGGTCCATGTTCACCTTGATTTATCAAAAGACGGAACAAAAACTTCATAGGTACTTCTATGGGACACGATTTATCTATCGAATAGACTTATCTCGTGGGAGACAGATTTGTTTATAAGTCTTCGACTTTGGGTAGTAGCAACTCTTAGTTGTGGGTGAGATCAGATAAGGGAATCAAGTGCGTAGAGTCCTGCTGAGATTCAGAGACGTAAGGAATGTGACTGTACCTTAATCGGTGTGAGACTTGGTTAGGGCTCAACTACATTCCAATCGGAAGTTAACTTGTAGTAGGCTAGTGTATGTAGCTGCTTAATACATTGTGGTGTTCAAAGCTTGACTAGGTTACGGGGTTTTTCTGCATTTGCGGTTTCCTCGTTAACAAAACTTAAATGTCTGTGTTAGTTATTTTCCGCGTTATATTTGTTTATATAATTGAAATATCATAGGTTGTGCGTAGTTCAATCAATTGGTAAATCCGACCTTTGGTTGTTGGATATAAATTGATTGACACTTGGGCATTGGTCTTTGGTACTGTCCAAGTTATTTCTCATATTAATCAGGCTCACATATTACTATATGTTCGATTGCAGATTGTATTGAGAAATTGAGATATAACTCTTGGATATCTTTCCTTGATTGAGTCTGACTGTCTAGTTGATTCTCTTGGAATTATATTGGAGTTAGTCCATACAGATTGTCGAACGAAATATTGTGTGTGCTTGTTAGACCCACGCTTTTCCAATTAGTATCAGAGCAGGCAAACACGTTAAAGACCTCATAAGTCTGTGTTTCTAGCAATCTGACTCTATGGACAGAAGTGTTATCTATGTAAGCGTACCATCAGTCTTTGATGGATCGAATTACTTATGGTGGAAAATTGATATGCGTGCCTTTATCCAAGCACGTGATTTTCAATCATGGGTTCGTATTGTTAATGGCTATAATCCTCAATTAGTTACAGTAAATGGTGTAACTGTTCCAAAGGATATTGGTGAGTATGAGCCTGTCGAGATTCTTGCTGCAAAGCAAAATTATGAAGATTTGAATGCTATCATCCATGCCATTACCCCATATCTTCAACACCATGTGACTACGTGCATTCGGTCTAAAGATGCTTGGGATATCTTAGAAACCATATTTGAAGGGAATACCTCTAAGAAAGAAGCTAGGCTTCAAAACCTAAATTCTGATTGGGAAAACCTTCTGTAGGATCAGAATATCGCAACACCAATACCCTTGCGAATTCCATGAACGACACACTACGAAGATATTGCAGATTGGTAATAAAAATGACGCAACGGATGACGACAGCCTGTACACGAGAAAGATGTGAAGACCTAGCGAGATTTAGGAGTGTTGCGAGATTTAACATTTGTACACTTGCGAGAATATCGCAAGCCGATCCGAAAAATAAAGGACAAACTTAGCTGTCATCCACTATGTAATGTCCTATATAAAGAGCCGAACGAGGCTTAAGGAAGGAGAGATCTTTTTGAGAGTTAAGCAAGTCATTAGGAGAGAGAAAGTTTAGAACAGTTGTTAATTTCTTAGTTTGATTTCTTTCCCTTCTTGTAAAATTCGTGAGATTAATCAATAAAAGTAGTGGTTGTTCATCTTAAAATGGTTTGATTGTATGAATTCTTGTGAGGGATGTATTGTGGGATTTCCTGCAACTACATATGGCGCCAGAAACAGGGATTGAAGATTGATATTGTGATTGGAAAGAATTTGGAATAGTAGATAAAGAATTTCATATAATTTTCAACAACTCATCAAGATTGAAAAATGGCTAGAAGAAGACATGCATCAAAACAACCAACTACTGTTAGAAGGAGTAGGAGACTTGTTGGAGAAGGGAGAGATGAAATGGAGGAATCTTCAAGAGTGAACACAAGAAACAATGGGGAAAATCAAGTTCAACCGCCAATTCAACGTACACTAATACAAAATAGAATTGTGGATTATGACAGAGTCGTGTACATACTTGGCGATCAGGTCTGAGATGAAATGGGAGAAGAGCAGCAGTTAGGAAACAATGGACGAGAGGAGAGAGATCAAGAAGTAATTGGAGGAATAATTCATGGAAATGAAGAGATTGCAGCATTAGAGGCATTGAGGCAAACAATACATGAAGAAAGGCGATTGGAAGCAGAAGAACGTGCAAATCTGACAAGGCAAAATCACGAGTTGAGGATGGAAAACATGAGATTACAAAATAGAAGGTCAAGAAGCACTACAAAGTCAAGTTCAAGATCAGTTAGAGAAGAAATAAGACGAAATTTGCCTGTAAAAAATGCTAATGAAGAAATTCGAGAGGAATTACAAAATCTAGGCGAAGAATGTCGCGAAAGAAGAGAAATAATGGAAGATCGTTATATCCTGAAACTCTTCAAAATGGGCAAAACGATAGAAATCAGGGAAATAGACAACGTCAGGGGCGAAATAATCAAGATGGCGAAGAAAATCAGGAAGAAGGAAGGAGAATATTACATGGGAGAGAAGTACAAAGAAATCAACGAGTAATTGAAGATGAAATTGAAAGACACTACACTGAACAAGCACGTCTAGCTTGCGAGAGGGAAAGATTGAGAGCAGAAGTGGAAGAACAGGAGATACAGGAGGCAATTCGCCAGAACAATCATGATAATCGAGAAATAAGGCGTGAACAAAATCGCAACAATGATAATATCAATGAAGAATATGATAGAGTACAAAGGAGAGCTGAAAGGCGGCAAGGAAGAGAAAATGAGAGATATAACGGTGTGCGAATTCATGAAAGAAATGAAAGAGAAGATCGCAGAGAAAGACGAGAAAAAAATGATGAACAAGAAAGTCAAAACAGATATGAACGCAGAAGGAGAGAGGCGGAGTTAAAAAGACCAATGGATCCAAATTCTAGTGTAAATGAACAAATTTTGAGAGAGTTAGCGGAAATGAGAGGAATGTTAAATAATAAAAGAAAAGGAGGTAAGAGACAACTAGATGAAGCCATAGAAGAAGCTGCGAAAACCCCATTCACACAAGAAGTACAATTAGGAGGAATACCCCCAAAGTGCAATTTACTGCGTTAACCAAAGATTTTTGATGGAACAACTTGTGCAAGACAACACATCAAAGCTTATGTGAGATGTATGCTACAATGGGAGAACCATGATGCTATATTGTGCAAATATTTTGCATCAAGTTTAACAGGAGAGGCCCTGAAATGGTTTGAAGGTTTGCCAAAGAATACTATAACATCTTTCTACCATTTGCAGGCTATATTATTAAGGGCGTATATAAGTAACAACTCCTCGCGACCTGGCATTGAAGATGTATTTGGGTTAAAACAAAGGGTTGGCGAAAGCTTGAAACATCTAACCGTGAGGTGGAAGACAATGTGTAGTGATATGGCGGGTCGTGTGGATGAAAGATATCTCATTCTCGTCATTCATTAACGCTATGTTCGCAACCAATACTGTTATACATTCAAATTTTCGAATCAAGAATACGATCACAAAAGGCGAGTTGCGAGAACTTTAGGAGGAGTATATTGCTCTGGAGTAAAAGCAAAATGAGATGGAATCATACCCAGTTGCGAACACAAGCTCAAAAGCAGCGAACGCAAGCCTGTTACCTAAGTTGATAAGTACAGTGGCGAGCACATCGCAAGTGTAGTTGCGGGAAATCCCACACTACACCCCTTAATCAATTTTGCTTATTTAATCCCTTGAAAGATGTAAGATCAAGAATATTTATTGATTGAGTCCATGAAATGTTTACACAGGATAATAGAATTACACTTAGGAATTAAAACACTCTTACACTTTCTCTCTCCTATTGACTTGCTCAACCATTCCAAAAAGCTCTCTCCTCTTACAGACTCATTTAGCCCTTTATATAGGGTAATACATAGTGGATGACAGCTAAGCTACCCTTTATTTTCTAGAATGTCCCGCCGAAGTGTCGCAGATGCACAAACATTCACTCTCGCGACACTTCTTAATCCTCGCCAGGTCTCACGTCTTCTTTATGTTTTGCCTGTCGTTATTCATTGCGTCGTTTATTTTAGTTCCCTGCGACTCCCTCGCGACACCGTCGTTCATTAATCCCGCGAGCCTTGTACGTTGCGATATTATGATCCTACATCTTGCCTCTTTTTCCTTGAATATTGCTTGGAGAGCGATCTTTTAGGAAAAATCATTTGTGGTGGTAATCTTTGATC